>CM023453.1:34852025-35452025 GCA_013339765.2 Haemaphysalis longicornis | reverse complement strand
AGTATCGTTGTAAGTGGGCTCGACTGTACTTTGGTTCCAAGAGTGACTATGACAGGAACCTTACCTTTTGCTTGTCTTAGTTGGCAAGTGGCAAGTTTGGCTGTCACAATTGTGTGTAAACAGTATTCACCATCTAGGTATAATTTGGAGCCACCTGGCTAGCGACACTTGGCATTTTTCCCTAAGAAGGGATCCAGGTATTAACTTCAGAAAGGAGTTCTGCCGCAGGGGGAACTTCTGTGCAAACTGGCTCGTAGCCTGAAGGAATTTTTTGTAGCTATAAAACGGTACAAGCTAGAAGTCGGCTTTTGCTTAACTGTTTACTGATGGGTTTGGAAACATCTTGCATATTTCGGGATCGATTTAAATTTGGAAGGGGGGGGGGGAATACATTTAAAGGGGCCCTGAAAGGCGTTTTGAGCACACTAAATGAACTAGCGCAATCGTTAGATTGGGTCGTCAACGTCATCTGTGCCAAGTATTACTCTTTTACGCGCAGCGGAAAGCTCACACTTTTGTTGCAAAGTTTGTCGGTTTTTTCTCACCCTTCCCTTCGTGTTTTTGGACGCCGCCATCTTCACATGTCTACGTCATCAATTCCCAGGTGTTCGTCATGAGCTAGACATCCTGCTATTGGGCGACTTTTTCACGCACTTCCGCCAAAGAGATGAGTCGTCTGCTCAGCGTCGGCTCGCTGGCTGATCTGCCAGCGTAGTGCCGGAGTGCTTGGACATTTTACGACAAACGAAACAAGTGTAAACAAACGCTTAACCGTTTGTGTTGAACGCAACACGGCCATAACACGACATGGATATTCTCTTACCCGAGTACGTTCCATAAAGAAAGCGTTGAAGCCCTGTGGCACTTCTTTCGTGCAATCGCAGAGAACGCCCTGAGCCGAATGCACGGGTTTGACGCACACATTTTATTCAACTTCAAAACAAACCAGAGATGCGTTTCGAACGAACACAACAGCACAACATGCGTTGCTCGTCTGAACAGCGATTGACAGACGATGGGTTGCCTCCCCCTGCCCGTAATAAATTCGGCACTCACCTCGCGCGCTGTTTGCGGGGACGAACAGCAAGTCACTTAGCTCTGGCGCACAAGCCGAGATGGCTTTTAGCCACGCACACTGCACATACCCCATCCGAGGTTGAGTCGTACGTCGCTTGAGAAAGATAATCCAGGCCATGGGAAGCATTACCCACCCGCAGAAGCACAGCGTCGCATTTCATCGTGAAACAAAGGCGTCCACAACACACCATCGCCTCCTGTAATGCCAAACGCATCTCGCACTTCCCAATGGGAGTGAGTGGTACGCCTGCAGTCCCTACATGTCGCGAGGTGGGGCCCCAAGCTGAACCGGGATCAAGGAACCGTAACTGACTTCTAGAGCGGTTTGTGCCTTGTTGCCAAGGCAACCGATGCTTGAGATTGTCAATGAAATGGCGCTCGCTCCAGCGCTAGAAAGCTCAGAGCCGCGGCGGAGCATGTTTTGCCAGTGTTGCCGCTCTCCACCTCGCGTCGCCCCAAGCTGAACTGGCGTTTTGTGCACGGGTTCTGTATCGGTTTAAAATGTCTTTTTCACATGCCGCCGGCAGGAATTACCACCGCCGCAAAACAAGACCTAGCACCAGCGGGGCCACATCTGATACGGCGCTTTTTGGATAAACAGTGCGCGATGCATCAAAGAGAACGAGCGCACGATCCTCCCCGTGCGGCTGCGAGTTCGCCCGCCGATAAAAAGTCACGCGCCGCCGATATGAACTTCAGCAACGTACACCGCGAAGGGGCAAGGCCAGGCCGTCGCACACATGTGGCCAGATTTTTCGTTCGCTTTTCCAGCCGTGAGCGGAGTGCGGGATTCATGGTGTCAACAAAGCTTGCCCGTAGCAGACGGCAGTCTGTGCAGCGCAATAACGGAAGTATGTCACCGCTGCGGAGCGCAGCATCATGGGAGGCAAGGCTCACCGCCGTCAACAGCGGAGAGCAAGTTGAAAGGAGGAGGAAACGCGGCGCAACGATAATGCGCGGTTTTTTATTTACGATTTCTCAGCTAATACTCATCGCTTTAACAAAATTATTGCGGGAGGAGATTGCTAATATATTGCTTTATTTGGTTACACGTACATCTATGCATCGGCGAAAGGTATTTCAGGACCCCTTTAAAATTTTGTTTAAAATTTAGTTTCACTACTGTTCTGTATTTGAGTTACTCTTGTTCACTATTATCTGATTTAAAGGTCTATGTATGTAGCTTCATTTTTGTATTTCATGTTGCATCTTCTGCACAACAGGTCTGCACAGAAGTTTTTTAGTGAAACCTACAGGAAAACAGTGTTTTTTTCATGGTGGGGAAAAAGTTGAGCAAGGAAGACCACAAGCACTGCCTTAAGCAGGGCTGACAAGTTCCAATAAAGGCGTCTGCCTCTCAAAAGAGCCAGATACTCTGTGCTTGGTAAAGTATGCAGTAGCAGATAGTCTGGCGGGCAAGGTTTACGTTGCTCCAGAAGGGCAGACCAGGTGCCCTAGTTGAACCATAAAATCTAAGGGGAATTGCATGCTCTGTGTTCAAGCATTACCAAATGGCTTACACGCGTAGTGTGCTGGCTGGTCGCTGTGCTGCAAATGGGGCCAAAGATTTTTGTTCTCATCTACCAATAGTTCTAGTAGTGCGATATTGGATATTACAACCCATTTGTCTGTGACGGAGGATCTCAGAAGATGTTTTATCTGGAGGATGTGCAGTAAAACAGAGCAGTTGGGGGGGGGGGGGGGTTAGCTTATTCTAATAGGAAATGAAGGGTTTGTTAATGCACAGGGACAAAAGGAGCCAATGAAAATAATTTTAAGAAAGAATTGGGGAGAGTAGTACATCTCAAAATAAGAATTTTGAACATGGTAGGGAAGAAAGAAAAGGGAAAAATTTGCACTCTGGGTGGGATCTGAACCCATATTTATTGAAACGTGCTTTGTGATTCTACCTTGCAGGCAACTGCCCAATGCTGGAAATACCGGGCATTGCTTTTCCTGTGGAAGTGCTCTACCTTGAAGATGTGCTCGAACAGACAGGGTATGCAGTTGTTTCAATACCCGTCGACGGTGCCTTTAGTATGGTTTGTTTAATGAACCATATAAACATCTAACGTGGTCTATTTAGAAGGGCCATGAAGACAAAATGCAAGTTTGCTTCATTAAAATAATTGCCTCGTTAGAATAACACTGGCACCAATTTTGACACACTTCGCTCAAATAAGCTAAATTATTAAAAAAAAAAAGTGGCCATGCACCCACTAGCTCATTTCCCACACTAGAACCTATGACGTACTATTATGGCAGCTGTGTGAGGCTGGTAAAAGCAAACGCAAGTTAGGCAGGACTTATAAGCTTGCAGAACGAGCTGTTTGTGCTTAAATTGAATGCATATTTTTTTATGGCAGTAAGAATGGTGGGGTAAAGAGTGAAATTTATGAACACCGAAGCATAGAACAAGTTAGTGCAGCACTTTGCTGGCTGACACTGCCTAGCACGGCCATTGGATGCGTTCAGCCTGTGTGACACAACACTGCCCAACCGACATAAGCGGCATGTTTGTCGAGTCATAGCTTATGTTTTAGGAAACAATGGCTATCAACCATAATAAATATACGACAGGTATAGAAGTGCGGTCAGAAGTGAAGTGTGAACACTGGCACTTTAGCTAAGGTCCCTAAAATTTTAGGGGCCTTAACTTTAGCAGTATTACTGCACCATGTATGAAAGCAGGAGATAAACAAGATTGTAGCAGGCCTGGTCAGCATACTACCTTTAGTTTTAAGGCCCTGCCCTGGGTACGTAAATGCCGACGTCACGAAACATGCGTTTTAGCAAGAGAATTGAAGTTCTGGCTTAAAATGCCCTAATACCCCAGTGGCTGAAGCATCGTTTACTGCCAGACAAGTGCAGAGAGCACTATCTAACAACAAATCTTTCAAATAAAACAAGCTTGTATTTTGTCTTCATGGGCCATTTAACGGACTGTTTTTATTGTAGCACAGGAATTCTCAAAAGTTAGGACTCCTTTTGGACTGGTAGAAGTGATCAGGTTACAAGTGTGGAGCATAGGTACTATTTTCATGGGCCAGGGCTGCCACTTGTATTTTTGCTTCATTACTTCAGTTTCTGCTTCTAGTTTCTCTTGGTCTTTATTGCTCTGCGTTTTGCAGAGCAGTGCCACTGAGATTCTAACCCGGATTGTTCTGTGTACATTTTATGACCGTTTGACTTTTTGTTGCTTGGCTACAGCAAAAAAGCCAGCACAAGTGTGTGGGGAAGGCAGGAGGCTACTTGTAGTGTGCAGCAGGACCAAATTTTGCATTTCTGTTGGATCTGCATGTGCTCATGCAAGTTTGAGAGAGAGTATTTGGGGCCAATTTTTACTGGAAAATTAGGCCTTTACGGAACCTACAAATGCCTGCTAATGTCACTTTTGACGTCAGCAGTCTTCTGTTTGAGAAGCACTCTGGTACGGTACATTTCTTTCAGCTATCTTGCCTCCTGTGGATTGCCGGCAGGTTCTTTGAACCTGATGGAGACAGCAAAGGTGACCAAATAATCAAGCAGTCTGAAAAATCGAGTTTGTGTGAGCACTGATAATTATTAGACAGTCCCAACAAGCAGCCAACTGTCAGGCAGTGTAAAAAAATAATTGGCACTATGAGCTTAAAAGGGGGGGACACTGGTCCTGAGGACTAAAAAAATTGTCATAAAACCAATTTACTGTATTAATTTTATTTGCTGTCTATAGGTCCGAAAGAATGTACCTGCAAAATGTTGTAGCATCACCATAAGAATTTACAAAGCTGTCGCCATTTAAAGTTGGCTAAATGGCCATTTTCCCCTGCGTTTCCAAAGTTCGTGCCTTGTTTTCTCAAAACCAATTTTTCTCCCACGAGGTCAACTGTTGGGTACAATATCTTGGGATGTACTGGCCAGATTTGTATTGTTTTTAGTGCATTTGAAGACTTGAGAACTGAACAATGCAATAAAACCATAAAAATATAGAACTTCTTTACGCTACTGCAGGTTTTAGCATTTCGTTTTACAAAAACATTGATTACCTGACATTTAGTAAATCTACAGCAATTGCAGAATCTGTGATAAAATTACTGCTGTGGTATGGTTGCACTCCCTGGTCCTTCTAGAGCACAAAGGAACAGAAATTGTTCAGGTATATCATAAGCAGATAATTAAAAAATTGCCCGAAATGGCATGACATAACAAGTTGCACAACTCTGAACTTAGACTATATAGATGAAAACTGATAGCATATTTCTGCTCAGGATGTTAAAACACATTTAATGTGCAAATTTCAAGAACATTGGTTCAAAAATACAAAAAATGTCTTCACAAGAAGTGTCCCCCCGTAAGGGCATAGTTTTAAACTCAGCTTTAGCAGCCTCATCTTGATGAGAAAAAATGCAAGCTGTGTCGTTCGAATTTTTCGCGCACAATGGATAACGTCTTCACCGTGAGCTAACAAAAAACTTTTTTTATGGTCCCCCTTCAGGTGTCTATATTCATTTACGATGCAAAGCCGAACTGTAGCTTTTGCTTGTGGCAAAGTTTGTTGCTGCAAGAGTTGTATAAAGCACACTGTCTTGATGTCGACAGGTACCGAGGAAACAGTGGATTCTCCGGAAGCACAAGCGTACGCTTCAAGGACCGGAAAAAGTTTGTGGACATGGTTGAAGACAGCATGCCATTCGTGCGCAGCCTCGAGGGAAAGTAAGTGGTGGCATAGCGACTTCTTCCTGCTTCCAAAGGACACTGTCCCATGCTGCGTTATCCCGTGTGCATGCTAGCGTGCAACATCTCAGGGGTATGTCCTTGGCCAACTACGCTAGGCCAATAGCCATCCACTGCAATTTCCGTGCGGTGCTGTTTGAAGACTTGCTTGCAGTTGACAGACTCCAACAGGAGTGTGACCATGTGGCTGGCTAATTTGGCTGCCCCTACAAAGCGGCCTCAGCCCGAATCGCGTTAGTAAACAAGGTATGGGGCTCTTGAAAATGCCCACAATTGAAACACGAATCAGCTGAATAAATAGTCCACACTATCATTTCTTGGCTGCGATTGGGGGGGGGTCTCAAAAATTATGGAAGAGCCAGTTACAGGCATGACGCCTACACTACTAAATTTTCCAATGTTTCTTGCTTCTGCATGATATAACATGCCAATATGTGCACTCCTACCCAACTTGTTCTTGTTCATGCTGACATGGCTTCTTTGATAGCTGCCAGAAGGGAATGTGCTGTATGCTTACTAAGCAAGCAAGTTGTGCCTGTGCCCTGCAGTATTACTTTCTCTCTTTTCATTTCTTTGCCTAGGTATTCAAACAGAACCTTGGATACTTTGGCAGAATGGAACGAGCTTCGTATAGACCTCGATCTCGTTCACGCCCTCATCGAACACATCTGTGCCACAAAGCCTGTAAGCACACCTTGTCTTCAAACTATGCACATGTCTCATATTGCTGCACTTTATTCTGTTCTTTGTATGATGATGAAATGCTGCAAAAGGCTTCAGCTGTGTACACAGTTTTGAGCACATCACTCGGACATTGATTAGTCTGCACTGAGTTCGTATATTATACTGGTGCCCACACTTTTGGACAGTGTTTTTTGCTTGTCGTAGAATTTCTTTCACCGTGCATTAGGTGCTGTTTCGTTTTGTGTAGTCTCCGCATCTGCGCCACGTGGTGACACACACACTTTTTCCCCCCATTAAAGGAAGGAGCCATTCTGGTGTTCCTCCCAGGGTGGGAGCAAATCAGTGAGATGAACAAACGGCTCAAGGGTGACCCCAGCCTGCGAGGTAAGTGATTGAGCTGCACGGGTCTAGCTTGGTCTTACATTTGTGGTGGTTCTCTGGTCACCGTCAGGTTCGTGCCTGGTCATACCGTTGCACTCCATGATGCCCACTGTCAATCAGCGACAAGTGTTCGACCGACCTCCCCCCGGGCAGCGCAAGGTGGTCCTGGCCACCAACATAGCGGAAACAAGGTACGTCCGGGAACAGTGGCATTGTGCAAGGTTAGACTACCTTTACGTTTTGTACTGTCATCAAATAAGGAAGTGACTGTTGGCGGCGGTGTCGACATAGGTGTTACCAAAACTCACGTGACCTGGGCGCCATTGCTAGGCTAGTGTATCGCATATGCAGATTGCTGCTCACCAGACATGGTGTTGATTAGCGCTTGATAGGAGTGATGTAGTCAGGTTGGATTAAAGTGAATTATTAAGGACGGTAAAATAGCGTGGCTACTGTGTCGATAGATAAATGTGTATATAAGGAGACCCATCACAATAACATGCCAGACTTTCACCTTAAAAGCACGGAAAGTAGACTTGAGTGTCCTTAGGAATGTTATAGTATGAACGACCTTTATCTGTGGCTAGCAACACTGCGGATGCCAGTGAGGCTACACTAGGTGGGTGCAATTGTACTAGGAAGGCACCCTGGGACACAAACAGCACCCCCTCAAGACGTGATCTGGCTACCGTGATGTCGTGTTCAACCAAAGCGTTCCTGTGAACCGGCAACTCTCGACCCTCCATCCCCACCAGCTCAGGAACGCCCATCTAAAGCAACGGTCAGGTCAGCTGTATAGCAGACAGTGCTAAAGTACCAGGCCTCGATTTATTGCTTTTTTTACACCAAGCTATCATTTTTCTGTGCTTTTCAATCATTGAACGGTATTTTTACGCGTGGTGACTGAATTCCTGAGCTTTTCCTCTCTTTCTGATTTCAGCATCACTATCAACGATGTCGTGTACGTCATTGACTGTGGCAAGATCAAGATGTCAAACTTTGACGTGGAAAATAACTTGGCTACACTGGATGCAGAGTGGGTCTCCAAAGCAAATGCCCAGCAGCGGAAAGGAAGAGCGGGCAGGTATGGCAGTGGGAGGCTGGTGCCACCTTTGGAAAATTTTGACCTCAATTACATCACGCGATAGTGGGGAGAAAAAAAAAAATCGCAACAATGTAATCAGTCATCTTCGCGTGTGCTCACAACAGGCCCACACAGTTTATTTTTTTGTGTTGCACTGCTATAACATAATGCTTGTCGAAATACCGTTAGCGTGTTTTCATTGGCAGGCAAGCCCTAGCCGCACTGAGTCGTTCGGGCTCTGTGGGAGGTCCCGGCTGTTCATCAAGACGTCCCATTAATTCCTGCTCCCTACCCCTGGCAGGGTGCAGCCTGGCGTCTGTTACCGACTGTACACTTCTTGGAGGGAGTCTCAGCTGGATGCCTACCAGCTGCCAGAGATGCTGAGAACCAGACTGGAGACGCTCATCCTCAAGATCAAGGTAAGACGACTGTGTGGCAAGGCAGGAAACTGCTCTTTGCACTGTCGGCAATTTTGCGAGGCGTGCAGATTGCATGTGGCGAAATAAATGCGAAGCGCAGTTTGTTGAAAAGAAGAGACTCCACTGTAAGCAGGACCTGTACATTCATGCATTTCCTTCAAACCCACTTTTAAGGGTGCTCGTTTTATGTTAGGGGGGGGAACTCTGCAGAGTGCCCCCATCTAACTATGGTTAGATAGAAATGTGGTGATGGGAGGCAGTACTGCTCTGTGTTCGGTTCGGCAAAAATATATACTACGAGGGGAAACAAACAGCTCATTGCCACTGTTGCGGGTGAGCGACCAGATTACGCCGCAATGAAAACCAATGCAGACTACGAAGCTTCATAGCTGCAACAGCAGAGGAGAGGGTAGCGGCATCTGATGGACAAAATGATAGCGGCCACAATTCATTCTGGGGCTGCGCAGTGAACTGCCAAGCATGGCAGATGCCGCTATCTTTACCTTTGCGAAGCGCTTGTGATATTATCTGGTTGCCCAAGGAAACGCCGCTTCTTCCCCTGTCTTCTGTCTTGTTCTTGCTCCATGGCTTTAAGTAGCAGGTGACAAGACTGTTTGTACATCGAGATGTCGGTTGCTCTTTCAGTTATAGAAGTGAAACTTGCCAGATAAAGAAACGTTTCAGACGTGTCTCGAGAAGTCACAATGCAGCAACAGGTTAGATATTTTTATTGCACGCACAATTTACATTAGCGACAGTGTTTTCGTCGCCGCTTTCAGGAGGCAACAGTTTGGACCAAAAATGTCAACCAGTTCACGAGTACAACAGTTACATGCTCTCAAGCAAGGGGAAGTGCATGCAACATTGTTGGAACGCAGTGTAGTCATTGCAAACTGATCTTAGCACAGTTGCAAAATGTGGACCTTAGGAAATGTGCCGACTTGTGTACAGTGGGTGGGCAGAGGTTTCGCAACACTTGACTAGAAGCGATGGTCTGGCTGAAAATGTACACACAGCACAAAAGGCAAACAGAGCGTTGGGTGATAATGGTATAATCGATGGAATGAAATTTGCTTCTGCTTGGTTCAAGCTGTTCTTCATGTGGGGCAAAAATTCCTCTAACACGCACGACCTTCTAATTGGCCACGCAGCAAGAAAAATTCCTTAACGGGCGTAGACTCTGTTTACTTCTTGTGCCAACTTGCAGCTGCCTTCAAGACCTTACAAAGGACGACATGTGCATTTCTTGGCTTTTGAATTTGGGCAAGTAGTGCTTGCTAGTGAAAATATCAAACAAAAGAAAGACATGAGCTGCCCTAATGAGGTGCCACTCTAAAAACAGCGCAGAAGGTGCAAGCACAACCAAGGTTACCGATGAAACCGGCGCACACATTTTTAGAGCTGAGCCGGTCACCGCTTCCCAAATCAGTGCCGCTCGCCATTGCAACTTCCTCCAGCATCCGAAGATCTCAGCCTCAGGTGGTCTTGATGGGTGTGGCAGTGGCGGGTGCATTGGAGGCGCCGTCGGCGGCAGGTTCCTTTGCAGCGGAATCCTCGGTCGTCTGCTTCTCCTCCCCTGTTGTGGTGGCCTGCTCCTTCTCTGCTGCTGCGTGCTTCTCGCTCTCCTCCTGCGCCGCCTTCTCGGCGAGCACCTTCTCCTGGTGCTCGGCGGCCAGGCGGGCGCAGTGTCGCTTGTGCGTGAACCAGTGCAGCTTCTGGCAGGACCGGGCCGCAGTACTGCACCGACTTGCAGGCCGAGCAGCGTTTGTCGGCCTGGGGCTCGCCACACGCCGTGCACGAGGCCCCCTGGTCGTAGCCCTTCTGGCCGCGCACCGCCTCGGCCAGGATGGATATGGCGCTCGGCTCGTTGCCCACCTGCAACGGGGTTGCACACCACACGATTGATTGATCGTGGGGTTTGACGTGCTGAAGCTACACCTGGCCTATGAGGCACACCAAAGTGGAGGGCTTGGGCCACTTTTTGGGCCACCCAGGGATCTTTAACAGGTGCCGAAATCTCAACTTTGGCGTTTTCGCCTCCACCTGAAACGCAGCCACCGTAGCTGAGATTGAACCTGCGTTCTTCAGCTCCGCAGAACAATGCCTAAGCTACTGATGTCATGATCAACATGACATAAATGTTCTCGCACATCAGTGTACAGCGCAGTGCCTGTCCAGTCACACGGAGCTAGTGGTGGGTATCACACGAGCGTTAGTATCTAGGGCATGGCTGCCACTGATGGCATTAGTGTTTGGTATTTGTTTGAAGGAATGCCTCAATTTAACACATTACAAATTTACTGATGAAGGCTGATGAGGGCAGGCATTTGTTTGATGTGGTTGATGCCTTCCAAGTAGCATCTTCTGCACCTGTCTGCCAGCTGAATGACCCATGCCTCCGCTGCCGTTTTAACGTTCCTGAATGGGGGACTAGTGTATCTGCCTGTAGTGTTCGCAGAACATCCAAGTTCCTGAAGCTTACGAACAATTCGGCTAGGGAGGCCGGTCTGTCAAGGCGTTTGTGCCAATGTAATGTTGCAGCCAGTTACCGTACACTCACCTCGACGCCGGCGAGTGTGTGCACCAGCTGCTGCAGGATGGTGCACTCGTGGTAGGGGAACTCACGCACCGACTGTCGCAGCAGCTTCTCCAGGAGCACGGGGAAGTCGTCCTCGTCGCGTCCGCGCAGCCACGTCTTGATGAGCGGCTCGAGCAGGCCCGCGCCCTTCTTGCCCTCCGGCGCGGGTGCCGGCGGGTGCTCGCGCACGAACTTGGCGCAGCTCCGCAGCAGGAAGGCCAGGTGGTGGCACTTGAGCGCCAGCATCTCGTTGGCGGCCTCCTTCATCTGCTTCTCGCACAGCAGGCTCAGCACGCGCTCCACCTTGGCGGACTGGTCGAGCAGCTCGCGCTTCTCCTGCAGCCACAGGGCCACCCGCACCGGGTGGATGTTGGTGCGCACCACCAGCTGGTACAGCGGCCCCACCAGCGGCGCCGGCAGCTTGGCCTCCTTGTCCAAGCCATGCGGCCGCGCGTAGTACTCGATCTCCTCGCGGGGAAGGAAGTTGTTGATGATGGCCACCACGTCGTGGTTGCTCACGAACGCCGCCATCTGCGCGGCCGTCCGCCCGACCGAGTTCACCGCCGTGGTCGAGGCGCCGTGCTCCAGCAGCAGGCTCACCACGTCGGCGCGGCCCGCGAGCCCCGCGAACATGAGCGCCGTGTAGCCGGAGTCGTGGTAGTGCGAGTTCGGGTCGGCGCCGCACTCCAGGAACAGCTTGCAGAGGTCGTAGTTTCCGCGGTACGCGGCGTGCTGCAGCGGCGTCATTCCGTGCTCGTCGAGGCAGTCGATGCGCACGCGGTTGAGCAGCGTCCGCGCCTCTGACACTTCGCCTGTCTGGATCGCCTTGTACAGCTCTTTTTCGGCATCGGACAGCTCGCCTTTCGCCGGAGGAGCCATTTTAGAACGAATGGAACAGCTGCCCGGCGACGATGATGATAGTGGCCGGCGCGAGCCTGGCGCGCTTTGCGGGCTCCCGCGAGCTGGGTAGAATTAGTTTTTTGAACTAGTTCCATTGGCGGAAATTATGGAATGTGCTTATTAAATTCATGTTGGCGGGGTTTTTTTTATTTTGCGTGTGTTAATGAACTGAGAGGCCGAAAAGGAAGGGAGGAACGTGAAGCGGTGGTGGCGGACTTGGAAGGGCGCGGTGCTTGAAGTTGCGTTCATTGGTTTGCTGGACATAATGTGGCAGTGCCAACGCCCAAATTTGTAATAACATACATTATATGTAATTATACATTATAGTAGGGTGATTTCAGATAAGATCAAGCAAAGGGTGGCTGGTCGACCTCTTCAATTTGCTTGAAATATTTTTGTATCATTATCCTGATTATTCTAATGTGCAGGTTGACCAATATTTTCCCTGGAACAAAATTTGTCTAACTGAAAAAAGTTTGGAAAGCAAAAGGTGGACCCTCGCCACAGTATTAACTCTATGCTCGCCACTACCTGCCGTTCCGCCTTGGCCAACTTTAGCGACACTTATCTAGAAAAATATTGATGACGAGCAATTTGTAAATTTTATTTTCAACTTATGCCTGGTGTACATTTCCCTTAAAAAGTTTTGTTGCTGGCAAGAATAAAATTTCAAATTTCGCTTAGAGCCCAAGTTTTTTTTCAAACTTTCAGCCTAAATATTACAAAAAGTATTTAAGTCTTCAAATTTTACTAACGTGTGTGCGATTACATTTCTAAACAAATGCACCGAATATTATAGTTGTATAAAATACCGTTAATATGCAACTGGCACGCAAGTTGAAGAAAAATAATGATAAACACAAAGCTCACATGGTAATATAAAAAAACACACACTCACACCTTTGATTTTTCTGAAATTCTCCCCAGACGTAAGCCTCTAAATGTACTCGCATGATCATCAAAAACATGTTGCATCATTTTTTGTCTGGAGTGCGTACATCTTGAGAGAGGAGCCCTATCCGCTTGGCTGTCCACGACATTCATAAAACACGCGCGAACTATCAACTGCGTTTATTCACACAATATACAAACTGTTACATGAAGAAGAGATAAAGCTTATTGAAAACAACATAGCATAATGCAGTGCTTCTCAAATGAGGGTCTGTGGACACAAGAGGTCCCGGGATTGCATTTCAGGGGTCCACGAACCTTTTCCCGAACTCTCCATCTTCCCCCCATCTCCCACTCATTTCTGCATTTGCCCGGACCTTGCCGCCAAATAGAAAATGTGGCTTTGCTGCAGGAAATTTCTATGACATTTTTGAGCGAAAGACGAGGACTTGGACAGTTCGAGGTCAACACAGTTCTAGCCTCCCGGAACTGCGGCCGCTAGTTTCCTTCTCGCGGCCGGTAAGACGGCGTCGCATAGGCAATTGGATGGCAACGATGTAAATGGCGGCTGAGAAAGTGTCTGGTGTGTGGCCTGCGGCATATACTACTGGGTTGGAGCAGACCATGCAACGGGCTTATTCCACCCATTGTGATGCCTCCACCCATTGTTGTCCCTGCTGTTATGCTGCTATGTGCTAGCTGGACAGTAGAATCCAGATTAGCAGTTATTATGATGGAAGTGAATAACTGCTTTTCTTTTTTCCTTTCAGATACTGAAACTGGGAAAGGCTGAGGCCTTCCTTCAGAAAGCAATCAACCCGCCATCTACGGAGGCGCTGCATCTGTCTTTCCAGTTTCTCATGAGCCTGGCAAGTATATGCACACTTTTTCGTGCGTACCCCTTGAATTTAGTTTTTTACTGATTTTGTTACTGGGCCACCAACTAAAATTTGGAGATAGTGTTCATTTTTTTTATGGCCTTGTGTGTCTTGTCATTTTTAATTGTAGTATTTTGTATGATTCGCTTACGTCCATACCCACTCCTGCATGAGCTAAATTATTGGCCTGCAGTGTTCTCGAATAGTAAGGACAGATAAACTGTGGGCTGCATCTTCATGGAGTAATATGTGACTAAGGTGGGGATGGAGGTAGTACTGCTGAATTGGGTTAGCTACATCCTATAGATGGTATCCACATAAAAGCTTAGTGGGCGATTTCTTCTCTTGGCAACCCTGAAAACCGCTATGACAGTGCCCGCCATTTCCGTGCATGCGTCCGCAGCTCGCAGGGGTGGGGGGGGGACTGGCCCCAGCGTTCATTGTCTGCACCGTTACCATCCAGCTCTCGGTCGTGGTGTCAACAGGTATCAATAATCGCAATGATATTTTATGCGGATGCTCTACTTACCCTTGAGAACTCCGCATCAGCACCGGACAATGGAAACGCTGTTGCGAAAGATAGCAGTACGACGCACGAAATGCCTGCACTGCAGTGCATAACCTAAAAAGTATCTTCAAACGTTGGCAGCGCTGTTTCCTGTGAACCCGTATATCGACACAGGTGCACCCGCACCATGCCCACGTTAGAGTCATTGAGTATAAAAGCCAAATAATGTTTCTGAAGAAATTGTGACTGTTGAGGTACAATGGTAGCGTTGCAGTGAGCTCATTGTTAGCTGGGGGACGAGCGACATCTAGCAGCAAGTGGCCAAGCATACAATGTCGTCGCCTTAGCAATGGGGACGCACCGGTGTGGCGGCGAACACACATTGCCGGCGTATGCGCCATGCCACTGAATACAACCTATATTGAATGTGTAAGTAAGGAAATAAATCCTAATGTCGAGAGGAGAGGTCGGGACACACCAAGTGCAGGAAAAGCATGAAACAGCTGCAGTGAAATGTAGTACTGAGCACCTCTAAAAATAAAACTTGAAGTAGGGAGCTGGAAAACAACGGTAAAGCATAGCGTCTGCATTGCCAGGTAGTGCCCCTTTATCCTGTACTATGTGAATCTGCCTTTCGTGGACGGCTGTAGCTTGTACTTTGGCTAGCATTTAGGCCAGGTGTACTGTGGGCAGAGCTTTCGACGCCGATGAATTCAATGCCGTTGAGGCCTCTGCAGCCAGCTTTTCGCGGAATAAGTCAAGCTGTCACCCCTTGAGGAAACTTGGTGGGTGCGACTTCCACTGTGCAGAAAGCCGTGAACGAAGATGAGACCCTGACTCCCCTGGGTTACCATTTGGCCAAGCTGCCGTTGGATCCTCAGACGGGCAAGATGATCATCATGGCCTCTATCTTCTGCTGCCTGGACCCCATCCTCACTGTAGCAGCGAGCCTGAGCTTCAAGGATGCCTTCATGGTGCCCCTGGTGTGTTGCTGGCAGGCCTGTAGTACTAGGGTCCTCTTCCTTTTTTTTTTCTTAGTAAATTTTGCTGTAAAAGTGGTTCTACTTGATAAACCGTTTGTTGTTGAGCTGTTTAAAACTCGTGGTAGCATGAAAGGCATGGGCTGTTTGCTGGCAACGCTGAGGGTTAATTCTTCATGTCCGTTTGTCTGCCTCGCAACCTTATAGGCCCTCTACCTTCCCCTTCCTCATTATACGGTTGTAGTTATTGAAGGGGAGAAGGATGGGGTGGGGATCGTCCTTTCCCTGTTAAGCGTAGTTCTCGCACTTTAAATTCCACACACTCTCTCTTCGCACAGCGCTCTAGCTGCTGCATATTTACAGGGATGTTGGGACTGTCAGGAAGTACGGTATGATAAGATTCTTCTCTGTGCCTTTCAGGGAAAGGAGAAACTGGTTGATGAAGTGAAGAAGCGCTTTGCAGGAGACACCAAGAGTGACCACATGATGCTGGCTGAGGTTTTCTCAGTAAGTACTCGTCATTCCTTCCTTTCAGCGCGGTTGCCAACTTTTATGATGAGCTGAATGTGGCTAGTATTGGTGTGCTTGATTAAGATGAACTCTCGAACAACTAGTGAAGCAGTTAGTTGATGTTTCCATGTTCTTTTCTCTTGCAGCAGTGGGAGAATGCAGTGCGGATGCATAACGAAGAGGAGTTTTGCTTCAGGAACTTTCTATCACGGAGCACCTTAAAGGTTTGTTCCCCTCGTTAGCATTGCTAGCGAGACCCGCCGCGGTGGCTCAGTGGCTACATCGTTGCGCGGCTGAGCACGAGGTTGCAGGCTCATTTCCTGGCCTCGGTGGCCGCTTTTCTGATGGAGGCGGAAAGCAAAAACGCCGCCAGTGTGTACGAGATTTCGGCGCACGTTAAAGATCCCCAGGTGGTCGAAATTAATCCGGAGCCCTCCACTGCAGCATGCCTCATCGCCTGCATTGCGTCGGCGCGTTAAACCCTACAATCAATCAGCATTGCTAGCGAGCAATTCTCTAAGTTCAAGTTTTGAGGGGCATGGTGAAAATGGGGCTGTTGAATGCCTTGTTAAATTGGCTTGTTAGAGACTCCTTTATTGTAAACATTTTTTTCCTTTGCAGATGCTTGCTAACATGCGGAAGCAGTTTGCGCAGCACTTGGAGCAGCTGAACTTCATAGACTCACAGAATATCCACGACAGAGCTCTGAACTGCAATTCAGGTAGTTCTATGCTTGCTGTTGCCAATTTTTTTTTTTTTCTTTTGGAGTATTGTGCCTTAGCGGGAGATGTGCTAAGCTTTCATTGTTTGTGCAGGCAACCTGAGAGTCTTGCAGGCGGTCATTTGCTCTGCTCTGTACCCCAACGTTGCCAAAGGATCGTTTGCCAAGAATACAAGGTTTGTAAATCTCTGCCGTCTCGTGACACTGCTGAATGATAAATTGTAGAAATTTTATTTTGTACACCTTGGTGTGAGTGCCAGGCCTCCTTATGCAACGCCGAGGAGCTTGTTGGCAGGCTATAGCACCATAAAGACTATGACATTTTGGCATTCTGCTATGTTGACATTCTGCTATGTTTTTCGTACCGCTGTCCTTACTCCATGTGTGAAAGTTCACACTTTTCTCCTTGTTTTGCAGGCTGGTGAGGTGCTCTACAAAGACGGACAGAAGGGCTGAGTTGCACCCAAAATCTGTGAACCTTGACGAGACGAACTTTGATACACAGTGGTTTGTGTATTACACAAAGATTCGCTCCACAAAGGTAAGGATGTCCAAAGGCCAGAATACATGGAGCGAACTTTCACGACAAAGTTCGCGCGGCAGAAAATCTGCCGCAGCAGGACTCTGTATAGAAGACACGGCGCCCACTGCCGTTGAGTTGCTCTCAATGTGGCTAACTGAACCTCCATGCCCAGAATCAACAGCGGACGTTCAGTAAACAGACCCAGTGAAAGAGGTTCCCTCTAGAGTTGCACGTCGTTTAAAGATTCTGCATGAGCCGGTGGCATTTCTTCTGCTCAAATGATCGTTTTCAGTTCTCAAAAGTGCGAAAGGCAGTAGAAAAAAAAAAAAAGAATGAACGCCCCCCAGGGGAGAGCCGAACTAGCGACTTCCAGAACGTGAAGCCGGCATTTTACCTCTCGTCCACCATGCAAAACACAGCATGTGAAACTAGGCTCTGAACACATAAGAATGGCTGCTTCTACTCTTCTAGTTTTTCGTTGTATTTGAGAGGCCCTCACGGTGATGCCGCCGGTTCCTCACTCTCTAATCTTGCAGACGGGCCCCACGTCGCTGTTATTAAGTTATGTAGCCGGGTCGCCTATATTTAACCTACTAGAAGGTATTGTACATGCCTACCACGGCGACACTAGCCACGGCAGTTGGGTTGGGACAGTGTTTCGCCTGTTGCTACAACCTCATTTTCCTCGAAATGAGTTCAGGTTTACATTTTTTTTTTTTTTAAGCTGAAGTAGGTATGCCCCAAGCGTAGTCAACTCTTCCAAAGCAGCCATCCACCAGTGGTCTGTACACGCCATGGAGGAGAGATCGGAAGACCTGATTGGTTCCTTCGGTTTTCCACTCCACCTCCGCTGAACTTTTCTGACTCATGGAGATTGCAGGCGCAAGTGACCCACCTGTCCCAGGGATAAAAAGAACTTGGCCTGTGGTCGGAGCAGTTGGGGTCAACCCATGCTGTGACTTCACAGTGAAGCATGCATTTTTACGTTTTAGGAATAGCTGAGTATGATCCATGCTGAGTATGAGTATGATCCTTGATCCATGTATCCATGATCTATGAGTTTGATCTTGATCCATGATCCATGCTTTATGATCCATGCAACTGTCCCATTTCGCTGTGTTGGTTTAGCGGCCTTTATTTTCATCAAGCTGTATCGTTGCTTCATGGGACATTACAGCTGAATTCAATGCCAGAGTAGTCACATCATGTCTTGTTGCAGAAGTGCACATTTCCGTCCATGGAAGTTGTGGTGTTGTGGAGGTTTGCTGGTGTTTTCTGGTTTGTTTTTCGTTCAACTGGACCAGGCCACTCCACATCTCAATATGCGCCATTGGTTCTAGAGGGGCATTGTGGTAAAGAGAGCTGAGGCAAGGAAGCAGATATGAAAATTTAGTTGGACAGATAACACACGATAGGAGTGGCCTGAAGTTTCTGGAGGGAAGGCATTCATCCTGCAGTGTTAGACATAAGCAGGATTATGATGACGATGATGATGATGATTTGCACTAAGGAAAAAAATTCATTAGGGACCTACATGAAACTAGCTTAACACCAACAGGTGTCAAGTTAGTTTTTAACTAAGTTTTTAACTAACTTGACACCACAAGGTGTCAAATTAGTTTCGGTTTAATATCCCCTCATGGAAGATTTGGCAAGATTGAACCAATAAGTTCATTGAGTACCTTATGCCAAAGGGCATACTTCGCAATTAAAAAAAAAATAAGTTAATTGAATAAGATGTGGCTGCATCCAGTATGAGAGAGGGGGGAGGGTTGGCCCCCGTAAGTGTAACGCCCTTCCAATTCGCATTTGCTTCCAAGCATATTGCACATATGCAATTGTGTTGCAGTGCGCTGTTGAGTGGATTTGTAATGTACTAAGTTTCTAGTGTGTTCCTACTTCAACTCTGTCTTCGTGCTGCTTTGTGTGTGATGCAACCACCAGAGTGAACATTGTCTCGGTTGTCTTCTTTCACAGACCTACCTTCACGATGTGACCCCCGTGTACCCGATTCCATTGCTGCTGTTTGGGGGCTCCTTCAAGCACAGCGGGAACATCATCACTCTGGATGACTGGATCAAATTCCAGTGCGATGACGACCTCGCAAGGCTTGTCCAGGTTCGAGCTGAGGTGTTTCATACACCGGCTGTACAAACTTGGATACATTTATTTGTAAACAGCACTGCTTCTGCACAATTATACAAGGCCTAGAACGGGATTCTCAGTTTTGTTCATTCCATGTCCACTTCGAAGTGTCCATTTCGAGCAAGCCCTGATTGACTGAAAGCAGACAACCCGGATGCGACAGAGCACAAGAAGGGTGGGGCGTTGGTTTTAGTGCGTGTCGTTGTTCAAAGGCCTTGCAAGTGTCACTATTGAAGCGAACTTGAAATGGACATTTTTGAAACGGACGCTGCTTAGAATTTCGCCCCTTTTTGCTTCACCACACTTTGCGTAACAGTGCCAGTGAAGGAGACGAGCCCTTTTTTTTATTATTATTTATGACTGTCAGTGTCAATCTGATAAAAAAACTGGCAGTGTAACTTCTCTAAGAAGTCAGTGAGTGAGTATAACATGTATTTATCTATTTAGAAAATTAATATTCTGCATCAACACTATTGGCCAGCTTAGTTGGTCTTGGGTGGCAGAGCATTTGTCCTGGATGGCAGAGTTTTTGTGGACTCTTTTGTATTATTAGCCCTTTGAGGGTCGAATTTTTTCGTCCAATGCGACCCCCCAGGGTCGATTTTTTTATCGCTGATTTAAATTCTTCGAATGGATCTATTTCGAGAAAAAATTATCGTAATTTTTTTAGGGTGACCATAAAGTGAAAAAAAAAAAAATCGTTTGTGTTGTTACATACAAGTGGTTTATTCGTGAGTAACCCAAGAAAAATTCTAAATAAAAACGAGAGAGTAACAAGCCGGCACCTTTTGAGTGAATTGAAATCAGATAGACATCAGTTTCGCGGTCGCAAAAAGCGGGAAGCGCCCGGAGGACGATACCAAAACCAGCCGCTGCGCCCGCGCGTGGCCGGATGCGCGAGCGATAGACAGCACACCGCTCCTAAAAAATACAAAAAAAGGAGAAAAGAGCCTCATCAGGTTTGCAGGCGCCCTTGGTCTGTGGCAGGCGCAAGAATCGAGAGGCACCTGGTGAGCGTAAGGGGCCTTAGGTGGGCGATACCCAGCGCGCCCCCTCGTTGCCAGATGTGGAAGTGATAGCCGGCGCGCCACTGAAGTAAATCATAAAAAAAATAAAAAGAAGAGCCATCGGCGCAAGAAAACGATTCGACGTATTTCCGCAGTGTGGCAGCACATGCCAAGCAAGAGAAGTTGGTGAAAAAGGCGCGCTTTTTAAACATACAAGCGATGATGTACATGTACGTTATTGACCATTTTGAAGGTGTTTGCAGAGGACGTACATGTACGTCTGTGACACTGAAAGGGTTAAGCATGTTTCATGCTTTTTCAGGGCACCCCAGTTGTACAGCCGAAATCTTGCTTTCCCGTTTTAGCCAACCCATGGCTTCATTTTACCTTGTTCATAGTGTTTTCAAGCCGTACACGTCAATCTCTGCATGCAACGACGCCTTTGTATTACCGTAAAGTTCCAAAAGAACGCCCACCCAAAGTAGAGAGATATCAAGTGAAAAATACGAAATGGGCGATCTTTTGGGTCAGGTGTGAAGAACTAGAAAAAATTTGCTGCACCACCAACCATAACTGCAGAAATGTCAAGAAAAAATACCAGATGGGTGAACTTTCGGCTCAAGTGCGGAAAGGACAAATAAGTGACCGCATCAACACATGAATAGATGATTCGCGTTTATTTTGTTCACTCATCGGTGCTAAAATTCATCAATTTTAAGGGTGGGAATCTTTGGGGTGTTTTAGTAAATTGAATATTTCACCCCTGAATGGGGGGGTGGGCGATGGTTCAAGGGTGGGCGTTATCTCAGAACTTTACGGTACTCTGTACTGCTAGAATATCTTATGTGCGGCAAAAGCAAATGCATTACGGATCTGTCAGTGCAAGACTTTGCAGTGCAACTTGCCACTGGTACTGTAGCTTCTGCTTCTGTGCCCAATGTGCAGGATCTGCGACAAGAATTTGACCGCATCCTTGAGAAGAAGATAGCCGCTCCTGGGCTGAAGGCGGGGACGATATCGAGCAAGCAGCGCGCACTACTCGATGCCACCATCCGAGTGCTGACACAGGAAACTGCCTACGTGCCCGATTTCCCAGACTCTTTCTCGGACGAGGGTGTTGCAAACGACGACTGCCACGTTGTGGATGAAGCGTAGCCACACTGGTGTGGCAGCCGAGGGAACACTTGCATTTGTCGAGCATGGTTGAACTTGCACTTTTCTAGGAATGCGATTTTTTGTGCAGTCATCTTGGCCTTAACAGTATCATTCCTCCTGTCAATTTCTATGCATTTCTTTTTGCATGCTTTTGATTGGCCGCTGCACTACTTTTTGTACTGTCTTTTGCTCTTTCTTCCTAATTGCTGTGGCACCTTGTAATGGCTACGGTAAGTTAGGTGACCTGTGCTGTAATTATATTTAACACAAAGTAGCCGTGAACCAATTCATTGAGGATGTGAAAAGCATTAAAAATTTCAAATTTAATATTTTTTGGCAAGGGTGTCTGGTCTTTATTTCAATAGTCGCAAAATATACAGCAATGGGGACTGCAGTATTAGCCTCAGCTCCTTCAATGCAGTGACTCTGTTGTACAGATAAAATGGGAGCGTTTTGCAGACACATTTTTTAGCTCCTGTGTTTTTTCATGACTGCTTTCAGTCAGCAACACAATGCTTCCAAAACAAAAAAAAAAAAAAAAAAACTGGCGAAGCTTGCACTAAGTCGCGCAAGGCTTGAACCATAGCGAAGCTGGAGGATTTCTTTCTATTTAAGCACTGGAGGACACACACCACCACGCATTGCATTAGGTTTGCAATTGTTTATTTACATGTTCCGTCTTCGATTTTCACTGTGGCAGTAGTAGTCATCGTCGTATCCATCTATACTGCTGTCTTCTTCATGCATGACTGGTGGGCCCGGATCGTTTTGTCCACATGCTTTCACATTCCTCGCAAAGCGGAATGCATCAGCACACGCTAGAACCGGCGGCAAATGGCTTCACGAACCGGCGTTTGTAGCGCGAGCTGTCTTGCGCTCCCTTGTTGAGGTGCGGATGCATGTGAATTGTTCTCTTGGTATTTTCGAGTGCCACGCGCAAGCCCGGACGACACTGGGCGCTCCTCGTGAGGTGCAGCTCACATGTATTGTAAACAGTAGGAGTAACTATGACCCGAACTGTTCTGATGGCGCCGCACACTACACACATTACGACCAGCAACAACAGCTCCGCTATTTAAAAAAAAAAAAGATACCCGCCGTGGCGGCTCTGTTGTAAATTAAGACGTGTTGCTGAGCCCAAGAACGTGAGTTTGGTGCTAGCCATGCTGGCTGCTTTTTCAGATGGAGGTGAAAAGCAGGAACGCCCATGTGTCAGGACTTCAACGCACATTAAAGATCCCCGGGTGGTCAGAATTACCCGGGACCCTCCACCATGGCAAGCCTAATAGCCCAGGTGTAGCTTTGGTGCTTTAAAGAGGCCCAGAATTTGAAGTTTTTAGAAAACAAAAAAGGTAGAAAGTTTGTCTTTTGTAAACAAAAAAGGTAGAAAGTTTGTCTTTTGTATGCTAGGACTGATATGTACAGAAGTAAATTTGCAGTTCAAAAATTGTAATTGTCTTTTTGTTTCTATAAAGACTCAGCGGTTAAGAAATTTCCAGCTTCATTGTGTGGCACACACATTTGTGGCTTTAGAAGTAAGAAAGACGTTTAGGTTCAGTGTTATATGTTTATTAGCCAAGCTAGCAGGTACAGTCATTGGGTGTAGTTTAGCTGTTTGTTTTTTTCTACATAGCCAATGTTGACGACATGCACACGTGAATTCTGTGGCAGATTTTCGTCGTGTTGTGTGCTAACCAAGGACTCCTTTGTCTTTGTGTATGTGTTATGTGCAGCAGTCTTCTACTGAAAAATTCAAGGCCATTCCACCCTGCAAATATGGATGACTAGCATAGCTGTAAAGTCATTGTCACTCAGCAACGACGGTCACAATGGATTTTTTGTCACTTTGACATACAGCGAAACCTCGTTACAAGAGACACTCAGGTACCCGGGAAAGTTGTCTCCTGCAACCAAGGTCTCTTGTATGCAATGTTGCTAACATGGCGAACATAGGAAAACCAACCAAACCACTTTCGTTCAAATGTCTCTTATAACCAAGTGTCTCTTGTAACAGTGTCTCTTATAACGAGGTTCTCCTGTACACAGATCGGCATGCTCTCAGCTTGGAATTACTCTTGAGTAATTACAAGCCGGACCAATGTGGCATCGCAAGCCATTGCGATCCCAGAGTCTCACACAAACCAGTTCTTCTTCAGTCCCGACAAATCCATATTGAAATCACTGACTACGACCACAAGGGTAGTGTCATCGGAACAACCCATGCTGCGAGGAAACCTAGACACCTCCATTTCTGAAAAGCGAACATCCTTGATTAATAATGTCCGATTGCACTCCTGACATGCTTTGTTTCTGCAGTGTGTTTTCATAAAAGCTTTTTCCTTTTACCGCTTGACACAGTTTCTTTCATAGTTTGCTTTGCGATCTGCTTCTGCCTTACACTTTCAAATGGCTTCGATCGGTCTCCTATGCGTTGCGCCACTGCTCGTTCCCGTTTGCCGAGTGGAAGGGCGTGCCCTGTGCTTCAGAGACGCAGGTGTCTTGAGCATTTTGATGCGAAGACATCGAAAAATGTCTGGAAACCAAGCCTAACACAGATGTGCTGTAAATAGGGATCTTTGCACTTACCTTCACCCAAATATATCTGTCTCCAGCTTGTCTACTTGATGGGATCGGTGGCAGCGCGACCACCAGGTAGGTATCAGGTGTGTGCCACGCACCGACTTTGATTTTTTTAAATAAAAGAATCAACTGGCTATGTAGTTTACAGAATTCTAAATGTGAGAAGTTGCAGTTGTGTGCGTGTTCTTTTTCTTTTTGTGTGCGTGTTCATACAGGACTGAGTTATTAGTATTCTTTGCAAGAGTGAAAAGATGAGTGTTGCTGGTTTGTTTCTGGTTATACTACAACAGGATTCGAAAAGCTCTGCAACAGGTACTGGTGTTTGTTGTTTTGTGGTTCTTTCTACTTTTCGAGACAGGTCAACACATACAGACACTAAATTAATCCAACTGTTGTTAGTGCAGTGCTTTTCAAGGTGTACTTGCATTTATGGTTGCTCTCAAAATTCCCACAATTAAAACCATGCAAACAAGCTACCAAATGAAACAGCATGTGTCTAAGCTACAGCATGACCTACATCATCTGCTTGACTAAGGCAAGCAGATGATGTAGGTGGCCATGAAAGGGTATTGTGATGTCATTGGCAGCACATAGCCAAAACTTAGAACCACAGTAAGGGACCTTAATCTGTTTGACATTGTCGGCGCTAATCTTGCTGTTTGGGCGGGTGCAAGCAGCAGTGCAGCCGCAATGTGAAATATTCGCACAGTGATAGCGCTGTGGCTCCCATCGGAACCTGTTGTGCCTCAGCATCAGACACTGCCTCAGCATCTGTGGAAGGAAAATTATTTTTTAAAGCGTGACTGAAAATGGCAAAAGCAGCGCTGGTGTTGCCAAGGTGGGAAACTTAATGTGAATGAAACTAGTTTTAAAAATGTAGGTGTTGAAATTTATTCCCAATGATTTTTCAGCGATGGGCGGTGTTTCTCACAAGATATGAAAATGTGCTTCAGGTACGTTGTCACAGGCGTAGCTGTCTTGGCACGGAGAAAAATTATGCGAGATTCAAGCAGCTGCCGCATATGTGATGGCTTTGGAGATTTTGTGTGACCATACTGGAAATGAGAAACCGTAAAAGCTACACCTGACAGCCACTTCGAAGCTTGGGCAAGCACTCGCTCGCACCGTAGCACCCAGCGATCGTGACAGTGTACTGTAATGGCGGCATGGTTGGGCGTGGTGACGGCACATCACCAAATACATGAAGCAAATTAAACTATGTTCACTTGCATGCAGCATACCAGAACATCCTGAACACAGAGCAACGCAATATGTAATGGTACTTGTAAAATTTGTTGCAGGGGTGAAGACCTGCCCGTGTGTTCTGCAGGGCTTTAAACATTGCTCACAAAAAGTCATCGGTCATCAGTGGCAGAACACAGCTGCTTGAATTCCCAAGAGAAAATGGTATCTAGTCCCAGCTGGTTTATGGTTCCCAGCGGGGCCCAGCTGGTGTTAGCTGGTCCCATCTGGGAATTTAACCATAGACCAGCTGGGACCAGCTACCATTTTCTCCCGGGTTGTGTTTTATTAAAACAAAGCTTTCTTGGTCTCACTGATTGCGGTGTCGTAACCAAAACAATCTGGGCTTAATTATTTTGTCAGATGCAAAAGAATGAGAACTGGTGCGTGGGTTGCGTGATGTAATGACAAAACAAGTTCGTTCATTCCTGTGGTTACGTCTTCACAGTTGCAATATATAAAAAAATGGAAAAGTTGGCCTCGGGTATGCATTATGGCTTTTTCAAGCATCGGTTAAAAGCTCTGCGAACTTTCTACGGCCTTGAGAGCAGGCTTTACAATATGAGCTCCTGCCTGATAAACAACCAATCGTATATAACTTCGCTGTGGCTAATTCTCCTGTTGTGTTATTTACTCCACGTTAAGCTAAGATTTCTTATAGGTTCCTGGACCCCATTCAAGTTGTTTTAACAACTTTTAGCACAGGAAACCATCCAGTTTTCCTTCTAGTGAATAAATTTAATTAATGTTCTGGTCACAATGGCAGCGATGGCAGGGCGCTAGCTTTGTAACTTCATCAAGCAACTCCATCGGAATCGGTTGTGTTGCACTGGTCACGTCTTGAAAGGAAAGCTGAACAGATCGATATTATTATTCCTTCTTCCCAAAAGAAAGAAATTTTTTCGCCCGTGTTTTGCTTCCATCTCGGCATCGCTAGCGCCTGCGCTGCCCTCTATGTTTACGATGTTTCTATCGCCCGCCGACGTTTGTAGGAGCTTCAAACGTTGGCAGGCGCTTTACACTTTAGCTTGGAGTGTAAAATTAACGTGCACGAAGTCATTGGCTTGAGATGCTTTAATAAATATACGTATCGGTGCCACGTATCAGTCGTTTCGCGGTCGTAGCAAATCCGATCTGGCGGCGTTATCGGGAAGCAGGCGCGCCGGCACACAGGCTGTGCTCTAGTTCCGAGTGACATTGCACAATGTTGCAGGTGTTTGGACTGATACGCAGCAGGCTACGTAGTCCTTGCTTTCCCATCCGCGTTCTGGGCACCTCATTTGCTCCTGCCAGTCGTCGCGCGCTCCGGGAAATGCTGCACGCTCCGGTTGTTGCAGGCTACGCCACAACATGCAACGGTAATTTCATTTGTCGATGTGTCTAAATTTTGGGTAAAACAAACGATACAAAAGAGTCGTTGCCTGTTCAGCGTAGGCATTGTAATCGGACAGAACGAAACCAGACGGAACTCCAAAGACGCCTTAGGTTGTTCCGGCAGCGGTGGGTGAGGTTACCATTCTTTGCACGGGTGATTCAATCTGCTAAACAATTTCGTTTCTATAGCTTTTCATTTAACCAAAAGTAAGGTAGCGTTTTAAAAATGATGCTGTAGATAATGCGAAAGCAAATGGAGCTTCCACATGCGCCTCATCCACTATATTCGAGACTAGTCCGCCGTTCGAACCAGTTCTCCATTACAACGGCGTGTCAATGAAAACGCGTTATAAAAACGTGTAAAGCAACAGCTAACCAATAGACCTCAGCGCCCTCCCATTGCACTACAGCGTTAGTCACCAAGACATTTTTAATCACTAAAATATTGCTTCAACGCTTTTTCTTACCAAAATGGGTTTTCCTGGGAAAAACGAAGCGTCGTCTGCTTGCACGACGCTGCTCGTCTGCTCGCTGCAGTGAGCAGACGATTAGAAGCGCTTGGACTACTATTTACGCTGTTCAGATGCATAGAAAAGCTTATTCAATAAAAAGAACTGTTTGAACAACTGTTTGAACAAATATTTCGTAGGTAGGAGAAGTGATCGAAACAAAAATGTCTCAAATTTAGAGGGCGCTACAGTCGATTGGTTCGTACCGGCGTCACCGGTGTGCTGTTCGCCGGGCGGCCGGGCGGCTTTCGTTCCAACAACCATGCTCATGGCCTCGTCCGGAGGACTAGCCAAATTTGTACGGACTATATCCAAAATTCCAGCATTTCGCTGGCGTTTACAAACATTGTTGCCCTTTGTTGTACAAACCGCTTTGCAAGCTGGCTCTCAAATTTGGCGTGGGAAGCCCGAATAAGGTCCCCCATAATGAGCTGTTTCAGATTCGGGCTTCCAGGAATTAGCACGGATAGAGTGAAAAGAATTTCACCCTCCCCTGCACGTTTAGGCATCTTTTCCCTCACTTGGCTATAAACCTTTTCATCCGTTAATCTTTGATAAGATCAGCGCATGTTCTGGGCTGTGTTGCGCATGCGCAGTTTCATCTTCCTGTCGACTGCGATAATTGTACAGCCGCTACCACAGCCCAAAGATAAAATGAAAGCTCCCAGGACGAAGGAAATAAAAAAGGTCTATAGAACGGAAGCCACCTTTTAACTTGTGTCTGCCCTGCCCTGGGAATGATATTTTTTTATAGCTTTAAATTTCTGTCCCACGTACCCTTAAATACGCGTCTTTTTGTGAACTACAATTTGGAGGAATTTTGCAAACGTCTCTATAAACTTCTTTACACATGAGCTCCGTTGCAATGACATTTTAGCACAGTCCTCCCGCACACCTTGTTGTAGCTATAGACGGTAGCCCATCGACGAAACTTGCATATGACGCGAAAAGAATTAAGTTTATTGATTGGCTCTAAAAGCCAGTAAAGTTGGACCGGTTGCTCGCCCAAGTGCTTGGAACCGAAACGGACAGCGCTTAATAACTCTTAGGCTCATCATCTTAGGCTCATAATCTTTTTTTTTTTTAATCATTGCTCTCCTTCGAACTTCAACCCCACCTCCCTCCTTCACACACATACCCTGAAGTTTGAAATGCCCGGGCCCCGTGTGCTGGTCAATCAATATTCCATTCACCTTGAACAGTAACTGATTTGATTGATTGTGGGGGTATAACGCGCCGACGCAACTCAGGCGATGAGGCGCGCCGTAGTGGAGGGCTCCGGATTAATTTTGACCACCTGGGGATCTTTAACGTGCGCCGAAATCTCGTACACACGGGCGTTTTTTCTTTTCGCCTCCATCAGAAAAGCGGCTGCCGCGGCCGGGAATCGAACCCGCGACCTCGTGCTCAGCAGCGCAACGCCTTAGCCACTGAGCCACCGCGGCGGGTTGAACAGTAACTGAGGCGACAGCTTCTCGTAACTGCCGAATGGTGGGGTCATTATGCGGGACCGAATAAAAGGTTCATTTGCGGGGGTTTTAACAGATGTTAGTTAACTAACATCACTAATATCTTTAAACTATCCTTTTATTCGATTCCGCATTTTCGCAAGTGTGACCGTTTATAAGTACGGTTGTTTGTTCGTTTTCGGGTTTATATTAAATCGGGGGTAAAAACCGGGCGCTATTTTACTAACTAATAAACGGGGAGAAATCTTTTTTTTTTTTTTTGTAAAGCCATTCCGAAATTCCGGTTTTTGCGGGTTAAACCTACAAATGTACTAAGTAACAGACTCAGTTTATTTTGTCAGAAGCACTCTTAAAAAAAAGGTCGGCGCACTTACTAACAGAACACTAACCAGTTACTTGTCCTATAGGTAGGTAGTTGCTTTTACTAACTGGTCATGCATGACCTAGTAAAAAACTACGCGTGACAATGTGGATCGGCTGAGTGAGCAGCGCGACATAGACACATTCATCACGCACATATCACACGTGGACAATCAACAACTGAATTGAGCAAGAAAGTCAACGGGATGCACGAGGAGAGCGAGTATTACTTAGTTACCTTAGAAATACATCTGATCTTCTTGCTTTTATAGCCAGCAGCGGAAAGCCCCCGAGAGAGTCGGTGGGCTGGTCATAAAAATAAAATATTTTAGCGATAATTTCAGAGTTATGCAGTTTAATGTGAGCATATACAAGACAGCATGGGGATTTGCAAAAACTTTTTAATCGTGATTTGGTGTGGAAAAAAAGCTGCAGTTATTATGTTAAATAATTCATGGAATTTGTTACTTCCGTGAATGTTAGTATCAAACCAGCAGCAGTTACTAAGTACACGGTCTAGACTAGTAACGGTTCCACACTTAGTGGTAGGAACTACGTACCGTATTTTGGGGTAGTAAACTGCCTAAAAAGTTAGTAAATACAGCCGTTACTACCCTTTTACGAGCTTTTTTGTTAAGAGTGAGGTATCACCAGCTTTTTAACTCTAACGCGTTACAATTGGTGTTTGTTTCAAGCTACCTAAGTCGGGGTGCATCAGGGTTTTCTAGCAGACATGTACTCTCCGAAATTTGGCGTTTGTTTGGAAATGAATCAGCAATGATGACAGTAAAGTGCATTGATAACTTTTAAGAAATGAAACATTTTGTTTACAAAGAGCGTGGTCATCAATTTTTTGCACATCCTTGTTTTACATACATTATCATCAGCATGCGCAGCATGTCGATCTCCATTCGAGACCACCCGCCGCGGTGGCTCAGTGGCTAAGGCGTTGCGCTGCTGAGCACGAGGTCGCGGGTTCGATTCCCGGCCGCGGCGGCCGCTTTTCTGATGGAGGCGAAAAGCAAAAACGCCCGTGTGTACGAGATTTCGGCGCACGATAAAGATCCCCAGGTGGTCAAAATTAATCCGGAGCCCTCCACTACGGCGCGCCTCATCGCCTGCGTTGCGTCGGCGCGTTAAACCCCACAATCAATCATCATCCATTCGAGACCGGTCCGCTCGTTGAACGTATCTCAGCCGGGAGAAAGTTCTCTCGACATCCCAACTTCCATTAGCTATAGGCACAACAATGTCAGTGCGGCATTTTCCAGCCTGTGGTATAGCGAGCGGTAGCTAAGGTCATGCCAATACTCGATGAATTCGAAAGCTGCGTTCGCGGGTCTTGCTTCCAGCACTGGGCATGCGAACGGTAGAGTGTCGGCCCACGGTTGTGCAGATCGGTACTTCGAAAAGGTCCATTCGCGGAGGAATCGGGTGTAACCCCATTCTCTTGAAACATGTTCGGGGTGAAAAAACAGGGTAAAATCGGGTTTTACACGAAAACGAACAACCCGATGCATAAGCTCACAGTACTGTCTATAGCTGCTCTGCAAGCGGGTGGAGGGCCATCTCAGTTCCCGCTGAAAGCTCTCGTGCTCGCATACCTCCCCAGTTATAAACAGCGGAGCTGTTTACCGAGCAATATCCGTCCGTCGCAACAATAAACCTCGAACAATAACATGTACAGAAAGAAAAAACAAGCTTTTCGTGGTCAGAATCGAACCTAGGTGCCTCATGCGGTTGAGCAATAACCTAGTGTTTCAGACATTGCACTCAACATCACACAACCTAACAATATTTATAGATTGAACATGTTAGTGTGCCACCAACACAACTAAACACTATTTAAAAGTGAAACAGGTTAATTAATGCGCCGCCACCGCATCAGTGGGCCGGCCTTATTGTTGAAATTCCTTCAGTGTGGTTAGGGTTTCAACCCTTGGGACCCGTCTAAGGAACGGGGTCTTTGGCTCTGTGCACTTCAACGTACTTAAATACACTCTGTCGGAAGCACTGACGCGTCGGCCTCGCGTCCGTATCATTGCGGAGTTAGGCCATGCGGCCTGCGGGAACTCGAAATTCTAGGGAGGGCAATGAACATTACCACATCAAAAGGTACGTTTTCCTCATTTTCTACCGACAAAATGAGGAAAATGCTTATGCCGCATGGGTGTAGCGGCGCTCTTTACGGATAGTTCTCTGGAGGACGTCCCATTGGAAAACCGCCGCCCAGCAATGAAGAAATACGTGCTCCCTGGTCTCAGACTGTTTTCAAATAGCATTCTCTAATCCCCACGGCACAGACAACCACCTTTCGTTCATCCATGCCCTAACAGACAGTGTTCCTGTGCGTAACATAGAAAAAAATGACATCATTCCTGGGGTATTCCCATACGCTTCACTCGCTCGAAGACATTTTGGCCTGAGCCAACCGATAATGAAGAGCAATACAAAAGTACTGCGAAGATAACATCACAGACATCCCTATCCATTTTTTTCCTGGCTGTAAGTAATTATTCTATGGCAAATCTCGCAGTTAAAAATGATACCACCAGCTCGGGCAACGCCCGCGCTAGCCGTGCCTGAAGCACAGCACGCAGAAAAGGGTCACGGGGATCGCCGAAAAATAGAAATCATCGCATTCCGGGCGTCGGCTTTGGACTTGGCCGCGGGTTCTAGCGCGTGCTAACGCGAACCACTTTGGCAGAAATGTGAATGCCTGCGGACGAAACGATCCGGGCCTGCCAGTCATGGACCACTTTCAGCTGCTAGTTCGGAAATATATGTGACGTACAACAGCCGGGTCTCTGGCGAAGGGTTAGTGGCCGCCAGCTCTGCTGTTTCTCCAGCCATGCACCAATAGTGCAAGCTGAGCCCATTTTTTTCTCCACCCATCTGTCTTTCCTTTTTAACATTTGGTTATTGTTTGTTGTGGCAACGCACGCCTCCGTGTGTGGGCCACCGCTTTTTCTTTTGGCATTGCCGTAGTTATCCGGGGCGAAACATGTGTAATCAAATAGTTATAGCCGAGCGGATAATCGGCACACGGCAGGCACGCTTTCACACGGGCACAACCGGTCCAACCACCTCTGCGTACGCACAGCGGCGCGAGTCGACTACCTGATACCGTACTGGGACCGTCTCTCCGCTCTGATATAACTATATTATTAGCGCTATTATCGTAATACTTATCTTATGTTGCTACGGATGGCTGACGGAACGACGAGAAAGTTCTCTCAGACTCAGTTCCCTCAGAAATGCATTTATAAGAGTTAGCCATCGCAAAGGCTGCCTCTCCCCATCGTAGCACTTGTCGTCAATGCTCCGTTAAAGCAGCTTCCCCACATTACTGGTTTTGATGAGGCAGAGCACGATTTACAGGAGCCGCGTTACGAGATTTTTGAAATCGTCATTAATTCGACTCGCACTTCGACGACGTGCTTTCCCGATGTGGGAATACAGTGACAACGAAAATGATTGTTTCCTACGATTCGTCTGTCCTTTCCAAATGAAGTTTAAAGGGTAAGCTACCCTCTTCGCCTGATGTAACTCTGTTTCGACAAACGTTGATATTTTGCGGGAAAGCTGTCATACGATTATTGAACAGCTTTTTTGTAACCCCGTCGTTATAGGCACACTGAAATGTAATCGAAACAAGTAAACGTCACACCGTGTGGGATCACTGTCGCAGCGTTTGTGTCATGTTGCCAGGCAAATCAGACTCAATCAAAATCCGCACGTACAGAAACAAGCATAGATCGCATTTATGACAAGACGACGCGACCTAGAAGGGCGCCACTACTCTCGCCGTGCTCGGATGACGTCACCAGATGGACGCTATCACGCCAAATCCCTGAGCACGAGCTAAGAAACAGTCAACGTACCTCTGTACTTTACATTTTTACTGTCACCGTTACTCGCCGTGCGGAGCGAAAACCCTGCAAGGCGCTGCGATGCCCTTTGTAGTCATATATTCAGCCTTTATGTCCATTTATTTGCTGCAGCTGCCAAAAAAGAACTACGTTGTAAAGACTACGTTAAAAAAATGTTCAGTGTTTTCTAATTAAATATATATGCGCGAGTAATTAGTTCTTCATTCGAGATGTCTTCCTCAAAGAGTGAAATCTGTAACGAGTTCTTGCCAGTTTGTTGGGAAGCTCTGGGCGTGCTCACAACCAGGTGTTTATCCAGAATTTCGGTTTTGTGGGAAGGGGGGTATAAATCCCTGGGTGGGGTGCCCGTGGTTGTGAAATATTTTTGGGGGGATGTCCAAATCCTTTTGGGGAGTGGTGGGGGTGGGGTATAAATCCCTGCTCACGATGTGTCCGCGGCTTAACTGCAGGGGGAAAGTCGACGGGAACCGGTCCGCCCAGCCGTGCTAGCGAGCAGAGCCTGGAGGAGTCGTACAGACGCTGCTTCGTTGGGGATCACCTGTCGACGCAGTACAAAGAGGCCAGGCCAACCATTCCGCCCGGCATGGTGGCGGAGATAGTCGAATACGCCGACAAAACGGTACACCCTCCACCTTTTTTGTTGTGTGCAGCCTCGTGTAGAGATTGGACTTGAGCGGGGACTGCCGGTTACGCATGGGGGCGCAAGTTCGTGGTCCGTATATTTTAGGGACGAAGCACCTTAGGGCTCGGGCTGTCGGCGTCTTCTGTCGTCGTCGTCTCCTGTTGTCACGGTAAATCAAGTCTTAAGACGATGACTAAAAAAAACAAAAAAAAAAAAACAAGTGTATAATGAATAAAGCCGGTTAAAAAAAACTAACGTGATTTCAACTAATTTAGAATACAGGAATAATCAGGATTTAATTGCATTAATAACAGAAATTTGTTAAATTAACTCTCTAAAGTGCTTGCAAACGCTAGGTTTTCTCCTTAAAAGCATGCTTCTTAGCATGCTGCTGGTGTGACATGAAGACACCTTACGGCCAGTCTGTCTCTCATTTAATTATCTTAAATCCGGTTCAACGCCGGAGAGGGCGCCACCGCCTCAGCAAGCGCGCGATTGTATATAATAAGTGTACATATGTATCTAGTTGAAACAAAATCGTCTTCTGTCTCTCACTGTCGATTAGCAGCGATTTTGCTTTGCGACACACCGGCGCACAGTGCATGCTTCACTCCTCCCCAAGTTTCACGTTAGTGGAGATGGCCCGGAATTTTTTTCACTCACTCTTTTTTTTGGGTTCCAAATGAAGATTTCGAGCAGCAGCTGATAACGGGGCCTGTTCAAAAGGCAAGATGTGGCGAAAACGTTGGTATGATGGAAGCAAGTTTAGCACCGATACCACGGGGAATATTGGTGCAGGATTGAAAATAAAGCAAAGGGGGCATTATCACCACTTGCTGATGAGTGTTCTGTTCAAGTAGATCTTCATTAAAAGTAGTACTCTTGCTTTTGATAAGCGCAATATTTTGGGGCGCCAAGAAATTTCGCGCTTTTTTTCTGGGTGTGACATTTCAGTCAAACTTGAGTTTTACGGGCATTACAGTTTCTTACAGCACGCCATGGGCGCTTAAACATGGCCGTCCTAATGCCGCAGCTGTGCAGGAGCCGTTCCTAGGAAAACATCGAGCCTAGTTGGTGCTTTAACCACCGTAAAGTGTGTCTCTCGGGAAAGGATGTGAGGGATATAATCTGTATAACTTGATATAACTTGTGAAAGCCAATTGAGTGGTCATGCGATAGTTGACATACAAGACAGCATGAAAAAAATTCTAGTGGGAGGATGTGGGAACACTGCCTACAACTGACAAACGTTAGGTGATCTGGAAACGGCAGGAAACGCCAGGAATCAATCTGACGGCTATTTTCATCCTACTTCACGCGCATAGCAGTAGAGTGGCCCGTCTTGGCTTTGGGGATTTTTTACTGGGAGACTGGTATATTGCGAAGGTACAGACTGGATCGCGACAATGAAAAAACGCTTTCGTTGTACGTCCTTGTCCTTATTCCGGCCCAGATTAGATGCCAGGACGGCCTGTGCGTTGACGTGGGCTGCGGACCGGGACAGAGCACGGAGCGCTTCTCGCCCTACTTCAAGGCAGTCTTGGGCACCGACATCAGCGAGACGCAGATTGACATCGCCCGGGCTACGTGCACTGCCAGTAACGTCACCTTCCAGTGAGTGCTCTGCGCAAACGGTAACGCCGTAGCTAACTGCGGTCGCAAGGGAACGGGGGCCGCCACCGATTAGCTCTAGAAATAAAAAAGTCGGCCTCAGTAGGAAAGCTTAGTAAATAGTATTACTCGGGCTGTTATTTTTTGGGTGCAAATAGGTGAACCTTAACACCCAGTTGAATACCGAATGAAGCCAGGATACTTGCTACATGTCGAGAAGGAGGAATACTAAACGTCTCTATGGAGCATTTGACCTTGGGGAAGAGTCCTTATTCCAAAGCCCCTTGAGACCGTCCCAGTTCTTGGGCTGTCTGCACCAGCCAAAGCTGGTCGTCAGGGTCCAAACTGTACAGTGCTCACTCCCGGTGCTCAGGGGAGGGGAAGGTAAGGGAGGGGAGTGGGTAGGTTGGGGTTCTTTGCACAGCCCCACATAATATATGGTAGAGGGTGCACGGAGCCTCGCATAAGCGGCAGAGCGAAGGTGACAGGGTTGGGGCCAGAATGTGGGCTGTAGTTCGGTGGGGAAAGTTGGTGGTTTAGATGCCTTGAACGTGACGGTCTTTTAAATGCAGAGCATTTCTTTAACTCACGATGTCACTCGGCGTTGTCGGCGTGCCTCGGCGTCCGCAACAGCCGTTCCAGGTGCGCCCTCTCCCCCACTCCTCCTCTCCCGCATCACGCTACCCTCCTCGCTCTCAACAACAGGTCCGCACCCCTCCCCCTACACTATATAAAAAAATAATACTTACCGGCGCCTGGTTTCGATCCCACGACCCTGCGGGCGGAACGCAAGGTACATGGTGCTCTACCCACTGCACCACAAAGCCGACACAGAATGGAAGGCTACGAACGCGCCTTATATCCTTGACTCATTCAAACTACGTCAAGAAGCTGCTGATACAACGCATTCACTACCTGTGGGCGGAACGCGAGGTACATGGTGCTCTTCCCACTGCGCCACAAAACCGACACAGAATGGAAGGCTACGAATGCGCCTTATATCCTTGACTCATTCAAACTACGTCAAGAAGCTGCTGATACAACGCATTCACTACCACCAACTCCCCAAACACTAAACGTTAACGCAATACACCCACCCCCTATGCGACGCATTTACTCGAGTCCCCCTCGCGGGAGATGGGCCCTTTTTTCTTTCGTGGGGTTTTTTATGGGGGGGGGGGGATATGTTAATCGCTGCAGGCGGTAGCGCTGCGGGACTTCTTTGAAGGACAAGAGCGGACAGACCTGCCACCGCTAGCCTGGCTTTCCCGCTGTATAAGCTCTCGGGGTTGCTGGTGGGCAGCTTCGTTGCCGGCCACGTTGGCATTGGCTGGAGCTCAAATAATCCTTACGTGGTGTTGGGGCTGCAGTAGAATTTGTGTGGCGGGCTGTCAGATGAAGCTGCTCGAGAAAGCTTGTTGGCAGTCCGTTATAACGGTCTCCGCAGGTGTTTGGGCAATTGCTAGGGCGATGGCCACTTCTGCCTGTAATGCATGGGCGCTAGGAATCGAGGTGCTTGTGAGGAGGGCTTGAGTTGTAGTCACACCAGCGGCGATGGCTCTTCTGTCGCGGTAGGAGGCTGCGTGTGCATACACTGCGTTGGAGTTTTAGCAGTTTTAGTCGTACTGCTTGAAAATTGCTTTCGGGGTCTGATGCCCTGCTGATGTCCGACAATGTGCGCTGCCTGCACCGTCACATTTATACAGGGCCGGGCGATCAGAATGCTAAACTTTGGTGCGTCTTGCGTTTCCGCGGGTCTGCGCTGTTCTGACCCAGGGTGTCCAAGGCAGAGTCGTTGCCCGTCGAGGATGGGTCCGTGGCTCTGGTGTCGACGGTGAATGCACTGCACTGGTTCCACAAGGACGCCTTCTTCGCCGAGGTGCGCAGGGTGTTAGCCGACGGCGGCGTGTTCTGCCCTGCGCTCTACCGGCTTCGGGCGGTGGCTGAACCGGGCCTCGAAGACTGCCTCGAAGAGGTCAGGGAACCCTAAGCCTCCTCTGCCAGATTTAGTTGCTGCTCCGCGTGGTGTTTTTATGACTGTGTGTTCGCTTGTATACACGAGTAGTGCTCAATGTGGAGGCTACCTTGGATGTGCAGCTAGCCTCAAAGTGGAAGCTACCTTGGCTCGATGTCGAGGCTACGCCGTGTACGGAGCGTGCAGTGGTGGCACTTAGTATGTTCTTTTTCCATAAACCGTGATTGAATCTGTAGAGGTTAAATATCAGTTGGCAATGTATGTAAAGCGTTTTCAGGAAAGTCGAGGTTCTTTTTGTTTTAGTACTACTAGGGCCGGGATGTCCCTGAGCTGTTCATTTTTCTGTGCTACCTGTTAGCTTCCTACGCGCTAGCGCATGACAGTGTAGGGCTTGCCGTGGGCCCTGGCGGGTCTCGTTGACCGGCCAGTTAATTTAGACTGCATAACAAAGCAGCCAGCACCGCGAGAAACACCTTCAAGATATATGTCTAAGATGCGTGTGAAACTAAAACGAATTAGGTTTGAAATATTAAAGCGCCATAACAGCTTTTGTGGTATCGAAGAGCATATAGGAGACGAGAATTCGAATTACACGAAGTGACCCCTCTGTGGTAGCCAGTTGTGTTTTATACGTGAGGAATATTATCGCAAAAGCACAACGGATTTCACACTGGACAGTTGCAGTTCTGCGATGCCTATGATGTCTTGTGCATGTGCGAAGCTGGGAAGTGGCGCAGGCGAGACGCCCCAAACTTGGGGACCGCCTTCTTGAAACAGACGTTATTGCATTATGGGAATTTTATTTTTCAGTTTCGGACAGACGAGTTTAAGGGCTACACGACCCCTCAGCACGACTTTTGGACGTACGGCTATGATTACACGGAGGTGCCCTTCGATGACGCCCAGAAGTAAGTTGTACAACTCGGATTTCCTTGCCCGCTGCGGCGGGCAAGTATAGCTATGCTACTGAGAACGAAGACGCGGGTGCGATCCCATCTGCAGGGAACTTTTAAAGCACAGCTTTACTACTTTCGTCCAGCGGTTTCACCGCGGATGCGCAAATTCACCTTTTGACCTCAGACGCACCCCCTGTGACACACCCCTTGAAGCGCATCGCGTGACTCGTCGGGCCCGCTTTCGGCGCTGCGCACAAGGCCCCTGTAAGGTCCACTTATTAGATTAGCGGCCAGGCGCCCAGCCTGCGCGTGAGAACGCGCCGCTCTGTCTAGCGACGTAGCACTGCCGACACTGCGCTGCAACCACCGCTAATCGTCGCGGCGTGCGCGGGAGACGGATTGTCTGGCCCACCGCATTCCTCAAGTATAATCCCCCATTGAGAAGGCAGACTGCGGCGCCGGATTCCAGGAATGTCTACTTGACGCGCAGAGGTGGGGGGGATTACCGGCGTCTCCATTGTTGTCGCGCCCTGGTCCGCATGACGCACTGTCGCCGTCTTTCGTTTTCGCCCCGCGGGGTCGCTCGAACTTGCTCGTCTACGAGCGTGCCGTTGACCCGAAGGTGGCGGCGCCTCAATGAATATTCCGTGGCGTGCCGAGTGACAGCTGTCTACGTGTATTTGGGCACGCCCATACGCGTGTACGAACGCTACAGGGGCGTTCCCGAGAGAGTGTGATCTCGAGGTTTTAAAAGGCCGAACTTGGCCGTTGGAAAGGGTTCTCGTCTGAGCGCTGAGCTGGCAGTTCCCGGCGAGACAAGGAGTCTCGACCGTTAACGCTAGGTTGGGATTTAGGAGCCCCCTAGTCGAGGTTAAGATCGCGTCGGAGGTTCAGGGTGCAGCGCCGCACCGGGCAACTAGACGGATCTTGCGGCGAGACAGAGTCTCGGCCGTCGTTTCTCGAGCGGTTTGTGTACGCTCCGAGAATAGGAAGAGTTAGACGAAGTTGAGGAGCTCGAGTGATTTGTGCGCACTCGGAGCTAGCTTCTAGCTGAAGTTTGAAGTTTTTCTTTTCATTTCTCATGTACCCAGTTTTCATACTGTAAATAGCTGTACATAAACTTCCGTTTTACTTAATCGACTTCAACGCCTCGAGTTCGTCAATTCGACCGGAACTTCAACACCATCACCCAGCCAGCCTCCTGCCAAATCAACCGGAGCCCGGGCGATTGGGTTCCTGATCGACACCGGACTTCGGGGAAACGATCTTCACTGCCCCGTTTTCAGTCGTTCTGCTCAACTGATAAGCTGAGTGGGCGCTCAGCCGATCGGCAACCGACCAATCCCGCCGCCTCCCACGCATGCGCCGCTGGGTCGTCTCTGGCTACGTGACTCATCTTGAGCCAGGCGAAGAGGAACACCGCGTTCACCGCGAATGAAAGCGAAGCGGGCCTCCTTCTGTGAGCGTTGGACGGCACCGAACCGCGTTGGGCCGTGGTCGGCAATACAGGTATATCAAAGGTTAACCATGCGAAACCGAGACTCAGCCAGACTAGGCCAAGCTTTTGCTTTGCATATCCAAGGTTTGCTGAGCTAAGCCATTTTTTTTCCTTTTTGACGGAAGAAAAAACAAGCGACACGCGTGTGCTGACATTTCGGCGCGTAAAGCCACAATTTCAACTCGAACGGTTGTCCTGCCTTCTTTTCAGCAGCTGGGAAAACTTAAGGCGAGATGTTCCTGATGGTTGCGAAGGTGAAATACATGAGCTTACCAATCTTAGTTACGAGAAATGAACAAACTTGTTTGCTGAGTTAATATTTGTAAGAGACCGTGATTAATTATCCAGTACCGTTTGGTCCCCATCATAAAAAAATAAATAAAAAAAAATAAATGTACACTATGTGAAAGTCCGTTCATTTTTCCCACATAGTGTGAACGTAACGTTGCTCGCGCTCTGACTGGTACACCCATTCAGAATTGTGTGTATATAATTTCTTTTTTTGTTGATGTCCCGGATGGGGGCAGAATAAGTAAGTGATCGTATCGTGACATCAATTCGCAGTAAACCGCATGCATGAACGCCGCAAGGGGATTCTCAGTTTCTCAAACGGTCACAGGATTGATCTTTGCATTTAATTTATGCGAATTTGTTAAGCATCTGTAAATCTGTTACATTTTTCTGGAATGCAGTGTAAGCAGCTGTATCGAAAGAAATGGTGTCCTATGAACGCACCTAAACAGCCATGTTGTCGTGCAACTGTGCAATTAAGGTAAGAATTAAAAAAAAAACAGAGGGGAGAACGTTTTATATTCACAAAATCGATGTCCGTGTTTTTATCAAATGCAGCGGAGTGCAGCAGGGGCCGACGCTGTCTTGCAATAATTTTTTCTAGTGTGATGCTCTGAAGGGAACCGTAGAGTTTTTTACCCGTCTCTGTTGTGATTGCAAACTCAAACGGAATGCATTTCTGCGACGTCGCATTTATATACGCTACTGTATAGTGATAAGTTTTCAGCCTCACGTGGTTCTCAACCTGCGAGGTTGACGTATACGTTCGACTTTTATTCGAATGAAAGTACGACAGGTCTTTCCCGTAGAGTCGTGACAACATACGCCGGATATTTTTGAGTCTCGCCCTTTTGAGTCACCCTCCCCATTTTTTCTCCAGGAGAGATTTTGTTGTGAAAGAAAAAACGACGCTCTCGGCGGTAATGTCGTTGGTGGAGACGTGGAGCTTTGTTATACGGAAGAAAGAGAAGGAGCCAGAGGAGGCGGCGAAAGCGCTGGAGAGACTCAGCTCAAGGTGAGTGTGCATTTAAAAAGAGTATACACCCGAGATGGGTGTGGGAGGTGGGACAGTTGCATGACGGGAACGCGGTACAGCGCCAAGGCTTGTCGAGCGTCGCTAACTGCAACGTCATGTGCACTCAAGCAAGCACCCGCGTCAGTGGGCTGGCATGTGAACGTCATGAACTTTCTCCGGCGGCCGCTGAATACATTCTGGATCTTCAATCTGTTTACCGCTGTACATACTCTGCGGTCTTCCCACCGGACCATTCGAATGGAAATTTTCTGGTTAAAACGTTAGCAAAGGGGACGAAGATGGGTTCGCCCTCAGGAAGTTACGACAGCGTTCCGTGATGTGGTGCAGTATTAGCGGTGCTCAATACTGTTGAGCAGAGCCGTATTCAAAGCTGTGAGTCAAGGCTCGTCGTCCCTATCAGGTGGTGATATCGCGTTTGAGAGATAAGGGAATTTAAGTGGCCGGTGTCAATCCTGTTCCGACGCATCTGTGTTGGCGGATGTAACGTTAGGTGAGAACTACTACAACTCTGGGTGTAGCGCACCATTGGGTACGCCACTTGTATTCCACTTTTAAAAAGGAAGCCATTTTAGATAAAAGGGAAGACCTTATTTTATGAACAGGAATATTGTGCGAAAAAAAAGTGAGCTGCATAAAATGATTGCGTCGAGCCACCAAAAAATGCGGTGCCCAGAGTTCTCTCAGCTATTAGAAGCCCCAAGAACATCTGGAGGTTTGATGCTTTGACGAATTAGCGAGTGAACCGCAGCTTTCAAAGAAATTTGTCTAAAATGACCCAACCGTGGAGTACCGCTTTCCCGCTAGCACTTGGCGTTGTGCAGTGCAACCGCACTTACGAGACTAATACGCATTGTAGTCGGCGTGCTTTGCAACGCATGTTGTTGGGCCGAAGGATTTCAAATTACCCGCCTTTGTCGTTTCAGGATACGCTCGAATCTGGGCAAGTCCGCTGAAGACGATCCAACGCTTCACGTAGCGTACAAGGCATCCTACATTCTTTGTCGGAAGTGATCAAAGGAAACAGTCAGTACTCGCAGGTCGGGACCACAAGAAAGTGACTTGGATAACTCAACTAAGCAGCTTTAAAAGAACAAACGGTTTATCAATGCACAACTCTGATGAACACTTGCTGGTGGTGCGGTTGTAATGGGCGTCACCATCGAATTTAAGGTTGACTAGAAGACTGGGTACAGAAAGCGGGTCCGCTACGGGATCGTCATAATGTCACCTCGAATCGATTGTCTCATTCTTCAGCTTGCTTAAATTTGCGCTTAAATTTAGGGTGCATTCTTTTTATAGCCGTAAGAATGGTGGGACAAACAGTGGAAGTGACGAAAGCACACGTAAACATAGAAGTACCGATGTGTGCTGCTGTTGGTACTGTGCGTACTATGCTTGTTTTAGCTGCACAGAACTGCGGCTCTTTGAGGTTGTCTCAGACGACACTGGCCGGTTGGCGTAAGCGACGGCGTCTTTACGGGACCATATTTGTCGAGCGTGCACCATGTTTTACTAAATGATTATTTTCTCCCTGAATAAAAACAGGCCAGGTACAAATACGGTCAAAAACAATGCAAAGGCAGCAAACGGCCCGCTGCGGTGTGGTGGCGCAATTTTATTTAATTATTTATTCGAGTATCTACAGCGCCCAAATTTGGGCATTACAGTAGGGGGAAGAGACATAAAACTTGATACAGGGTATGAATACCGATAACAAAACAAGTAAGCATGCTCAGCTTATACAGTGTGTACACATTCTTGCGAACACGAGGCAATCAAGGCAAAATAAAACACAAACAAATGCAAACTGAAATTGGCATCTTTAATTTCAACAAAAATTGTAATAGAGCATTTTGAAATGAGGCTGGAGGGGTGGAGACAATATATTGTGGTAGGTTGGTCCATTCGTGTGTGGTTTTCGCGGAGAACGAGTTCTTTTTGCGAGAGTTTGCCTTACGGCATAACAGTTATATATACAACATCACATTGGTAGTATCTATACGACATCGGTATTCGCGAACTTTGCGGGAGTGATCTAGGCGAGAGGATACATAAGTGGTATCTTTATTGTACACGTCTCTATTTAAACCCAGTGGCACCAAACATCCTGTATATACATATATATTGTCACGAAGCCAAAGACGACGCAGTTGTTTTCAAGGAAAACAAGTTTATTGGAGCGAACTTGTGCTCTCCTAACAACTCAGAGAATACACAGGCGGCGAAGCAGCAGTCAGCAAAGTGACGTGCGCAAGCGAGCGTCGGCGAGTCGAATACCGTGGCGTCTGCGCTGCAGGCTTTTATCTTTCGGCACGAGTGTTTCTCGAACCGTCGATTTACATCCAGAACATTGTCGATCAATGAAGATTATTCGAGGCCAGTGACGTTAGGGCGAACCGCTCTCCGTACCAGAATGAGATAACCCGTGCGGCATAAAAATAAAGAATGAAACACGCGCTTCGCTTGGGGCACAGATAACACAGCCAGGCGCCGCCGGGAAGTAAAAACAAACCATAAATAAACAAACCCAATGCATGGTACGCGGCAATATTACGAAATAGAGTTAATTTTAGGAATTCGCGTCTGTCCTGCAGGAGAGGCCAACCCAAATGTTTGCGAATGCACGAAGAGCGGTTAGTGAAATCATCGTCACCAGATACAAATCGCGCTGCTCGTTTCTGTACCATTTCTACCGCATTAGTACATATTTTAGTTTCTGGATCCCAAGCCACGCAACCGTGCTCTAAAATTGAACGGGCATTAGAAAAATAGAGCGTTTCCGTTAGTTTAGGTGGGGCCTGTTTAAAGTTACGTCTTAGGAAGTTCAACACACGGCTCGCTTTGGCACCGACGTATTCAATGTGGTCGTTCCAGGAAAGGTTGCTCGTAAGAAAAAAAAAAAAAAAAAACTAGGTTGACTAACCGTAAACACTGGTCTCTGCTTCACACCAAGTTTAGCTTGAAGACCCGTTCTTATGATGTCATCACAGACGTCGTCAAAGCACACGATTTGGCGGGAGCATCACAATTTTAACTTAAATTGATTAATTTTTCGCGGGGAATAAAACGTCGTTTGTTTCCGGACAAGCGTTGGGGGCACTATAAAACACGAAATCTTTCGAATAAAACAAACTTGTATTTTGTCTGCATGACCCCTTTAAGGTTGAATACAGGCCAACAACAACATTCTCACATACCCCTTCAAGGGAATTCAAATGGCCGATTATAATGACATCTGCTTTCAGACGCTGTCCACCGATTAACCCATTTCTACACAATTACGTAGCGGCAATTCTCGCGTTGTTTTTTTAATTTTCAACTTTGCTACGGTGAGAAAATTCAAATGATAGTAATATACCAAAGTGCATGTTCACCCCGTTGACGGTATTTGACCGCAATAATCAGCTTGACCGCAATAATCAGTGTTTGGGGGTGTGACGCCATGCCAATGAGACAGACACAGAGCAGGCGACGAAGTTCTTTTATTTAAGTGCTGACGAGATAGCGAAGCGTTATTTTCGGCACATTACATATGACGTCATAAAGCCGACATTCATCACCGGATCGTCCCCAGGGTACCTCCCGATCTTCTCCAGGACCCTTGGGGAAGAAACAGAGGAAGAGGGAGAGAGAGGGGAAAACGTCAGGTAACTGTTGACGTGGAACATCATGCTTCAAAGATTTAAGTTGAGGGGTGTTTTCCAAGCACATTCTGCACACATCGATCTGTCTGGAAAGTGGCGCACCACAGTGAAGTCGGTGCACAACATTTCTCCAACGCCGTCGCTGTGGACGCGAGTGGATGTAACTGGCAACAGTAAATACAAAATAGGGAGCGGAACGCACAAAAAACTGTGGTTGATTCCTCTGTAATAGGAATCGGTAAAACACGAGAGCGAAATGTGGAGCGAAACCTGCAACTGAGCATGATTTGCGGATCGGTGGCTGTCTTGTGGTTGTGCTTGGCTCGCTACGTCCTGCTGGTGAATCGCTTCGGCAAAAGTGCACTGGCGTCATTCCCGTACGGATATGACGTCAGTGAAATCTTGGTGTACACCGGCATAAAACGCTTTCGTGTTAAAATATAAAACTCGAAAACGAACAACCGCTAAGTATAACGTGCTGTTTGGTACTAAAGGTTGCTTTACAAGCTACTTGCAAGCCCTTTACAAGCCGTTTGCTTCGTTGTACTGGCGTCATTTCCATGGCGGATATGACGTCAGTCAGATCTTGGTGTATCCAGGAATAAAACACTTTCGTGTTAAAAGCGCGCTGTCGTGCAAGTGTCGATTCATACAGCGCTTGTTTCGAATGGGCAGAAGACTGACCGCAGCAGTAGATCGTTCCTTTTGTTTCTTAGGCAGGCCGCTCCGTGGAACTTACGGCCCTTCACGACGATGCTGATGTTCCGCAGAGAACTTTTGGTTGGCCCCAATATCTGGGGGATCTTCAGCTTTGCGCACACTGATCACAAGAAGTGGGAGCGGCACTTGATCCCTGTCGAAAAGGACCTTCCCAGAAAAGAAGAATGCGCTACCTGTCCGTGAACTCGGCGAGCGTGGCCTCCACCCTGTCCGGTTCCTGTTGGCGCATCATGGTGACCAGGCTCCAGGTGTTGATGTGGGCCATCACCGCGGACAGCTTCAGCACGCCCTTCACCAGCCTCGTCTTCCTGCGTTCGCAACGACAAAGTCCCAGCAGCATTTCACCACGACGCCCTCAGCCAAAGAAAATAAGATTGGTGAAGACACGGGGCTAATCTACGTGAGTACGAAATGATAGGCGGATAAGCGATTCGGGCAGGTTGTACAGATAGGGCTGATTTTGACTGTACTTGGAACGGGGCATCACCGTTACTGTCCTGACCAAATCTCAGTGAAACTGATTGCGGAGGTTTTAACCTGTAGCCTCGACGTTTCCCACACAATTCATGAAACCCGTTAAAGATCTCCATGTGGTCAAAATTAATCCGTAGCCCTCCACTACGGCGTGCCTCGTCGCCTGTGTAGTGTCGGTGCGTCAAAACCTCATAATCAATCAAAACAAATCAATTCATGAAACCACAAAGCGCTAATTTCTTCGTGTTCGGGAGTCTGGTAACCGTGGAAACAGCGGGGCTTTCGAAAGCGATCACACCTGAAGGTCGTAGGGAGCTGTTTCTCAGAGCATTATTCTGCGCTACTCGAGCGTTCCGTGGAAATTCAGACGGCCTTCCTGGTTATAGTTCTTCGTGGTTGCTTGGAACATTGAAGGAGACTCGAATATAAAGGAAAAGTTTTTAACGCAGACATCGAAGCTTGTATGTCTTTCGAAGTCTGTCTGTCTGTCTGTCTGTCTGTCTGTCTGTCTGTCTGTCTGTCTGTCTGTCTGTCTGTCTGTCTGTCTGTCTGTCTGTCTGTCTGTCTGTCTGTCTGATGTCGAAAGCTTGATGTATGTCTTTCGAAGCTTGATGTCTTTCAGTCAGTGCTGAAATTAAAGATACTTCATTCACGTAAAAGTGGGCCAATTATGCGTTCGTTAATTTCTCCTTTAGCTTTCGTCACATCAAAAACTGCAAACTGGGAAAGTGCACCTTCCAGGAACAGTTGTAAAAGCAAGAATAGTTCTCGTATATGTTTTTTAGACCCCTAGGCCCACTTTTTCACCACAGACCTTTCAGCTGGCCCCAAAGTTTTTGGTGGTGTGTGACGTCTCTATGACACAAAAGAAAGGCAGGAGTATCGGAAACTGGGCCTGTTTGTACACGTTGGCAGGCGTGAGAAGGAGGAATGTGCACAGTAAACCGCGCACGTCCATTGCATTTTCCTCTGGGTGTTATATGCTCATTGTTTTCTTGACGGACAATTATTTTCGGCGCCAATATTCTTTTCGTTTTTGTCCTTTTCTTTATCAATGGACGCCTGCTCCGGGGGGACCCCGCAGGGGGCACCTTGTGTACTCAAGGTGTTTTGGTGAGTAGCGCCACCACGGTCCCGAGCTCCGCAGGGGTACCTACTGCCGTAGGCACTTGGTGTCTTGCAACACAACGGACCCGAGCACATGTGGGTTGGACCCACCCACGTCCCGGCTGTGCGTGGCTTTGCCGTGTCCGGGGAAAAGGGGAACCTGGTGGCTGAGCCAAAGTTGGGGTTGTTTTGGACCTTTACGGCCCCCCAGCAGCGGCAACACGCCACTTCGGCCCCTGCTTCTCGCAGACGGTGCCCCCGGTCTGACCCGCCCGGGGGGAATCAGCCAGTCGCCTTTTCCTGTCCTCCTCTCAGCTCTTTCTCTTTCCTATTTCCTTTCCTAACACTGTCCTGTCATCTCATTTCTTCCTTATTTCTAAGTTTTTCCAGGCGGCGAGGGTTAATCCTCTGCAAAGACGTCACCCTCGATCCCGAGCATAGGATTATAGTGGCAAGGTACGGCTAGCGTGTTAAGTCACGTTCCCTTGTTGGGCTCGGTGGTGGGCGGCCGGCCTTGCTACCGAATGTACACCATGTATTTATGGCTTCTTTTTCCATCCCAAGAAAAACTGATCGGTCCCTGAAAAGGGGCCGCACCGAAGTACCTAGCATCAGAGCAGCTCCACCTGTCGAAACCTTTAACAAATACCTTGTGGTACACTCTGAAGAAAATGCACCCCTAGCAAAAAAATCGGTGTTCCTCATTGCAAAATGCCTCGAGAACATCGTTGGGAAAGACTACCATGCAAAAAAACTTGCCTCAGGTGACCTGCTGGTAGAAGTACAAAGAAAAAACCAAAGTGAAAACCTCCTGAAACAGGACACCCTGGCTCAACTAAAAGTGACGGTCACGCCACATCGTAGCCTAAACACAACCCAAGGCGTAATCTCTGAACGAGAACTACTTCATGAGAATGAAGACGATCTCCTCGAAGTGTTCAAAGACCAAGGCGTAACAGCTGTGCGGAGGATAACTATACGTCGCGCAGGGGAGGAATTCCGAACTAAACACATTGTTTTGACTTTCAACCGTCCAACACTTCCCGAATCGGTCCATGCTGCATTTATTTCCTGTCCAGTGCGTCCATACATACCTAATCCGCGAAGGTGTTTCAAGTGCCAGAAGTATGGCCATGGAACTCTGTCGTGCCGTGGCCGATCCATCTGTGCTCACTGCGCAAGCACTGACCACACCAGTGACGATTGTAACAAGCAACAAGTGAAATGCCCAAACTGCAGTGGACCACACTCTGCCTTCTCACGCGCATGTCCATCATTCAAAAAAGAAAAAGAAATAATCCAACTGAAAGTCACTGAGAACCTAACGTTCCCACAAGCACGCCTGAAGCATGCCTTGCTATCGGGCAAAAGTTACGCAGACGCAGCTCGCCGGGGGGTGGGGCGTCGTCTGGTAGATGCGGGCACCCAGTACAGCGAGGCTGACCTGGTCCCGTCGCAGCCCCCCACTCAGCAGCAGAAAGTCGCTACCGTGGCTTCTGCTGCTGCACTCCGACCTAGTGCTGGGCGAAAGGCCGCCAGCACGACTCCTGTCCAGGTCAGCGATGTTGACCTGGCCTCGTCTCAGGCACCTGTGCAACAGCAGAAGACTGCTCCTGTGGCTACTGCTGTTCCAGCTGTGCCCAGTGCTGCGGCCATGGCCTCTAGCACAAAGTCTGGTTCTGACACTCTTTCAACTTCAGAAACCGCGGTTGAGGCCATGGATGTCTCTCCAAGTACGTCTGCTCCTGAGGCATCACAGGAGCGCCGCGGTGCCACAGGTCGTGGCAAACCGACCAAACCAAAGGCCAGTAAAGTCGCTGCCACTGGAAATGACCCCAAAACCTAAGTGAACCTGCTCAGAAGGGCCCCGAAACACGGCCTGCTAAAAAGAGGGGAAAAAACATGATCCAGAACATGATCCTTTTTTCTCTTTTGCTCATTCTCATGGCTGCTGAAAGTGTTATGTACTGGAATTGTAGGGGGTTGTTAAGAAATCTAGACGATATTTATGACATCCTCACCAATCACAAACCACAAATACTGTGTCTCCAAGAAACACACCTGCGCCCATCACAGACAAACTTCCTAACACAGTACATTGTTTACCGTAAGGACAGACAAGATTGCATCCAGCCGTCTGGTGGTGTGGCAATAGTACTCCAAAAATCTGTGGCTTGTCAGTACCTCCAGCTACAGACGTCACTCGAAGCTGTAGCTGTCAGAGCCATAGTTTTTGGCAAACTAGTGACAGTTTGCTCTCTATACATTTCACCTGACTATCGCCTTTCCAACGTCGAATTTGAAAACCTAATCAATGAACTACCTGAACCTTACATCATAACCGGTGATTTTAATGCTCACAACCCCACCTGGGGATCTGTGCGAGCCGATGCTCGAGGGCGGCTCATTGAAAGGTTTCTCACGACATCCGGATGTTGCATCTTAATAAGAAACGCCCCACATATTACAATTCCACACACCACACATACTCAGCAATAGACCTTGCAATTGGCTCTGCAATCTTACTGCCTATGCTTGAATGGAGTGTATTTAACAACCCGTATGGCAGTGATCATTTTCCTGCAAAACTAACTGCTGTAAACAATGACTCTCAAGGCACAGAACCACTTCGAACATTTAAATTACAAGCAGCGGACTGGAAAACATACAAAGAACTTTCCAGGCTACCCCCTACAACAATATGCCATTTAGTTGTTGAAGCAGCAAGTTCACTGATTACAGCCCACATTCTTGACTCTGCTCAGAAAAGCATTCCAGAGACTACTTTTAAAACTCTCCCAAACCCAGACCATGGTGGAATGAGGACTGCGCGCGTGCACGGTCTGAACAGAACAAGGCGTGGGCACTTTTACGCCGCTATCCCACGGCCGACAACCTTCTCAAGTTTAAGCAGGCAAAAGCTAAAGGAAAGCGTACGCGACGTATGGCAAAAAACGAAAGTTGGACCAGGTTTATATCATCTATAAATTCTTATACGGATTGTAGGAAAGTCTGGACTAGAATAAAGAAGCTAAAAGGATACAAGAGTCATCCTATTCCCCTAGTAAGTAGTGTGGGTAACTTAGTAAAAGATCAAGCAGATGCTCTTGGGAAACACTTTGAACATGTATTCAGTTCTTCACATTATACACAAACATTTTTACAGCATAAGAAGGCAGCAGAGCGTCAGCCCCTTCGTGTGAACCAACGCTCGAATGAGGGATATAATGCTCCATTTACCATGCTTGAATTGATGAGTGCACTCTCGACATGTGGTACGTCAGCCCCTGGAGCTGACCGAATCAGCTATGACATGATCAAACACCTACACAGTGAAACCCTGCATGCAATACTCTCTCTCTTTAACAAAATATGGCAAACAGGTCGTTTTCCAAGAACATGGAAAGAGGCTATCGTTGTACCGCTTCTAAAAGAAGGAAAAGAATCCTGTCTTGCTGCGAGTTACAGACCCATCGCCTTGACGAGTTGTTTATGTAAGCTGCTCGAAAAAATGATAAATCGGCGACTATTGTACTTTCTAGAGTTTAATGGTCTGTTAGAAAAAAATCAGACAGGCTTCAGGTCTGGAAGGTCAACTACAGATAGCCTGGTTGCATTTGAATCATATGTGAAAGACGCCTTCATCCATAAGCAACACTGCTTCTCTGTGTTCTTTGACATGGAGAAGGCGTATGATAGAACATGGCGATACGGTATATTGCTAGATTTGCAGTCATTTGGCCTTACTGGTAATATGCTCAACGTTATTAAGGACTATCTCTCTGATCGCACATTTCGTGTTCGTGTGGGTAATGTGCTGTCTAGAACCTTTGTTCAAGAAAATGGTGTACCGCAGGGAGGAGTGCTGAGCTGCGCACTTTTTCTGGTTAAAATGAGTTCACTAAAAAATGTTCTCCCACGAACTGTCTCATACTCCACTTATGTTGATGACATTCAAGTTAGTTTTAAGTCCTGTAATTTATCGATATGTGAACGCCAAATCTAGTTAAGTGTCAACAGACTGGTTACATGGGCTGACAAGAACGGGTTTATGTTTAATGCTGATAAAAGTGCTGTTGTGGTATTTTCCAGGCGGCGTGGTGTCTATCCCCCTCCTTGTATTACATTACAAGGTCAGCCCATACCAGTAAAAAATGAACACAAGTTTCTGGGTATTTTACTTGACCACAAACTCACATTTATACCGCATATTAAATTACTAAAAATGAAATGCCTGAAAACGATGAACATTTTAAAGGTACTATCGCATCAGTCATGGGGAACGGACACAAAGTGTCTGCTTTCACGTCTAAATAGCCTAGTAAGGTCAAGAATTGACTATGGATGCATTGTATACCAGTCTGCAACCACAACAGCACTGAAAATGTTGGACCCAGTATACAACTTGGGGATTCGCTTGGCAACAGGTGCATATCGAACAAGCCCCATTCCATCCCTTCACGTTGAATCTAATCAGTGGTGTTTGGAGTACCAGCGCACTTACACAGCTCTGATGTATGCTGCAAAGATTACTTCTATGAAGGAACACCCTTTGAACGCAATTATGAAAAATAACACTAATAATAAACTTTTTGAAAATCGACCATCCATAGCACCACCCTTCCCTTTGCCAGTGTCACGCCTCTCAAAGGACCTACAAGTTCCTCTTGCTGAAGTTTACTGCACCTCCATTAATGAGTTGGTTGCTCCGTGGGACATTTGCCCAATTCAGTGTGACATGTCTTTCAGAGAACTGCAAAAGAAAAATGTGCCAAACTTTGTTATTACTCAGCACTTTCTGTCACTCAGGGACAAATACAAGGCAGCTCACAGATGCCTCGAAGACTTCTGCAGCGGTGTCTTGTGCTGCAATTGGCCCCATATTCACTTTGTCCAAAACAATGAACACGAACACTAGTATATTTACTGCAGAGGCATATGGTATCCTGCTAGCTTTGAACCACATTCTCCAAAACAAAATTAAGAGCTCGGTTATATACACAGACTCACTGAGTGTTGTTACAAAGCTTTCATCTCTGAAGGCTAGTAAAAACCCAACTTTTAATGCTGTTCTAAGAGCTCTGTACTCGGCTTATAGTCTCAAGCTTGCTGTCACAGTGTGCTGGGTTCCGGGCCACTGTGGCATTGCTGGAAATGAAGCCGCTGACCAAAGTGCTGCAGCTGCTGCCCTTCGTGAAAGCATAGATATTAAGCTGGTTCCATATGAAGACCTCAAACCTTATGTGAGAAGGAAGCTGCGAGAGCACTGGCAACAACAGTGGGATAAAGAAATAAGCAACAAATTACATGTCATTAAACCTAAAATTGAAAACCTCCCTCTGAGAAACATGCTAGATCAATAGAAGTGGCCTTATGCAGACTTAGAATTGGCCACACACACATCACACACTCATACCTTTTAACAGACGCAAACAAGCCACAGTGCCATCGATGTGGGGGTCAGCTTTCTGTCCTTCATATGCTTATTGAGTGTGACATGTGCATCATTGAAAGGAAACGTCATTTTAATGAAGCTTACACATATAACATTCCCTTGCACCCTTCACTATTTTTATCAGACCATCCAATGTTCCCATACAAAAAAGTTTTTAGTTACCTAGCAGATGTAGACTTTTTAAAATACATATCATATAGACCATAACCTCACCTGTGTTCATTATGTGTTTTTAAAACAGTGGTGGAACCTGAGACTTTACACCTTAGGTGCTTGCACTCACTGTTTTAATATGAACCTATACACCATTTATCTTAGTATACTCACTATGCTTTAATTATGGCCCTATACACCAACCCCCTGAGCAAAGTTTTTTAAACTAGTGCCTCCTTTACAAATCTTTATCATCTCTTTCATCATTGTCATGGCGCTCTTTGCCTTTGTCGGCCTTGCGCCATTAAACCCAAAATCATCATCATCTGCTCCGGGGGGAATTATTTATGATCGAGTCACAGTAATGAATCTAGGCCAACATGTCTCTTGGCCTTACTTGCATTTCATGATGAATATGGGTTTGTGCAGTTTGCAGACATTATCCTGGCACGAACCACGAACACTGAAGGGGTAAAACTTTTCGAAAACATTAGTGGCATCTCTGGACAGGTGTGACTTGTCTGGCACAGAAATGACCAGCGACTCCTGTTTATCGCTAATTGAATGCGTAATGGTGACGACAGGTTGACAGTTAAGTGGCAATAACACCTTTCTAACAATCAGTCGAACCCTTTCCCTTGTAGGGCTCGGTGCAATTTTCAAAAACTACATTTTCTGCCCAGTTCTACAGTGTTTTACAATAAAGCGAACCAACGATTCCTTGGCGCAGGAAAGCAGTTCTGCGATATCTATAGATGTTTTGAAAACGCCCTCATCCCAATGCAAGCTTGCTTACTTCAACAATTAGAATCCTGAAAGCGGTCATGAATCGCAAACCATTGAGTTCTGGGACGCTTGGTGAATCGGTGAGAATTCACGGTATTCTAACAACCATTCAGCCTGTTGCAAGAGCTAGTAACCGGTAACCATTATCAGAGACGCGCGTACCTTCGTACACCCTTGAAAGGAACCTCGAGGTTATCGTATCCGTCCTCCCAGTAGGAGTGGCGGGACAGCAGGTAGTCCGACATCTTGTCTTTCCTCAGCTGCGGGAAAAGAACGGGCGAGGGAAAATGGCGGCCACGACACCAACGCCACCGACAACCAAAAAAGTTAAACAGTGACCTCCTTCAGTCTTCAGAAGTATTGCTTTCCTTCAACTACGCGTTATGTCTGGCCGTCATGTCACTATAGCCAGCTTCTAGGGGCTCCGAGTTCGTCTATCTCGTCGTGTTCCGCAAACTTGGCCCTGTACTTCGTGTACGGCGGAGTAGCAGGTGCGCACCTCGAGCAGCGAGTGGTCCACCCCCGGCTCGAGGATGGTGCGCAGGTGGTGCATCGCTGCGAACAGGACGCCGTTGTCGAGCAGCACGCGCACGGCCGCTGGATGAGAGCGCACGCAAGGTGTGCGCCTCTCATCCAGCGGCCGTGGCACGCGGCGCACCTCGGCGAAGAAGGCGTCCTGGTCGAACCACTGGATCGCGTTCACCGCCGCCACCAGCGCCACCGACTGGCTGCGCAGCGGCAGGTTCTCCGCGTGTGCCTCCCTGCGTGACGCCACCGTGCAGGGGGACTTCAACCGACTCGAACACTTTCATTTGGCCTTGAGAAATGGTGCGCCAGGGTTGTAGTACCGAGCCGATATTCCTGTTTTATCGCTGGAGCGTGCACGTGCCGTATTAGTGGGAAAGTGGTTAAGTATACATGTAGTAACCTTATTGTAATAGTTAAGCAGTGGTGCCTCCCAATGGTGTCACTCACTCGGCTCGTACAGGCGCTGATAATGGTCGAAGTTGCTGTGCTAAACGTTTAGATGGTACCTCTAATCCATGCATATAGCTGTAATTGACACCATATACATTTATCGTCCTAAGCGCATAGTAAGCTGGTTATTAGTAATAAAGTACCAAGCACTAAAGACGGACACACAGTGTGTGCATGCGTGTATGTGCGTGCGTGCGCGTGTGCGCGTTGTTATAAGTATGTATTCTGACCATGAACGTCGATGAACCTGCGAAAATGTCAGGTCTGGTGCCTGTTTTTTTTTTTCGACAACTCGTTTGTTTGGCACAGGACGACTGCCGAAGGCAGTTCGTAATTTGTAATAGGCAATTTGTAATTTGAGTAGCTAGAGCATATTTTGTGAAGCTGCGTTCGGGAAGGTAGAACCCTTTCTCTACGCCCCCTCTTTTGATTTAATCAAAATGGCCAAGGCCCCGCTATCTGGCACCATTACAATGTTGTAATGGTATTGTTGTAAGGCAGTAATGGTATTTTGATGGTAAAGTCGAACACAACCAACCATATCTGTCTTCGACTGTCTGGCGCACCTCCCTGCTTATTTCTTCCCCGAGAAATGATAGGCGAGCGCAGTCGTTAGCCATATTTCAGATTTACTCGAATCCTCTATATTTCAAATGTAGCAAGATAGCTTTAAGTTGACAGATTCGTAAGGAGTAAAAAAATTCACAGCATATCCACGGGGTGAATGATGATGAGTGGGCGAAGCTCCTGAGGGCAAATCATCGGTAAAACCGTGACTCTTCAGTGAAAGTTCGCCCACTACATCTGTTTCCGAACGTAACGTCTAGAAAGTCTCGCTTAAACCGCGCGTCGGCACCTTGGGGCTGAGCTCGCCTGATGCGTTTTGCAGACGCCTCACGAGCTCTCACTGCATCGGGGTCTGCCTGCCGATACGCGCGCTTTCTCGCCGCTTCCCGTTCTCTGACGTTTTGGAGATCCTCTTCGCGCCGCAGCCGTGCCGCTTCGCGTACGGCAGGGTCCTCGCGCCGTTGCCGTGACGCTTGGGCCTCTCGTTCTCGAACGCTGGGATCTTGGCGGCGTCGTCGCGCAGCCAGACGACACGCTTCGGCCTCCCGCTCTCGTACGGCAGGATCTTGGCGGCGGCGTCGCGCAGCTTCACGGAGCGCTTCTGCCTCGCGGGCTCGCACATCTGCAGCCTTATCCATCGGGCGACTCCGAGCGCGCGCCAACAGCTAACGGATTTTATTACAACGCTCCCCGCCATCTAGTAAACAATCCAAGAACTAAACTAGAGGTAGCCACGCCATCTAGCAAACAATCCAAACGCATCTTTTCATCATATACGAGTACCGCCATCTAGTAAACACTAGAGGTAGCCACGGCATCTAGTAAACAATCCAAGAACTAAACTAGAGGTGGCTACATACATACGTCGAGGATGGACAGACCCACGCCCTAAGGAGCTTCGCCCCTAAAAGGCAAAACTAAGTTGATCGTGTCGCCAATTTGCTTTCATAAGAAACGCAGAGGTCATGTATCGAAACTTGTGCTGGTTACAGAGGCATTTACATCGACAGACAATACTTGCTACGAAAATAGCGTAGTGTAACAACGCTAGTCAAGAGTGAGTGTTACTAATAAAATAAAAAAAAAATAGTGAGACAAGTAGGGGGGTAAAACAATATGGAGCAATTAAGCATTTAGCAACAAGCAGCCTCAGTGGCTAGGGCGTTGCGCTGCTGAGCACGAGGTTGCGGGCTCGATTGCCGGCCCCTGCGGCCGCTTTTCTGATGGAGGCGAAAAGCAAAAACGCCCGTGTGTACGAGATTTCGGCGCACGTGAAAGATCCCCAGGTGGTCGAAATTAATCCGGAGCCCTCCACTACGGCGCGCTACATCGCCTGCGTTGCGTCGGCGCGTTAAACATGCATCATCAAACAAATAGCGCATCGTGCGACGAATTTAAAATGGCCGGCACAGCTTTTTTATATGCAAGAGGCTCTGCGTAATTGGGTTCCCAAGTATATGTAGCAAAGATTCGGAGCAAAAAATTCACGAGTTAAGCTTTTATTGCCATTTTTAATAAACGCCGAACGCCGATGTTCCGCAAGTGAATTCAGGCCATCTTACACTCTCCTTGCTACACACGAAACTTTTTTACACCCTTTTTGGCCGACAATTAAGGGTATAAATCCCATGGCACCCACCTTTAAAAGGTATCTTGAGTAAAAAAGGGTGCAAGGCTGCTTAACACTCTGAAGTGTGGGTGTGAGCAGCGGCGCTACGTGTGACGATGTGAATCGGCTGAGTGCGCTGCATCACATGCACATTCAACACGCACAAGTCACACTTGGACCACAAGTGAATTGAGCAAGAAAATCAACGGCTTACAAGGAAAGAGCGAGCGTATACTTACTCACTATAAAACCACATTTAATTTTCTTTCTTGTATATATCCAGCAGAGGACAGTCTTATTGATAGAACCGCAGGGCCTGTCACAAAAATCAAATATTTTAGCGCTAATTTCGGAATAATGCATTTTAAAGTCACCATATACAAGTCAGCATGCGGATTTGCAAAACATTTTTAATCGTGAGGCGAAGTGGGAAAAGTGCTGTAGTTATTATGTTCAACAAGTCATGGAATTTTATTAAATTCCAAACACCTATTCCAAACCCTTTCAACTCCCTCCAAGAAGGCTGTTCATTATTTGAACACCCTTTTTGTTACATGGGTGAAAAGCTACAAATCAGGGTTGCAACATGAAAAAAAGGGTGTAAAAGATCTACACATTTCGAGGTTTTTTCTATGCTTTTTAAGGGGTGGACTTGAACATTTTCTACAAACGGGGGATTTTCTGTGCCTCACGGTTTTTAATACAATATGAATTGGTATAATTTATTAACAGCGGAGCTGGTTAAGCTTGTGCTCGCTTTGGTGGCGTTGGCAAAAAAAAAAACAAAACAAAAAAAAACGCGCCGCCTGCCTGCGTCACAAGGGGCATATCCGTATAGGGACCGGGCAGCTGGACGGGTGGCGCCTCCACTCGGCGCTCCCGTCGTCAGTGGAATGAGCCGGGGCAATACTACACAGCCTCCCGTTGTTTTTGTCGTGTTTGCTTCGGTGCTTTGAACGTTTTGGTGGTGTTGTGAGCGTATATGTGCGGTGAAACAAAGTCTAGACAGATGTGTTGGGCTCTTAGATACAGTAATGACTACGTAAACTTGTCGGACGATTCTAAAGTTGGGTATCGGCTGCAATGGCATGAGAGCTTTTTGCAGCGATCTGCGCTTGGCTACACCCGTTCTGAGTACGAATAAAACTACTATTAGTAGTAGTATGATTTTCTTCTTAAATGCACTAACGGCTACGCAAACTTATTGGATGCATGTAAGGTTGGGAATGGGCTACATTGACACGAGCTTTTGCAGCGCTCTGCGCCTGGCTCCGGGCGATCTGAGTAGGAATAAAGCTATTAGCAATATTATTATTCATTTCTACCACTTTCAATTATCGTCACTGGTTTCAATGACTACGGTTTCCACGCCAGCCTTAGCGCTGGGATACCTCGATACGTGTGCTTTAAATAGAAAGGCACCTGCATACGAGATGGATTACCGTACCCGTAGAAATGTTGCGGTAGTTTACACTTTCTGTAACCGTGAGCTTTGTGCCTTCGGTTTTGGTGAGCGACACTGTGACAGGATGGGAGCCTGAAAGCCGAAGTGGAAATCCCACACTTGTGGTGGTCATTTTATCAAGAGTACAGACTCGGGACTAGAGAAACGTACTTAAGCATACTGTCGTGTGATTCGCCTGGGTGTTGATAAAAACATCTTGAATTTTCTCTGAACCTTTATTCTGTGTTCTTGCCTTTCACTAGTGCTGTATAAAACCAATCAGTTGTTTATTTTGATTGCAGTGGGGGCCAAACCGAGGAGCGGGCACGTAACCCCGGCCTCCCCCCCCCCCCCGACCGGGGTTTTTTTTTCTGCCTTGGGATACAGAGCACAAAATGACCACTCTCCCCGGCCCCCCTTTCATATAAAAAACGTGCCCACTCCTTACCCCGATACAAATTTCTACTAACGCCACTGCTGGGTTTAATTGAGTCGCACATACGCAGATTGCGTGCGTGCCTTAAGTATAGATCAAGGTTATATAATGCTTGCTCAGTTTGTGTACTTCTGTTCTAAGAGAAGAAATAACGCATAGTCATGCTATAATCAAGACATTTGAATTTTATTCCAAGATAAACATAAAACAACTTTACCACACTGCACAAAATCAGCACGTATACAATAAGTACAAAATGTTCCTGGGCACTAGATGCATTGTGATTTTCCTTACGCGCCTAAAAATGGACTTTACCCGTAACACATAGCATTATGAGCAATGAAAGCGTCAACAGCAGAACTACTTCGAAACAAAAGAAAAGAACTAGGCACTGCACCTTGACGCAGAAAACCGGGCCGCAGGAATGCCGATTCACGAAAGTGCAGCGAGCACACCGCAGCTGTCCCGGCGTTTTATCAAGTAGACATGGGTTTCTAGAGAAGTTCACTCAGCATTCACGCCTGCAATTTCCTGGTTGCATTATTAAGCAAGTGTCGCAACAGATAAGTAAAAAGAAGAAAAATGGATCAATGCAAAGAAAGCGACCGGAGTATGTAAAAGCACATAGCAGGAAAGATCTGGCAGCAGCGCAGCACGGAGCAGCACAACTAGTTAAGCTGGCGTTGACTTGAAGCACAGACGCCAAGGGCTCGCCAACTTGCTTCAGATGGCAATGACATGAGCCCTCAGCGGTCAGAGGCCTGCTACGGCTATTTTGAAGTCAAATTTACCCGCTTATGCCACCAAAATGACGTCACTTTCTGACCGGTTCTTGCGTCACATCCTGTTTATTTTTTGTTCCGCCGGAAGTGTTCCCTCCTCACACAGCTGGCGCTAAACCCCATGAGCAGCTTTAGAGCCAGCATTTTCTGAACGTATGGGCTTCTATGGAAGCTTCGCTACCAGTTACATTTACCTTGGGCGCGCCGGCACACAGGTTGTGCTCTAGTGTAGATGTTGCACGATGTTGCAGGTGTTGGGACTGATACGCAGCAGGCTACGTAGTCCTTACTTTCCCATCCGCGTTCTGGGCGCCTCATCTGCTTTTGCCAGTCGTCGCGCGCTCCGGGAAATGCTGCACGCGCCGGTTGTTGCAGGCTACGTCACAACATGCAACGGTAATTTCATTTGTCGATGTGTCTAAATTTTGGGTAAAACAAACGATACAAAAGAGTCGTTGCCTGCTCAGCGTAGGCATTGTAATCGGGCAGAACGAAACCAGACAAAATTCCAAAGACGCCTTAGGTTGTTCCGGAAGCTGTCGGTGAGGTTACCATTCTTTGCACCGGTGATTCAATGTGCTAGACAATTTCGTTTACATAGCTTTTAATTTAACCCAAAATAAGGTAGCGTTTTAAAAATGACGCTGTAGATAATGCGAAAGCAAATTGAGCTTCCACATGCGGCTCACCCACTATATTCAAGACAAATCTGCCGTTCGAGCCAGTTCTCCATTACAACGGCGTGTCAATGAAAACCTTGAACAGTAACTGAGGCGACAGCTTTTCGTAACTGCCGAATGGTGGGGTCATTATGCGGAACCGAATAAAAGGTTCATTTGCGGATGTTTAACAGATGTTAGATAACTAACATATTTAAACTAAACTTTGTTTCGATCGCTCATTTTCGTAAGTGTGACTGTTTATAAGTACGGTTGTTCGTCCGGGGGTAAAAACCGGGCGCTATTTTACAAACTAATAATAGGGGAAAAATAATTTTTTTTGTAGAACCATTCCTAAATTACTGTTTTTGCGGGTTAAATCTACAAATGTACTAAGTAACAGACTCAGTTTATTTTGTCATAAGGTATCACCAGCTTCTTAACTCTAACGCGTTGAAATTGGTGTCTGTTTCAAGCTACCTATAGTCGGGGGACATCAGGGTTTTCTAGCAGACATGTACTCTCCGAAATTTGGCGTTTGTTTGGAAATGAATCAGTAATGATCACAGTAAAGAGCATTCATAACTTCTAAGAAATGAAACATTTTGTTTACAAAGAGCGTGGTCATCAATTTTTTGCACATCCTTGTTTTACATATCAGCGTGCGCAGCATGTCGGTCTTCATTCGAGATCGGTCCGATGGTTGAACGTATCTCAGCCGGCGAAAAGTTCTCTCGACATCCCAACTTCCATTAGCCAGGCACAAAAATTCCAGTGCAGCATTTGGCAGCCTGGGGTAGCGAGCGGTAGCTAAGGTCATGCCAATACTCGATGAATTCGAAAGCTGCGTTCGCGGGGCTTGCTTCCAGCACTGGCCATGCGAATGGCAGACCGTCGGCCCACGGTTGTGCAGATCGGTACTTCGAAAAGGTCCATTCGCGGAGTAATCCGGTGTAACCCCATTCTCCTGAGACATGCTCGGGGTGAAAAAACAGGGTAAAATATCGGGTTTTACCCGAAAGCGAACAACCCTATGTATAAGCTCACAGTACTGTCTTGCTGCTCTGCAAGCGGGTGAAGGGCCGTGTCAGTTCCCGCTGAATGCTCTCGTGCTTGTATACCTCCCCAGTTACTTAAAGCGGAGCTGTTTACCGAGCAATATCCGTCCGTCGCAACAATAAACCTCGAACAATAACATGTGCAGCTAATAGGAAAAAAAAAAAAAAGAAGCTTTCCGTGGTCGGAATCGAACCTAGGTGACTCATCCGGTTGAGCAATCGTCGCTTTTTGTTTGTTTTTTTAACCTGTTTCCGACATTGCACTCAACATCACACAACCCAACAATATTTATAGATTGAACATGTTAGTGTGCCACCAACACAACCAAACACTATTTAAAAGTGAAACATGTTAATTAATGCGCCGCCACCGCATTAGTGGGCCGGCCTTATTGTTGAAATTCCTTCAGTGGGGTTAGGGTTTCAACCCTTGGGACCTGTCTCAGGAACGGGATCTTTGGCTCTGTGCACTTCAACATACCTAGATACACTCTCTCGGAAGCACTGACGTGTCGGCCTCACGTCCGTATCATTGTGGAGTTAGGCCATGCGGCCTGCGGGAACTCGAAATACTATGGAGGGAAGTGAACATTACCACATCAAATGGTACATTTCCCTCATTTTTGTACCGACAAAATGAGGAAAATGCTTATGCCACATGTAGCGGCGCTCTTTATGGATAGTTCTCTGGAGGACGTCCAAAAAGAAAACCGCCGCCCAGCAATGATGAAATACGTGCTCCCTGGTCTCAGACTGTTTTCAAATAGAGCTCTCTAATCCCCACCGCACAGACAACCACCTTTCGTGTATCCACGCACTAACAGACAGTGTTCCTGTGTGTAACATAAAAAAATGACATCATTCCTGGGGCATTTTCATACGCTTCACTCGCTCGAAGACATTTTGGCCTGGGCCAACCGGATATAAAGAGCAATACAAACGTACTGCGAAGATAACATCACAGACATCCCTATCCATTTTTTCCCTCGCTATAGGTAAATATTCCATGGCAAATCTCGCAGTTAAAATCTTGGTGGACCCACCAATGCTACCTAGCATGTTACTAGACGATACCACCAGTTCGGGCAACGCCCGCGCTAGCCGTGCCTGAAGCACAGTACGCAGAAAACGGTCACGTTGATCGCCGAAAAATAGAAATCATTGCATACCGGGCGCACAGCGTTTCCTTTGGGTTCGTAGCGCGGCGTCAGCTTTAGACTTGGCCGCGGGTTCTAGCGCGTGCTAACGCGAACCACTTTGGCAGAAATGTGAAAGCCTGCGGACGAAACGATCCGGGCCTGCCAGTCATGGACAACTTTCAGCTGCTAGTTCGGAAATATATGTGGCGTGCAACAGCCGGGTCTCTGGCGGAGGGCGAGTGGGCGCCAGCTCTGCTGTTTCTCCAGCCATGCACCAATGGTGCAAGCTGCGCTCATTTTTTAAATGCAGAGCATTTCAGTAACTCACGATGTTACCCGCGTTGAGGTCCGTAGTCGTAGTCCGCACCGCTACCCCTACACTATATATAAAAAAATACTATCCGGCGCCTGGTTTCGATCCCTCGACCCTGCGGGCGGAACGCAATGTACATGGTGCTCTACCTACTGCGCCACAAAGCCGACACAGAATGGGAGGCTACGAACGCGACTTATATCCTTGACTCATTCAAACTACGTCAAGAAGCTGCTGATACAACGCATTCACTACCACCAACTCCCCAAACACTAAACGTTAACGCAATACACCCACCCCCTATGCGACGCATTTACTCGAGTCCCCCTCGCGGGGAGATGATTTCTTTTCTCCACCCATATGTCTTTTCTTTTTAAAATTTGGTTATTGTTTGTTGTGGCAACGCACGCCTCCGTGTGTGGGCCGCCGCTTTTTTTTTTGGCATTGTCGTAGTTATCCGGGGCGAAATATGTGTAATTAAATAGTTACAGCAGAGCGGATAATCGGCACATGGTAGGCACGCTTTCACACGGGCAGAACCGGTCCAACCGCCTCTGCGTACGCACAGCGGCGCGAGTCGCCTACCTGATACCGTACTGGGACCGGTTCTCCGCTATTATATAACTATATTATTAGCGCTATTATCGCAATACTTACCTTATGTTGCTACGGACGGCTGAAGAAACGATGAGAAAGTTCTCTCAGACTCAGTTCCTTCAGAAATGCATTTATAAGAGTTAGCCATCGCAAAGGCTGCCTCTCCCCATCGTAGCACTTGTCGTCAATGCTCCGTTAAAGCAGCTTCCCCACATTACTGGTATTGATGAGGCAGAGCACGATTTACAGGAGCCGCGTTACGAGAATTTTGAAATCGTCATTAATTCGACTCGCACTTCGACGACGTGCTTTCCCGATGTGGGAATGCAGTGACAACGAAAATGGTTGTTTCCTACGATTCGTCTGTCCTTTCCAAACGAAGTTTAAAGGGTAAGCTACCCTCTTCGCCTGATGTAACTCTGTTTCGACAAACGTTGATATTTTGCAGGAAAGCTGTCATATGATTATTGAACAACAAGTAATTAGTTCATTAGTTCATTCGAGACGTCTTCCTCACAGAGTGAAATCTGTAACGAGTTTTTTCCAGTTTGTTGGGAAGCTCTGGGAGGGCTCACAACCAGGGGTTTACCCAGAATTTCGATTTTTTTTTTTTTTGCGGGGGGGGGGGGGGGGTGTATAAATCCTTGGGTGAGGTGCCCGTGGTTGTGAAATCTTTTTTGGGGGATGTCGAAATCCTTTTGCGTTTTTTTTTTGGGGGGGGGGGGGGTATATATAAATCCCCGCTCACGACGTGTCCGCGGTGTAACTGCAGGGGAAAGTCGACGGGAACCGGTCCGCCCAGCAGTGCTAGCGACCAGAGCCTGGAAGATTCGTACAGACGCTGCTACGTTGGTGATCGCCTGTCGACGCAGTACAAAGAGGCCAGGCCAGCCATTCCGCCCGGCATGGTGGCGGAGATAGTCGAATACGCCAACAAAACGGTACGCCCTCGGCCTTTTTGTTGTGTGCAGCCTCGTGTAGAGATTGGACTTGAGCGGGGACTGCCGTATACTTTTTTTTTGTTTTTACGCATGGAGGCGCAAGTTCATGGTTCGTATATTTTAGGGGCGAAGCACCTAAGGGGTTCGGGCTGTCGGTGTCTGCTGTCTTCGTCGTGGTCTCCTGTTGTCACGGTAAATCAGGTGGTCAAATGATGGTCACAAAACAAGTGTATAATGGATAAGACCGGTTAAAAATAAAGTAACATGGTTTAAACTAATGTAAAATGCAGCAATAATCAGGATTTAATTGCATTAATAACAAACATTTGTTAAATTCCGTCTCTAAAGTGCTTGCAAACACGAGGTTTTCTCCTGGAAAGCATACCTTTTAGCATGCTGCGGGGTGTGACACGAAGACACCTTACGGCCAGTTTGTCTCTCTTTTAATTATCTTAAATCCGGTTCAACGCCGGAGAGGGTGCCGCCGCCTCAGCAAGCGCGCGATTGTATATAATAAATATACATAAGCATATAGTTGAAACGAAATCGTCTTCTGTCTCTCATTGTGAATTAGCAGCGATGTTTCTTTGCGACACACCGGCGCACAGTGCATGCGTCGCTCCTCCCAAAGTTTCGCGTTAGTGGAGATGGTCCAGAGATTTTTCACTCACTCTTTATTTGGGTTCCAAATAAAAACTTCGAGCAGCAGCTGACAACGGGGCCTCTTCGAAAGGCAAGATGTGGCGAAAACGTTGGTATGATGGAATCAAGGTTAGCAGCGATAGCACGGGGAGTATTGATCCAGGATTGAAAATAAAGCAAAGGGGACATTATCACCACTTGCTGCTGAAGGTTCTGTTCAAGTGGATCTTCATTACAAGTAGTACTCTTGCTTTTGATGAGCACAGCATTTCTGAGCGCCGAAAAATTTAGCGCTCTTTTTCCCGGTGTGACATTTCAGTGAAACTTGAGTTTTGCGGGCATTGCAATTTCTTACGGCACGCCATGCGCGCTTAAGCATGACCGTCCTAATGCAGCAGCTGTGGATGAGCCGTTCCTAGGAAAAAATCGAGCCTAGTTGGTGCTTTGACGTACCTAAGGGTACGTGCACACTAGCGTCAAACTTGCCGTGCCGCCCTGCGGGTGAAGGTTGCGGCGCGACGCCGCCGGCGGCCGTAGGCAGGGCGGCACGGCAAAGGATGCGAAGGATATAAGCTGCATAAGTTGATATAATCTGTGAAGGCCAATTGAGTGATCATGCGACAGTTGACATACAAGATAGCATGAACAAATTTCTAGTGGAAGGCGGTGGGAACACTGCCTACAACTTAAAAGAGTTAGGTGATCTGGAAACGGCAATAAACGCGAGGGATCAATCTGTCGACTATTTAAATCCTACTTCACGCACATAGCAATAAGGTCTTGGCTTTTGGGATTTTTTACTGGGAGACTGGTATATTGCGAAGGTACAGGCTGGATCGGGACAATGAAAAAACGCTTTCGTTGTACGTCCTTGTCCTTATTCCGGCCCAGATTAGATGTCAGGACGGCATGTGCGTTGACGTGGGCTGCGGACCGGGACAGAGCACGGAGCGCTTCTCGCCCTACTTCAAGGCAGTCTTGGGCACCGACATCAGCGAGACGCAGATTGACATCGCCCTGGCTACGTGCACTGCCAGTAACGTCACCTTCCAGTGAGTTAGCGGTAACGCCGTAGCTAATAATTACAAATAACTTTGTATTTGGCGCTCTTTGGCCTTGCGCCATTAAACTTAAACCATAAACCATCATCAACGCCGTAGCGAACTGCGGTCGCAAGGGAACGGGGGCCGCCACCGATTAGCTCTAGAAATAAAAAGTCGGCCTCAGTAGGAAAGCTTAGTAAATAGTATTACTCGGGCTGTTATTTTTTGGTACAAATAGGTGAACCTTAACACCCAGTTGAGGACCGATTGAAGCCAGGATACTTGCTACATGTCGAGAAGGAGGAATACTAAACGTCTCTATGGAGCATTTGACCTTGGGAAGAGTCCTTATTCCAAAGCCCCTTGAGACCGTCCCGGTTCTTGGGCTGTCTGCACCAGCCAAAGCTGGTCGTCAGGGTCCAAACTGTACAGTGCTCACTCCCGGTGCTCAGGGGAGGGAAGGTAAGGGAGGGGAGTGGGTAGGTTGGGGTTCTTTGCACAGCCCCACATAATATATGGTAGGGGGTGCACGGAGCCTCGCATAAGCGGCAGAGCGAAGATGACAGGGTTGGGGCCAGAATGTGGGCTGTAGTTCGGTGGGGAAAGTTGGTGGTTTAGATGCCTCGAAGGTGACGGTCTTTTTCTTTCGCGGGGTTTTTATGTGTGTGTGTGTGTGGGGGGGGTATATTGTTCGCCTCAGGCGATAGCGCTGCGTGACTTTTTTGAAGGATAAGAGGGGACAGACCTGCCACTGCTAGCCTGGCTTTTCCTGTTTGTAAGCTCTCGGGGATGCTGGTGGGCAGCTTCGTTGCCGGGCACGGCGGCCTGGGCTGGAGCGCAAATAATCCTTACGTGTTGTTAGCGAGGATTCCGCAGTAGAATTTGTGTGGCGGGCTGTGAGATGAAGGTGCTCGAGAAAGCTTGTTTGCAGTCCGTGATAACGATCTCCGCGGGTGTTTGGGCAACTGGTAGGACGATGGCCAGTTCTGCCTGTAATGCATGGCTGGTAGGAATCGAGGCGCTGTTGAGGATGGCTTGAGTTGTAGTCACAGCGGTCACAGCTTGAGTTGTAGTCACAGTAGTCACAGCGATAGCAGGCTGCGTCTGTATACACTGCATTAGAATTTTAGCAGTTTTAGTCGTGCTGTTTGAAGATTGCTTTCGAGGTCAGATGCCGTGCTGATATCCGACAATGTGCGCTGCCTGTACCGTCACATTGTTACGGGGCCGTGCGATCAGAATCCTAAACTTCGGTGCGTCTTGCGTTTTGTGCGGGTCTGCGCTGTTCTGACTCAGGGTGTCCGAGGCAGAGTCGTTGCCCGTCGAGGATGGGTCCGTGGCGCTGGTGTCAACGGTGAATGCACTGCACTGGTTCCACTGGGACGCCTTCTTCGCCGAAGTGCGCAGGGTGTTAGCCGACGGCGGCGTCTTCTGCCCCGCGCTCTATTGGCTTCGAGCGGTGGCCGAACCGGGCCTGGAAGACTGCCTCGAAGAGGTCTGGGAACCTTAAGCCTCCTCTGCCAGATTTAGTTGCTGCTCCGCGTGGTGTTTGCATGAATGTGTTTTTGCTTGTATGCACGAGTAGTGCTAAGTGTGGAGGCTACCTTGGATGTGGAGCTAGCCTCAAAGTGAAAGCTACTTTGGCTCGATGTGGAGGCTACGCCGTGTATGGAGCATGCAGTGATGACGCTTAGTATGTTCGTTTTCTGTAAACGTTGTTGAAACCGTGATTGAACCAGTAGAGCTTCCCATTGTTAGAATATCAGTTCGTAATGTATGTAAAGCTTTTTCACGAAAGTGGAGGTTCGTTTTGTTTTACCACTGGGGCCGGGATGCCCCTGATCTGTTCATTTTTGGTGCTACCTGTTAGTTTCCCACGCGCTAGCTCATGCTTGTCGTGGCTTGCCGCGGACCCTGGCGGGTCTGGTTGACACGCCAGTTAATTAAGGCTCAAGATATATGTTTCAAGATATATGATATATGACACGTTCAAGATATATGTTTAAGGTGAATGTGCAAATAAAACGAATTAGGGTTGAAATACTAAAGCGCAATAACAGCTTTTGTGGTATCGAAGAGCGTAACGAAGACGAGAATTCGAATTACACGAAGTGCCCCCTCTGTGGTAGCCAGTTGTGTTTTATACGTGAGGAATATTATCGCAAAAGCACAACAAATTTCAAACTGGACAATGGCAGTTCTACGATGCCTATGTCTTATGCATGTACGAAGCTGGGAAGCGGCACAGGCGAGACGCCCCAAACTTGGACACCGTCTTCTTGAAACAGACGTTATTGCACTACGGGCATTTTATTTTTCAGTTTCTGGCAGAAGAGTTTAAGGGCTACACCACCCGTCAGCACGACTTTTGGACGTACGGCTACGATTACACGGAGGTGCCCTTCGACGACGCTCAGAAGTAAGTTCTACAGCTCGGACTTCCTCGCCCGCAGCGGCGGTTAAGTAAGTGACGCGGGTGCTATCCCATCCGCAGCGAACTTTTTTTAAAGAGCGAAGCTCTGTAGCAAATCCTAATTTTTCGTGTCCGCAGTTAAAAATACGAGGAAATGGCCGGGTGCGCGCACGTTAACGCGGGCTTCGCGGCGACCGCCCGGCAGTTAGCAAAACCAAGATAATGCCGAGCGCTCGTGCGTGCGTGCCTCGCGACGACCGCCCAGCGACCCCGGAGCACGCTTGTCAAGCCAATACCAAATCTCCCTAGGCAGATTGCTCAAGATTGGCAAAGAAATGAATAAATAAAACTCCAGCGTTCGCCGTAATCGGGCAAACACTTGCTCGGAACGAGAAATCCCGTCATAGTATACGCACGTTAGAGGTGATGATTATCACTTCCAAGAAAAACTAAGAAGCTCACACCTAGACCAACAGCGATGAAGTAAAGGTCGTTGGGCAGCGAAGATGAAGCAAATTGGCGGCAATCGGGCACTTAAACCGTCGTGATGGTCGTGAAGGTTGCGCACAGCTTCGCTATCTTCAAGTCTTACGCGTAAGTGTGAGCTTCCTTCCTTCATTCTTTTTTTTTTTTCTTGACGGAGGAAAATACAAGTTACCGTCAGGTCGTCAGGTTGTCGCCTGATAGATTCGGCGCGTAAAGCCACAATTTCAACGCGAACGGTTGAATTGCCTTGCTTTTAGCAGCTGGGAAATTTCAAGGCGAGATGTTCTCGATGGTCTGCGAAGGTGAAATAAATGACCCTACCAATCTTAGTTACGAGAATGAACAAATTTGTTTGCTGAGTTATCATTTGTAAGGGACCGCGATTAATAATCTAGTACCGTTTGGTCCCCATCATAAACCGTGTGGCAGTCCGGTTATTTTTTCCACATTGTGTGAACGTAACGTTGCTCGCGCTCTGACTAGTGCGCTTATTCAGAATTGTGTGTATATAATTTTTTTTGTGTTGGTGACCCGGACGGGGGCAGGGTAAGTAATTATCGTATCGTGACATTAACTGGCAGTAAACCGCTTGCGTGAACACCGCAAGCGGATTCTCAGTTTCTCACATGATCACACAATTGATCTTTCCATTTAATTTATGCAAATTTGTTAAGCATCTGTAAATCTGTCACATTTTCTGGAATGTATTATAGCAGCTGTATCGGAAGAAATAGTGTCCTATGAACGCACCTAAACAGTCATGTTATTGTGCGACTGTGTAATTAAGGTAAAAACTAAAAAAAAAAACCGCCCGCATCTTCCCACGGGGGAACTCGAGTAAATGCGTCGCAGAGTGGTGGGGGTATCGCGTGAATGTTGCGTAATTGGGTATGGTTTGGGAACCATACCCATGGTTCCCAATGGTTGGGCTTAATTGTTAGTTCGTCTTTATTATTCTTATTTATTGAATGAAGGAGAAGCGAAGGCAAGGAGTGTAAAGTTAAAGTCTGTCTTTATTGCTTGGTGCCGTCAAGCAAAGCGGAATGCATTTATGCGAATTCGCATTTTATACGCTGCATGTATAGTGATAACTTTTCAACCTAACGTGGTTCTCAACTTGCGGAGTTGACGTACACGTTCGACCTTTATTCGAATAAAACTACGACAGGTCTTTCCAGTAGAGTCGTGACAAAACATATGCAGTTTTTGAGTCTCGCACTTCTGAGTCACCCTCCCCACTTTTTCTCCAGGAGAGATTTTGTTGTGAAAGAAAAGACGACGCTTTCTGCGTTCATGTCACTGGCGGAGACGTGGAGCTTTGTTATACTGAAAAAAGAGAAGGAGCCAGAGGAGGCGGCGAAAGCGCTGGAGAGACTCAGCTCAAGGTGAGCGTACATTCAAAAAGAGCACGCTCCCGACGTTGGTGTGGGAGGTGGGGCAGTTGCATGGCGGGAACGCAGTGCAGTGCCAAGGCTTGTCGAGCATCGCTAACTGCAACGTCATGTGTACTCAAGCACTGCTGGCATGTGAACTTCGTGAGCTTTGTCTGGAGGCCGTTGAATACGTTCTAGATCTTCAATTTGTTTACCGTTTTACGTACTCTGCGGTCTTCCCACCGGGCCATTCGAATGGAAATTTTCTGATTAAAACGTTTGTTTCCTAGCAAAGGAGACGAAGATTGGGTCACCCTCTGGAAGCTCAGCGTCCCGTGATGTGGTGTAGTAAGTAGCGGTGCACAAGACTGTTGAGTAGAGCCGGGCTCAAAGCTGTGCATCAAGGTTCGTTGTGTCAATCAGGTGGTGAAGGTATGCTGCAGCTGTCGCGTCTGAGAGATTAGGGAATTTAGGTGGCCGGTGTCAATCCTGTTCTCACGCATCCGTGCCGGCGGATGTAACGTTAGGTGAAAATTAATAAAGCTGTGGGTGTATAGCACCATATGGGGTATTCAAATGATATCCCAGAATTCAGAAGGAATTCATTTTAGAAAAGAAGGGAAGACCTTCTTTAATAAAAATGAGTATTGTACGCAAACAAAAAAAGTGAGCTGCATGGACCACTGTGTGATGTCAAAGATGGTTACATTGAGCGACCGAAAAATGCGGGGCCCACACTTTCCTCAGCTGTTAGAAGCCTCAGGAACATCTAGAGGTCTGATGTTTTGACGAATTAGCGAGTGAACCGCAGCGCTCAAGCAAATATGTCTGTAAAATGACACAACCGTGGGGTATGGCGTTCCCGCTAGCACTCGGCGTTGTGCAGTGCAACCGCACTTACGACTAATGCGCATTGTTGTCTGCGTGCTTTGCAACCCGTGTTATTGGGCCGAAGCACTTCACAGTACTCCGCCTTTGTCGTTTCAGGATACGCTCGAAGCTGGGCAAGTCCGCCGAAGACGATCCAACGCTTCAAGTAGCGTACAGGGCGTCCTACATTCTTTGTCGGAAGTGATCAAAGGAAACAGCCAGTACTCGCAGGTCGGGACCACAAGAAAGTTACGTGGATACCTCAACTGAGCAGCTTTAAAATAACAAACGTTTATCAATGCACAACTCTGACGAACACTTACTGGTGGTGCCGTCGTAATGGGCGTCACCATCGAATTTAAGGTGGACTGCGGACAGAAAGCGGGTCCACTACGGGATGGACAGAATGCACCTCGGATCGAGGGTCTCGTTCTTCAGCTTCCATTAATTTGCGCTTAAATTTAGGGTAAATTCTTTTTATAGCTGTAAGAATGGTGGGATAAACAGTGGAAAGTTACGAAAGAAACGTAAACTTAGTTTACCGACGTGTACTGCTGTTGGTACTGTACGCACCATTAGCGCACCCAGGGTTTTCGTCTGGGGGGGGGGGTGAAATCTTGACAACAAATATAAAATATAAAAATATATCAATGTAAAAAGTTGTAATAACAAATATAAAGACAAATGTAAGTAATACAAATAAATAAAAATAAATAACCAGAAAGTATAAAATATAAAAAACTATAAATAGTAGCCAAGTTTTTATTATTTTTACGCAAAAAAATAAGCATTAAAGGGGCCCTGAAAGGCGTTTTGAGCACACTAAATGAACTAGCGCAATCGTTAGATTGGGTCGTCAACGTCATCTGTGCCAAATATTACTCTTTTACGCGCAGCGGAAAGCTCACACTTTTGATGCAAATTTTGTCGCTTTTTTCTCACCCTTCCCTTCGCGTTTTTGGACGCCGCCATCTTCACATGTCTACGTCATCGATTCCCAGATGTTCGTCATGACCTAGACATCCTGCGATAGGGCGGCTTTTGGACGCACTTCCGGCAAACAGATGAGTCGTCTGCTCAGCGTCGGCTCGCCGGCTGATCGGCCAGCGGAGTGCCGGAGTGCTTGGATATTTTACGACAACCGAAACAAGTGTAAACAAACGCTTAATCGTTTGTATTGAATTCAACACGGCCATAACACGACATGGATATTCTCTTACCTGAGTACGTTTCATAAAGAAAGCGTTGAAGCCCTGTGGCACTTCTTTCGTGCAATCGCAGAGAACGCCCTGAGCCGAATGCCCGGGCTTGACGCATACATTTTATTCAACTTCGAAACAATCGAGAGATGCGTTTCGAATGAACACAACGTCACAACATGCGTTGCAAGGCTGAACCGCGATTGACAGACGATGGGTTGCCTCCTTCTGCCCGTCGTAAATTCGGCACTCACCTCACGCGCGGTTTGCGGGGGCGAACAGCAAGTCACTTAACTCTGGCGCACAAGCCGAGATGGCTTTTAGCGACGCACACTGCACATACCCCATGCGAGGTGGAGTGGTACGTCGCTCGAGAGAGATAATCCAGACCATGGGAAGCACTATCCACCCGCAGAAGCACAACGTCGCATTTCATCGCGAAACAAAGGCGTCCAAACACACACAGCATCGCCTCTTGTAATGCCGAACGCATTTCGCACTTCCCAATGGGAGTGAGTGGTACGCCTGCAGTGCCCACATGTCGCGAGGTGGGGCCCCAAGCTGAACCGGGATCACGCAAGCGTAACTGACTTCTAGAGCGGTTTGGGCCTTGTTGCCAAGGCAACCGATGTTTGAGATTGTCAAAGAAATGGCGCTCGCTCCAGCGCTAGAAAGCTCAGAGCCGTGGCGGAGCATTTTTTGCCAACGTCGCCGCTCTCCACCACGCGTCGCCCCAAGCTGAACTGGTCACATGATTGAAGCGTTTTGTGCACGGTTTCTGTATCGGTTTAAATGTCTTTTTCACATGCCGCCGGCAGGAATTACCACCGCCGCAAAATAAGACCCGGCACCAGCGGGGCCACATCAGATACGGCGCTTTTTGGATAAACAGTGCGCGGTGCATCAAAGAGAACGAGCGCACGATCCTCCCCGTGCGGCTGCGAGTTCGCCGCCGATAAAAAGTCACGTGCCGCCGATAGCAACTGCAGCAACGTACACCGCGAAAGGGCAAGGCCAGGCCGCCGCACACATGCGGCCAGATTTTTCGTTCGCTTTTCCAGCCTTGAGCGGAGTGCGGGATTCATGGTGTCAACAAAGCTTGCCCGTATCAGATGGCAGTCTGAGCAGCGCAATAGCGGAGGTACGTCACCGCTGAGGAGCACAGCATGATGGGAGGGAAGGCTGGCGCGCTGTCAACAGCGGAGAGTAAATCGAAAGGAGGAGTAAACGCGGCGCGACGATAATGCGCGGTTTTTGATTTACGATTTCTCAGCTAATACTCATCGCTTTAACAAAATTGTTGCAGGAGGAGATTGCTAATACATTGCTTTATTTGGTTACATGTACATCCATGCATCGGCGGAAGGTATTTCAGGACCCCTTTAAATCAGCCGCCATATTCTAAACAATTCGCCCCGGACCCAGGTTTGGAAGTAGAATTGGATGGAAGGGATGACGGGAGATCAGGTTGGGAGGAAATAGAATTAAAGCATTCCTGAATGCCTTCTTCACTGATGAAGTCAAGCCAAGAGCAAAGCACGTGCAGCCTCATCGTGACGTTTATTTTTACAAAAATTCAGAGAGAAAAAACTTTGCAGTACAGTTGACTATTATGTAACGACGAATATTGTCTCTTATCTGCCGCTACGGTAGCATGGTGATCGGCAGGGAAGCAGTCGAGAAGTTTCGGTATTTTTAAGTTAACTGGTTCAATATACTAATAACATTGACAGATCATTAACACATACAAATTTCAAACAATACATTTATTACATGAAACGAAAAAAAAGTTAAGAGAATGTAGCAACAAAATTTGGCCAATAACTGCCGCTACGGCAGCATGTTGGCCGAGCGGTGAAGCAGTCGAGACGTTAATTTACTGATCTAATTTACTGGTGACCTTGTCTGATCTTTAACACATACAAATTTGAAACAATGCAACCAGTAAAGAGAGCAAGAGTACTTAACGGGGCATAGCTGACTGAATCGCGGTCTCCTGGCGAAAAGGCCGGACAGCGGGCGGCAGCGTTTTTCGAATTATTTCCTGGTGCAAGGCCCCCTTGCAGCCGGCGGAGCGGGTTTATAGTTACTTCAAGTGGACCCATGGAAAAAAAGCAAATTCTGGCCCCACTTTCTGCAGCCAATCCGGGAGACGCTTATGAACACCAATCAGCCATGTTCCCGCCAAAGAGAAAAGGACCAATGACACGCAGACACAAAGTTTGCACTGGAAAACGCGCACTTGCAGAATTATTGACGTAAAGAATGTAGTTCAGACAAAACACACCAAAGTAAACAGTGGAAAATACAGCAAGGTCGTTTGAACTACACCGAGTGCCTGGAGCCCGAAACCGGCCAGTGCCGGGGGGTGTGCAACGCCGATGCAGCGCTGTAACCCAAGCTGGGCCGATGGCTCCCCGTAACAGCCGCTTCTTCCGGTCGGTCGGCGCGCAAAGACGCACTCCGCATGCATTTCTGAGAAAACCTGGGCCCTTGCAGCCGAAGAAGTAGTCGAAAGAAGAAAAAAGCAAATTGAAGAGTACTAAACGGAACATAGCTGATGTTGAAAGTGTGGGCCAACGACGGGCGGCAGCGTTTCTGAAGTGAGACACCGGCGCCGGCAGCTGCTCCCCGTGAACCCGGTGGACAGGGCTTTGATTTGTTTCGACGGGTGATTGAAAAGAAAAGCGCATTCTGGACACATTTTCCGCAGTCAATCAACCATGGTCCCGCCAACAACAAAGGAACCCAACACTAACAGACACAAAGTTTGAAACCGAAAACGCGCGCTCCGGCAAAAGAATTATTGACGTAGACGAAATAGTTGAGACCAAACAGGGAAGCAAAGAGTGGAAAGAACAGGAACGACCGTTGGAGGTAGAGAAAGGGCTAGGAGCCCGGAGCGAACACCACAGGGAGTGCGGAATCTTCTACAACGCGGATACCCGATCCCCTACGACACTCGGCCAGGACGATCTCCTCACCCCGTAATAGCCGCGTCTTCCGGTCAGTCGGCACGCAAACACAGCAAACACAGGCTACATGCGTTTCTTAGTAAAACGGAGGCCTTGACGCCCGAAGTAGTTCTAAACAACACGGAAAGACAGCAAACGCAACGAGGGCTTCGCAACAACTATTCGCTCCTGTACCAGATACTAAAAAAAAGGCTGTTCGCCTGTCTACCAACTTCAAAATACGATCTACACGGCGAAGCCAGTTCCGAGGAACAAAGACAAGGCCCAAACTTAAAGGGACACTGAAGTGATATGTAAACATTGCGGGATTACTTGCGCAAATCGTAGTCCGGAGTCCCCAGGTCATGTTACGACCACTCTGGGCGCGTTTACGCGATTTTATTTAGTAGAAAACTTAATTCAAAAATGCTGTCCTCCTCTCTTTACGCTCGCCCATTTTCTGCGGCGTTTTCGTGTGACGTCGCGAGCAGCCGAGCTCGCAATTGGCTGCGCTACTGCACGGCTCCCCGGCCTTCAGACAGAGTCAGTCGGCCCAGCGTTTCGTCCGCCGGCCGCCGACGGGTCGTCGCAATTCGTTCGCTCCGCTGAAACGAAGCCAGGACGCGTTTGTGAATGGAAGAATGGGCCTTTCTTTACTTGATTAGTTTGTACACTGTATCTAGCTCCAAGTCAAGGTCGCTTCACACAAGCGCTGCACAAGCGCACATGCGACGCTTCACTGACTGGTACGCCAGTAGGAAAATATAAGGCCTCTTGAAGGCGGAAGAAGAGTCAGCGAAGGCAATATAGGTACTAAGGAACTAAAATCAACTGATATTTTTACCGCACAGCGTAAAACTAGGGCGCGGAAAGCACTTTTTTGCGCTGGGCGAACAAGCACAGCGGTCAGCAGCACGACTACGCATCTGCGAACGCTTTTCCGTCTACGAAATGCAATTGCTAGACGTGAGCTATTGTGGAAACTCGGGGGACGCTTACTGCACGAGCGCAATACAACAAATAGTCACCTAAGCTGCTCGAAATGCCAAAACTAAATGAAAGTGTAAACTTGTTGTACAATATATACCTTATATTACCAAGGTCGGAGGAACCCGTCCTGTGGCCGAGTGGTCTGGGGCGCTAGGTATGTTGCCCCAAGTGTTTTGCAAGTGACGAGTTCGAGTCCCCGCGGGTACGTGCTTTTTTTTTTAAGTTAACTTTTTCGTTTTCTGCCGATGTTTTCTACATTGAGTTCACCTTTTCTTGGGCCGCAACGTTCATGGCTCCACGAACTAGTTCACAGAACGCGCGCAGGCTGGCACTGGCGCGCTAGCGAGTTCTCGTTGGCGTGCTGTTGCCATAAGCACCGACTGCTTGCGGGCAGTGGGCACAGGCCAGAATGAACAGACCCTTGGCCTGGTTCGAACACGCTTTTTTATGGTACAGGCATGAGTGAGGCAAGCTCCAATATGGGGGAAAAGCGCATGACATTTGGGCGTCTGCGGGTACGCGGAGGGCGTCCATGCACTGCGTAGGCCTCGGCTAGTGAATGCTACGATTCCAAGCCCTCCTGAGAGGCTTATCTTTATGCATTTTTACAGCCGACAACATGGCAGAAGCGCGGTACGATTATTACTGAGTTATTGAGAATGCCCATCCAACAACGCCACCGGTTGTGTTTTACAGAACCGAAACCGAAACCGAAACTGGTTTGGTTGCTCACCTTGGGCATCGTCCAATCACGGTGCCCGCGCCTCCCAACGGCACAGCTTTAGTTGGTGCGGCCGCCGCAAACCGCGCATGGTAGTTTTTCTTCTTTCGCGCTTTGTAAAATAATTACCGATTTGTCAACCGGATAAACGATTAAAAGTGTTCTGATTTGAGCCAGTCTACGCAGTGCAAGCAAAACCGGAGCTTGACAAATTCACTTCAGTGTCCCTTTAAAATACGTCTGAATGTGAAAGTTTACTCAAATTCGATCTATCTGCAAGTGAACGAAATCTGTTCGTATAGGTTGACACAATTTGCACTGAACAGTCACATTAACGCATATTTCTGAAAGCCTATTCAACAGAACATCATTGTTATATGTGATCAGTGGTTTTCGTAACTGCGCAAGAAGCGTTGCTGCCTCCCTCGATATACTGTTACAAACTCAGGTGATATATATAAAGGAAAACCGAACCTTTTTTTTATTGAACGGGAGAGGAAGGGCTCGCACAGTGCTTAGTATTGAAGGAAAAGCAGTAGTTTAAGGTTTCAAATGAAATAAAATAACTTCGATCTGACCTTGTTAGATTTCATTTGAGGCCAGAAGGTATGCTCGACAATACTGAGTCCCGATTGTGGGGGTTTAACGCGCCGACGCAACGCCGGCGATGAGGCGCGCCGTAGTGGAGGGCTCCGGATTAATTTTGACCACCTGGGGATCTTTAACGTGCGCCGAAATCTCGCACACACGGGCGTTTTTGCTTTTCGCCTCCATCAGAAAAGTGGCCGCCGCGGCCGGGAATCGAGCCCGCGACCTCGTGCTCAGCAGCGCAACGCTTTCGCCACTGAGCCACCGCGGCGGGTAATACTGAGTCCCAACCTATGGGAAATTTCAGAGTCCTTTTTTTCTAGAAGACGACGGATGATTCAAATCTCGTGATGGAAGTTGCGCCCAGAAGTTCAGAAAGCGGTATAATCTGGCCGTACAAAAATTGTGCTACCATTTGCGGTTTAGCGTGGGCTATGAGGCGTGCCGTAGGGGGGAGGGGGCTACGGAATCATTTAAACCCCCCTGGGATTCTTAAGCATTCAGAAATTCCCTGGCCACGGACACTTTTTGCGTCACTAAAATTTTTTCTCATTCTTTTTCTCAAGCAAGATATACGCAAGTTGGTCCGCACAGTCTTAAATGCACAATCCTAAAAGCTCGTGCTCTAGTTTTCTTTTATTTTTAATGCCGGTCATGCAATATTCTTCTTCGAGATTTAACTGCGAATGTCCAATAATAAAAGCTTCCGATGCTGCCACTGCTGGCGGTATGGCGTATCCGAAAGCCCTGAATTTTTTGGGCCGACAACGTAGATGAAGCAGAGTTGACAGAGTTGCACTGCACTATCCAAAGTGCGCACTGGCGATTGCTTGTTTCTTCAGCCAGCCTTTCCACACGGTAGCAAAATCCGCTCTCGAGTAATGCTGACCTGTGACCGCCTGCTGTATGCCGATGGTACCTACGTTAGACGACATCGCACAGCCTGGCAAAACCAAACCTACGCCCCACACAAGAAAAGACACCGTCCGAGCGTGATTATGTGAGCCTGCTGCGGCATGTCCGCGCGGCGGCATCTGCTATCAACAGTTTGAATCACGGCAAGTTCAGAATGCCTAAATGGGTGGCCTGAAATCGCGGTGTGTTTTCAAAATGACAGCAGCGCGGAACGTACAGTGCTCAGACGTAGGCTAGACGCGGCCACTGATATTTGACTGGTCGCACGTGCGCATTACAAGTGCAAACCACGGATAGCTAGAAAAGGTAATCTTGGTGTCCCCACACATGTACCGCGTACAACCCAGCACAGTGATTCCGTAACGAGATTAAAATTCCAAGACCCGAAAATTCTGCTTCGTCCGCGTTTTCGTATATATTTTGCGCTGCCCAGGGCACACTGTACTATCGGTACGGGAGTGTGCGGCAAACCCCAAAATTCAAGAATGCGCACCCTCCCTGTGAGCAGTGGGATAGGAGCTGAAAGATCCTCTCGATTAACAGCAGGGTGTAGTGGAAATGCCGTGGCAGCAAGGTCGCAAAAAGTCCTAGATACAAAGAGTTACATACTAACATTACAGCGAATCCCGGGCTGCATTGGGGCCGCGTGGGCGGCGCCATTGCAGCTAGCGCCTCTCGCACCTTGGCATTGGGTTGCCACATAGCTTCTTCGTCTTGAAGGAAAGGGTAACATTGTTTTTTTTGTTCATCTTCCATGAAGCTTCTAAATAATCCCTGACAATAAATCCTCTGGAGCTTAATTTATAATAACAAAAGAAATTCAAATCATCTTCTGCAGTAAATTTTGCATTTTTGCAGCCAAAGTCAACTTTTCAGTCTGTTCGTGAGCCATGCCAAGGACAAGTGGAACGTGCCTGTAGGGTGGCTAGATAGTGCCTGCCGCCCGGTACATGACGGCACGCTCGCTGAAGCGCGGCTCCCCTAGACAGTGGCGCCAGATTTCCCTCTAGATATATTAGTATGAAACTCTATGACTGAGGGCCCCACACCACATTACGATGCTGTCAATAAAGTTTAGGCAGCGTCTGTAACCCCGCGCGGGGCACGAGATTGGCCCCCTCGCAACGGCTTCTGCCCCGCGTGACGTCATAAATACGTTATAGTGACGTCATATTAACAGCAATTGTTATTATATTGCGCAGTAGAATACAAAAAGCACATTTTTTACATTTTAATAAAAAATTAGAAAGCCACTCATTTGCTAGACTGCTCACTGCGGCGGTATGGCGTATCCGAAAGCCCTGAATTTTTGGGCCGACAACGTAGATGAAGCAGATGTTGACAGAAGTTGCACTGCACTATCAGAAAGTGCGAGACGAGAACGTTGCCGTATGCGGGTACCATGCCAGCCTTTCCACACGGTAGCAAAATCCGCTCTCGAGTAATGCTGACCTGTGACCGCCTGCTGTATGCCGATGGTACCTACGTTAGACGACATCGCACAGCCAGTGGCCCCGTTCGAACAACCTACGCCCCCACACAAGAAAAGACACCGTCCGAGCGTGATTATGTGAGCCTGCTGCGGCATGTCCGCGCGGCGGCATCTGCTATCAACAGTTTGAACTACGGCAAGTTCAGAATGCCTAAATGGGTGGCCTGAAATCGCGGGTTTTCAAAATGACAGCAGCGCGGAACGTACAGTGCTCAAGACGTAGGCTAGACGCGGCCACTGATATTTGACTGGTCGCACGTGCGCATTACAAGTGCAAACCACGGATAGCTAGAAAAGGTAATCATTGGTGTCCCCACACATGTACCGCGTACAACCCAGCACAGTAGTTTCCCCTTTAAGGAGATTAGCAAAGAAGACCCGAAAATCGGCAGTTTGTCGCGTTTTTTGTATATATTTTAGAGTGGACTGATTTGTGGCTTAGAATTGTTTACCCGAAATACGTTTTGTGCGCAGAAAAGTCTGGTGAGCATGCGCTTCTCGCATCATAAATGCTTGGTATTCAGCGCTTGAAAAGATTTTTCAGAAGAAACAATTGCAGCTGTAGTGGTGAGCCATTTCCCTACAGTAAAATGTGGCAGAAATACATCTGCGATACAAAGGATGTGAAAGAGTGAGAACATTAGCAGTCTCGTATCCCGTGGCCCAGATTGTGGCTGGGTAGTTTCCGTCATTCATTCAGCTCCTCACATTGGCACACACACATGATGCCGCGACAAATTAGGACCTGGGTCCTCCAAAAGGTACACTGGCTAGGCGCTTCATGCCATAGCTGCTGCATTGGCATAAGCTTTACGTCTCTCTGTATATCCGGCGTATATGCTATGTTGGCCAGATTTTACCGAGTCCCCTCATGCAAAGGGACTCAATTCAGGACCCCCAGCCGACAGGATCAGAGAAGAAGCAGTACAGACGGTAACAGGAAGGGTATACACTTGGCCGACCATCGTGTCTAATACACATACATGCACTCCGGCATATGAAAACCCATGGGTTCTACGCAGGCTCAGTAGTCAACGTCAAAGAGAATCTTAAGATGTGCCTGGAATGTGAAAGCCTCAGCGGATTGTTTGTGTCCATGGGTATAACCAGCGAGCACACTGCAAATGTAATTGATAGGCAAAGGTCAAGGCTGTAATGGTGCTACTTTAACCAAAAGAAATGGTGAAAAACACCCCAATTTCAAACTGCATTGATGTAATATGGGCACGAGTGACGTTATATGGACGTGCACTGTAAATGCAACTATCTGTGTGTTAACTGTACGTTAGCACTCAAGTGATACGATCAAACAGAAGGGAGGCCCCACTGCAATTGGCCAGTTATGCTTTTTTTTTGCGGTGGGTTATTTCGGTGGCTGTCAATTGCAGAAACAAGATCCTGTGATGTCTGGAAAGTGTGTATGGAACTTCCACTGCTATACACATTTTCTGTACTACCTTATTTTGTTTGAAGTTTACAGTAATATTGATGTCATTTGTTTTTCGGGCAAAGAAGTCTCTTTAATGAACAAACCTTGTATTTTTTTGTCGTAGCCTCTGTAACAGCCTGCCTACTGTGCCCCTAAACAGTGGTCGCTAAACAAATGCCCACTTGCCAGCCAGCTTGAGGGGCTTGTAACGATTTACTAGGATTTCTCTTGGCCAACAAATTCCAAGGAATCCACGGTGGTACACTCCAGGGCAGTGCAAGTCTCACAAGAAGTATGACAGCAGGACTGGAACTGTAACACAACTAACAGGCTTCATAGGAGGAAACCAGAAGCCCTCCCACACAATGCCATGGAATAAGCCAATGCAGTGAGTCTGTAGTATTAAGAGCGTAGGTTTTCATTGATTTTTATGCGAGACAATCAACGTGTGGATTGACTAGTGAGGTCTAGCTGGCCAGTTTGGGCACAAAATATTCACTTTTGTGATTTCAGACAGCTCTCAAAGGCCTATCTAGATGTCTGTTTTTTTCGCAAAAAAAAGTGCAAGCTTACAGTTGGGGATCTTGAAAACATTGTTTAGCTTCTCCAGCAATCGTGCGAGCCTGAGGTAACCCTACCTGTAGGTGGTCCTCATGTTTGCTAGCTCCCTCAGCAAGCACATGAATGCAGTGACTGAGAAATATGGTGGCCAAAGGGAGAAGAGAGGGTGGTTCCTGAACAAACAGCCCTTGATCATCAAAACAGCAGAAAAGAGCACTGACGACTCAAGTCCTTGGCTGGGGGGTCAAAATACCTTCTGGCCTACGTGTACAGTGCATTCACAAACTTTTCTCTAAAAAATCTTGCGATTACACACACTCCCTCCATGGAAGGGGTTTGTTTCCGGCAAGGTGGTTGAGTTGAAATTTGTGATTAGTAACAATATCAACTCGCCATTCGTCCCTTTCATTTAGCATGCTTCCGAGCTTCACTTTAAAAACCCTGCTTTTTCTAATTTACGTATAAATGGATTGATCACGCAATATTCTCTTATTTACCTCTGTTCAAATAAAACTGTGTTATACCTTAAACGCTGCTGTGTCCATGCAGGCGTAACATTCTTCAATGGTGTTAGGTGGGGTACATTAAGCTCAGTAATAATAAACTTAAAACCAGGGTAAGTGAATATAAAGTTTTGTAAGCATTCTAACTGTCTACCAATACTTTAGGGGTAACTCAACTAAGCTCACCCTTTTTTCCCATGCCTTTATTATTGTTGCGCTCAACAAACACATTCCCAGCTGTAACATGCCTGCTGAATTTAGGGCCCAAACCATTCTTTTGCTATTTCACACGATTGCAGCTGTATGAAACATTGCTTTTGTTTAGTTTTAGCCAGTGCTTTTCAACAGGCCACTTAACTACTGTCGAAACCATATTAAAACAATAATTGCTATTTATAACTAACAGTATTTTTACATTTTACATAAAACGTTTTGTTCTAACCTCACTTGACGTTTTTGTTACACAGCTTGCCTGGTTCATATTTACCTAGGTATGAAGGACATGTACACAACAAATGCCTTACTGCAATACATTCACATGCCTGTATTACAGCTAATCAGCAGTGACAAAAGCCACACGTTTTGGCTTTCCAGCAGAGCTTTGGTGTCAACAAAAAAAGGAATCTTTCTTGGCTTCTCTGCAGAGCTTTGAACTCAGGCAAAAAGATCACTTGGTGGTTCGGCTTTCCTGCAGGACTGTAGTGTAGTGCTAGAAGGCATCACTTGCTTATTTGGCATTTTTTCTGTATATTGTGCCAGAAACCCTGGTGTTTTGCTTGGAAAAGGAACTTCACACCACATACTGTGCAGAGAAAGTAGAGCTACTCACTGACTTTTTTCACAGCCACGGAAGTTTGGTATAATCACTTGTCATTGACAAACACCATGTTTGCTTTCTGTCTGAAGGTGTGATGGTGGGAGAGTTGGTTTATATTTTAGGAGAAAATACAGCGACAATAACAGTACTGAAGTACAAGGAAAGGTGCTGTGATTAACAGGGTCTATGTGTTCACACTTTTTTGTCCAGTTTCTTTCCCGTGTTTTTTCACAAAGACTTGCTACAGTGCCTGATCAAGCCTGTTTTTGTCTAACATAAATGTCAACAGCGAAGCTCTAATCAATGCTTACATGCTGCCCATTGACACCAAAGCAGAAGTACGTTCATTGGAGTCATTTTATTGTTGAAGCCTTCCACGATACATGCAGCTTTCAGCTGTACTGCAATATTTACAAACACCAACAAAAACATTGACGTCCACATAGGTGTCCTTGGCTCCAGTTCCTGCACAAGGTATTAGGTACTCTCGGGAGAGGGCAATGCCAAGCAGTAAAAGAACCATTCCCTCGTAGATGTGCTCCATAAACTGTTTTTTAGATTTGTTAGCTTAAAAAATAGTTTCAGTGCCCCCCCTTTTTTTTCAAGATAATGACCACCACCCGAGAATGTGCATTCTAGCAGTTCGGCTCTGCTGGGTCTGCATCGTTGCAAACAAAATATGGGACACTGCATATGCACTTAAGCAATTAGCCGAAATAGTTTTTTACACAGCACAGAGTTAAAAAGCAATAGAACATGAAATATCGCCTTGCAATTAGAAACTTTTAATTTCACCCCCCCCCCCTTCCCCAAGCACAGAGCAGACAATTATCAGCTGTGAACACAAGTATTAACGTCAAGTTGAATTCCACAGGATGCTCCAGATGGGTACATTGATGTCACAGGCAATCAGAATTCGTGAATCCACTGTAAGCCTTCGAGAGAAGCTCTCACCATTACTGGCCATCCAACTGAGTGGGCATGAAAGTATTGTGGTTGGTTATGTTGACTTCCAAGCCAAACACAAGAGTAAACAAAAAACTAGCCTACCAAAATACATAATCAGAACCGATGCAGGATGAAGTTTTGTTGACTAACCGGGTTCAAGAAGGCAGAAGGCAGTGGGGCAAAGGTTAGGGAAATAAAATCCATGCGGTAATTGTGAACGAAGTTATGAGACACTGCCAGACGATCAGCTGGCGAGGAGGGAGGGCTATCCTATCTATCCCTTGCAACCTCTTTACTACAATTGAGCAGATAACAAGCTTTCATTAAGCTTGCTAGCTGGCAGTTCCATGTACCCTATGTAGAAAATTCCAAGGTAGACAAACCGTTGTTTTCTGAGCTGCCTACAGATTGCTTAGAATTAGCAGCTCATTTGAGGTCTTGCCTATCATGAAAGCACAATAGTATTATTCGAAGCAACAAATTTGAAAAAAACATAGATGAACAACAGGTGTCACTTGTTTACCTTGAGCACACCAAACTTGAAAGCACTATTTAACACAAGTGTCAAGCTTGGCACAAACGGCGATCTTATCGGCTTGACTTCTCCCGAACTTTCACATGTGCAGCTTGAGCCTCCTTGCACAGGAAGCCAGCCAGTGAACGGCTGGTTTCAGTGATAGCTTGAGTACCTATGCTGCCCATGGACGCGCAGCTTCTGGGCTCTCCCATTCACCAGGCCACCCACGAAAGTGGAGCTGCGCTCCCTGCAGATTTCTTGCACTGCCCCGAGAGAAAAATTGCAGAACAGGCTACATGCGAGGACGGATTGCGTTCGACGGTGCCCTGCGCTACCTGACGATACTTGATTCGTGCCCACACCGACGCCGCTGACACTGCGTCACTCGCGTTATCGCGTCATCAGTCAGCTACCTCGTTAGCCACGGCGCGAAGGGCTGGAAAACTGATCCGCACGTTTTACGCCAGAATCAAAATACAAGGCTTGGAATGCAAGTAGCGATCGGAACAAGTAGACAACGAATGCAGGAGCATAAAGCCGATGGCACGTGAACTGAAGACAACATGAAGCTAGCAACACATTTAACGGCAACAAAAGGAGCACGGAAAAAAGCGGGGTGAAGCAGCTTGCCAAAATAGGATGCGTTAGGCTTACCAAAACTAGCAGCAGCAAGTTCACAAAAAACAGTCAATAAATAATTGCAAACAATCCTCGCAACAAGAAAAAGCGCTGCGAGGCAGCCGCTATGCAAGGCGATAAGGACGTAACGTCGCGCAGGCTTGCGGTTGGAGCCCTAAAGTTTATCCTCCTCCTCCTCTCACATACCCGTTCAATAAAATTCAAGTGGCCGATGATAATGACATCTGCTTTCAGACGCTGACCGCCGATTAACCAATTTCTACACAATTACGTAGCGGCGATCCTCGTGCTTTTTTTTTTTTTAATTTTAGATGCGACGCTGAGAGCATCTCTTGTCGGCGGCCCTGTCCTTCCTGCGTGCGTCCGCACTCTTCTCCGCTCACCCCCTCTCCTCTCCGGTAGCGAACACTCTCTCGCGAGGGGCATTGGATTGGATTTGATTGGATTGGATTGGCTTGGCTTGACTTGGCTTGGATATGGATTGGATTAAAGTGGATTGTGTTGGATTGTGTTGCCTCATAGCCACGGCAGACGCACTGGCGCCGGCGCGTGCTCAGGTGAGAGCGAACACTCTCAACATCTGCGGGTGTGCGGCCCAGCGCGCTTTCACTCCGCCGGTGGGCGGCGCTGCGCGCGGTGCTGCGCATGTGCAGTACTCTCTCTCTCCGCGGTCTCCTCGCGCATATAACCGGTGTGCCGCTCTCCGGCGGCCTTTCGGTCGACGGTTGCGCTCCGGATGCGCTTGACCCCCCCTCAGCGTCGCATCACACCAGGGTTCCAGCGAGGGGAGGTGGGCGTAATTTTTCAACTTTGCTACGGTGAGTACATTCAAATGATCGTAATACCAAAGTGCATGTTCACCCCGTTGACGGGATTTGATCGCTATTGTCTTAGGGCGGTGTGGCGCCATGCCAATGAGACAGACACAGAGCAAGCGACGAAGTTCTTTTATTTAAATGCTGACGAGATATCGAAGCGTTATTTTCGGCACATTACATATGAAGTCATAAAGCCGACATTCATCACCGGATCGTCCCCAGGGTACCTCCCGATCTTCTCCAGGACCCTTGGGGAAGAAACAGAGGAAGAAGGAGAGAGAGGTAAAAACGTCAGGTAACTGTTGACGTGGAACGTCATGCTTCAAAGATTTAAGTTGAGGGGTGTTTTCCAAGCACATTCTGCACACATCGATCTGTCTGGAAAGTGGCGCACCACAGTGAAGTCGGTGCACAACATTTCTCCAACCGCCGTCGCTGTGGACGCGAGTGGATGTAACTGGCAACAGTAAATACAAAATAGGAAGCGGGACACACAAAAAAGCGCGCTGTCGTGCAAGTGTCGATTCCTACAGCGCTTGTTTCGAATGGGCTGAACACTGACCACAGCAGTGGATCGTTCCTTTTAGATGCGGAGCATCTTATGGTCTCGGCATGTCCCGCGTCGGCGTCCGCACTGACACTGCGCATGCGCAACTCTCCTTCTTACACCCGCAGCTGCGCGGTACTACACTATAAAAAATGAATAGTTAGCGGCGCCCGGTTTCGATCCCACGACTCTCTGGCCGCAAGGGGATGTACGCGGTGCTCTTCCCACTACGCTACAAATCCGGGACAGGAGCAAGTGCTACGAACGCGCCTTATGTCCTTGACTCATTCAAGCTACGTCACGAAGCTACTGATACAACGAAGGCACGCGAAGCTGAACGTCAACGGAAACGACGAACTGACAACTTTAGAGGAGGATGTTGAATTTCCCGTGGGAAAGCTGTGGCGGGAAGCGCCACGCGCCTTGCAGCTCAACCAGCGCCGTCCGCAGCGCCTCTGATGCTGATTGTGGCAGGATGCCCCTAGGGACTGGCCAATCAAAGAATCCATCACGAGATAGGTTCGCGTTCAACCACCGTCGTCATCTTCCCGTAGGGGAACCGCCGAAGAAGAAGAAGGAGAAGACAAAGCTGAGAAGAGGAGGGCGTGTACATTGCTCTCAGCCGGTGCACCAATGTCAACAACATCTACCTCACCAACGCTGACGGAGACTACCGATTCTACCACAGAGACGACAACATCGACAAGAACATGATGGACAAGTTTAGGTGCCTCGAGAACCACCGCCTACTCACCGTAACACAACAGTACTTGCGTGCCTTTGCCACCGGTGTGGACCCGGATGCGGAATTCCCTCTGGCGCTAGTAAAAACCAGTTCACTCAACATAACGGCAACACAATGGAACCACACGGAACCGCCACGATACTTCGCATCCTCATCAGGGTTCCCCACGGGAAGATGGTGTAATTTTTTTTTGTTTCTTAGGCAGGCCGCTCAGAGGAACGTACGACCCCTCACGACGATGCTGACTTCTAGTTCCGCAGAGAACTTCTTATTATACTCCAACAGCTGGAGGATCTTTGGGTTTGTGCACACTGAAGAAGGGCGAATGGCACTATGATCCCTGTAGGAAAGGACCTTCCCAGAAAAGAAGAGGCACTACCTGTCCTTGAACTCGGCGAGCGTGGCCTCTGCCCTGTCCGGTTCCTGTTGGCGCATCATGGTGACAAGGCTCCAGGTGTTGATGTGGGCCATCACCGCGGACAGCTTTAGCACGCCCTTCACCAGCCTCGTCTTCCTGCGTTCGCAACAACAGAAGTCCCAGCAGGAAGGCACAGGGCAAATCTACGTACGTACGGAATGATAGACGGATAGGTGATTTGGACAGGTAATGCAGATAGGGACTTGGAACGGGGCATCACCTTTACCTAACACTGTCCCGACCAAATCTCACTGAAACTGACTGCGGAGATTTTATAGCCTGTAGCCTCAACGTTTCCCACACAATTCATGCAACCCGTTAAAAATCTCCAGGTGGACAAAATTAATCCGGAGCCCTCCACTACGGCGTGCCTCATCGCCTGTGTAGCGTCGGCGCGTTAAAACTTCATAATCAACTCAATTCATGAAACCACAAAGCGCTGATTTCTCCGTGTTCGGGAGTCCGCGAAAGTGATCAAACTTGTCGGTCGTAGGAAGCTCTTTCTCAGCGCATCATTCTGCGCTACTCGAGCGTTCCGTGGAAATTCATACGGCCTTCCTAGTAATAGTTTTTCGTCACGGGTTGTTCGAAACATTGAAGGAGGCTCGAATATAAAGGCAAAAAGTTTTAACGCAGACATCGAAGCTTGTATAGATATGTTGCAGTTTGTGCTAAGTTAAATATACCGTAAAAGCTCGTTAATTTCGAACTCGAAGGGGACCATAAAATTGTTCGAATTAAGCGGAGTTTTAGCGGGAGGGCTCTAGAATGAGGGGACATCGCTCCACATTGCGCGGGCAGAACACAAAGAGCCACCTCTGGACTTGTTGTCGCGAATTAAACGCAACTACGCGTTTGTTGCAGGTGATCTTTTAGATAATCTTCGTGCAGGTCGAACAGCGAACAAAATCAATGAATCAGTCAGTTATACGCCCGAAATAGGCACTGACATTGCATTCATGTACGCAGTGAGCCGTAATGTCGAAATAATCACGCTGTCTATGCGCGAAAACAAGTTTATTTACTAGGCAGGGTCGAAGCAATCAAAATTGAAAGTAATCGGTAATATGCATTTGCTTGCGTTTCTGCTGTCACGGCTCCATGAGAATCGTTTGGAACTTGCTGAAGAGCTGAGGCGCAGCGTCAGAATTCTTATCTGCTGAGAAATAACGTGCTGCAACACCCAGCCTCGACGCTCATTTGCATGCATCTCTAGTGAATTTGGTTTGGTTTGGAATTACAACACATTGTAGTCACTCTGGGCCGACGTCTGCGAGGAGCGATGGAAACCATGGGATCCCAGTTCGAATTAACCATTCTGGATACCGACGCGTTCGAATTATTGGGAGTTTCCCCCCATTGAAATGTACAGGGCTGTGCCGGGACCAGGGCGTCAGTTAGAATTAACCAAAAGTTCGAATTAATCGATTTCAAATTAACGAGCTTTTACTGTACTTCATTCACGTAAAAGTGGGCCAATTATGCGTTCGTTACTTTCCTTCTTTAGCTCCCATTTTTTCGTGACATCAAAAACTGCAAGCCGGGAAGTGGCACCTTCCAGGAGCAGTCGTAAGAGCAACAGTAGTTCTCGTATATATTTTTTGAGACGCATAGGCCCGCTTTTTCGTCACAGACCTTTCAACACGCCCCGAAATTTTTGATGGTTCGGGACATCACTAACTTTACACGGAAAAAAGGCAGGAGTGTCGAAAACTGGGCCTGTTTGTACACGGTGGCAGGCGTGAGAACCAGGAATGTGCGTAGTAAACCGCGCACGCCCGTTGAATTTTTCCCGGAGTTAAATGCTCATTGTTTTCTTGACGGGCAATTATTTTCAGCGTCCATATTCTTTACTTTTTCGTCCTTTTCTTTATCAATCGACGCCTGCTCGGGTGGGGGGGATTATTTATGAACGGGTCGCAGTGATGAATATAGGTGAACATGTCTCTTGGCCTAACTTGCCTTTCATGATGAATATGGGTTTGTGCAGTTTGCAAGCATTATCCTGGCACGAACCACAAACACGGAAGGGGTAAAACTTTTCGAAAACATTAGTGGCATCTTTGGACAGGTGAGACTTGCCTGGCACAGAAATGGCCAACGGCTCGTGTTTATCGCTAATTGAATGCGTAATGGTGACGACAGGATGACATTTAAGTGTCACTACTGCCTTTCTAACGGCCAGTTGAACCCTTTCTTTAGCACGGCTCGGTGCAATTTTCAAAAACTACATTTTCTGCATAGTTCTACAGTGTTTTACAATAAAGCGAACCAACGATCCCTTGGCGCAGCAAAGTAGTTCGGCGATATCTAGATGTTTTGAAAACGCCCTCATCCCAATGCAAGCTTGCTTATTTCAGCAATTAGAATCCGGAAAACGGTCATGAATCGCAAACCATTGAGTTCTGGGACGCTTGGTGAATCGATGAGGATTCACGGTATTCTAACAACCATTCAGCCTGGTCCAGGAGCCAGTAACCGGCAAATCATTGCCAGAGACGTACGTACCTTCGGACACCCTTGAAAGGAACCTCGAGGTTGTCGTATCCGTCCTCCCAGTAGGAGTGGCGGGACAGCAGGTAGTCCGACATCTTGTCTTTCCTCAGCTGCGGAAAAGAACGGGCGAGAGAAAATGCCGGCCACGACACCAACGCCACCGACAACCAAAAAAGTTAAACAGTGAAGTCCTTTAGTCTTCAGAAGTAATGCTTTCCTTCAATTACGCGTTATGTCTGGGTGTCATATCACTAGCCAGGTTCTAGGGGCTCCGAGTTCGTCTATCTCGTAGTATTCCGCAAACTTGGCCCTGTACTTCGTGTACAGCGGAGTCAGGTGCGCACCTCGAGCAGCGAGTGGTCCACCCCCGGTTCGAGGATGGTGCGCAGGTGGTGCATCGCTGCGAACAGGACGCCGTTGTCGAGCAGCACGCGGCGCACCTCGGCGAAGAAGGCGTCCTGGTCGAACCACTGGATCGCGTTCACCGCCGCCATTAGCGCCACCGACTGGCTGCGCAGCGGCAGGTTCTCCGCGTGTGCCTCCCTGCGTGACGCCGCCGTGCAGGGGGACCTCGACACTCGAACACTTTCTTTTGGGCTTCAGAAATGGCGCGCCAGGATCATAGTACCGAGCCGATATTCCTGTTTTATCGCTGGAGCGTGCACGCGCCGTATTAGTAGGAAAGTGGTTAGTATACGTGTGGTAACCTTACTGTAATAGCTAAGCTGTGGTGCCTCCCATGGCGTTACTCACTCATGGTCGAAGTTGCTGTGCTAAACGTTCCGATGGTACCTCTACTCCATGCATATAGCTGTGATTGACTCCATATACATTTATACAGTCCTAAGCGCATAGTATAAGCTGGTAATTAGTAATTAAGGTACCAAGCACTGAAGACGGACACACAGTGTGTGCGTGCGTGTATGTGCGTGCGTGCGCTCTTGCGCGTTGTTATAAATATGTATTCTGACCATGAACGTCGACGAACCTGCCAGGGTGTCAGGCCTGGTGCCTGCTTTTTATTTTCGACAATTCGTTTTGTTTGGCACAGGACGACTGCCTAAGGCAGTTCGTAATTTGTAATAAGTATATTTGTAATTTGAGTAGCTAGCGCATATTTTGTGAAGCGGCGTTCGGGAAGGTAGAAGCCTTCCTCTACGCCCCCTTTTTTGATTTAATCAAAATTGCCAAGGCACCGCTATCTGGTACCATTACAATGTTGGATTGCGGCAGCAATGGTACTTTGATGGTGAACTCGAACACCACCAACCATATCTGTCTTCGACTGTCGGACGCACCTACCTGCTTATTTCTTCGACGAGAAATGATAGGCGAGCGCAGTCGTTAGCCATATTTCATATTTACTCGGATCCTCTGAATTTCAAATGTACCAAGATACCTTTAAGTTGACAGATTCGTAAGGAGTAAAAAGGCAAAACTAAGCTGATCGTGTCGCCAATTTGCTTTCATAATAAATACAGAGATCATGTATCGAAACTTGTGCTGGCTACAGAGGCGTTTAGATAGGCAGACAATAATCACTACAAAAATAGCGTAGTGTAACAACGGTAGTCGTGAGTGAGTGTTTAAAAAAAATAAAAAAAGAGTGAGACAAGTAGAGGGGTAAAAATATGGAGCAATTAAGCATTTAGCAACAAATAGCGCATCGTGCGAATTAAAAATGGCCGGCACAGCTTTTTTTATATGTAAGAGGCTCTGAGTATTGTGCTCCCAGATATATGTAGCAAAGATTCGGAGCAAGAAATTTATGAGTTCAGCTTTTATTGCCATTTTTAATAAACGCCGAACGCCTATGTTCCGCAAGTGAATTCAGGCCATTTTACACTCTCCTTGCTACACACGAAACGTTTTTACACCCTTTTTGGCCGACAATTAAGGGTGGAAAAATCTTGTCCCATGGCACACACCTTTAAGAGGTGTCTTGAATAAAAAAGGGTGTGAGGCTGCTTAACACTCTAAAGCACGGATGGATGTGGGCAGCACCGCTACACGTGATGATGTGAATCGACTGAGCGCGCAACATGACATACACATTCAACACGCATGAGTCACACTTGGACCACAAGTTAATTGTGCAAGAACACCAACGGGATACAAGGGAAGAGCGAGCATATACTTACTTACCTTACAACCACATTCAATTTTCTTTTTTTGTATATCCAGCAGAGGACAGTCCTATATGATAGAACCGGTGGGCTTGTCACAAAAATAAAATATTTTAGCGCTAATTTCGGAATAATGCATTTTAAAGTCACCATATACAAGTCAAATGCGGATTTGCAAAACCTTTTTAATCGTGAGGTGAAGTGGGAAAAGTGCTGTAGTTATTATGTTCAATAAGTCATGGAATTTTACTAAATACCACACACCTATTACAAACCCCTTCGACTCCCTCCAAGAAGGATGTTCATTATTTCAACACCCTTTTTGTTACATAGGTGTAAAGCTACAAATCAGGGCTGCAACTTGAAAAAAGGGTGTAAAAGACCTACACAATTGGAGGTTTTTTCTATGCTTTTGCAGGGGTGGACTTGAACATTTTCTGCAAACGGGGGATGTTTTGTGCCTCACGGTGTTTTACACAATATGAATTGGTATAATTTATTAACAGCGGAGCTGGTTAAGCTTGAGCTCGCTTTGGTGGCGTTAGCAAAAAAAAAATATTAAAAAAAAACCGCACCGCCTGCCCGCGTCACTAGGGGCATATGCGCATGCGCACCTCTGGCTATACATTCTAAAGATGATAGTCTTTTTGGGCTACTAAACTACTAAAACGTACAAAAATGGTGAAGCTTGCACTAGTGGCGCAAGGTGGAGCTGGGGGTCGACCTCTTGTTGTCAGTGTGGGGGGGACTGACCAGAACGGCCTGGTAAAATCCGGCTAAACTTGGCCTCACCCCTCAGCAAAACTTAGCAAAGCCTAGCAAAACTTAGCAAAACCCGAAGAAGCTTTGCAACTGAATACCCACTTCACACCCTTTCAACACCCTACAGAAAACCGAGGGGGTTGCAGTCGGTCAACACCTCAACACCCTTTTTGCCACACAAAGAGGGTGTAAAAATATAAATTAGGGTGTTGGAACCTAAGAAAAAGGATGCAATTTCTTCCCAACAGCGTTATTCCACCTATACTGCACCTTTTTTAGGCGATAAGGGTGTGAAAAAAGTTTAGTGTGTAACCTTGTATCTCGTCCCAGCGTACCGTGAAGGACCGCAAGTTCAACTTTTGCATTGGCTGTAGCGGCCCGGGAGGGGGAAGGAAGTAGTGGGGATATTTTTTATAAGTGCTCCCTAATTTGCGTTGATAACCACACCAGTGATAATCTTCTGTCATTAAAAGCAGACACAATACAATATGTTTATGGAAATGCCTTAAGGCGAGCACAGTGCAGTATGTTTTATTGAGATGCCACATTCCTTCTACTAACTGTTTGAACTAACAATTCGTCACCTATTAATGTTGGCGAAGAGCGCGCTTTGCAAAACTTTCTCAGAGCGAGAATTTTCGAAGTGGGCGCACGTACCGTACGACAACCTCGAGCGGAAACAGGCGAGGGTGTGTCAGAACCGAGGTGTTATCAAGTTGATTTCGCTGCACAGCGCACTTTCTCCACTTGGAGGATACAATTCGGCAACGTAGTTGAGCGCCCGTGACCCACTCACATGTAGGTGACGTTTCCGCAGACCCTGTTGGCGTTGGCTTCCTCGATGACCGAGTGGCTGACGTCAACGCCCACCACGTTTTGGAAGTAGGGACAGAAGAGCTCGGTGCTCGTCCCGGGCCCGCAGCCTACGTCCACGCACAGCTCTTGCTTCTCGAGCTGCGAGGCACGTTAGGACTGCACCCACCAGCTACGCGATGCCACTGGATGACTTACACGTGAAAATGTCAAGTCGGACTAGCCAAGGATATATCACGCGAGCTCTGGAGTGATTACAGCCACCTAAAATAGCTCTTGTGTTAAGCTGTCGGCTGCACCGAAGTTTTGTAGCGTAAGCTACACTGGCCGAGGTTGAGCAGTTTCGCGTGAACCTTGAAGGGCCGTGCTGCGCAAGCGCGAGGAGCATTGTATTGTATTGTATTGGATTGGATCAATTGGAGTACGGGTGTGTAGAGAATTGGGTCTGCACATTCGCCGGTCTGCGCATTCCAGAGGAGTGACGTCATAGCCGCGGCAGACGCACTGGCACCGGCGCGTGTCCAGCTGTGCGCCTCCGTTGTCAAGTCTGACGCTGCGCCGGAGCCGCTCGAGAGCCGTTTCGCGTGGCTCCTGGAGAGCCGTGCTGCGCATGCGCGAGGAGCAGTGACTGGACTGGACTGGATTGGATTGGGTTGGATTGGATTGCTGAACCTTAGCTCACGCTACGTAGATCCTGGTATAGCCGAGCTAAGCCAGCTGCTAATTTTTGTACTTCGCCTCGGCGGTTCTGCACGTATTTTTCTTGTTATGTTTGCGACGACTATTCTACCAGCGCGCCATCGTAGTTACATATTGGTTTAGTCATAAAGAGTCGCTCGGTGCCAAACTCGTGAAAACAACTGGATTGCCTGAATCTTTCACGAATTTGGGTAAGACTGGGTCACTTTTCGGAAGCACCCACTCGGCTTTAATGGTCCTGGGATGATGCCGTGTTTGATATTCTATCACGGAAAGGGAACAGCGCAAAAACGTCACTAACAGAGAAAGCCAACACTAGCATCGGAAAGAACCGTGCGACGCATGCGCCGCGGTTCCCTTAGAAATGCTTTTGCGCCTTCACCACCTGCACGCAACACGTACCAACTGGCCCACTCTGACGATAGTATGGACATGGGCAAGTCGCCCATATCACGCAGGTTTTGTCAGTGCACGGGCCACTTTTTCGGCGCGCACCGGCACGCGGTTGCAGTTGATCCCATTGATGACGACACGTTGGATGCCCTTTTCGCGTGGATGTAACTACGCAACCAATTTCATGATATGTTGGTAGATCGGAGATTTCGGGGTCACGTTTCTGTTATACCATTTCGGCTTCATTGGCCCTGCGATACAAAATCGTTGGCGATCGAATGATGATGATGATGATTTCCAGATCCTGGCGATTTTCGGAGGCGCCATTAACGACCCTGCCTGGGAAATCGTTTGGCACTCCACTTGCATGGGAATCCACGAACCACAACTGCCTCTCTTTGCATATGTTAACTTGCTGCCCATGTTTCATCCTTTCACCGAGTGTTCACTGCCCGTAACTGGTTTATTACCTGAATGTACACCAAAGCCACAAAACTGCCCACGTCGTCGGAATGACAAAACCATTGTTGATGCGTAGTAGGAACCAGGAAGGTGTAGTGTAGATTTATGCTTGCGAAATATACTGGGTAAAAGCGGAAATCTCGCTCCATTCCGTAATCGGCAACAAAACACGTACGGCTTGATAAGGAGCGGCATTGTGAAGATATCATGCCCTTATCGGGCTTGATACAAGCAGAATCATGATCCTGCAACTCAAGCTACTCGTTCCTCATGTTGAAGCATCTCAAAGACGAATGGAAAGCAAGGAAGACAAACTGTATTTACATTAATTACAGGGCATAAGAAGCTTTAACATGGCTACCGAGAATCTTCCTTCTGCTTTCTGTTCTTGGTCTGTCACATCCAGCGTGCCGTCGCGCCGAGGTTCCCACTCTTTTTCCACGAGCTGGCTCCCGCACGCGGGCGCCAATTTCAAAACATTACAGTTCGTGGCAATAAACACCTCACTTACGAAATGAGAAAATTCAAGAGCTGGCAATGTTAAAAGGCTGTGCCAAAAGCGGCGTTGTTCGCTACAGAAAATTGCCAAAGCTGCAATGTGCAAAGAAATCTTGCAAAAACGGCGGAATTTACTGCCAAAGTGTGCATGTGGAATAATTTTGATAGAATAAATTAATTAGTCTGAAAAAGAAATTGGGTATACATTGGAGTTCGTATGGGAATCGAGCCCGAATTTCCTGAGTAGGATAAAATTGCGTTACCAACATGCTACATCAGCACGTCGCCAGAGCCGGAACAAGAGGCAGCTAATAAGCGCGGCGCCGGTATTATATCGCGTGGCAGGTGAACGTCACGGCACGTGAGTAGAACAGGTTTACCGTAGCCACGGAGAACTCTGATTCTCGGGAAGCTTGAGGGGTCTTCAGTCTGTTTGTTGAGAAAATTTGCGTTTTACATCAAATGCGACTTCCCCTCACGCCTCCCATCCCAAACACTATTTCCTATGCTTCCGCTTTGTGTGTCTGTTGTAACCAGAAGCACGAAAAGGCCTGCGAACATATTTTAACGTGAATTTGGGCAAACAAGCCGTGCTAATGCTAGCGTCATCAGCGTCCCACAGTTCTCATCTGCGTCGCACAAATCAAATGCTTCGCACGCTTTTGAAAGAGGTAACGGGGCAGCCTTATATGAAACATTGCCACAAGTGGTATTCTGCCATAACCACACAGTGGCGTCTGCACGATTAACGGCCCACGTGTACATCAGTGCTAGCTGCGTTCAGTACCTTCTGCTTCACGTAGGCTACGACGTCTTGAATCACGCATTCCGGCAGCATCGGCCTCGCTTGCTTGTACAGCTTTGACAGGTTGGTGCCGTCGATCTCGACGCTGTACTTGTCGTGCGGCGACTCGTCCTGAAGCCTCCTCACCCCCGGACGGTGAAGTCTTGGGCGCGGGGCTGCATTTACGGTAAGAGCAGAAAAAAAATTGGCGCAGCTTGCACCAGTGGTGCTAGGCCAAAGCAACAGCAGAGCTGACCCTTTCTCGGAGACCCGACTGTTGCACCTCGCATTGATTTCCGAACTTGCCGCTGAAATTTCTCCACGGCACCGCGTTAGCACGCACTAGAACCCGCGGCAACCGGCTTCGCGAAGTCGTCGCCGTGCTCCCAGCTTCAGGCGCGAACGCACGTAAACTGGCGCGAGGAACAGCACGTGAGAACTCAAGCCAAAAACGCTGGGCAGAATGTTCCCGAAGGTCGAGCTGGCCGACGCCGGGCACTCCTCACGAGGCGCACGCTCACGTGCACTCAGTATTTTTCTTTGTATTTTTTGCGAGCTCCTCACGTGGAGCAAGCCCACGCGCAAGCCTGGACGACGACGGTCGCTGCTCACGAGGCGCACACTCACGTGCGTTCGCCCTGCAGGGCTAAGTTATGTGGTAACGCTCGACGGCGGAACTAAAAGCTTAAAAGCGCTGCTGTCAAAAATGCCTCAGGTTAAGCCTAATTATCACGAGCGAAAGCAACGACTATGCACACTGTGTTTCGTAAAAGTGTGCTTTTGCTTGAGATTTCGCAGCCATGCCGTCTAGCTGTCCCACTGGATCATTGGAATCGGCCTTTCGTTCGCTCTGAAGGCCACGCACGGGCAGCGCGACCGGTGCGCCCTCGATGACGAGACTGAGGGACTATGCGCATGCGAAGAAGTCGTTCAACCCTCTGCCTAGTCACGCGGTTCGCTTACGCTGAAGCGCTCGCACTGAAGGACCAGCCGAGCCTGAACGATCAAGCGCAGGCGAAGCAGCCATTTCACCCTCGCCTAGTCACGTGGTACTGCAGGCAGCGAGGCTCCGAGCGAGCGAAGCGATAAGAAAGAAAGGCGCAGCTTGCGCGCGGGCGGCTGAAATTCACTTTCGACGCCATGACTTTGAAAGATGCAGCCTAGTAGAGCTTTCGCTCTAAAATACACAGTACACTGTGTGGTCACTTTCCTCTCGTTACGTGGAACAGTACGGTTGAGTTTATAACGAATGAACATGTACTTAATGTACTGAACATGTACTGAAGGAGTCAGGCGTGTCGGGAAGTGCTGTCGTGGGCGGTGGAGTCGCCTCGGCCCGATACCGAGTAGGCATTGCAGTGTACGCAGGAAGGTGGGGCACTAACCCTGCCTGTAATAAACAAAAATAACGACTGCCGGTAATTGTTCTCATGTAGCAACTTACGCACCAACCGTACGTGACTGTGATGCCCGCTTTCAGTACGACGATCAGAATTTCATGGGAAAAAATCAGCAAAATAATCGATAGCTGATGTGGAGTATACGCCCTACGGTACTCCTAAGTTTTTATTTTTAAGTTAATTCATTTTTTGCGTACGTTTTCTATTTTTTCGTGTTTTAGTCGTTTTTAATCCTTTTCTATCCTTTCAAGTTCTCTCTTCCCCTCTTTTGGCGGTGCGAAACCCCACGAAATGAAATCTTGCGTACGCTACTGGCGTGGGGGCACGGTCTCAGGAACAGTCATAACTCGTTATGCTCCTTGATTACAGTAGTTTGGTTCGCAACGACTTTAAAACCGCGCCTAGTTTAATCTCACTCAGAACTACGGATAATTAGGTATCGCAGCTTTAAAACTAAATAATCGCCGTCACAGACAACGGAGTGGGTGATCTTGAAAGTCCTCTGCTTCCTTAGGAATCGGAGGACCCTGACTATGCTTGCTGGGAGCATATCTTATTGTAAGCGAATCTTTTATTGAGAACCTCTGAAATAGGATGAAGTCGCGTGACACGATTACACGTACATTCAAGAGTAAAGCCTTGCGAAAATCTGTATGGGATTTACGCGTGAGCTCAGGTGCCCTGCGGAGGAGACTGCGGCAACAAGGCAACGAATACTTGCTGTTATGCAAGCTGTACAGCGCCCGTAAGTCACAACTACTCGCTTTGTAAAATGTTTATGCTACGCTCTGAATTTAGTACAAGGAATAAAAAAATATACTCGACTTACATAGCATGGTTCGTGTTCGGAGTGCCCGAAGCATTAGCATGATTTCCAACGGGCTACCAGTGCCACCGGGCAAGATGATGATGATGGCGATGATGACGGCAATGACGACGACGTTCCGTGGCAAATGGCGAGCTACTCTCCGCTTGTTCCTAATAATAGTAGCAATTCACCAATCAATAAATAAAGAGTTCACTAGCATGCCCAAGGACAGCCGATACGTCTTTGTCCTGGCGCAATAATAAAAAAGAAAACAGAACAGATAAAAAAGGGTACGTTACATGCAATGGAAAATGGATCAAACTGTCGTGACACAGCACAAAAACATTTTCGTCATGCGTACAAATGAGAACACATACATACTCACTACAGATGAAAGACCGTCCTTAGTTATTATGTATTAGCAATAATAATGGTAATAAGACGACGTGATCCCCTCTGCTTTGGGCACATATCGAGTCAGGAGGATTGGCCAGGGTTTGCCTATAGTGCGGGACAGTTTAGCCATGGTCTAGAGGAATTTGTTAGGATCGCTCTTCAAGACGACCTCCATTTGCACTGGACTCCCTTCCCTTCTTCCCTCGCTGGTCGCAGGTCTTCATATCTATTAAGGCTCGCAACAACAACAGCAGCAGCACTCGTAAGAAAAAAAAACGATTACAAGCTAATTTGAGGCAACAGAAAAAAAAAAACCATTATCATAGCAATTCTGTAATAGACCTAATATGGCAAACGTCCGATTGCAATAACAAGGTTTTCATCACAAACAAGGGCGATGATGATGCCCTCATCGGATTGCGAATTCTTAGCATGAGGGTCTACGAGGCGAACTCGTAGAGTGGAAAAGAAGCCGCACCGGCTCCACACTAGCCGTATGATCGCCCGCTTTGAATGATGATATTGCCATCCATCGGGAGCCAATCCCCCGAAGGAACGCATCGCACCAGGCACGTCAAGCAACAAGCAGTCATCCGGTACCTGTCTCGATAGGATGCGCTCCCTATATTGGCCGAGATATGGCAGTGAGAGGATCGCCACTGCCGACTAGCCAGCTGCAGCCCAGGGCGACGAACACACCTCGGCACCCGATGGCAGCTGCGCTCCTCCACCCCCTGCGGCTTTATACACGTAGGGTTGTTCGCTTTCGGGTTTTATATTTTTGTAAACGCAGTGTCTACAGTGCCGTCCGACGGCACTCTACCTGATCGCTGCAGGCATGGCTAGAGTGCCGTCCGGCGACATTAGAATATGCAAGACTAGGCTAGCTCGGTCCAAAGCGTCTGTCGTTGTAGTGTAGAGGACCCGCCTTAATTGCTTAATCACAAGGACGGTGGTTCGAAACCGGCTGTTGCTTCGGTTTTTAGATGCAAAGCATCTCTTGCTCGGCGCTATGTCCGGCGTCCGTCCGTTGTCCGCACCTCTCCCCCCACACTATAAAAAAAGAAATAGTTAGCGGAGCCCGGTTTCGACCCCACGACTCTCTGGCCGCAACGGGAGGTACGCACGCTCTTCCCACTGCGCTACAAAACCGAGACAGGAGCAAGTGCTACGAACGCGCCTTGTGTCATTGACTCATTCAAACTACGTCAAAAAGTCACTGATACAACGAAGGCACGCGAAGCTGAACGTCAATGGAAACGACAAACTGAAAACGTTAGAGGAGGACGTTAGCGTCTCTTGCTCGGGGGGATGTCCCGCGTCCGTGCCCCGTCCGCAGCGCCCCTGATGATGATTGTGGCAGGATGCCCCTAGGGACTGGTCAACCAAAGAATCCATCACGAGATAGCTTTGCGTTCAACCACCGTCGTCATCTTACCGTAGGGGAACCGCTGAAGAAGAAGAAGAAGAAGACAAAGCTGTGAAGACGAGGGCGTGTACGTTGCTCTCAGCCGGTGCACCAACGCCAACAACCTTTACCTCACCAACGCTGACGGAGACTACCGATTCTACCACAGAGACGACAACATCGAAAAGAACATGATGGACGAGTTTCGGCGCCTCGAGCACCACCGCCTACTCACCGTAACACAACAGTACTTGCGTGCCTTTGCCACCGGCGTCGACCTGGACGTAGAATTCCCTCTGGCGCTACTAAACACCAGATCACTCAACATAACGGCAACACGCCAGCTGCGCGATAAGCGCGCATGCGCGTCTCCTCTCTCATCTCCTCCTCTCCACTTCACCTGCTCTATATAATCTGTCGAGTGTTTTCAGGGACCGGCCGAATTCAAACTACTCCCGAAGTATTTCGGCGCAGCAACATTTGATTCCCTTCAGATTTGCAGTCGCCAAAATATCAGAAGTGCCTCTATGGGTTCTACCTGATCTACAGGTGCGGTTGTCGATTCCTGGAATCGGAAAAAAATCCAACATGGCGTCTTCGGTCTTAAGACAACTTTCACTGTTTTACATCAGTGAAATGTACGGAGAGGCGTCGCATGTTTTTGTTGACGGCTCGGTCACGGCGTCTTCGTAGGCAGCGGTAGTGGTTATGCCTGGGAAGGACCTTACCTAACGTTTCAAGATTGCTTACAGGACGTCGTCTACCGCAGCAGAACTGGTCGGTTTACGCGAAGCGCTCCGCACCATTTCTTGTGAAAGGCCACAGCAGTGGATTATCTTTTGCGACTGCAAACCAGCGCTGCAGGCACTAAGGTACCCAATGAAGCGAGGCGCGTACGATCAGCTGACCACTGATGTCGCTATCCTGGTTAAAGAGTTGAATGAAAAGGGCCACACGGTGGTGTTTGAGTGGATACCAAGTCACTGTGGCATCGCTGGAAATGAGTTGGTGGATGCAGAAGCACAGCAGGCACACCACAATGGAACTCTCCTGTCTATACCGATCACAAGGCAGGATGCTAACGCGATACTCTACGGAGCACATAAACAAGCTGCAGCCTTGCAATCGTTGGACCCGCAGAATCGACATGAACGCCTTCACAAGCTCGATCCAGAGCGGAAGTTCTGGGTCAGTCATGCTCCTCATCTTCGCCGAAGTCAAGAGACATTGCTACACAGGCTGCGTCTTGGAGTAGCATTGACTCGGAAGTATCTTCACACAATCGGACGAGAACACAGCCCAGACTGCCTTCTGTGCGGTTGTCCTGAGACTATCGAACATTTGCTTAGTGCTTGTCCAAAGTACTCTAGTGAGCGAATGAACCTTGAGACAGCTTTACTACGCTTGGACACTGGCCCTCTGTCCGAACAAAATATTTTGGGTTACGTGGGCTGACAACAGGAAGCAAAGTCTAGCCATTAAAGCCCTGCTTACATTTCTTGGTGTCTCCTCTTTCGATTCTCCCCTCTAGGTTGCGACACAATTGAACAGACTGCGAAATAATGTCTGAGCAGTTTCTTTTTTTTTTTTTTTTTTCATGGATGATAGTCATGTGCTGAAAAGTGAACTGTAGTCATCTGATCTAGCGCCCCGTTGTACGTGAGACGTTTATTGGTTTTACTGCTTCTACATAGTTCATTTGTCGCTTTCATTGTCATTTCCCATACCTTCCATATTCATTCCTTTCTCTTTCTGTCCCCAGTACCCTCCCCCGAGAGGGAAGTAGCAGGCCCAAGATCAATTTCTCAGGCCGACCTCTTCTCCTTTTCAATAAACATTTACTCTGTCTCTCTATATAATAAACCCGGTCCGCGCGCCGCTTCCTCAGTTGCTGCTCCGGTTGAGACACGCTGCTCCGTCCGGTGAGCTGAATGGACGCCAAAAATTCTGCTTTGCACCACCACATAGTTCCCTTCGGGGAGATGGTGGAATTTTTTTACCTTTAAATTGAACTATATTTTTTATGGCTTCGGTTAGTTTTGGTCTTTTAAATGATTCCTTTGTGTGCGTTAGGTTTAGGCTAGGTTGGCTAGCTTTACGTTATCTAGAGCGATGCAGTGCAGACGCGGCAATTGTGTTATAAAACGCCGGTGAACGTCGATATAGCGTACTGCTTATAATACCGTCGGATGGCACTCTAGACACGGCCTTTTTAAAAGGGGGGGGGGGGGGGGGTATTGGGAGGGTGGTAAAAATATGGTGCTATTTTTCAAACTCATAATCGGGAGAAATCGGGATTTTTTTTTCTGTAAAAAAGCATTCCGGAAATTCGGATTTTTTTCGGCTTAAATCTACAGATGTGCTACGTAATACACTCAGTTTATTTTACCAGAATGTGTCACGAGCTTCTCTAAGGCATTAAAATTGGTGTTTCTTTCAAGCTAGTAATTGGGGTTTTCTAGCAAATACTCGACGAAATATGGCGTTTGTTTGGAAAAGAATCAATAATGATGACTGTAAAGAGCGCTGGTAACTTCGAAGAAATGAAACATTTTATTTCCAAAAAGCTGGTTATCCATTTTTTTTTACACATCCTTGTTTACATAATAATCTGCACTCGGAACATGTCGGTCTCAATTCGAGACCCGTCCGATGGCTGAACGTACCTCAGCCGGAAGAAAGTTTTCCGGACATCACAGCTTCTGTCAGCTAGGTACAACAATGTCAGTGCAGCATTTGTCAGCCTGCGGTATAGTGAGTGGTAGAGTCATGCCAATATTCAATGAGTAGTTCAAGAGCTGGGTTTTCAGCACTTGCTTCCAGCAAGTACTAATGAGAACGGCAGACCACCAGACCACAATCGTGCAGATCGCTACATTGAAATGGTCCATTCGGCAGTTTAACCCATTCTCCCTGAAACGCGTTCAAGGAAAGAACCCTACACATACATCGGCTAAGCGCGCAACAAGAATGGTACCCACCCACCTGTGAGTTCCGGCTTTGCTTTTCGGGATTAAAGTTTATTCTCTCTCTCTCATCCTCTCTCTCCTCTCCTCTCTCTCTCCTCTCTCTCTCTCTCTCCAGGTCTCTCTCTCTCTCTCTCTCTCTCTCTCTCTCTCTCTCTCTCTCTCTCTCTCTCTCTCTCTCTCGCTTCAAACTGCGCTAATGCACGGTTAGTCATGTCTCTGATCTTTGCAATGAAATACGGCGCCAAGAGCGGCCGCACTACACCACCGCCAAGGCCCGTGGCAGTAAATTGCAGTCGCCCTCAGATTTTAGAAAAAAGGTTTCAACCTCACCCCACGCCTACGGACTCCTAACCTCCGCCACAGAACCGACTACAGACCGTGAACTTTCAAACTGGACGTCCGGCTGCTCAAACAGAGCATCCAGGCACCCAGCGTTATCGCCACACACAAAAAGATCAGTAGCCAAAGTGCTAATATGCGCTTGCTTGTGGACTTTTTTTGGCAAATTGCGCGAAAAGCAGGAAACATTATACTCCGGCGTTGAATAGACACAGCCAGCGTGCTGTAACGGCATACATGACGGGCGTAAATTCAGATTTAGTTCCTCTATATAGAGCTATCTACTACTCATTCGATGAATCGTGCGTTCAGAGGATAGGTGCTGGGCTCAGTTAAAATTAAAATTGGGCAGCGTCCCCGGTTCTTAGTAGTGGTTTCGCGATAGTCATAGGGAATTTAAGGTGTACTGGGAAGTGTTAAAAACATGCCACCACTTCATTGCATTTGCAGCGCACTCTCGCCTTTTGTGCCCCCTCACTGCAACTCACTGTTTCCTCCGGCGTTCGCATGGGCGAGTTCTTTCCGCTTCGTCGCACGAGCACCACATCTAGTCCTTCTGCGATAAGGGATGCTGACTCGCGTACCTTTATCGAGCCATGGAGAGGAAAGGCACCCGTGGAAGCAAAAAAGAATCAGCGGCACCTCTGGGCACGTAGGTTTCCCCAATGTGTTAACTCATTCACTCATTCGCGAGAAGTCATCCATAGAGTACAAAACAACCTCTTCAAGCTATATCCTTTTGTCGACATTTTGCAGTGCCGTGGTTGCGTCAGCATAACACATTGATCCACGAACACACATACACAGGTTGTTGCATCAGAACAAATTTATTCGCGAAAGCAGACTTCGATCACGCAGCGACGCAATATTAGACGTACGTAGAAATTAGGCAGTGCTTACAATGTAAAAAAATACTTAAAATATTCTTTTTCGTGTGTGGTACACACCTTGCGTGAACGAGCTTCCGGTTTACGTACACAATGTCCGTCGATTTCAGGAAACTAAAAAGTTCAACACAACCGACGAAGATCCTGCCGACGAGGTGCGGCCTCGATCACAAAGTCCGCACCACGCCATTGGTCCCCTTCCCCACAAGGCACACTTCGGAGCACGTAGCCTTAAGGGAACACGAATCGTCGCGGTAACGCAAAATGGGGACTTTAAAAATATTCACAATATTAAGTACGCAATCGATAATTGCTGAAGTCGTCGAACGTTGAGCTGCAGTGAATGTACGGCAAAAAAAAAAAAAAAACACTGGCGCAGCACCACTATCTAAATACATAAATGCGCAGAAAACGCTTAAAAATGAAAATAGAAAAAAACGGGGACACAGCAATGGATCAAGGAGCCGCGCTATGAGCGCGAGTCACGTTGCCGAAGTGAAACATGGCAGAAGGATGAGGGGTTGAGGCGTCGCGGAAGACCATGATTCCTATGGTGTTCATAGAGATGAACACGACGGTGACGGTGATGGATTTGAGCAGCAGGCCGTAGGCTACCTGCAAGGCAAGGAAGAAAGGAAACCTAAAAAGACGGTTGAAACGCGAAGCTTTCTCCGATACAAAGGAAAAGTCCACAATCCAACCAGCCGAAGTCCAAATAAACGGCAACACTGAGCTCACCCAATGTGAGGTAATGATTTTGTATATATTAGTTTGTGATTGGGTCATCTGAATGTGGTGATTCGGTCAGCTCAGCCCTGTCGTTTATGTGGGCTTCCAATTTGGGTGAGCGTGTGGCGTGATGGACGTGCCATCTGTGCGCCTGTTAGAAAATGCTTTCATCATCATCATCATCGTTATCATCTTCATCATCACCATCATCGTCATCGTCATCGCTCAGCTGTATGACGCTAAACTACACTCGTCTACCACAATAGAACCCGCTACGCATGTAAAAACATCCACCGGTTCATGCGGTGTGGGATTTGTGTGTAAAGTTGGCTTTTGTGGAGTGCGCTAGCGCGTAAAAGAGTGAGGCATGGAAAACTGTGCCTTAAAGACACCCTGCAACACTTTTCTCGACTTTTTCTTTAAATTTTTAAGGCTTGAAGACCATAGTCAACCAACACACCCAATACTTAGTTTAGAGGGTCGCAAAGTATACCTCAGCCAAAAATGCTGCTCTGTGCCCATCAGATAACTTGTAAACTCGCTCAAAAGATTTTTCTCTCTTTCCCGGTCTTGACCTTCTTCGACGACTCGAATTACGTCACTAAGGCCATGTAGCGGCAGTTGCCCGGTTTTTCCTTCAGTTGCAGCAATGAACGCTTTTCTATAGCAACTTAAAAAAAAGCCACAAAAACAGAGCCCAAATGGAAGGCGTATCTAGTGCGACGAGCAAATCTCGCAGTGCCGCTTTCCAGACGCGAAGGAAAAATTGAAAGCGATTATGGAAAGGGTTGTCGGGTCCCTTTTATCTCGGATTGCCGCGACATACCCGTAAAGATGCCCTCGAAAAGGCGGCTCCTCTGCCTCCTGTGGAAGCCCTGCTTACTGAAGCTGCCCTCCAACACGAACAACGTCGATCTCTTACGAGTCAGGGAGCGGCGCTCGCTGCTTGGGATGCTCGAACCATGTTGCCACCACCACTGAGTCCGGCACCGCCTGCCCCCTGGGAAAGGCCACTTTTGACATTGCCACATCAGCGACCTGGCATTCCCAAAGCAAGGATGTGTCCACGCCAGAAAGCGTTTTGTCGCATCCTAGGGGCGAAGCTTCTCCCAGATGAAACTGACATCTTTACTGATGCCAGCCTGGACCACCACCGAATGGGCCTCGCGTGGCATTGTTCAGCACGACCCGAATTTTATGGTTCCTTTACGAAACATATACTTTATCCGTCTCCCACTGAAGCCGAACTGCGTGGCATCCTCCATTCACTGGACCATCTTGCCCACAACGTCTCTGCTCCAATACCTGCCCGCATTCGTATTCTCACTGACTCTAAAATGCTATTGACGAGTTCAACAAGGCTTTCTCTGACCATCCTAGTGTCCACCAGATTCAAGCTATGGTCAACATACTCACTCAGAATGGCACTAAAACTCGCCTGGCATGGATACTAGGACACATGATGCAGGGACATGGCAACCAGACCGCGCACTCTGCGGCTAGGGAGAGCCTCCTCGTAACCCCTCCGCTGGATGACCAATCCCCTGCTGCTGTCTCGCCCACCTCCTTTCGCCTGTAGCTGGACCACGCTCGCCACGCGCGACGATGCCGCCTAGCATCAAGCACTCCGCTTGGCTACCTACACAGCGTCCCTTCCCTACCACGCCCAGCCGAAATTTTCATTAATAAGACTCTTGCGAACGCTGCTGTCACTCCTCACATAATACAATTGGATTCACCCTGGGAAGTCACTACCCCCACGATGTCCGCACTGTTCAGCGACTTCTATCGCGGACCTAAACCATTTAATCTGGCACGGCACTGCATTCTCAGACCATCGATATATTATCGAAAATGCACTCCCAAATGGTTATTCACCAGCTAATCCCCCATACCATGACCCCCAATTACTTGCCGCGCCAGGCACTTTTTCTATTGAGAGCGGTTTGGCTCGAGTAGTGTGAGCCGGGGCTTACAACCCACTCGGTCCCTCAAATTGGACAATTATATCCTCAATAGACAATTAGATCCTATACGGCCCTTGAAGATTCAAGAAGTGTTAATCCTCCCTCCCTGCTATTCCCATTTCTCCCCTCTGGCCAACCGGCAGTCCCTTCCCAATAAAGGCCTTTACTACTACTACTCTCTCTCTCCTCACACACACACACGCATGCACGCACGCACGCACGCACGCACGCACGCGCAGAAAACGGCTCGTTGCCCAAATGAAGCCAGCGGCTTGTCGACCGAACTATCGCTCGACAAACTTGGTTTAACCGCTGTTCGACCACGACAGCTTTGTACCTAAATTCTGCGTCACCTCCGTGTCGTGTTAAAAAATTGGTCGCTCATATTCGCTCGCGTCGCTGAAAATGTCGAAAGACGAGAGTCTCCTGCTGTACCTGCCACGTAACTGCCTCGCCTGTCTCATCCGCCCCCTTCTCACACTCTTCCACTCCTCTCCCGGTCCGCCCAACACGTTTTATTTATTTGCTGCAGCAAAACCAAGCGCGGATCTACTTTTAATTAAAAGAACACTGCAAACTCGAGTTGTATATTGAGAAGGAGGAGGAAAAACTTTAATTGCAGAGCACGTCAGCGCTAAACGGGCTGGATGAGAGTGGATCCCTCTTCACAGGATTCCATATAATGCCATCGCCACCTGGCCCCTGGTAACCAGCCGTAGCTGATCCTCCAAGGTGGGGCTGGACAGCAAGATTTCCCATCGCTCGATAGGGGTAAGGGTGGGGTTCTTAGTGTAGGAGTTACGGATGGGGGGTAGGTGTTTTGGGCTGACGTCGCACTCTCCTATCATGTGGCGAAGAGTACCAAGCCGCTTGCATAACGGGCAGGTCTTGTCGTACTGATTTGGGAACACGCTATTCAGTAAGCGAGGGTGAGGGAAAGATCCTGACTGAATCTGTCGGTACAGTACTTGCTGCTCCCGCGTGAGTTCTGGGTGCGGGGCAGGAAGTTTCTGCCTATCCTCTCGATAGTGCCGCACTATCTCTCTGTAGGCCATCATAGGTTCACCTCTGGCCTCCTCCTCAGCCGTTGCCCGGTACGTTAACGCGCGGCATGTCGGTGGGCAAACTCATTGCCCTCCACCAAGGAGTGGGCTGGAACCCATACTATTTCAACTTGGCTCTCCGGAGGCGTTTTGTCTCTCAGGATGCGAAGTACCCGCCGGGACACCCAGCCTGACTGGAAGTGCCTGTACGCCTGCTGTGAGTTGGTGGCAACCTTGGAAATTCACAGAAGGGTTAGGCCTAGGGCAATAGCTAACTCTTCCGTTTCTTCATAATCTCTGATTTGAAACGATGCGCTTGTCAGCAGCTCGCCCTATAGTTGTCACCGACTACGGTGGGATCCTGGCGGCTTACAGAGAAGTCAGGAGAGCCTTCCCGCCCCCGCACCGAGAACTCTCGCGTGCGGAGGCAGTAAAGTTCCGACAGTTGCAGACCGAGTGCGTGCTGACGCCGGCTCTGGCCCGGCACGTGTGCCCCGACATGTTCGTGGACGCAAAGTGCAGTGTGTGCGAACGTGAACTAGCTACTCTCCGCCACATCATGTGGGGAGGGTGTAACAGTGCTGTGGACAATGGGAACGGGCAGTGCCAGGACGCCACGTATCCCGAAGAGATGGGAGCGTGGATACGCTCCGAAGACCCGAAGACACAAAGAAGGGCCATCCAGCGGCTTGAGGAAGCTTTGGCGAAGCAGCGGAGAAAGGGAGCCGACGACCCGTCTAACGGGCGCGGAGGCACCCGAGTACCTGTCGCCTAGTTGGAACACAACATCCTCGAGGTCTAGGCTCTGGGACTATCGGACTCTAATAACCGTAGTCTTAAGATAGGGAACATCCGCGCCCTGCGAGGCCGGGGACTTTCCACACGCCGGATGTGTAAATAAATGTTATTTCTCTCTCTCTATAGTTGTCACCACCGCCACTGCTCTGGTCGTCCCCTAGTTTTCGGAGGCGTCCGTGACGACGACACCATCTTCGCTCTGCAGTACCCTGTTGAGGGCACGAGGTCTAGCCTCACGCCTGCCGCCATAGTGAGCCAGCTTCATGTTCTTTTGTTCTTTGGGAGAGGCTATGCCTTGACTGCGTCTAGCCATTTGTCCGGAAGCTGTTCTCGATCGGTTAGCTCTACCACGCTCCAGCCGATACTTCCCAGAACACGGCGGCCCGCCTTAGTGTGACCCAGCCTCTGTTTTTGGTTGGATAGGTGGCCCTAAACAAGCTGATCCACTGTATTGTGTAGAGCCATCTGGAGGAGCTTGTCCGTCGACGCACTCATGGGAACTCCGATGGCTTGTTTCACTGCGTTGCGTATTACTGTGTCCATCTGGCTCTTTTCTCCTTTGTTCATCAGGAGGTAAGGTGTGGCCTACGTTATTTCTGACACCACAATAGCTTGTACCAGCCTAAGGGTGTCGTTCTCCTTCAGTCCTCTTCACCTTGTTGCCACCCGCCGAAGCATGTGCAGGATCTGTCCTGAGGAGTGCTTAAGCTTGCGCACAGACGTAGTGGCCTTGTTGTCTGCCTGGATAGTGAGCCCCAGAATCTTAACACTGGGCCCTGGAACGATGTCTTCGCCCTTTAGGACCACCTTTACGTCTTCCTTCTGTGTCTAGGGCGCCCGAGGGTGGACAACCAACAGTTCAGATTTTTGAGGCGAACATCGCAGTGCACACTCCTTCGCGTACTTATCAACCACATCTGCGCCTGCTTGCAGCGTCTCTTGAATCCACCCTAAGGAGCCAGCCTTCGTCTTCCAGAATGAAATGTCGTAGGCGTAGAGCGCGTGCCCCAAACCATCGACCACTCCGAGCCACTTGGGCAGGCCTAATAGTGCCATATTAAAGAGAAGAGGCGACAGGACGGATCCGGGTGGGATCCCCTTACTTCCCAACACTATGGGTGAGGTGTCTCCTCCCCCACCTTGATTCGAGTGCTGCGGCCTGTCAGGAAATCCCGCTCATAGTTGTATGCCCGCTCTCCGCAACCTGTGGCCTGAAGGTTGGCTAGGATGCTAGTGTGGGAGACATTGTCAAAAGCTCCCCTGAGGTCCAGCGCCAAGATTGTAAATTGACGTACTCCCTCAAAGAGACCTAATCTTAAGATAAAAAATGTTGACAAATACGGAGCATTTCTCTGGATTGATTAGATTGAAAAAACTCCGACTGTATAAATGTCTCGCCCAAGAATTCTTTTTACTTTGGCAGGGCAGCCGAATCGAGCCTGTCCATGCAGACAGAGAGACCAAAATTTTCGCGTTTGAGTAGACAATGAAAGACTACCGTCTTCAAACGCTTCGCTGGCCATCCACCTTCACCGATCGGAATGTCTCTTGATTTGTTTCGTTAGGCTGAGCTGTGTCTAAAAACAACCGGTAACCTCGGCCACCCACGAATCCAGACGCAGATCTAGGAAGCGGAGGAGGAGGAGCCTGAATGGGAGTTCGACACCTCGGTGCGACAAGAGGGCTCCAAAGGCGTTTTAGCTGGCGATCACGTCACCCTATCGCCCTACCCACCAATGTACGAACGCTTACGCTGACAGCCCAAAGGTCCGTTCACACTTGCGGCTGGAGCGACGAAAAGCGACAGAAGCGACGCGATTTCTGCCGCTGTTGTCGCTCGGCATCGCACTCGTCGTGCGACAAGAGCGATTGATCGCAACCAATTTTTGTGGCCGCCGTCGCTGTTGACGCGGAAAAAGGATGCGAGAGCTTCTGATGTATCCTGCCATGGCACATGGATACTGTGCGGCGTCAAAACCGAAACTCCCGTTATGTGGCGTTTCAAGCGACACAAAATAACAAGAAAAGCCAAAATAGATCGTTGCCGTCGCTCGTGTCGGATTCAAATGTGAACCCCGAGTGTGGCGTGTCGCTCCAGTCGCATTGCTCGCTTTTGTCGCTCCCGTCGCAAGTGAGAACAAAGCTTAATCGCTTCATGCAAAATCCGGCAGTTTTAAACGCTCGTGGCGTGCCTCGGGAGGCGGCCGCTCACCATGTGTCCGCCCTTGACGTCGACGTACTCGCGCATGATGAGGATGGGCAGCGACACGGGCAGCACCAAGTTGATCGAGGCTGCCAGGCACACGGGCACCGCGTAGAACGATACGGGGACCTTGGACGCCACCGCCTGCATCCCCAAAGGTGAACGCCACGGCGTGCACTTTTTTTTACTTATCCAAGGGCCCTAATTCCTTCAACGGGGAAGAATAGAAGACCCCTTGGCCCATTGCGTGAATTTTGCTCAATAATACGCTCTAAGCCAATCCTGTGGTTCAGCTTCACCGCAATGAACTCGAGTGACCTACCCATATCGCCAAGTTAATTTACAGCATTTAATTTACACCATTCACCAAGTTCTTCCCAAGTTATGAGTATGTTCTGACAAAGTTAATGCAGAATATACACCGTTCCCGCAATGTCAACGAGCGCGTCGTCACAATGTATATGTCAGGAAGTAGGTAAGGAAGCACAATTTTTTTAGTGCACTCCTGTTGTGTGAAAAAGGTCGTGAATTCGACCGAAGGAATCGCGAACAGCTGTCGTCATTTGCAACGAGTCAATGCCCCTGTAAGCTACTACATTGGCAACCGAAAAGTTTTCCTATAGAAGATAACGTTCTTTCTCTCCACCGCCAGAAACACAGTCGCAGCCTTCACGCGAAAAAAAGCTAGTGCTGCTCTCAAAGAATATTCGTTGCTCAACCAAAAAATTAAACAGAGAAAAGCGCGAATGGCGGCGGTTTGTTCAATACAGGGTATAACGTGGTATCCCGTGATACACTTGTGTTATCACGTTACCACTATATTTGCTTAGCTTTTATCCTGGGAAAAATAACCCCCTTCGAGGTGACGTACAGTAACTGGAACGTCGCTTATCTCCACAAATTCCGCAGAAACAAATAAGTTCTGCATTCTTCTTCCCAATCTTGAAAGCCCCTAAATTCTACCTCTGCGTTCCCATCCCTTCTTTTTTTAGTGCGGAGCACTTTCTCGTCCGGTAACGGGGTTTGGCGGTGCAGGCGACGGCGGCAGCGGCGGCGGCGAAGGCGATGTCCGCGTAACCGAGCGAGCAAATGAGGCACTCAAGGCTGAGAGAAACGGGAGGAGGAGTGCTCGCCAACGTCAGAGGGGGAGGGAGGCACGCGCTGCTATGACGTCACCTCTCTCACTGCCTTTCCCTCACACTCTCTCCGTTTTCGCCGCCGAGGGGCGCCTCCTTGCACTTTCACCAGAGGCAGCTCCACCGTTCATAGCTCATCCGAACCACATGATATTTACGCGGGAGGTTCAAACGCGATTTGTAAAAACATGATCGCCGCGAGATAACAGAGTAGCGCGCGCCGCCGTGCGTTCGTTAATCACACGACTATTTCCTGAGACGGAGCAGCTATACGCTGTGACAGAGAAGACTCCAGTTCGTGCTTTGCACAAACTTCGCATGCATTAGGGACTATAGTAATCGTCGGATGCTTTTTGAGATCGCGATCGCGGTAGCCTTATTGTCGCGAATTTAAGTCATTCTTTGTGAGGTCCTTGAGTTGGGCTCGAACGCAACCTTATGTGAACTTCCCAACCTAAACACTCGACCGTAACCTAAACCTAGCTTAATCTAAACGTGTAGTTAGCTATTGGAGTAGGGATCGTCGCGCTCACTCACCACCCTGATGACGACAGGTGCCAGCATGTGGGCGAGCGAGTCGCTGACCAGCATCTCGGAGAGGACCGCTGCCACGCTGACCAGGATGAACAAGTTCGCGCTAGTCGACCGGCCCTTCCAGAACTGGTCGTCCACCTTGCCCAGAACGCTTTCCACCACCCGGTACTTCTGTGCAAACACGTGCGCGGGTGCGATTATGAATCGAAACTATCGGCAGTACACTCTTGAGAATCGAAGTATAACATATAGACTACCGGTACTAAACCATCAGAGTTACATACTCATATGTCGAACAGTTTTCTGTGAACTTGTCAAATTTGTCGATCTTTTTTGATTGATTATGGTGTGGAACAAGCCTAAGGTACTCCTGGGAAATGAGGCGCGCTAGTAGACGGCTGCGGATTTTTTTGACCACCTGGGAAACGTTAGCATGCGCCGAAATTTCGACACGCTGGCGTTTTCAGGTTTTTACTCCATGTGAAAAGCAGCCACTGCGTCCGGGACCGAACCCGCGACCTTGGGCTCAGCAGCACGACGCGCCACTGAGCCACCATGGCGGATTCTTGATCTTTTCCAGATCGCTCTCTAACAGTTTTGCGGCCATTTTAATTGACTGTGCACGACCAGGGGCGGTATTCTCGAGTTTTGTCCCTTTTGCGTCCCTTTCAAAGTGTCCCTTTTGGCGAGTCCTGATTGGCTAAAAGCCAATAACCGGAAGTGACGTAACGCAAGCGCAGCAAACCTAATGCCAACCTTCCCCCATGCTGCCAATGTCCACCTCTAACCGGAAGTTACGTCACGATGAAAGGGACGCAAAAGGGACGTTTTCAAAAGGGACAGTTACGAGAATACCGCCCCAGGAACACGAGGCGCATCTCTCCTCTTGTAAGTAAGCTGCTATGACGAGCAAAAAAAGGTCCCGTTTTCATCATCCAGTTACGGAGACACGGACGCGATGGTTCTGCACACGTATAGTTTGAACTCAACACGCGAAAAGCACGCTTGTCGTAACACGCACTATTCCAGAAACATGCCACTCATTTGATTTGTTTGTTCGCGATCTTTTGATCTTCGCCTGCAAGCAGCCTTGCCCAAAGATACAACGTGCTTCTCAAACACTTCTACTGTTTCCACATCAAAACTCTTGGCTCACGTCTAGATTTATTTTACAGTCTTTATGCTGCACATCAGTATGTCCCTATTCACCGCGAGCTCGACATGCAGGTGGCGACAGCGTCGCGCTGCTAGTGTGGATGCTCCGCTGAGCGGCCTGTAAGAATGCACACTGTGGGCGCGCTTCGTGCTTTTTTCCCGCCGTATGTGCGCACGAAAGGTACAAACAAGAGTGGTACGCTGTAGTTCGGTTCCTCAACGTTCAATGTATAGCATGGAAGCGACAGTCAGTTCTCGTTACTACGCCCAAAAAAAGCGACGACTCATCGGGAATATCAGAATGGCCGTAATTGTGACAATGATCTTGTACGCTGTGGCTCGTAGCAAGCTCGATCTTTCCAGACTATGGCTTTGAGCCTTCAATAAAAGCATAAATGGAAACAAATCAGGAAGCCTCGATCTCTGAAATTCAGTTTACAACGGAAATCTCAATCGCTTTCACTGGTAGCATGACGCATTCTTGCATTTGTGGGATGCCCTCAAATGGTAACACTACTTAACTGCCCCGAAATTCTTTCTAAGAGCTTACGATATTTTTTGCGTGTGTTGAAATTTAAAGGCAACATAAAATTACTGAATTTTGATCAGCGCAGAGATATAAATGTAACTGCTCTAACGGGCCTTTTAAATGAAATTTTAGCGATTCTGAAGGAAGATTTGATGAATAACGGTTTCGGATCACTTATTTACGGCTTTCGTCGCAAGTGAACTTGCCAATTGAATTGTCAACGCACGCAGTACAATACATCTCATGTTTAGCTAGGTTTTCGAAAAGTGACAAGCAGGTTTACAGTGTGCAAAGCAAGCTTCTGGGACCTCACGGTGAGCACAAATTTTCTGTTACGGCTGCTCTGTTGACCATTTGCGTTCCTTTTAAAATCTAACAGGTGCCTGCAACAGCGAGATGTGTTTTCATTCTTGCGTATAAGGTCGCTTACGAACCCTAAAGATGGTAATAAATGAAGTTGCCCAGTTGCAGATGTAGTAAAACATTTCCTTTTTATTTCTCGTTGCGAATCAGCGCAACAGGTTCCCGGTAACTACTTTGTTTTGTAAACTGAATGTCGCCTTTGTCTTGGCATTTAATTCTTGAAGATTGGTTAAAAAATGAAATTCTGTGCATTTCGTTTTTTTTTTTTCGGGTAGGGGGTGGAGGGGGTCCTAGGCGTCGTGTTCTGTAGCGGTGAAAAAGCAGTATGTATTTTCAAAACTGATTAACCCCCCTTTGGTCCGGGATTGTCCAGGAATTGTGGCTCGCCATTCTCAAAATTGTATAGAAAGCAATCATTGTGGGAAAAAATTAAAAAAAAACAGCGAGTCATGGCACACACCCCTCACACATGTGAGCAACAACGTGCATTATATTACGCGTTTTCTCCTCTTTCTTTAAACTTAAGTCCACCTTAAGAGGTTAAGGCGTGACCATATTAGGCATTTGGTTATGCTGAGTGAGACAGATTTTTGGACAAGGTGATTCATGTCGGATTTGAAAATGATATATATGAAAATAACACACGAAATGCCACATGACAGACGCAAACTCACAACTACTTAATTTTACCGAAAAATCCCTCCTAAATACTCTTGCGCATCCATAGAAACGTATTTTAAATAATACGGAAAATTAGCAACTCGATACAGTTGAATAAATGTTCATTCCTCCTCTTCAGTATAAACAACTACTGTCTAAAAATGGTATTTATTTTAGAAAAGGTACAGGAAGGACACGATCACACAGGCGCTTGCGGGTGTAAAATACGTATCCGGTAATGTATGGGAGATAGCGCACGGGTCGTGTGCAGTGTAAATGTTTTTGTTTGCTTCTTCTTTCTATAAGGACACAGCGCAATTTTACTAGGGTGTGGAATTTGCACGCGTATGCACAGGTCTTGTCGCTTCTTACCCGTTTCGCGTACTAAACTTTTATCCTTTAAATAATCATCACGCCACCTTCAAAAAGCACCCTTCCACGTTCCCGAAACGGCAGACGACTGCACTCAACAATAAGGAAAGTGCAATATGTGGAAGCAATGTTTACAACATGTTTCACACTCAAGCGGTGAACAGGGCGAAGATGTTTTGTGGAATTAAACCAGCGCATTAACCCGCAACGGCCGCTGATTATTGCGTTTCTAGAGGAAATGAGCAAGCAGAGGTAACTATGTCATTGCTTACTGCCAAACGAGCACACATTTTGTTTGTTTTGTCGTGTGCAGCACGACACGAGAGCACCATCCACACGAGGAGCGGTTCGTACCGCCGCCGCCAGGGGCCGACTGTGTTCGCGCTCGGGGCGAATAGGTGCTAACGTGACTGCTCTGACTCAACAAGCAGTTGCGTTAGGTACAAATTCATTGCAGTAGCGTGAAAGATCCCGAACCTTCGTCGATTTCCGGACTAACATTGCCGTCCGAAAACTTACAAAGGAGCAAGCGCATTCATCTCAGCTTAGCGAAGGGAATAGAGTTACTCTGCGGATTGCGGAGTAGATGAAGGCCTGATTGCCGTAAAAACATAACTAAATCGTGCCAACTGGGGGCCAAAACTGCCGAAATGTGGTACTGATAGGCGTGGCCCCAAGCCCCAATACTACATCATGCATCGGTCCGTGTCCGGCGCGCACGTACCTCGACTGTCCGCGTGAGGGCCATGACCGAGCCCATCATGAGGATGAGGTGCCACGGCATGCGTGCGGCCACCGTGCGCCAGCTGAGCATGCGCTGTGACCAGCAGTGGCGCAGCGTCGACGCGGGCACCACGCTCATCGCCACCACGGACAGGCCGAACACGGGACCGTCCAGGAGCCTGCAGACGTCCAAATATGATCGGAGATATACCATAAACTTCGGGACTTCGAACAGCCGATGCCAAGAAGGAAATGTCACGGTGGGAAATGACAAATTCCTGACATGAACTTAGAAATGCCTTATCGCGCAGGTCGACCTCCTTCATCGCACATCCCTGTTCCTCCCGCAGCGGCAAAAGCACTCTACGAAGGCATCTCACCGGTTGGGGTCCCAAGAGCTGTACGCAGTGATAATGAGTGGTATCCCCACGATGCAGCAGAAGAGTAGGCTGTCCCTGACACTGCCGAGGGGAAGCGATGGTGTGAGACGATTTGTTAAATAAATACAACGTTTTTATAAACACAAAGAAATATAGACTTACACGGGTGCCTTGATGCTGCACCGACGAGCACGAGAGCACTTTGACATGTCCTCGTGTGTTTGTTCCTCAATTTCGTCAACGCTGAGGGGAAAAAAGAAATAAAGGCGGAATTTTTCGAATGAGCGAAGCGGTTGTCATGAATCTCAAACAGCGTGATCAGGAGTTCAATCATAATCCAATTTTTCGTTGAGGCTTTCAACAGAAGCGGGAGCATCGTTCGCCCTCGCTTTTGAGCCAGACCCAGCAGGCTTTTAGGTCCACACGAAGATTCTTGGTTCTCGAACTTTTAAATCTGCCGAACGAATGTCGTATTAAAAGAGCGAAGTACAATTATGTAGCACTTTAAACGGAGGGGCGTTTTCTGTATACTGTTACGAATGGGCAAGCGCCGCAGTACTTCCCCGCATCACTCCTCGGCTGTGCGGCGAAGCCACTCGTGCGCCTTCGGAAACAGGCGCAATCATGTCGGCAACAAGTTGCGACAAAGCCTCGTCAGACGCTTCGCTCTCTGCGCATTCGGCGGCTGCCTGCGGCGGCTGAACTTCGGCGGCTGCCTGCGTGGCTCGTCTCCACGCTCTTCAAGGACACAGAGGCAGGCCCCGGTGATCGCAACGGAGTCCTCCTCTCTCCCCTCTCTCGGACTCAACGTGCCCGAGGCTATGAACAGCTTACGAACTCTGGAAAGAGTGTAGTGCGTGTTCCAGCGTGTTGGCGTTTGACCGTTACCGCTTTCGGGTATAAATAGAGCTCCCAAGCGTTGAAAACCATTCCTGTTAGAGCAGCGAATCGATGTTGTCGCTCTGCTCGAGTCCTGTATTGTAACCTCGCCCGTCGGGGCATTGTTCTTTGGCTTCGGCTCACCTCTCGCTATGAAGTAAACAGTTACGTTAGCCTATCGGCTCTGGACATCTTCCCGGCTGCAGTCGGCCTTCACGGTCGCAACAACTGGTTGGCAGCGGTGGGATGGCAACTTCGTAACACCTGAAGCCAGCGGTGCGAGATCCAACACAACGGACGTCAAGGCGGCTTCGGACTTCGCAGAATTCACGGCGGTCAAGGGTGAGTGCGGGACTTTTCTTCACTGAGTTTTACCAGGCTTCTGAGGATAGCTGGTAGGGCGTGTGTTTTTGTCGCGTGGGTTATTCGCGCAAAACATTTTTGGAGCAGTGGGAAAGCAGTACTCTAGACCGGCCATGAATTTGAAGGCGTTGAAAAAACCGCAGTTGTTGGAGCTTGCAAAAGAGTTGCGCTTGGATGTTACGGACGCGCTGAGAAAGCCAGAGCTGATACAGGCTATACTCGCTGTCGGGGCTGACAATGAGGAGCTGTCGGAATGCATTGAGCTGTTCAATGGCAGGGAGACCGCGAAACGTCAGGCCACCGAGGCAGAGGCTAAACGTCAGGCTGAGAGGCAGAAACGACATCAGGAACGCGAGGAAAAAGAACGACAGCACCAGGAAAAGATGCGATGGTACGACCTCGAGCTCGAGCGCCTTGAACAGGAAAGAAGGGAGCTCGAGGGAGAGAGACTCCAACGGGAGAACAAGAACCTAGAGCATGCGATTCAACTCGAGCAGGAAGAAGTGAAGCCTGAGTTGATCGAAAAAGACCTCGTTGTCGTGGATAGAGAAACTGGCCACGGTAACGAAAAGAAAGTAGCAGACGTCGGGAGCGCGAGTCGGAAGCGACCGTTGCTGCCCCGCAGCGCGTCAAGGTTGCTGAGAGAGATAACGACGGCGCATTAGCTCAGACTGTCGGCAGAGGCGGCAGAGGGCAGTACGTGTCCACTGAGTGCGATAATGTGTCGGCGTTTGTTTCGGAGATCTCGGCGGAGTGTTCGGACGGTTCAAATTCGCGGGAGGCCTTAGGAACGGCTACCGGTCTGAACATGAACAATTCGCGAGATAGCGAGGTTTCGCTGGAGTGCGTAAACCATGGGGCTACCGAAAGACAACACGAGTCCGCTGAAACGGAGGTTGTTCCTTTGGACGGTAGCACAGAAACGAGCGAGGTGGTGGCAAAGCCTGCAGTCAAAGCAGCGAGCGGTTTGCACAGCTCAGCTGGGAGTCATGACGATCTCGCAACTGAGCAAGCCGATTCCGTCCTGCCACCAGCTCAGGTAGCTGACCTCGAGCAACGGCCAGCCGAGCTCGTAGATATTCAGGTGTCTGGGGCGGCTGAGCCGTCTTTTGAGACAGGGCAGCATGGATCTAGTGTAGCCTTGACAGCCGCAAAACAGAACGAAAACACCATTCGGTGTTCGCTTGCTGAGGCTGTCGCCGAAAGCGCGAGGGGCGACGAGGTAGTGACTGTTCGAAGCTACCAGGTGTCTCATGAGCATGTCGTGCCCTTTTCACTCCCAGCCGATGATAGGCCAACATCGGCTCAGCTAGTTGAGATTTCGGTGGCGCCTGTGGCGGAGCCGTCTTTTGAGAATCAGACAGAGCAGCCTGGTTGTAGTGTAGTTCTAGCAGTGAGGAAGGAGAACGGGAACACACTTCGGCCTTCGCGTGCTGAGGCTGTCGCCGAAAACGCGAGGGATGACGAGATAGGGCCTGTTGGAAGTTACGAGGTGTCGAAGAAGCGGCTCGTGGCCTTTTCACTCCCAGCTGATCCTCCCGACGATAGGCCAGTATGGGCAAAGCTAGTTGAGATTTCGGTGGCGCCTGTGGCTGAGCCGAAGTCGGGAACCGATCAGCCTAGAGGAGAGAACGTAAACACGTTCCGATGTTCGCTTGCCGAACGCGTTGGTGAAAAGGCGAGCAAGAAGGATAGAGGGAAAATTTCCGCACGTACTTGTGGCGCGTGTTTCAGTGCGGGCACGCCCAGGGGCAAAGCTGTGAGCTCGCTTCGCGCCAAGGGAACGCCGCCTCCAGGAAGGAGTGCGCGCCTTACGTCCGAACGCTGGAAAATCTCGTTCGCTCCTCCGCGCGCTCGACCTTTGTCGAACAAGACGTCCGATGTCCTTTCACGCGGTCGCAGCAGTCTCTTTCAGAGAACGGGGGCACCTAAAGTGCGATACAAATTGGGGAAAGCTCGGAGCAATGATGAGAGCTCGAATCGCAGCTCTCCGCGCGAGAAGTGGCTTGTAGACGCCTGACTTTCTCTATTTCATTGTTTTTCCTGACGCAGGTTTCGCCCTTTACGATTACGTTTCTTTTTGTGTGGGACATTTCCAATCACGCGAAATGTCACCTTTCAGGTTTGTCACTTGTCTAAAGTACTGCTGGGCAAAAATATAACTAGAGTAGTTAGTTATTAGCGTATTTTATCGCTACTAAAAGCCTGGTAGATCTTCAGTGTGGATTTGTCTTCGCACTTGCCGGCGATGCGGTTGTGTCTTCCTGTGTTGTTCTGTTGCTTGCCTGACCAAGCCAGAGACGTTCTTGGGGAGCCACTACTCGTCCAGTGACCCGCCCGGTGAGGCTCCAGCACGGTGTCGTACAGCCAAGGCCTGGAGTCGAGCGTCTGCCGAACACTTCACTTCGACAGCATCCCTCCGGACAACGGTTGCAGACCCTTATCCATCGGGATCTCGGACCCCCGGCGGAGAAGCTGTTACGAATGGGCAAGCGCCGCAGTACTTCCCCGCATCACTCCTCGGCTGTGCGGCGAAGCCACTCGTGCGCCTTCGGAAACAGGCGCAATCATGTCGGCAACAAGTTGCGACAAAGCCTCGTCAGACGCTTCGCTCTCTGCGCATTCGGCGGCTGCCTGCGGCGGCTGAACTTCGGCGGCTGCCTGCGTGGCTCGTCTCCACGCTCTTCAAGGACACAGAGGCAGGCCCCGGTGATCGCAACGGAGTCCTCCTCTCTCCCCTCTCTCGGACTCAACGTGCCCGAGGCTATGAAACAGCTTACGAACTCTGGAAAGAGTGTAGTGCGTGTTCCAGCGTGTTGGCGTTTGACCGTTACCGCTTTCGGGTATAAATAGAGCTCCCAAGCGTTGAAAACCATTCCTGTTAGAGCAGCGAATCGATGTTGTCGCTCTGCTCGAGTCCTGTATTGTAACCTCGCCCGTCGGGGCATTGTTCTTTGGCTTCGGCTCACCTCTCGCTATGAAGTAAACAGTTACGTTAGCCTACGGCTTCTGGACTTCTTCCCGGCTGCAGTCGGCCTTCACGGTCGCAACAATACACTAAGCGACAGTTAGACTGAAGTCGATGCTTCAGCCCGCAGAGGGTCAAACGTGGTCAGCTCACTTCCCTCTGTCTCTCTCTCCTCAAGAAAGAAAAACGTCGTGGGAAGAGACATTTCTCAAATCTGTTTCTTTAGACAGAGATGACAAAGAGTGTAAGAGATCGATGCCATTACGGAACCCTGAACCTAGCTGTGGCCCAGAAGCAGGTGAATTAGAAATGTACGTGCGTACGCGCCCGCATTATAATTAACGTGATGGCAGCCTACAACCGCTGGCGCCGAACAGCTAGCTGTTCCAACGCCACGGCCTTAGCGAATCGTTTGCCGAAGTGTTCATCGAAGCGGAGCTCCGGGGCACTCACCATCTCATGAGGCTGCTGAAGTATATAACCAACCAGCACAGCCCGGAGCAGATGATCACCACGGGTATCGCGACGGCAAACCAGCTCCACCAGTCCACAGGGCACTCCTTGTCACGGCTGCAGAAACAGAAAAGAAGCCGCCGCTGCCTCCACCACCAACTCGAGCAACACTATTCGCACGGCAAGTTATTAACAGGAGAGCTGTTGTAGGATGATCCTTTTTGTAAGTCTGCTGAATATTCTGCGTCACGCAGGGGTAGGAGCAGCTTCCACCGGCGGCCTCGCAGATACCGTGTCATCCTAAATTTATATCGGAGATCATCAACAGTTTGCGGAACAAAGTAACTGTGCAACTACGAAACCGCACAATGGCCTGCACCCATTTTTTGAGCTGTGGAGAAAAAGCCTGGTGGAGTAGGCAATGCTACAAATTAGCAAAGTGCCTCTTTCAGGTGCCGCCAGTGCTTCATTCACGTGCAAAGCAATTGACTGCTATTTGCCCAGAAACGCAACCAAGCCGCACCAGCTGCGGAAACGTTACTTGCGAAGCGGCCGAAGTGGCAAAAACAAACGTCTCTGGACATGTCGTGGCACGCAGAGGCTGTGCCCAGCTGAGAGAATTAGCTGCGCATGCGCGCATCAACTCTCGGCGCCTGCCGTGAACCTAATCTCAGTCGAACAGAGGTCAAGTGGGTTTTCGTTTGACTGCAGTTCGAATTCTCTTCTTCCGCGCGCAAAACTTATAATGGGTAAATTTGCTCCTAGAGAGGTTCTTTCGCTGCGAGCAGTGAGCCAGTGCATTTTGGTAAAAGCTCGGGAGATCTCATGGTGCGGGATGGTGTGATCATGGCGGGTGTAATCCTGTTTACTGTAAAGCTGTTTAGTCTTGTCCTGACTTGAACAGTTTTAAAGTCGCCTCTGGCTTTCCGTCGTCCAAACAGAGGCAACGCTTGCACGCGAGAATCTCGGTGGTTACGTCACCTCAACGCGGCCGCGATCGGGACACATGAATGGCGCTTTGGCCGTGTCATTTTTCCGTCTTCCTTCGCCTAAAGGTTTGCCCTAATCAATTTGGTATCGAATTGGAAAATGAACCGTCCTGTATCATGTAAGCTGGGAGGACAAAATTGTGTACACAATTAACGACGCCGAGTTAATTTAGACGTTGTGTACACAATTAACGACACCGAGTTGATTTAGACTCTGCAACGTTATGTCTCGCAAGGTCATTCATCGCGTCGCAGCGACCTTGAGCCGCCGTAATGATAATGTGGCAAGTATGTCGTCCCGCCGCGTGATCCGCTGCGGAGGCAGCGCAGCTGCGCTCGCTTGGAGACTCGTCTGTACTGTACCACATGACTAGACGAGGGTTCAACGGCTGCTTCGCTGACGCTTTGTGTCCCATTCTCGCCATGAATGTCCGGCCGGCTGAGTTCCCGGTGCGTGCGCTCTAGCACCAAGCGACAGGTTGAATCGAATCATCAAGTAGCTTTACTTTCAGAAAACACTGTGTGGTTAGTCCTGGCAAAATTAGGCCAAGCAGACCTTTCGTGATAACTAGGTTTACAAGTGTTCAACGTGACCCATTTTTTATCCTGCTTTCTTCCCATTTCGCTGCGTACCATTGGAGCATGACGAGCAGGGCTTGTCTCGTGGGCACCGTGTTGAAGTTGATTAGGTTGCCGAAGATGGCGGTGTAGGCGACCCCGACGATGAACGCTGGCCGCACCGACGTGGTCAGTCTGCAGGAAGAGGAAAACGTGGTGAAGGACGCGCGAGAGGACGAGGCAGAGAGTTAGAGGTAGCTTTCACTTACGCTCGCACACGTGAAGACGATGTCTGTTGCTCGTAGCCATTGTCTGAAAGGAGAAAAAACCCGGCACGTTATCGCCTTACAAGAAACCAACTCATACGCTTCGCTACCTGGATATATCACCTTTCATGCTGATGGCACCCGAGTGTTACACACGCTGGTACCCAGGTCAGTCACCGCTATACAGCACCCCCTACCCATCGCAGGAGCCCCAGGCATACTCCTAGAACTACGGCCCACCAAGGGCTCAAAGACCTCCTTACCCATCTTCCATCTCAACGTATACTGCAGACCCAAATGTTCCCCTAGGCCCTAAGTGACACGCTAGAAGTCGCTCGAAAGAAAGCAGGCCAGGCATAGCTTATCGTCAGTGGAGACTTCAACGCGGCGCACCCGCTTTGGGGTTACGCTTCCGCGAATCCAAGGGGCAACTACCTTCACAAGTATATAGATGAGAAAGCGTGGGCGATACTTAACGAGCTCAACATACCCACTCACACGGGCACAAGAACCTGCCGTGATACAACGCCAGACCTTTCCTTGAGCAACAAGCAGGTGACGTGCGTATGGTGAAAATGTCATTTCAGGTCCTGAGCTGGTCCGCACAGTGAGACGTGCCTCCTTAGCAGACTGGGTTGGGTTTAGGAAAATAAGGCCATCACGGCATACAGAGGACATCCCAGATCCGATGGAGGAAGACCAGTATTCCGCGTGGATAACCCAACTTATTCAGGACCAGGCCGCTTGTACTACTAAGTATACAAGTACCGACAATCCCTGCGTAGACACACACCTTCTACACATATGGGAAGCTATACGCAGTCTTCAAAAGCTCTGGAAAAAGCAACGACACAATAGAAAACTCTGCAAGCGCATTGCGCAGCTCACTGAAAAGGCGGCAAAATACGCACGTGAACTTTGCCGTGACAGTTCTCCCTTTGTGACTCCATGGGTAATCATGTGAGCACGTCAAAAACCTTGAAAATTCTTCGCTACCTCCTGGACCCCTCTACCACAAAGACAACGACACTGAACCAACTACGGGCCCTCCTGCACGAGCACTTGACAGACACACTTCTGACTGAACGTTGAGGAAAAATTATTCATACCCAATAACCACATAGACTACGATGGCGAGCCCAACCCCACACTGGATCAAGACATCCTCATCTCGGAGGTACAAGCGGCACTGCCTCGATTACGGAAAAACGGCACCGGGTCCCGATGGAGTTTCCAACAGGCTCCTAGCCAACCTCGATGACGACTCCCTCGTGTCCCTCACCGCGCTCCTCAATAGAGTGTAGCGAGAGGGAAACATTCCTGCCGAGTGGAAGCTCGCCAACGTTCACCTCATTCAAAACCGAACAAGCCCCCCTCCAATAACAACCTCCGACCTGCCTCGTTAACATCCATTTAAATTTCGCCTCTCCATCTTCTTGGCGAACTGATGGAGACGAAATAGTGATGTTCTTTTGATGCGCGAGCCGAGAGGACGATCTCGACTCGCTCCGATGACCGACGACCGATGCTTGAAGCGGGTGAGGGATGAGGACTGCCTTCCTTGCTGGATAATATGTTTATTTACACTATTTACATTACTCCCAGTTTACATTAGGTCAGAGTGACGGCTACATTGTCACTCTGCCAGCAGCAGCCTGTTCGGCCGAGATCTATACTGAACTAGATCCCCTCTCGACCGACCCCCTACAAAACCCAACACTCCGGTTTTGATACCAAAAACCCCGCCTCCAAGAAGGCGGCGTACAAGAAAGAGAGAAAAACCTTTCAATCAATTAATAGAAACCATTGATTGGCCACAGGAACCAGCCAATCACACATGTGTCCCCACTTGCGGTCACGTGACCCAACTCTCTCTCATACACTCATAGTGCGTTTCCCACGCACGATATTACACCCGACGAGCAAATACAGGACGTCTGCGTCCTAAAGTGGACACACCATTACGTTCAGCGGGCGTTCTCTGCTCAAAGGCCAAGCCGGAGGCTTACAGCGCTCTTCGCGAGGCTACCATCCCCCCAGCGTCTGCCTTGCCCCCTCGTCTGCGCGTGCGTCGGGACAATGCGGGAGTCGGCGCTAATCCCCTCCCAGACCAAGGACGCCGCCGCCTGCCGTCTGTCCCCCGGGAAGAGGTGCTTCAGGCCCAAGCGATCGTCTTCGAGGCGAACGACCCGTCAACGACCAGCGCCTCCGCCGACGTCGCAGATTCTCCAAACTTACACCGCGCGCCCTTTCTACATTAAGAGACACGACCATTTGGCTTTCCGTGAGCTCGTCATGGCGAATGACCCAGCCACCTCCGATGCGACAGAGGTACTCAGGCTAAGCGCCCCCGTCTTTTGACACACTAAAGGACGGGCACCAAAACACGCTCTCCGCGGCTCCGAACTTGGCGTCCGTGCGGTTACATGAAAGGGACACGGGATAGCCGCTACCAGCGGACGCGACGCCGAACATGAGCCACCGGCGGCTTTCCTTAATTAAATGAGGAGCCCGAACTTAACACATCCTGTGTCGGAAAACTCATGGAGCATACCGTCCTCGCTCGCCTACAGCGTCACAGACGATCGGGATCTCATGCCGGCCTCTTTGTTTGGCTTCAGACCTAACCTCGCCACCCAGGAAATCCTCCTCTAGATCAAAGAACAGGTCATGATCCCGGCCACCCGGCACTCCCCCACAGTGATGCTGGCATTGGACTACAAGGGAGCATTTGACAATGTGTCTCACTCAGTCATTTTGGCGCACCTGCGAGAGCTGCATTGCGGGGAACGCACGTGTGCATACGTGCGAAACTTCCTCACAAACAGGCAAGCGGTCATCCACATCGGTGAACAAAGTCCCACCCCATCAAACTGGCGAGCAGAGGCCCTCAACAAGGAGCAGTACTCTCACCAATGCTCTTTAATATCGCCCTAATCAAACTGCCACAATGCCTTGCGGCTCTTCCAAAAATTAAGCATGATATCTATGCCGACGATGTGACAATCTGGACAGGCACAGGCTCATGGGGGGACATGGGACGCCTTCAAGAAGCGGCGAATGTGGTCACTGAGTGCGCCAAATACTGCGGACCCTCTTGCGCCCCGCAAAAGAGGGAACTCCCCGTGGTCCAACCAGGGAGACCCAAACGGGACCCACCCCCACCGGTCGAAATACACCTAGAGGGTCACACTATTCGCCCCACACCTGAAATCAAGATCCTTGGAATGATCTTCCAGCGCGACAAACGAAACTCCACTCTCTTAACTCGCCTAAAACACACTACGGACAAGGTGTCTCATATGCTGCGCAGGATCATCACGAAGAGGCGCGGCTTTGGGGAGCATGCGGCGCTACGTCTCGTGCAGGGCTTCATTATTTTCCGCATCACTAACGCAGTCCCATATGCTCTGCTCAACAAGCACAAAGAAGAATGTGTGAATACAATAATCCGAAGATCATACAAACATGCACTGTGCCTTCCCCCGAACACATCCACCTCGTTTTTCCTTCAACTCGGCATCCATAATACGTCGTCAGAACTAGTTGAAGGACATCTCCTACAGCAATCCCAACGGCTCTCTCTCACCAAGGCTGGCCGCCGTGTCCTGTCAGAATTGGGAATAAATACACCAGGCTACAACGGCCCACTTCCAGAGCCCCTACCCCGACATACTCAAGAACGCATTCAAGTCCGACCGTTACCGCCTAACATGCATCCGGAATACCACAGTGGACGACGGAAGGCTCGCGCGGAGGCCATCTCACGGCAGTACAGTCAAGATGCTGATGCTGTCTTCACAGACGCGGTGGCATACCCCTCCTACCCAGCGTTCGCCCTGGCAATAAGCCCCGCCCAAGGAGGACCGACTATCACTGCCTCTATAAAAACACGCTCACCAGCTGGAGCTGAACGGGCGGCAATCGCGCTTGCCATCTCCTCAACCAAGGCTACTACTGTAGTGACGGACAGCCAACAGGCCTGCCGGCACTTCCAGGCCGGAACGGTGCACGCTGCGGCCAGCGCAATACTACTACGCCAGCCCCCGCAGAGACAGATCGTATGGACTCCAGCCCATGTGGGAGTGAGAGGGAACGAGACGGCCCACGACCTTGCGCGAGAAATGACACGCCGCATGAGGAGTGAAGACGCCGCCTTGGAGAGATTTACTCCCAGTCTGGCATACAGAGAAATGACGCAACATCTACGCCTGGCCCGACGCACCCTCCCCCCCCCCCCCTCCTTACTGACACCTATCTATAGAGCAGACACACCACTACTGTGCCTTGCAAACAAACACCTTTCCCCACTCAAAAAGAGTCTGCCACTACCCGGAACAAATTACGTCCCCTAGCTGCCCCTTCTGTGGAGCAGACTGTACTCTTTTCCACATGGTTGGTGGATGCCCCTTCCACCCTCTTCCCAAACAGAATCCGTACAACTCTCCCGAGCTCTGCAGGCACGCCCTGTCCAGCTCATGCCTGTCCGACCAGCTTCGGCTGGTGGAGCAGGCTGTAGCGGCTGGCAAAGGATATAGGATTCTGGACTGAGGACGCCACCTCCTGAAGACGCCATACAAATTTACTACACAATAAAGACTTTTATCCTCCTCCTCCTACCCGTTCCACGCGGAATATCGCTAGATGTGATGGTCACGGACGACACTTTCGCGGACAGGATTGCGTAATTAGACTCCTCACCAGTCGCGCCAGGTAGCATAAAAGAATTCAGGGAAGGGTTCTGTAAGGAGTGTCTTCAATAAAACTAAGCCGGGTTTGTGCGCGTATATGGCTGCGAGCGCTAGATGTCTGTGAAGACGCGTCGAATGCTGTTTTACTCTATAACTGTGTGCTTTCATCACCGTGTGCCGGTTTTCAAAACAATGCTGCAGGCGTAGGGAGGAGTCATTGCTGCAGATTTATGCGAAACGAGAAAGCATACGTCCCCTAACACGACACTAGCACTTGCTGTGAGCCAGTATACATTTTTAGCATAGATGGTTATCCTTTCCTGAAACCTGAGACCTCAGGTCTATAAATTAGCAAGGCGTTGATCTCTAAAACCTTCCATGCGTTTGTGGTTATTTAAGACAACTACATGACTATCTGGTATCTCTCGCAGCTATGACAGCTTCTCCCCCACGCTGTAAAAACGACATGTCAGCTTGCTCTCAGAGCGGCAGTATTACAACTAGACGACATGCGTGCAGAACTGGGCCGCTCACAGTAACCTGAGGCGCCATCAGGGAACTTTGTCTCGTCCCAGGAAGCTCCTGGTTGAGGCGTGATGGACAGACGGGGATCGCCGCTGGTAGGGAGTACGCCGGGAGCCCAGCCATTGTGAACTCAGGATATAAGGTGTCGGTGTCCAGGAAGGACGGCCTCCAATAGGGCGCGCTATCTCGACGGGGGACGAAGCCACTCTGGAGAGACGGCCTGCTCTTCTTGAGGACACCACGCAGCTCTGGCCGCGCTGGCTCGTTCTTGGGCTCCAGATTAACTTCGTTTTGGGGCTCCACCTTGACTTCACCCTCAGGTTCCGGCTGGGACTGAGGTTTTGCGTTCTGCTGCGGCACCGGCTTGCACTCGTGGTCTGCACTGGGTGCTGGGTCGGACGCTGGCTTGGAACCGGCTTTTGAATTCGGCTTGGTCTTCCCCTTCCGCCGGTCTTGCTGACGAATACGGGGATCAAGCTGATAGACGTCCTTGGCCGTGAGCACCTCGGTGTCGCTGAATGCCTGGAAAGGCACCGCAGGGAAGAGAGAATGCCATGCTATGCGGGTTGCCGCCATTTGACAGTGGTGTAGTGCAGTTAGAGGGACCATTAAGACGAAATGCAAGTTTAAACTTTCATTTTGTCTAAAATCACAAAAGGAATACCGTAAAAACCTAAGAAAAAGTCCTGTCATACAATAAAAAATTTGTTGTGACAAGATAAGTCCTGTTGTTACGACAAAGCCTTCTGACGTTAGGACACATGTCTGTCGTAATGACAAAGTCAATTTTCTAAACGAGAAAGATTCCTGTATTCGCAACGTAAGTGCCATTTACGCTGTTCTTCAAAATGGGCAATAACATTCAAATCATGTGCAACTACCCCTTTCTAAAAACTAAAAAAATAATCAGGCGTGAAATACCTCGAAATTGTGATAACCACATCGCTTTACATGATGAAAATCACCAATTTCTCTAACAGACGGTGTTGTTCCGAATGTACACTTTTTCCTCAGCGTTTACCCAGGGGGATTAATCCAGAACACCTAATGTACGATATTACAATCGCCAGTACATGCAACCTATTAAAATTACCGCCGAAGCTATAGCATGCCTGATAACCAAGCTGAAGGTGTCCAGCTAAGCTGGCGCTGATAATATTAACTCCAAACTATTTAAAAACACCATTAAAGTAAAAGCAAACGTCTGTGCTATATTTTTTAAACGTCTTTTGAGATCGGTAACATACCCTATGACTGGAAAATTGCCAAAGTTACCCTCTTGTTTAAATGAGAAGACAAATATGCACCCCAAAATTACCGTCCTAGCTCCCTTACATCGATTTGCTGCAAACTTTTAAAACACGTCACCGCTTCTCACATAAACAACCACCTCGAGTCTAACCAGTTCTTTTTCCGCAACCAACACGTGTTCAGGAAAGGTTGGTCATGTGAGACGCAACTGTGAGAATTCACGACTGATCTTCACTCGAACATGAATAATTATCTTCACACAGACTTCATTTTTCTCTACTTTTCAAAGGCGTTTGACCGTGTGCCCATTGTCGCCTAATCTCAAAAATACCTGCTCTTAAATTAGACTCACCAACCTTGTCCTGGCTTAGGAATTTGCTTTCCCTGGCAACAATTCACTGACATCGACAATGATTCGTTGCCAATGTGTGGTGTACTTCCGGAGTGCCGCAAGGCAGCGTGCTCGCTCCGCTGCTATTTCATATTTATATTAATGACTTGACACATGGTGTTACACCATTCATATGGATATTTGCCCACGACTGCATAATCTACCATCCTACCAAGAACGTTAGCGATCATTACGCACTGCAGAAAATTTTTGACGTAATTATCAAATGGTGTGAAACTTGGCAAATGGTACTGAACGCATCGGAATATAAAACTCTGTCATTCAGTCGTAAAAATGACCCCTCAATTTTTTCGTACGGCATAAATAACGAAATGCTCTGGCATGTTGACACCAATTTTCCTTTTTTGCTTTGTCGATAAATGAGTGGAATTCACTGCTTGCTAGCATTGTCGCACACATTCAGCATTCAACTTTCCAATCTGCGTTACTTGCTTTTCTTGAGACCAATAACCAATCTTAATTATTGTAACCTTTTGCTTGTGTAAAACCAATAAGTACTGCTTTCCCAGTGTGCTTGCTCTGTGAATATTTGTTGCGATCTTTTCTGTATATATTTTTTTGAAGTCCGACTGAATATTTTGTTATACCCTGCATATTTGAAACAGTCTTTGTTGTTGCTAATGCTGTATGTCACTTCCCTTATGGAATGACCTGGGCTTTTAAGGTAAATAAATAAATAAATAAATAAATAAATAAATAAATAAATAAATAAATGTTTCCACGTACAAATATTTGGGCGAACACTTCACCCAATATCTTTCATGGTCCTGTCACATCACTAATATCTGAGCGACTGCCTGGACATCAGTTACCTACCTACGCCGTAACCTACAATCTTCCCGCGCTAACGTCCGCAAACTGGCTTACGAAACTTTTGTTGCTCTCAACTCGAATTTGCCTCACCAATCCAGTACTCTCCACCAAAACAGTACTTATATGACATGCTCGAGGCAGTTCAAAATAGGGTAGTTCGATATATTCCTCGTAATTATGATTTGTGCTGCAGCGTAACACAGCTTAAAAGGGATTATTTCTTTCAATCATTAGCAACGCGCCGCAATATTTCTTCGCCTGTAAGGTACCTGTAAACAAATAAATACCGATGGAACATCAAAATCACGGCAAGACAGGAATTGGGTTCCATGGAACATCAAAATCAAAACAGGAATACGAGACACGAAAGAAAATCAGAATCACGACATGGCAAGAATACGACGAGACGACAGCACGAAATGCGGAAATGCGACAGACACAGAAATTTTTCTTGTCTTTTTCGCTCATTTAAAAGACTGTTTGCTGCCGGTAAAAATGAAACCAATTCTTTCGAAAGCTTCCAACCAATGATATAGTTAATAAAAAGAACAGATGAAGCAATGACGACTCTGCAGACATTTTTGGGGAGTGGTGGCGATGATTTCAAAGAATCTTGTTTGTGCAATTGGCGGCCACTGAACAGACATTATCGGGAAACATGACGGAGCATTTGTAGTGTGGCCTCTAGTTCCCTTTGATCGTATCCCTTCAATGCTTAACTGCTGTAATTAAGCGACAACTATGGTTTCTTGATGGTTTCTTCTTTTGCGGCATTGCTGACGCCATGCAGCGACCGCAAAATAGGAAAGTTTTCTATATTCCCTTCGCTTTCTTGTGGTCGGTGGGGGTCAGAAAAACATCTTTCTAGCCGGAAAGAGCTGAGTGTGTTATTAGAGGGTAGTTCTCTCAAATTTGTTTATGCGAGATATTTCGTAATTTAGTGTTATTTCTATAAAGATCTTCTATGAACATGGACATGCCATGAGCCTTGTCTCTTCGAGGGAGCCAGGGGCTTCAGGTATTTCTGCTGCCTTTTTGTCAATCGCTCAGACAACTGTACTCGTCGTTGCAATTAAACATTTTTGACTTTGTTGATTGACTCCAAGCTTACCTTCAGAGCTCTTAAGGACAGCTCGTATTCACGCAGTGTAGACGGGGCGTCCTGGCTGAGTTTGCGTTTGGCGGCGCTTTTCGCCCTGGTCTTCTTCGAGGGCAGCGACACAGCGCCGGGCCACTTCGTCTTGTGTGGCCACTTTTCCGGGATGGCACTGCAGTAGCTCAGCTTGCGCGACGCGCACATTGGCGTGACCTCGCCCGTCTGCAGGCCGTCAGTAACGTGACTCGCGGCCATCTCTTGTTCTGGCGGAGAGCTAAACGAGCCACTCAGACCGGGGCTCGCGGACGGGGCCGGCGGGCTGGTCGTCCCCACTGCGGCCGCAGCCGAGTCGTCGTTCTCCGGCGAGGACAGCAGGGACAGCACGCCCGGCATGGGGTAAGGTGCCTCTACGCGACGTCTCGAGGGGCAATGTCGACGGTGGGTGCGACGTGGGAGGCGGTGTGGCTGAAGGCGAAGGAGGCAGGCTTGCTCTTGAGGATCGGAGGCAGCGGCTTGGCCAGCGCACTCATAGAGCGTATGCGCCGCACGGGCACGTGGGGAGGATCGCCGTCTCTGGGCCAGAAGTCGGTCGGGGCGAAGGAGGTCTTGCGAGACTTGGGCGCCTGCGTGCACGAGTGCGCTGTCTCTGTCAAGTGCACTCAACTTCCCAGCGCTGCGCGAGTCGTGCGAGATACGAGACGTTACGTCGAAGTCGTGGCCTGGCTCGGCGAACATTTGCTTTGTAAAAAAAGCCTTACAGAACGAAAAAAAAAAGGTTGCCGCTCAGCTCCGGTAACCTTCGATACGAAAGCTTGTCTTATTCTGGTTGAGTCTTAATTCCGCTTGTTTAAACCTTTCATTTAGCTGTATAGTTGACCGCGTCTCAACGCCGTGAGGTTTCGTGCAACGCTTGAGAAGGAGGCATGGCGAACGCGGCATTCATTCATGGCGAACGCACCGTTCCTCTTCGCGTGTCGCGAGACGAGTCGCGTTGCTCGAAACAACCCAGCGCCGCATGCATGGGAGGCTGTGGGGATGGTTGGCTGCCTCGGTCGCAGCAGCGGTGGGGACCGCTGCCGGCGCTTACAGGCGCCAACAGCGGGCCCGGCGAATTACGCCATGCGTTTCGAGGGGTGTGTCGCCGGGGGGTGTGTCTCCAGTCAAAAGATCATTGGCGCATCATCCACGAAATCGCTGGACGAAAGTTGTAAAGATTTTCTTTAACAACGTAATGATAGCATTTTCGTAGCTTGGAGCTGTTCGGTGCGCGATAATGAAGCGCATAGAAGCAGCTCTTCTCTGTTCATCAGAGGACATAAGTCACATGAGTTAACTAAACAGGAGGCAGCGCTCTTCGCGATAACCAAAGCGATAGCTCCTGTTTACATACCCCAGACATCAACCGCTAAAGCATTCCTTTCATTGTGTTGTTCTTCGCCCACAAGAACGGCTGAACGGCAGCAAAGTACTCATACGAAGTATATCTGAGAAGCAACTCATTACAGGAACGGGATAAGGGGAACATACCGGGTAGCTACCCGGCGGCGCAAGTGATTGGCGTCTCAGCCAGACAGGGAGCGACCGGGGTCGCTTCACCGCCACGCTTCCGGCAGTCCCGTCGGAGCTGATGGGGCCGTTGGAGGCGGCGGTGGTGTCGCTGACCACGGACACGCTTCTGCCCCTCCTGCTAGTGTCGCCTGTGCTACCAGCGCGGTTTCTGAGCGAGTGGAACGTGGACAGGCTGTCTGTGCGGGCGCGGATGCTCGAGCAGAAGACAATGGAGCTGCGTTGCTGGTAGCTGCAGATGGTCTCGTTGTTGACGGTGGTGACGAATCGCTCGATGAAGAATCTGCTGAACGTGACGATGACTGCGCTGGGCAGTACCGTGCTTAGCGCCAGCACGAGCGTCTGCAGGTACAGGAAAAGCACCTGCATCCGCAGGGCGTACCGCTGCAGCGCGTACAGGCAGAGCCGGAAGAACACGGTGGTGTCGTCGCCCACTATGGCGATGATGAACACCAGGGAGGCCACCAGAACGGGGTGCTGCGGAGATACGGTGCCGAAGAAAATGTTAGAAAACTTGCGCGCTTCTCCTGTGTGCCCTCTAGGCATTCTTCAACCTCCGCGCTGCAGTGTATTTCATAGCGACGATATATTGACCAGAGATGCGGTCCTTGCTTCGTAAGTATCTTTAAATATGAATGCCTGACGGGCCGCGAGAAAGAGTTACAAATCAAAGCCCCTTTCTTAAGAGAGCGATCATTAAAAACGCAAAGCTTTCTCCAGTGCAATCTAAGTCAAAGTCAACGACCAGAATCCAAACTGCTTCGACTGTCGGAATGGCGCAATCGGATAGACGTTGGCTTCATGAGGCGAGGGCCGAAGGTTCTATTAGAGCCTTGGGAAACGTTTTTTCTTGAGGCGCTTGATGTGCCTTCGCTTATCATCACCTTCGTTTTGTGAAACCATTGTGTAAAATTGGCTTCTCTCCAGCCCGTATCCGCTTTTCGACGCCATTAGTGAGCATAGAAAGCTCCGCTGTAAAAATTAAAGGGACACTGAAGTGAATTTGTCAAGCTCCCATTTTTGCTTGTACTGTGTAGACTGGCTCAAATTAGCACACTTTTCATCGTTTATCCGGTTGACAAATCGGTAATTATTTTACAAAGCGCGAAAGAAGAAAAACTACCATGCGCGGTTTGCGGCGGCCGCACCAACTAAAGCTGTGACGTTGGGAGGAGGGGGCGCCGTGATTGGACGATGCCCAGGGTTAGCAATCAAACAAGTTTCGGTTTCGGTTTCGGTCTGTAAAACAACATGTTTGACATTCGATGGCGTCGTTGGATGGGCATTCTCAATATCCCAGTTATCGTAGTACCGCGCTTCTGCCATGTTGTCGGCTGTAAAATGCATAAGATAAGCCTCCTAGGACGGCTTGGAATCGTAGCATTCACTATCTGAGGCCTACGCAGTGCATGAACGCCCTCCGCGTCCCCGCAGACGCTCAAATGCATGCGCTTTTCCCCCATATTTGGAGCTTGCCTCGCTCATGCCTGTATCGTAAAAAGCGTGTTCGCACCAGGCCTAGGGTCTGTTGATTCTGGCCTGTGCCCACTGCCCGCAAGCTGTCGGTGGCACGAATGCGCCATCTGTTGGGATAGACGATAGGTAGAATCTGGCTTCACGTTGTGGAGGTGGGAAGTTAGATTCTCCCCGGGCGCGACGCTATTTTTTTTAGGCTGCCGTTGCCGTATTTGGCAATAGCACGCCAACGAGAACTCGCTAGCGCGGCAGTGCCAGCCTGCGCGAGTTCTGTGGACTAGTTCGTGGAGCAATGAACGTTGCGGCCCAAAAAAAGGTCAACTCAGTATAGAAAACATCGGCGAAAAACAAAAAAGTTACTCATAAAAAAAAAAGCATGTACCCGCGGCGATTCTAACTTGCGACTGGCAAAACACTTGCGATGACATAACTAGCACCCCAGACGACTAAGCCACGGGGGGCCGCTGGCGGCGATGGAAAAGATAAGGTATATAATGTATAACCAGTTTACACTTTTATTTAGTTTTAGTATTTCAAGCAGCTTAGGTGACTATTTGTTGCATTGCGCTCGTGCAGTAAGCGTCCCCCGAGTTTCCACAATAGCTCACGTCTAGCAATTGCATTTCGTAGACGGGAAAGCGTTCGCAGATGCGTAGTGGTGCTGCTGACCGCTCTGCTTGTTCGCCCAGCGCAAAAAAGTGCTTCCCGCACCCTAGTTTTACGCTGTACGGTAAAAACATCAGTTGATTTTATTTCCTTAGTACCTATATTGACCTCGCTCACTCTTCTCCCCCTTCAAGAAGCCTTATATTTTCCTACTGGCGTACCAGTCAGTGAAGCGTCGCATGTGCGCTTGTGCAGCGCTTGTGTGAAGCGACCTTGACTTGGAGCTAGATACAGTGTACAAACTAACAAAGTAAATAAAGGCGCATTCTTCCATTCCCAAACGTGTTGTGGCTTAGTTTCAACTGATCGAGCGAATTGCGACGACCCGTTGGCGGCCGGCGGACTAAACGGTGGGCCCACTTACTCGGTCGCGGAAGGTCGGCGAGCCGTGCAGTAGCGCAGCCAATTGTCAGCTCCTCTCCTGCTGACGTCACACGAAAACGCCGCAGAAAATGGGCGAGCGTACAGAGAGGAGGACAGCATTTTCGAATTGATTTTTCTACTAAATAAATTCGCGTAAACGCGCACAGAGTGGTTGAAACAGGGCCCAGGGACTCCGGACTACAGTTTGCGCTCGTAATCCCGCATTGTTTACAAATCACTTCAGTGTCCCTTTAAACCCAGGTACACCGAGTATGAAATCTGCTGATACAGCAGAGCTGTGGTTGGCTTGTGTTGGCTCAAAGGATGACATGCACTCGCCCGAGAACGGCGGCGCCGTCGCCGCGCAAATTCTACAGTTCACGCAATGAAATCGGCAGCGAAACGTCAGCGTCGGGAGCCTCCCTGGAGGGAGAGCAACCCTCCCCTGCGAGTCCTCTGTGCCCTCTAACGATGGGTCTAGGAACCGCAGGCGAGACCGTTCACATGCCCATTCATAGAGGCCACCAGCGGTCCTGGGAACCTGCTCGTATACCCCTGCGTGATGCATGACCTACAGCAGACGGACTAAATCGCTCGACCAACAGCATCTTCGCTATTAAAATGTTACCGTATGGAATATCGAAATGCTGGAGTCGGCTGACGTTGCCAGCTACACGTCCTTCTAAAATTGAGTCAGTCTCGTATACTATCGCTTGTATGTAATGAAAGCATCTAGCACGTCTTGTTTCTTTTTGTAACGCATGTGCTTAAAGGGACATACAACCGATTTTTGTCGAGTATATATTCTCTATCCCAAATGACTGGACTGGACTGGAAATGACTTTATTTCAATAAAACCTGCAGTGGGCTTGGGTCTGTTACGACCCCCGCCCCGACGTGGCCCACCGTCGCATCTTCTTTGCGGCCCTACTAAGCGCTAGCCCCTTTGCGGAGCCCGTGCCTTTCGAGCGCAATGAAGACCTGCTGGATGGCCCATGCTTGATCCGTCTTGTTGCTTGACTCAATGGCTCTTTGGAGGTCCGCCGGGTATTCTTCAAAACTTGCGCCGTCTGGGTCGGAGGCACAATCCCACATGACGTGCCACCGGTTGGCCGGCCCTTTCTTACATACGCTGAATTGGGCATCGGGGTATTCGTCGGGATACATGTGGTGTAGTGCTGCCGGTGACGTGACCGACGCCGTCTGTAGCCTTCTGAGATACGTTACTCTTCACAACCCAGCGCCCGGTGGGGCGGCGGATACGCTCTTCTCATCAGCCGCATGTTCTTGAGTGCTTCGCCGTAACCCCTGGGTCTGTCTTTAGTCTCCACCCACCATTCCCACTCGGGACGCCTCCCCACACTGGGGGCGCGGTGTGTTATAGCGCGCGCCTCCCTGTGGGCCGTCTCGTTGTGTCCCAAATGAAAGGGCATCACTTAAAGCACCTTGACGAGAAACGGTTTTGCTGATAATGCCCTAGAACTTTTTAAATCGAAATTTTTAGATCTGCGAGCCGTATGTGTCCCTCTCAAAAATGATGCTGGCAACCATGACATAGAGTAGCTCGGCAACATACTTTTGTCTGTATGCGAAATGAAAAACGATATAAAGGCATCACTTAAAGGGGCCCTGAAAGGCATTTTGAGCACACTAAATGAAGTAGCGCAATCGTTAGATTGGGTCGTCAAGGTCATCTGGGCCAAGTATTACTCTTTTACGCGCAGCGGAAAGCTCATACTTTTGTTGCAAAGTTTGTCGCTTTTTTCTCACCCTTTCCTTCGTGTTTTTGGACGCCGCCATCTTCACATGTCTACATCATCGATTCCCACATGTTCGTCATGAGCTAGACATCCTGCTATTGGGCGGCTTTTTCACGCACTTCCGGCAAAGAGATGAGTCGTCTGCTCAGCGTCGACTCGCCGGCTGATCTGCCAGCGGAGTGCCGGAGTGCTTGGGCATTTTACGACAGACGAAACAAGTGCAAAACAAACGCTTAACCGTTTTGTATTGAATGCAGCACGGCCATAACACGACATGGATATTCTCTTACCGGAGTACGTTCCACAAAGAAAGCGTTGAAGCCCCGTGGCACTTCTTTCGTGCAATCGCAGAGAACGCCCTGAGCCGAATGCCCGGGTTTGACGGATACATTTTTTTCCACTTCAAAACAATCCAGAGATGCGTTTCGAACGAACACAACGTCACAACATGCGTTGCAAGTCTGAACCGCGATTGACAGACGATGGGTTGCCTCCTCCTGCCCGTTGTAAATTCGGAACTCACCTCGCGCGCGGTTTGCGGGGACGAACAGCAAGTCACTACACTCTGGCGCGCAAGCCGAGATGGCTTTTAGCCACGCACACTGCACATACCCCATGCGAGGTTGAGTCGTACGTCGCTCGAGAAAGACAATCCAGACCATGGGAAGCACTATCCACCCGCAGAAGCACAACGTCGGATTTCATCGCGAAACAAAGGCGTCCACAACACACACACCATCGCCTCCTGTAATGCCAAACGCATCTCACACCTCCTAATGAGAGTGAGTGGTAAGCCTGCAGTGCGCACATATCGCGAGGTGGGGCCCCGAGCTGAACTGGGATCACGCAACCGTAACTGACTTCTGGGGCGGTTTGTGCCTTGTTGCCAAGGCAACCGATGTTTGAGATTGTCAAAGAAATGGCGCTCGCTCCAGCGCTAGAAAGCTCAGAGCCGCGCCGGAGCATGTTTTGCCAACGTTGCCGCTCTCCACCACGCGTCGCCCCAAGCTGAACTGGTCACATGATTGAAGCGTTTTGTGCACGGGTTCTGTATCGGTTTAAAATGTCCTTTTCACATGGCGCCGGCAGGAATTACCACCACTGCAAAATAAGACCCGGCACCAGCGGGGCCACATCTGATACGGCGCTTTTTGGATAAACAGTGCGCGGTGCATGAAAGGGACCGAGCGCAAGATCCTCCCCAGCGGCTGATAGTTCGCCGCCGATTAAAAGTCACGTGCTGCACTGCAGCAACGCACACCGCGAAAGGGCAAGGCCAGGCCACCGCACACATGCGGCCAGATTTTTCGTTCGCTTTTCCAGCCTTGAGCGGAGTGCGTGCGGGATTCATGGTGTCAACAAAGCTTGCCCGTAGCAGACGACAGTCTGAGCAGCGCAATAGCGGAAGTACGTCACCGCTGCGGAGCGCAGCATCATGGCGATCATGGGAGGCAAGGCTCGCGCGCCGTCAACAGCGGAGAGTAAGTCGAAAGGAGGAGGAAACTCGGAGCGACGATAATGCGCGGTTTTTGATTTACGATTTCTCAGCTAATACTCATCGCATTAACAAAATTCTTGCGGGAGGAGATTGCAAATACATTGCTTTATTTTGGTGCATGTACATCCATGCATCGGCGGAAGGTATTTCAGGACCCCTTTAAAATAAGTAACAAATACCGAAAACGTTACGACAAGCTGCGGCAACCACTGGCGAAACCGCGAAACTTGAACCGGAAGTAATTAAAACGTCTGGCGTGAGAGACGTCTTTCCTGGCTGCCGCTGGATGGCGCTACTCGTCCATACTTGAGCCCGCGGTACCGCTTTTTGAGGACGCGTGTGAGCTAAGCACGAGTGGTTGGTTCGACGCGAACGTTCGCGGGGACTAAAAATGGCAACATGTTTTTCTACAATAAAGCGTCAACGCTGATCACGGGTCGCATGGAGGAATATTTTGCTTAGCGGTGCGGAGCTGCAAAGGACGTAAGAGTCCGGAAAAGCACGACTGATTTGATCGAAACTGAAGAAAGCGCTCTGTACGTGGTAACATATTCGGTTGCTTCTATACCGCTATATCACCGCTGCCGCATTTTCTTCTACTCGCTGTTTGCATCACGTTTTGTCAGAGTTTGATTAGCGATGTCTTAGCAACAATGACGGCATAATTCGGCACCGAATCAACGCTGAAATGTTTATGGGAAGGCCAGGCTTTCGTTTGAAACCAACTTGCTGGTTGCCTACACTGTCCCTCCAAAGCAGCGACGGCGGTGCTTCTCAGGTTCTTCCATACATAAAACTAACACCGGAAACCTTTTGTGCCTCACAGAACAGAGCGTCATGTCCTGATGAACTTTTATTAGTCTGCGAATGACGGAGTGATTTTGCCTTATGCATAGATGGTTGTGAGTGAACATTACCTTCAAATGCAGCGGCAAAAGTTACCTTCCACAAAACAAAGTTGTATTTGTCATCTTTTACCGAAACATGAGTTTCTAGCGTATAAAAATGGGCAAATGTACAGGATCCTATGCGACTGCCCGGTGTGACTTTTACGGCTGTACACAGCTTTAAAGTTGGTACTTGTATGGATGTGTCTGAAGTCAGACCTAACAGAGCATGACGTATACGACGGAGCTCGAAAATGCCAAAGTACGCTTTACTGCCAAGGTAACTCGATCATAGCGCGGGTAATAGCGCGCAGCACTTCTGACTGCATCGCGTATGTGGTGTATCGCCGGGTTATACTGCAGCGCTCCGGAAGCAATGAAAGTTTTTACTCTCCTGGTATACAGTATTTCTTTCATTCAAGCCTCTAGACCGCAGACTGCAAGGGCGTCCCAATGTTTCATTGTTTGCTTATTGCAGGAGTCCACGCCATTATCAGAGTTGAAGCTTCCGCGGCCCATTTCGGGAAGGCAATGCGTTACGCTAGCCAAAACGGCATTTGTAAGGGTACTGCCGCATCGGAACTGCACAGCTGCATACCACGGCGCACAGAAAGCTCACTCACGCCGAGGTATTCGGCGGCCAGCTGGTCGGCCCCGTAGACGTCGCTGAGGGGCAGGATGGCGACGGGCAGCATGGCCGCGATGGGCGGCGGCAAAAGGTAGCCCAGGAGGCCCGCCAGGGTGAGCAGGGCGCAGTAGACGCTGATGCCCTCCTGCGTCGAGACCGCCCGGGAGACCAGTGATACTATAGGGCCCTTTGTACTGGGCGTCACAACGCCTCCTCCCACCGCTGACACGTGGTTATTTTTACATTGCGATCTCTCGAGCATCCCCACATGAGGTGCTGAATGGTGGCGAGGCATTGACGGGCAGTAGAGTTAAGTGTGATTTAGCGGGATAAAACGGCGGCCATCATCGTCGACTAACTGTGCTCACTAATATATGTTTCTTTTTCTTCCCGCAGTCCTGCCGTTGGCGTATACCCAGGGGTTGGCGTATACCTACTACAGGCGGTAGAATCCGTAATGACGGGAGATATTGCACAAGACTGCTCTTTTGGGCCTCGTTCAGCGTGCAGCCGTATAACATCGCGCCTGCTTTTGGCCGTAGTATCTTGAGAAAATTGCTTTCTTTAGCACCCTCTTCATCGGCTCTCATTTAGCTCCCACCGGCTTTTCTAATAGATTGGGTCACTCTTTGCTCGATGTTTTAGAATGCGATGAGAAGCCGTGCATTGACCATACGCGTATGGGTAAAAAAATATGTCGATGCTTCGACTTCCCGCTAGCTTCGCCAAACTTTTGGAGGTGGATGATTTGTGAACACGCCACCCATTTCATCGGCGAGTGCACTATGTCACCGACAATATTGCTTCTCAAAAGATTAGGCTTTAGTCTGTTTAGTGTATTAGTAGGCACAAAAGTGAGGCTATAGTTAGCAGGAGGCCTCTCTGTGTGCCGCCACTGTCCTTGCCATTGTGGCACCCGCCCCACCAAGACGGGAATGCTGGTCTCTGCGTCCGGCTTGGCCACAGCGTAACACCATGAAAATGGCCACAGCGAAAGATTTCGTGCTCTTACGTTCCCCCGTCAGTGATTCGCTTCTTGCGTGCAGAGTAATAATGCGAAGGGAGTTTCTTTAGCAGGTTTGCATTTATAACGTGTCGTACAAGTGACGCGACAGTTTCGATTCATCCTGAGTAGGTCTGGAAGAAGTAACGCACATTTGAGCGTACGTTTCGGTAAGCAGCTACCGTGCACTCCCATAAGCGCATTATCTGGTTGAACGGCGAATCGCGTCGCCCTCCCGAATCCGCAAGTTAGAATCCGAATCCGCAAGTTTTCGGATCTCAGCGTTTGGGTCTTTTACCACTGGAAGGCGACTACGAGGTTATAAAAGGTGACGCCATTTTAATAACGCTGTCTGTAAATTTACTTTTCAACTCGAGCGATGGTTTCTCTGTTGAGCCCTTCGAAGCCATCGCCGTGACGACGCTACAAGCTTCTACTCTATGCAGTGGTCGCATGTAACTCAGCTTGCACATGACGTTCGATGGTGGTTATAAAGAGCCCCTTGCTTCATTGCGTAGAGACGTTACACTCTTTCTCACAAGGGGTAGAACGTAAGGCAACACCGTATACACGACAAGGTCTTGAAGGAGGCCAATTCGATGCCAATGCGTGCATGAGTACCTTGTTTCCAACTAGGAAAGCCAGCAGGCAGATGTGCATGAGGAAGTCGATGCACGTGGCAAATCGGCGTTGCAGCTTGCCGGGAAGTCCCGCGTCCTGGTTCAGCGAGACGCTGTTCTTGATCAGGCCCCCTGGACGCGCGCCGATGCCAGGCACGTCTCAGTGACACCGTAGAGCAAGAGGTCATGGCGGAAAAAAAATACTCAGGAGAGGCCCCAAGTGTACGATAGCGGAAAGTGTGACGGAAGCGAAATCTTTTTGGCTGTACCCTGCACCGAGGATGTCCGTGGAACGCAGTGTTGCTTTGTTGATACGGTGTACTACCGATTTATTTTGCATCGCCTCCCGCTTTATACACCGTTCGCGGGAACGATCAGTCGCTCTTTGAAGGAAAGTAGCTGCGGGGCTGCGACTAATGTCACGGCAGCTGTTAGAATTACCTCACGAAACTTCTCCCGGCAGGTTGCATAAAAGCTGCCTGCCCGAACATTTGGTGAATATTACGTCCCAACATCACCTAACATAACATAACCTCAGCGAACCTAGCGTAACCTAACTAAACGCGTCATAACGTACCCAAATCTAGCCAAACTGCAACAAACCTATCTAACCCAACGACACAGAACACAACCTATATCAAACGTAACTGAAACCATTCTAGAAGTCCCGTGCGACGATTTCAAGATTAACCAGAGTAAAAAAAAGCATTAACGAAATCACGATGAGCGAAAAATTCTGAAAAGTAAAAAAAACAACGCAATATCGGACTCGAACCTGAGCCTTCCCGTTTAACATCAAGTAGTATACCACAGCTGTACACGGGCACGTCTTCTTACGTTTTCTTAGGCAATATTTAACCCACAGAATTTCCTCGTAGCGTGCTTAGCCAATGAGAGGCGACTGCCGTAAGACATTTCTGACGGTAATTCTCCCGGTTGCCGGGATAATAGAGACAACTTTGCTGCGGAGAATGCGAGCGTGGCTGATTCGCATGCCAACATTGCGGGAGCAGCGGCTAAAAAAGTGACGTCCAGGCGCCTCCTCAGTATTCGTACCTTCGTCGGGCAGATATACGTCCATGTGCTAAGCCTCTGTATGTCCCGTGTGTGGGAGAAGGCCGAAGTGCTGCACGCATTATGAGCAGAGGGGAGACAGCGGCACGGCAGTCTAATAGTGTTAACAACACTGCTGTCGGTTTGCTTCGAACGACCAAACAAAGCTGCTTACACCGATAGCACATCCTTAAGCGCTGCCCCATCGTATCGACAGACGCTCATCGTGCGATTTTCCAACAGCTCACCTAAGGGCTCGCTGCTCTGCGACAGCATCTGAGGGCCGACGGGGGTGGTTGTGGCGACTTCAAACCCCTTCGCGCTGCCTGGCAGCGTCAGCACCTCAAGTCTACGCAGGCGGCACTGTTCTTGGGTCAAGGCGGGTTAGGCGGGAGTCCCGCAGAGGAATAGGGGAACTTCTAGCTGCTCTGAAGGCTCGATGCGTGCGGCACGCGGGCGATTCTTTTTGTTCTCGTCTTTTTGCGCGTGAATCCGTGGCTGCTGTTGTTGTTGCGCCTTTAGGCGTGACGCATTCCCAATTAGGGGATCAGCCAATAAAGAGAAGACAGCGAAAATAAACATAATTCTTATTTAATAACGAGGCGCTTACGAAAGTTCATTTAGACCGGTTGGAAAGAGTTCTGCTTTCATAAACGACAGAAAAAAATTGAAAAATCAAGGTGAGAAAAACGAATGGCAATCATAAAATGAAGGTAGGGTCTATTATCCCTGCAACCGGGAGAATTACTCTCACAAATTTCTCACAGCAGTCGCCTCTCACTGGCAGGAAAAGCTATATACGCGGAGATACTATGGGATAAATATTCCCTAAAAGCCGCACTTGCAGCTGCCCCTGTAGCGATGTGGTATAGTAATTGGTTAAGGCTCAGGTTTGAGTCCGCCTTGGCGATATTTTGTAAGCTTTCAAAAGTTTTCGGTCATCGTAATTTTGTTAATGCTTTGTTTTAATCTGGTTATTTTATCAAGGGTTCGGAACACAGGACTTTTAGAATGGGCTGAATTGCGTTTAATATTGGTTGTGTTTTGTCTCGTTGGGCTAGGTTAGATTGGGTTTGTTGCAGGGTCGGCGCGGCGGGGTGCGCGACGAACACAGACACAGGCAGGGGGCGGGTTTGGCTTGAAGCATCCCCACTAGCTGTTGTGCACGCTGCTGTTGCTGAAGAATGTACTCGTAGAATGCCATGAGCCTCGCGAGGCTGCGGGAACACCCGAAACTGTACGAACGACGATGTAACATCTGCTCACGCGCGGCCGCTGCGCTTGTTGAAGGCGGCGATAGACTGCTGCCCGTAGCCATCTTCGCGCACTCTATCTAGGCTAGTACCTAAAGGATCTGCCGCATAGCGACGCGAAACACTAGATAGAGGCACCGAAAACGTAGTTCGAGAAGTCGAAATCACGGAGGGAAGGAGAACATGCCCTCACTGCTCGGCTGCACGAGGATCTCTCCAAGGTTCTGCTGTTTATTCTTGGAAAGATGCTCCTCTCCGCTTTCTTTCAGCCGCCTCACTGCCGGGCTACAGCGGCGGCGTCCTCCGCTCTAGTTCGACAACGGCCGACGCTCGGGCGTTAGGGACGGCACCCCCGCAAATCCCAGGTAACGGCTGGCAGTATCTATGGTTTCACTCTCTGTAGAGCCACGTGTGTGAATTCAAGTGACGTCGCATGGCAATTGTTGTGGGTGTCGTTCACAGCTTTGCTTTCCAACCACATGGAGCCAATTTTTGTAGCGGTGGCTTGTAGGCGGCCGCCAATCGCACGAACAGGCAAGTTTCTGTCGTGTCACGAAGTTGTCGCCGGAGGGTGGCTGGCTAGTCTCCACTGCGGCGCATATGTTTTCTTTATTGTTACGATTATTCGTGCGAAGTTAATGTTGAAATTGGTGTCTTGGTGTCGTCGTTACGGGGACAAAGCAGTCTTTTTTTCTTAATGTTGAGGTGTCTACATGTGCCAAAAAAGTTTCGACTTCAGGCTGCGGGCATAGTTGTTGGGAGAACATCCACGCTATTAGGGGAGGCGCAAGTAGAGTCTGACAAATTAAACACGATCACTAAAATATGATCCAGGACACAAATAGCTTAATTTCTGTCCACGCAGGTCAAAGTTGGGAAGCGTGGCATTCCAGATATGCCAATAGCGCGCCGTTATTTGACATCCGTGTATTTTTCATTTTTGTGTTCCGGTTCATATTTCCGTGTTCGCATTTGATTAGTCTGTCGGTCTGTCTGTGACTTGATTCAGCCTCCCGGCCAAAGCAAAGTAGATATTGCGCAATAGCCTTATATACTCACAGCTAAAGGTTAACGTCTAAGCCCGGTTTATATGGTCATACTTGTCAACTTTGTTTCTCTAGAACAAGACATTACGCAAATATAAGACAGGAAATTAGTACACAAGGGATATCTACAGTGTTCCTTTATTAAAAAATTCATGGATGCTTGGTTTTTCGATAGCAAATGATATTATACATCTTCTGCAGTAAACTACCGCCTGCTGTTGCCCGCGCCACTTCCAGGCGGCATACGAGAAATCACACAACAGCAACAAAAGATGATGATGATGATGTCCTCAAAGATTTTGGCACAAACCCACAAGGGAGGATTGGCAAAGGCTAAATTGGTTGTTTCACTATCTGGGTTCCACCTCCTGCTTGGAACGCACGTGGAGCACGGCCACGCGGTTCTATAAACCTTGAAGTCGGCCGTCTCGATTCACGCGCGTCACCGCCGTACTGCAGCGCTGGCATCGAGGAACCCGGCCTTTAGCAGTGGAACGCGGTAAATTCAAATCGCCTTGAGCAAACCCTGGGTGTGTTTACCTTGGGATGAGCGCGACGTTACAGGGTGGTGGTAACACGCATTTATTTTATGTACAAGGGATACAAAGACGCCATGTTACGCTTTAGTGAATTTTGGTGATGTAATGGGAGTTGGGGAAAAAGTACGATACATCCAATGGTACATCCAACTGGGTGTGGAATTAAAGGAAATGGTGAAGACCAGAGACCTCGACGAAATTTCGTAGAGCGACGAGCAGGCGCCATTCTTCGCTCTGATTGGAACTGCCTTGATAAAGACAATCATTAAGGCTCGGTGGGATTGCCAATCCTACGGTTTTGAAGGCTTGTTCGCGACAGTCGACAAAACGAGGACAGTCCCACAGGAGGTGTGCAATGTCATTATTGGCTGAGCACCACGAACACTCGGGGTCATCTAGGCTGCCGAATTTTGTGCCGCGAAAGTGTGGGGTTCTTGCCGATCCAGTTCTAATCCTGTGAACGATCGTGTGCCATTTCCGGGGCCAATGCTGAGGTATGACTGGACGCTTCACTCCTAGAGACGCTCGTAGTTGCAACTTCCTTTCCACCTTGCGGCGGGTGTAAAATTCTGAGCTCGAAGTAGGTGAAGGTTCCTCCGCTGTGTTTTCACAGTTCTCATCCGTCTCTTCATCCTGAGATGCAGGTGATGGCACAATGACCGAAGGAAGCCCAGGCGAATGTCTATGCTCAGAAGAGACGGGGTAAGCCCTGATGATGCCGCTTTTCCCAGTTGATGTGTCCCTTGCGGCTTGTTGCGCAAGTGCGTGAGCCTTGCCATTGCCTGAGATTCCTGCGTGAGCCGGTATCCAGAAAAAGGTCACAAGACGTCCGCGGGTCCGCAGCGTGCTGACGCGTTGCCGGATATTTAAGATGACCTCGGAGGTTTCATCTGGTCATTTTAGACGGCGTAGGACATTGATCGCGTCTGTAAGAATCACCGATTCTTTGAAACGTTCTTGCGTTTCTAGCCACTGAACATCTTTCTGAATGGCTATCACCTCGGCCATCTCAGGTGTCGTGTTGTCGAAAAGGTGTAGCTTACGCTTTTCATCGCATTCTGGACACACGAAGGCAGCACCCGCACGCCCAGTGACTGGGTCAACTGAGCCGTCGGTGAAAATTCTGAGAGCGGTGTTATACTCCTCGTCTAGCCGTTTAAGTGCCAAGGATGCTCGGGTCAGTTTCCGTTGTTCGGCCCTCCAGCCATCAGGAACAGCACGAGAGGTGAGCGGGAAAGCAAAAGGGGGCATTTCTTTGGCAAATGTCTGCAAACACTATCGTCTTTTGACTGCAAGACCGTTCAAAGCGCAAAACGTAAAACGAGGGACGACGAGAGGCACAGGGACACGCGCTCCCTGTGCCTTTTCTGCGCGTGTCCCTGTGCCTCTCGTCGTCCCTCGTTTTACGTTTTTCGCTTTGAACGGTCTTGCAATGGAATACCAACTTGCCCAGAAATCCGCCTTAATCAGTTACGTCTTTTGACGACATTTGCAACGAAAGGAGCAGATACGCGGCCATTTTTTTTAACTCGAATCTGTGCAGAGGCTTTCCAAAGTATATGCATCAATTTGAGCATTGTTGCATACGTTTATTCTTTGAGCTGTCAGCCATTTTGTGGGCCGTCGGTCGACGACGACGACGCCGAGTTTCCGACCAACCAAGCTGATGTCCCATTAAAACATACGATCTCCCATTCGGGCCGACATAGCCGTTGCAGGGTTCTGTAGACCCTGCAAAGGGTCTTTAGCTAGCTTTTCCGGCCATGTTTAACTTGCAAGGTAACGGCATTCAAGCTATTAAACTGTGGGCACGAAACACTTCAGAACGTTTTTACCGCGGGAACCAAGCGGAAATAGCACCGGTTTTTGCAAACAATCATTTGCAAACACTTGCGTGGAATACCAGTCGAATTTTCGGACTTTTTTTCTTCAAATTGCGCGAAAAGCAGGAAGCATACTCCGGCGTTCCATGCACGCAGCCAGTGTGCTGTGACGTCATAGATGACGGGCGTAAATTCAAATTTAGTTCCTCTATATAGAGCTATCTACGTACTCATTCGACGAAACGTGCGTTCAGAGGATAGGTGCTGACTCAATTAAAAATGGGCAGTGTCCCGTTTTCGTTGTAGTGCTTTCGCTGTAGTCATAGGGAATTTCAGGTGTTACGGGAAGTGTTAGAAACATGCCACCACTTCATTGCATTTTCAGCGCACTCTCGCCTTTTGTGCCCCCTCACTGCAACTCATTGTTTCCTCCGGCGTTCGCATGGGCGAGTTCTTTCCGCTGCGTCGCACTAGCACCTCACTCCTCCTGCGATGAGGGATGACGAATCACGTACCTTTTGTCGAGCCATGGAAGAAAAAGGCACCCATGAAAAAAAAAAAAAAGAATCCGGGGCACCTCTGGGTACATTATCTATAGAGTACAAAACAACCTCTTCAAGCTACATCTTGTTGCCGACATGTTGCAGTGCCATGGTTGTGTCAAGAGAACATATTGATCCACGAACAATACACACACAGGTTGTTGCATCAGAACAAATTTATTCGCGAAAGCAGACTTCGATCACGTAGCGACACAATGTTAGACGTACGGAGAAATTAGGCAGTGCTTACAATGTAAAAAAATACTTAAAATATGCTTTTTCTTGTGTGGTAAACACCTTGCGTGCACGAGCTTTCGGTTTGCGTGCAGAATGTCCGTCGGCATCAGGAAACTAAAACGTTCAACACAACCGACGAAGATCCTGCCGACAAGGTCCGACCTCAATGACAAAGTCGGCACCACACCATTGGTCCCCTTCCCCACACGGCCCACTTCGGAGCACGTAGCGTTAAGGGAATACGAATCGTCGCATTAACGCAAAATGGGTACTTTAAATAAAAGATTCACAATATTAAGTACGCAATCGATAATTGGCGAAGTCTTCGAGCGTTGAGGTGCAGTGAATGTATGGCTAAAAAAAACAAAAACAAAAACAAAAAAAAAACATTGGCGCAGCACCACTATCTACATACATAAATGCGCAGAAAACGCTTAAAAACAAAAATTACAAAAAAACCGGGGACACAGCGATGGTTCAAAGAGCCGCGCTATGAGCGCGAGTCACGTTGCTCAAGTGAAACATGGCAGAAGGATGAGGGGATGAGGCGTCGCGGAAGACCATGATTCCTATGGTGTTCATAGAGATGAACACGACGGTGACGGCGACGGATTTGAGCAGCAGGCCGTAGGCTACCTGCAAGGCAAGGGAAGAAACGAAATCTAAAAAAGACGGTTGAAACGCGAAGATTTCTTCGATACAAAGGCAAAGTCCACAATCCAACCAGCCAAAGTCCAAATAAACGCCAACGCTGAGCTCACCCAATGTGAGGTAATGATTTTGTATCTACTAATTTCTGATTGCGTCATCTGAATGTGGTGATTCGGTCAGCTCAGCGATGGCGTTGATTTGGGCTTCCAATTTGGTTGAGCCTGTGGCGCGATCAACGTGCCATCTCTGCGCCTGTTAGAAAATGCTTTCACCATCATCGTCATCATTATCACCTTCTTCATCACCACCACCATCATCGCTATCGCTCAGCTGTATAACGCTAAACTGCACTCGTCTACCAGAATAGAACCCGCTGTGCATGTAAAGACATCCCCCTGTTCATACGGTGTGGGATTAGTGGGTAGAATTCGCTTTTGTGCAGTGTGCTTGCGCGTTACAGTGAGGCATAGAAAACTTTGTCTTAAGGGGCCCTGCAGCACGTTTTTCAACTATTTTTGAAATTCTTAATGCTTGCCGACCGTAGTCACCCAACACACCCAGTACTTAGATTAGGGGATCGCAAAGTATACCTCAGTACTGCTCTGTGCCCATCAAAGAACTTGTAAACTCGCCCAAAAGATTTTTCTCTCTTTCCCGGTCTTGACCTTCTTGGACGGCTCGAATTACGTCAGTAAGGCCATGTAGCGGCTGTTGCCCGGTTTTCCTTCAGTTGCAGCAATGAACGCTTTTCGATAGAAACTTAAAAAAAAAAAAGCCACATAAACAAAGCCAAAGTGGAAGTTGGTGCGACGAGCAAATCAGGCAGTGCCACTACGTTTTGGCGATCACTATATAGCATTCGCACTGGTTCCAGAGGCGAAGGAAAAATTGAAAGCGCTTATGGAAAGTGTTGTCGGGTCCCTTATATAGTAGGGGTTTGTCTCCCCCTCTCTCTCTCTCCACACACACACACACACACACATGCCCGCACGCACGCACAGAAAACGGCTCGTTCCCAAATGAAGCCAGCGGCGCGTCGACCGAACTATCGCTCGACAAACTTTATTTTAAGCGTTCGACCACGACAGCTTTATACCTAAATCTGCGTCGCTCAGATCGGTCGCTCAGATCTGCTCGCGTCGCTGAAGATGTCGAAAGACGACAGTTTAATGCTGTCCCTGCCACGTAATTGCCTCGCCTGTCTCATCCGCCCCCTTCTCACGCTCTTCCGCTCCTGTCTCGGTCCACCCAACGCGTTTTGTTTATTTGCTGTAGCAAAACCAAGCGCGGATCTACTTTTAATTAAAAGAATACTGCAAACTCGAGTTGTATATTGACGTTCTCCCTCAGAGGGACTTAAAGGTGAAAAATGTTGACAAATACGGAGCATTTCTCTGGATTGATTAGATGGAAAAAGCTTCTTTTGACTTTGGCCGGGCGGCTGAATCGAGCCTGTCCAGGCAGACCGAGAGATCAAAATGTTCGCGTTTGAGTTGACAATGAAAGATTACCGTCTTCAAACGCTTCGCTAGCCATCCACCTTCACCGATCGGAATGTCTCTTGATTTGTTTCGTTAGGCTGAACCGTGTCTTAAAACAGCCGGTAACCTCGGCCACCCACGAATGCAGACGCAGGTCTAGGAGGAGGAGGAGGAGGAGGAGCCTCAATGGGACTTCGATACCTCGATGTAAGACAAGAGGGCTCCGAAGGCGGTTTTAGCGGGCGATCACGCCCCTCCTTCACCGGACCCACCAATGTACGAAAGCTTGCGCTGAGTGCCCAAAGGTCCGTGCCCTCCAGCGGAAAGTGTGAACACTTGCCGCTGGAGGGACCAAAAGCGACAGAAGCGACGCGATTTATTCCGCTGTTGTCGCTCGACATCGCGCTCGTCGTGTCACAAGAGCGATTGGTCACGACCAATTTTTGTGGCCGCCGTCGCTGCCGACGCGGAAGAAAGATGCGACAGGAGCTTCTGATGTCGTATCCTGCCATAGCGCATGGATACTGTGTGACGTCGAAACCTAAACTCCCGTGATGTGGCGTTCCAAGCGAGACAGAATAACAAGAAAAGCAAAAATAGGTCGTTGCCGTCACTCGTGTCGCGTTCAAATGTGAGCTCTGAGTGTGGCGTGTCGCTCCAGTCGCATTGCTCGCTTTTGTCGCTCCCGTCGCAAGTGAGAACAAAGCTTAAGCACATTATGCAAAATCCCGCAGTTTTAAACGCTCGTGGCGTGCCTCGGGAGGCGGCCGCTCACCATGTGCCCGCCCTTGACATAGACGTACTCGCGCATGATGAGGATGGGCAGCGACACGGGCAGCACCAGGTTGATCGAGGCTGCCAGGCACACGGGCACCGCGTAGAACGATACGGGGACCTTGGACGCCACCGCCTGCGTCCCCAAAGGAGAACGCCACGGCGTGCACTTTTTTTACTTATCCAAGGGCCCTAATTTCTTCAACGGGGAAGAATAGAAGACCCCGGGGCCCATTGCGTGAATTTTGCTCAATAATACGATCTAAGCCAATCCTGTGGTTCAGCTTCACCGTAATGCACTCGAGGGACCAATCCATGCCGCCAAGTTAATTTACACCATTTAATTTACACGATTCACCAAGTTCTGACCAAGTTCTGAGTATGTTCTGACAAAGATAATGCAGAATATACACATTTCCCTCATTGTCAACTAACCCTACGAGCCTACGAGAGCGTCGTCACATTGTATTTGTCAGGAATTAGGTGAGGAAACGCACTTGTTTGAGTGCACACCTGTCGTGTGAAACATTTTGTGAATTCGACCGAAGGAATCGCGAACAGCTGTCGTCATTCGCAACTCCTATCAATGCCCCTGTAAGCTACTACATTGGCAACCGAAAAGTTTTCCTATAGAAGATAATAACGTTGTTTCCCCACCACAACAAACACAGTCGCAGCCTTCACGCGAAAAAAGCTAGTGCTGCTCTCAAAGAAGATTAGCTGCTCAACCAAAAAATTGAACGGAGAAAAGCGCGAATGCCGGCTGTTTGTTCTACACAGGGTATAACGTGGTATCACGTGATACCCTTGTGGTATCACGTTACCACTATATTTGCTTAGCTTTTATCCTGGGGAATATACCCTTTGTCGAGGTGGCGTATAGTAACTGGAACATCGTCGATCTCCACAAATTCCGCAGAAACAAATAAGTTCTGAATTCTTCTTCTTAATCTTTGAAACCCCTAAATGGTACCTCCGCGATCCCATCCATAGTGTGCAGCACTTTGGCGCCCAGTAACGGGGTTTGGCGGCGCAGGCAACGGCGACGGCTAAGGTGATGTCCGCGTAACTGAGCGAGCAGGCACTCAAGGCTGAGAGAAACGGGAGGAGGATTACTTGTGAAAGTGTGAGGGGGAGGAAGGCACGCGCTGCTATGACGTCACCTCTCTCACTGCCTCTCCCTCACATTCTCGCCATGCTTCGCCACCGAGAGGCGCCCCCTACACTTTCGCCACATGCAGCTCCTCCGTTCATAGCTCATCCGAACCACATGACATTTGCGCGGGAGGTTCAAACAAGATTTGTAAAAACGTGATTGCCGGCGGCGGCGACGCGCTGCGAGATAAAAGATTAACGCGCCGCCGTGCGTTCGCTAATCACGCGGTCACTTCCTGAGACGGAGCAGCTATACGCTGGGACCGAGAAGACGCCAGTTCGTGATGTGCACAAATTTCGCATGCATTAGGGAGTATAGTATTCGTCGGATGCTTTTTAAGATCGCGATCGTGGTAGCTTTATTTGCGCGAATTTAAGTCATTCCCTTTGAGGTCCTTGAGTTGGGCTCGAACGCAACCAAATCTTAACTTCCTAACGTAAACACTCGACCGTAACCTTTGATTGTAGGGTTTAGCGCGCCAACGCAACGCAGGTGATTAGGCTCGACCGTAACCTAAACCTAGCTTAATCTAAACGCGCAGTAAGCTATAGGAGTCGGGCTCGTCTTGCTCACTCACCACCCTGATGACGACAGGTGCCAGGATGTGGGCGAGCGAGTCGCTGACCAGCATCTCGGAGAGGACGGCCGCCACGCTGACCAGGATGAACAAGTTCGCGCTGGTCGACCGGCCCTTCCAGAACTGGTCGTCCACTTTGCCCAGAACGCTCTCCACCACCCTGTACGTCTGCCCAAACACGTGCATGCGTGCGATTATGATTCGAAACTATCGGCAGTACACTCTTGAGAATCGAAGTATAACAGATAGACTACCGGTACTGAACCGTCAGGGTTACATACTCGGCTGTCTAACAGTTTTCTATCAACTTGTCAAAGTTCTCGATCTTTTTTATTGATTATGGTGTGGAACAAGCCTAAGGTACACATGGGAAATGTAGCGCGTAAGTAGACGGCTGCGCATTAATTTTGACCACCTGGGGAACCTTAGAGAGAGAGAGAGAGAAACACGTTTTATTCCTGGCCAGGCTAAGTTAGTTCGGACGGTAGAGCCGCGGAAGCGCAGCTCTAGAGGCCCGAGCCCTGTCGACCAGGGCGCACTGGGACTGGGCGTCCGAGCGCGCGAGGGCAGACAGCCAGGCGTCGAGGGGGTTGGGTAGGGGAAGAGGAAGCAGGGCAGGGCAGTGCCAGATGGCGTGGGGGGTGTCTTCGTAGTCCCCGCAGTGTGGACAAGCGGGGGTGGGAAAGAGGGATGGTGATATGTGGGTGAGGATGGATCGAGTGGGGAGGGAATGGGTTTGGATCTGTCTCCAGAGGGATGATTCAACCGGGGATAACGAGGGGTGAGGGGGTGGAAGGGTGGTGCGGGAAAGCCTGTGATGGAGGGTGATTTCGCGGAAGGTGAGCAGTGGCTCTAGGTGAGGAGGGGGATGTGAAGCGGGGAGGGGGCTCTGCTGAGGGGTCCGGTGTATCAAAGCTCGGGCCGCCTCGTGTGCCTTCTCCGCGCCCCCAAAGCCCACATGGCCAGGAGTACACAAAAGGGAGATGGTGCGGTGAGGAGGGGGGTGGGAGGGGAACCTTAGCATGCGCCGCAATTTCGACACGCGGGCGGTTTCGGGTTTTTACTCCATGTAAAAGCAGCCACTGCGTCCGGAATCGAACCGGCGGCCTTGGGCCCAGCAACACGACGCGGCACTGAGCCACCGTGGCGGATTCTTGATCTTTTCCAGATTGCTCTCTAACAGTTTTGCGACCATTTTAATTGACTATGCACGATCAGGAACATGCGCGCATCTCGCCTCTTGTAAGTAAGCTGCTATGACGAGCCAAAAGGTCCCGTTCATCATTCAGTTACGGAGACACGCACGCGATAGTTCTGCACCCCTATAGTTTGAACTCAACACGCGCAAAGCACGCTTGTCGTAACACGCACTTGTCCAGAAACATGCCACTCATTTGATTTGTTCGCGATCTTTTGATCTTCGCCTGCAAGCAGCCTTGCTCAGTGTTACAACGTGGCTCTCAAACACTTCTATTATTTCCGCCTCAAAACTCTTGGCTCACGTCTGGATTTATTTGCAGCCTTTATGCTGCGCATCAGTATGTCACTATAGATGCTAACTTGAATGCTCTGACTCAACAAGCAGTTGCGTTAGGTACAAATTCATTGCAGTAGCGTGAAAGATGATGAACCTTCGTCGATTTCCGGACTAACATTGCCGTCCGAAAACTTACAAAGGAGCAAGCGCATTCATCTCAGCTTAGCGAATGGAATACAGTTACTCTGCGGATTCAGGAGTAGATGAAGGCCTGATTGCCTTAAAAACATAACGAAATCGTGCCAAGTGGGGACCAAAACTGCCGAAATGTGGTACTGAGAGGCGTGGCCCCAAGCCCCAATACTGCATCATGCGTCGGTCCGTGTCCGGCACGCATGTACCTCGATTGTCCGCGTGAGGGCCATGACCGAGCCCATCATGAGGATGAGGTGCCACGGCATGCGTGCGGCCACCGTGCGCCAGCTCAGCATGCGCTGTGACCAGCAGTGGCGCAGCGTCGACGCGGGCACCACGCTCATCGCCACCACGGACAGGCCGAACACGGGACCGTCCAGGAGCCTGCAGACGTCCAAATATGATCGGAGATATACCATAAAGCTCGGGACTTCGAACAGCCGATGCCGAGAAGGAAATGTCACGGTGGGAAAATGACAAATTCCTGACATGAACCCAGAAACGACTTATCGCGTAGGTCGACCTGATTCGTCGCACATCCCTGTTTCTCCCGCAGTCGCAAAAGCTATCAACGAAGGCATCTCACCAGTTGGGGTCCAAAGAGCTGTACGCAGTGATAACGAGTGGGATCCCGACGATGCAGCAGAAGAGCAGGCTGTCCCTGACACTGCCAAGGAGGAGCGATGGTGTGAGATGATTTGTTAAATGCGACCTTTTTATAAACACAAACAAATATCGACTTACACGGGTGCCTTGATGCTGCACCGACGAGCCCGAGAGCACTTTGACATGTCCTCGTGTGTTTGTTCGTCAATTTCGTCAACGCTGAGGGGGGAAAAGAAATATAGGCGGAATTTTTTGAAAGAGCAAAGCTGTTGTACCAGTTTATACAATGCCATGAATCTTTAACAGCGTGATCAGGAGTTAAATCATGAACCAATTTTTTGTTGAGGCTTTCAACAGAAGCGGGAGGATCATTCGCCCTCGCTTTTGAGCCAGACCCGGCAGGCTTTTAGGTCCACACGAAGATTCTACGTTCTCAGAACATTTAAATCTGCTGAACGAATGTCGTTGTATTAAAATAGCGAAGTACAATTGTGTAGCAGTTTAAACGGAGGGGCATTTTCTGTATACACTAAGCGACAGTTAAATGTTTCAGAGATGCAGAAGATATCGCATCACACTGCCTGTCTAAAGGCATATATTACGACAAATAAAAGGCATTCCTCTTTACAGACGCATGTCAATGCTTGAGCCTGCGCAGAGGGTCAAACGTTGTCGGCTCATGTCTCTCTCTTCTCAAGAAAGAAAAACGTCGTGAGGAGACATTTATCAAATATGCTTTATTAGAGAGAGGTGACAAAGAGTGTAAGACATCGATGCCATTACGGTACTTTTAACCTGGGTAAGCTGTGGCCCAGAAACAGGCGAATTAGAAATGTACGTACGTACGCGCCCGCATTTGAATTAACGTGATGGCAGCGTATACAACAGCTGGCGCAGAACAGCTGTTCCAACGCCATGGCCTTAGCGAAGCGTTTGCCGAAGTGTTCATCGAAGCGGAGCTCCGCTCCACTCACCAGCTCATCAGGCTGCTGCAGTATATGACCAACCAGCACAGCCCGGAGCAGATGATCACCACGGGTATCGCAACGGCAAACCAACTCCGCCAGTCCACAGGGCACTCCTTGTCACGGCTGCAGAAACAGAAAAGAAGCCGTCGCTGCCTCCACCACCAATTCGAGCAACACTATTCGCACGGCAAGTTATTAACAGGAGAACTGTTGTAGGTAGACCCTTTTCTAAGTCTGCTGAAATTTGTGCGCCACGCAGGGGTAGGAGCAGCTTCCACCGGCGGCCTCGCAGATACCGTGCCATCCTAAATTTATATCGGAGATCATCAACAGTTTGCGGAACAAAGTAACTGTGAAACTACGTAACCGCAGAATGGCCTGCACCAATTTTCTGAGCTGTGGAGAAAAAGCCTGGTGGAGTAGGGAATTCTACAAATTAGCAAAGTGCCTCTGTCACGTGCCACCAGTGCTTCATGCACGTGCAAAGAAATCGACTGTTAATTGACCCGAAACCCAACCAAGCCGCACCAGCTGAGGAAAAGTTACTTGCGAAGCGACCGAAGTTGCAAAGACAAACGTCTCAGTACATGTCGTGGCACGCAGAGGCTGTTGGCAGCTGAGAGGATTTGCTGCGCCTGCGCGCATCGGCTGTCGGCGCGTGCCGTGAACCTCATCTCAGTCGAACAGAGGTCAAGTGTGTTTTCATCTGACTGCAGTTCGAATTCTCTTCTTCCGCGCGCAAAACTTAGAATGGGTAAATTTTCTCCTACAGAGGTTCTTTCGCTGCGAGCAGTGGGCCAGTGCATTTTGGTAAAAGCTCGGGAGATCTCATGTTGCGGGATAGCGTGATCATGGCTAGTGTAATCCTGTTTACTGTACAGTCGTTTAGTCTTGTCCTGAGTTCAACAGTTTTAAATTCGCCTCTGGCTTTCCGTCGTCCAAACAGAGGCAACGCTTGCACGCGAGAATCTCGGCAGTTACACCACCTCAACCTGGCCGCGATCGGGACCACATGAATGGCGCTTTGGCCGTGTCATTCTTCTGTCTTCCTTCGCCTGAGGGTTTGCCCTAATCAATTTGGTATCGGATCGGAAAATGAACCGTACTGTATTGTGTAAGTTGGTAGGACAAAATTGTGTACACAATTAACGACGCCGAGTTATTTTAGAGCGACAGCTATTCAACGTTATGTCTCGCAAGGTCATTCATCGCGTCGCAGCGACCTTGAGCCGCCGTAATCATAATGTGGCAAGTATGTCGTCCCGCCGTGTGATCCGCTGCAGAGGCAGCGCAGCTGCGCTCGCTTGGAGACTCGCCCGTTCTGTATCACATGACTAGAAGGTTCAACGGCTGCTTCGCTGACGCTTTGTCTCACATTTTCGCCATTGATATCTGGCCAGCTGGGTTCCCGGTGCCTGCGCTCTAGCATCAAGCGACAGCTTGATTCGAATCATCAAGTAGCCTGACTTTTAGGAAACACTGTGTGCTTAGTCCTGGAAAAATTATGCCAAGCAGACCTTTCGTCATAACTAGGTTTACAAGTGTTCAACGCGACCCATTTTTTATCTTGCTTTCTTCCCATTCCGCTGCGTACCATTGGAGCATGACGAGCAGCGCTTGTCGCGTGGGCACCGTGTTGAAGTTGATCAGGTTGCCGAAGATGGCGGTGTAGGCGGCCCCGACGATGAACGCTGGCCGCACCGCCGTGGTCAGCCTGCAGGGAGAGGAAAAGTGGTGACGGACGCGCGAGAGGACGAGGCAGAGAGTTAGAGCGAGCTTGCACTTACGCTCGCACACGTGAAGACGATGTCTGTTGCTCGTACCCGTTGTCTGAAAGGAGAAATGTTTCACGGACACGCATTAGACGCTATGGTGCTCACAAAATACCATTCTGATGCTGTGGTTGTACCACGAACATTTAGAGTCGAAATGGCCCGATGGGCAGAACGGCAAATGATGAGGACGAAGTCTTCAAGCCTGCTGCTACTGCACTTCTATCAGTCAGATTCCCGCTACGCCGAACAGCAAGGGAATGCGAAGATTTCCTTTATAATTCTCGGCCGTCAAAACAGGCACACGCCGAAAAAGGAATCGTTTCGAAGTTGAGGCCGAGAGGACGACCGATATGATGAAGCTTGGAAATTTGTGATGATGAAGCAAGAGACGAAACATTGGGTAGCCTCAGCATTGGGAAGGTATACACGATTGAGCTATCCATTGGCACGTGTTTTTGTTAGCGCGCGCACGTGTGCACGTGAGCATGTGCGTGTGCGTGCGCACGTGAGAGAGGCGATGCTATAGGGCCATTGGGTGGTAGTGGTGGGGGTGAACGTTTATTGGAGCAACAGGGGAAGGGGTGTAGGAGGCCTTCTTAGTCCAGAAGGCCTCGTGACCGCGCTGACTGGAGAGCAGGCATGCAGAATGGCTGAACACCGATGAAACCCTCGGCAGCGACCACTGCATTCTTCTCACTACAATTCGGACGCATCCCCTTACCCGTCCCCATCAACAAGCGAAACTTCCGGACTGGGACAAGTTCCGTTCGGAGTACACGACTTCGGCCCCCATTGTTCAACAATGCTACGCCACTTGGTCTCAACACCTTGTGACGTCGCTTCGCCAAACTGAGCAGACGGTTCAGCTCTCAGAGGCCACGCCGGGGGTGGATAAACATCTACTGCATATCTTGGAGGCTCGGCGTAGCCTTGTCCGCCGTTGGCACCGACAGAAGAATAACCGTAAGCTCAAACTCCGCATAGCAGCCCTTACTCGGGAAGCGGCCGAGTACGCGGCCCAGATCGCTGACTCCAATTGGGTAGAACGCTGCAACAATGCCGCCAAGCATATGTCCAACCGCAGCACGTGGCGTTTCTTCAGGGCTCTCATCGACCCTAGCCAAACGCGCACAGAAACGCAAAAACATCTTCAACGCGCGCTCCACGCTTACGCGGGTGACGCAGATAAATTGGCACAGTCTCTTAGGTATAAATATATCTGTGGCCTGCAGGACTCCATCGAACCGGCGTTCTCATATGCAGGCTCGGAGAACGCAGACTTGGATCGTTGCTTTGAACTCCACGATCTGAAGGCGGCCCTGTCGAAAATGAAGCGAGGAACGGCGCCGGGTCGGGATCAAGTGACTGTTAAGCTTCTAGCCAACCTCCCAGACCCAGCATACCTTCACCTCCTCGACTACTTCAATCAAATTTGGGAGGGGCGCGAACCGCTACCAATTGATTGGAAAACGGCTCTGGTAACTTTTATTCCCAAACCGGGCAAGTCTGTCAACATCGAAAATCTACGCCCCATTTCGTTAACCTCGTGTGTGGGGAAGCTTATGGAAACAATGGTTAGGGATAGGCTTTCCGATTACCTCGAGGTCCAGCACACTTTTGCCGACACTATGCACGGCTTTCGTCCACATCGCTCTGCTCAGGACATTCTCCTACAACTCCATCGTGACTTCATTGAGCCGATCGAGCATACAAGTAACGATAAGGTAGTCCTCGCCTTAGATCTTCAGGGGGCTTTTGATAACGTTACCCACAAAATCATTCTTACCTATCTTTCCCAAACGAACTGTGGGCATAATGTTTTCAGGTACATCCGTCAGTTCCTGACTGAACGGCAGTCGTATCTCCGCATTCAAGGCAAGGAGCATGGCCCATACCATCTGGGTACTCGAGGAACACCACAGGGAGCGGTCCTCTCTCCTCTTTTGTTAAATCTCGCCATGGCTCATCTCCCCCCACTGCTGAAGGATATCCCCGGCGTACGGCACGCTCTGTACGCCGACGATATCACGCTGTGGGCAACCCAGGGTTCCCTTGGCAGCATTGACGCCAGCCTGCAGCATGCAGCATCGGTCGTAGATGAATACGCGCGCCGCTGCGGCCTCGAATGTTCCCCTGAAAAATCGGAGTACGTGCATCTTCGCCCCAAACCAAAAGATACGACTCAAATCGCACTTTCCTGGCGAACCGGGCCAATCCCGGAACGCGAGGAAATCCGTGTCTTGGGACTCTTCATACACAACAGCAGGAAAGTCGACACAACCCTGCGCAAGTTACGTATGGTCGGGGATCAAGTGGGACGCATGGTCCGTCGGGTCTCAGACAAGCGGGGGGGTTTCAGAAGCCGCGATGCTTTGCGCCTCGCCAACGCTTTCGTGACCAGTCGGATCCTATTTCGACACCCTACCTACGTTTGCGCAAATGGGATGTGCACACGCTCGAAGGCATTCTCCGCAAGATATACAAGCGCGCCCTCGACCTCCCGATCTCGACGTCTAACCAGCGTCTTGCAGATTTGGGAATAACCAACACGTACGGATAACTCAAAGAGGCCCATCTCCATAACCAGTACCTGCTGCTTACCAAGTCGCACGCTGGGAGATGCCTCTTACAACGCCTCCACATTTCCTACACATATCAGGCAGAAGAGCGAACCACGATCCCAGAGGACTAGCGTGGTGCGTTGGATATCCAGCCTCTACCCCAAACCATGGCTAGAGGTACTCACGAAGGCAGGCGAACTGCGCGGGTTACAGCCTTGCAAGGACGCTATGGGTCCCGGCCTGGAGTATTCTACACGGACGCGTCTGGCCCTCACCACGGGGGGTGGTACACGGCAGCCGTAATGCATCAAAACGTGCCTGTTCAAGGGCTCACTTTTCGAGCACCGGACATTTCTCATGCGGAGGAAGTCGCCATAGCTCTCGCCGCAGCGGACCCCGCATCTCGGATCATTATTACCGATTCGCGGAGTGCGTGCCAAAATCTTACCAAAGGTCGCATCACCATTCGCGCTGCTCGAATCCTCAAGGGCTGTTATTATATGGACCACCCAAATACACGTTCCGTTATCTGGACTCCAGCTCACGCAGGACTAGGTGGTAACGAGGCTGCCGATGCCTCAGCCCGCGCGCTTGATTCGCGGGACCCTCCTCGTCCTCCATCTCTTGACTATCCAGAACCTAACCCGGTCAGCTCATTTCGCGACATCACAGCGATGTACAAATTGAACAGGCTCCGATTTCCGCCTCCGGCGCCGGGCCTGACTAAGGCTGACGAGCGCTGGCTCTTACGGCTATACACTAACACGGTATTGTGCCCGGCGATACGTAAGCACTTCAATCCGGCCTTCTCCGGGGAATGCCCACACTGATCATCCGTTTGCGGATACTTTTCACATGGTGGGGGCATGCCCATCCAACCCGGTGGTCCCCCCAATCACGTCCCCTTCCCCCCCCTACCCGTGAGAGCTGGGAGGCTGCTCTGCTCGGCTGCTCGACCTTGGAGGGCCAACGAGCCCTCGTGGCCAGGGCGCGCGCCGCCGCGGAAGCCACTGGGGTCCCGGACTAGGGACTCCTCCTAGAGTTTGAACAGGGTCGGCCCTTAAGGCCACCCCTATCTCTCACTTGTATATAGTACTATAAATGTTTTTCACCACCAACACCACCCGGGAGACCAGGGCCTGCTGGCGGGCTGGGTCCGGGCTGGTCAGCTCAGTCTCCCACTGCTCCAGGGAGGGTGAGGGGAGGGGGTTAGGTGAGTATGGGCAGGAGAATACTAGATGGTAAGTGGTGAGAAGGGTATCGCAGTGCTGGCAGTGGGAAGGGTAAATAGTGGGGGCGATATGGTGTAGGATGGCATGATTGAAGAATGTGCCAGTTTGTAGTCAGCGGTATGTGTAACATTCGTAGTTGGTGAGGGTGTGATAAAGAGGAGGGTATGTTCTTCGTGTGTGGGTATAGTGAGATAGAAGGGCATTGGAAGTGGTGTCGAGGGGTGTGAGTAAGTCAGGCGGGGATAACTGAGGTGTCCGGCTCGCCGGTTCCTTGGATGGGAATGCCCGGGAGTGAAGCGCTCGGGCGGCAGCATGCGCTGCTTCGTTCCCTGGGAGTCCAGCGTGACCAGGTGCCCAAATGAGTGTGATGTGCGTAGAATTACAAAACAGGGTAATCAAGAATAACCACGCGGCGATACCTTCGCTGGATCACTACCGCACGCATTCACATTTACCTTAACGACGTAAATTCTTTGTAAGAAATATGTTGCTCATGGACTAGGAAATATGCTTCATTATTCGCGCTGTTGCTGCCGAAAATTTACAATAAAGCTCAGCCTCCTCTTCACAGTGGGAAGAGCTACCCGTTCCATGGTGGAATATCGCGATATGTGATGGTCACGGAAGAATCTGTCGGGGACAGCATTGCGTAATTAAGCTCCTCACCAGTCGCGCCAGGTGGCGTGAAAGAAGTGAGGGGAGGGTTCTGTAAGGAATGCCTTTAATAAAAATAAGCCGGGTGTGTGCGCGTATATGGGTACGAACGCTAAATGTCTGTGAAGACGTGTCGAATGCTGTTTTTTTCTATAACTGTGTGCTTTCATTACCGCGTGCCGCTTTTCAAAACAGGGCTGCAGGCGTAGGGAGAAGCCATTGCTGCAGATTTATGCGAAACGAGAAAGCATACGTCCCCTAACACGACACTAGCACTTGCCATGAACCAGTATACATTTTTAGGATATATGGTTATCCTTTCCTGAAACCTGAGACCTCAGGTCTATAAATTAGCAAGACGTTGACCTCTAAAGCCTTGCACGCGTTGGTGGTTATTTAAGGGAACTACATGACTATCTAGTGTCTCTAGCAGCTATGGCAACTTCTGCCTCACGGTTTGAAAACGACACGTCAGCTTGCTCTCAGAGCGGTAGTATTACAACTAGACGCCCTGCGTGCAAAAATGGGCTGCTCACAGTAACCCAAGGCGCCATCAGGGATCTTTGTCTCGGTCCAGGAAGCTCCTGGTTGAGGCGTGATGGACAGGCGGGGATCGCCGCTGGCTGTGGAGTACGCCGGGAGCCCAGCCATTGTGAACTCAGGATATAAGGGGTCGGTGTCCAGGGAGGGCGGCCACCAAATGGGCGCGCTATCTCGACGTGGGACGAAGCCACTCTGGAGAGACGGCCTGCTTTTCTTGAGGACACCACGCAACTCTGGCCGCGCTGGCTCGTTCTTGGGCTCCAGCTTGTCCTCGTCTTGGGGCTCCAGTTGGACTTCGTTTTGGGGCTCCGGCTTGACTTCGTTTTGGGGCTCCAGCTTGACTTCACCCTTGGGTTCCGGCTGGGACTGGGGTTCTGCGTTCTGGTGCGGCGCCGGCTTGCACTCGTGGTCTGCACTGGGCATTGGGTCGGACGCTGGCTTGGAACCGCCTTTTGAATTCGGCTTGGTCTTCCCCTTCCGCCGGTCTTGCTGACGAATACGGGGATCAAGATGATGGACGTCCTTGGCCGTGAGCACCTCGGTGTCGCTGAATGCCTGGATAGGCACCGCAGGGAAGATAAAATGCCATGCTATGCGGGTTGCCGCCTTTTGACAGTGGTGTTTAGCGCAGTTAGAGGGACCATAAAGACGAAATGCAAATTTAAACTTGCATTTTGTCTAAAATCACAAGAAGAATACCGCAAAATTATAACATACGACAGAAAATTTGTTGTGACAACAGAAGTCCTGTTGTTACGACAAGGCCTTCTGACGTTAGTACACATGTCTGTCGTAATGACAAATTCAATTTTCTCAACGACAAACATTCCTGTAGTCGCAACGTAACTGCTATTTACGCTGTTCTTCAAAATGGGCAATAACATTCAAATCATGTGCAACTACCCCCTTCTAAAAATTAATAAAAAATCTGGCGTGAAATACCTCGAAATTGTGATAACCACATCGCTTTACATGATGAAAATCACCAATTTCTCTAACAGACAGTGTTGTTCCGAATGTACACTTTTTTCCTCAGCGTTTCCCAGGGGGATTAATCCAGAACACCTAATGTACGATATTTTACAATTGCCAGTACATGCAACCTATTAAAATTACCGCCGAAGGTATAGCATGCCTGATAACCAAGCTGAAGGTGTCCAGCTAAGCTGGCGCTGATAATATTAACTCCAAACTATTTAAAAACACCATTAAAGTAAAAGCAAACGTCTGTGCTATATTTTTTAAACGTCTTTTGAGATCAGTAACATACCCTATGACTGGAAAATCACCGAAGTTACCCTGTTGTTTAAATGAGAAGACAAATATGCACCCCAAAATTACCGTCCAATCTCCCTTACATCGATTTGCTGCAAACTTTTAAAACACGCACGTGTTCAGGAAAGGTTGGTCATGTGAGACGCAACTGTGAGAATTCACGACTGACCTTCATACGAACATGAATAATTATCTTCAAACAGACTGGATTTTTCTCTACTTTTCGAAGGCGTTTGATCGTCTGCCCATTGTCGCCTAATTACAAAACTATCTGCTCTTCAATTAGACTCACTAACCTTATCCTGGCTTAGAAATTTGCTTTCCCTGGCAACAATCCACTGACATCGACAATGATTCGTTGCCAATGTGTGGTGCACTTCCGGAGTGCCGCAAGGCAGCGTGCTCGCTGCGCTGCTATTCCATATTTATATTAATGGCTTGACACATGGTGTTACACCATTCATACGAATATTTACCCACGGCTGCATAATCTACCATCCTAAGAAAGACGTTAGCGATCATTACGCACTGCAGAAAATTCTTGACGGAATTATCAAATGGTGTGAAACTTGGCAAATGGTGCTGAACGCGTCGGAATATAAAACCCTGTCATTCAGTCGTAAAAATGACCCCTCAATTTTTTCGTACGGCATAAATAACGAAATGGTCTGGCATGTTGACACCAATTTTCCCTTCTTGCTTTGTCGATAATTGAGTGGAATTCACTGCCTGTTAGCATTGTCGCACACATTCAGCATTCATCTTTTCAATCTGCGTTACTTGCTTTTCTTGAAACCAATAACCAATCTTTATCATTGTAACCTTTTGCTTGTGTGAAAACGATAAGTACTGCTTTCCCAATGTGTTTCCTCTGTGAATATTTGTTGCGGTCTATTTGCTGTATATTTTTTTGAAGTCCGACAGATTATTTTGCTATACCGTGCATATTTGAAAATCTTCATTGTTGCCGCCGCGGCCGGGAATCGAACCCGCGACCTTGTGCTCAGCAGCGCAACGCCTTAGCCACTGAGCCACCGCGGCGGGTCTTCGTTGTTATTATTGCTGTATGTCACTCCCCTTATAAATGCCCTCTTGGGCCCTTAAGGTAAATAAATAAATAAATAAATAATAAATAAATAAATAAATAAATAAATAAATAAATAAATAAATAAATAAATAAATAAATAATAAATAAATAAATAAATAAATAAATAAATAAAAAAGAAATGTTTCCACGTACAAATATTTGGGCGTACACTTCACCCAATATCTTTCATGGTCCTGTACATCACTAATATTTGTGCGAATGCCTCGACATCAGTTGGCTACCTACGCCGTAACCTACATTCTTCCCGCGCTAACGTCCGCAAACTGGCTTACGAAACTTTTGTTGCCCTCAACTCAAATTTCCCTCACCAATCCGGTCCCCTCCACCAAAACTACTTAAACGACATGCTCGAGGCAGTTCAAAATAAGGCAGTTCGATATATTCTTCGTAACTATGATTTGAGCTGCAGCGTAACACAACTTAAAATGGATTATTTCTTTCAATCATTAGCAACGCGCCGCAATATTTCTTCGCCTGTAAGGTACCTGTAAACAAATAAATACCGATGGAACATCAAAATCACGACAAGACAGGAATTGGGTTCCATGGAACATCAAAATCAAAACAGGAATACGACCCACGAAAGAAAATCAATCACGACATGGCAAGAATACGACGAGACGACAGCCGAATGCGGGAAATGTCGGACAGACGCAGAAATTTTTCATTGTCTTTTTCGCTCATTTAAAAGACTGTTAACTGCCGGTAAAAATGAAACCAATTCTTTCGAAAGCTTCAAACGAAAGATAGAGTTAATAAAAAGAACAGATGAAGCAATGATGACTCTGCAGACATTTTTGGGGAGTGGTCGCGATGATTTCAAAGAATCTTGTTTGTGCAATGGCGGCCACTGACCAGACATTATCAGGAAACATGACGGAGCATTTGTAGTGTGGCCTCTAGTTTCCCTTTGATCGTATCCCTATCAATGCTTAACTGCTGTAATTCGGCGACAACTATGGTTTCTTGATGGTTTCTTCTTTTGCGGCATTGCTGACGACATGCAGCGGCCGCAAAATAGGAAAGTTTTCTATATTCCCTTCCCACATTCTTGTATCGCAATTATTTCCGGACGATCTCCGCCGTTGTCCAGGAAAGTTTGTAAGACCGCACGTTTCCTGCCGTATCCCCTACTATTCCACTGCCAGACTAAGAGATGAGGGTGTGGCCTACGATCCATGGAGTTTAATGTCCTGATTCCTCATGCATTTTAATTTTCTTGTTTGCGATTTCTGCAGTCGATCCGCACCTTTCTTCCAGTTCAACGAGTCTGCCCTCAATTCTTTTTAAACTCTTAATCTGTTCAGGCAGTGCTACAAGAGCTCGTTCCAACGTGGTGAACCTAGCTTCGTATTCTTCCAGCTTACAAAGGATTTGCTTGTGTTCTGGTTGCTCAGAAGGAGGTGTGTTTACCACCTGCATCGACTCTCCGTCTACTGGCCCCGATTCCTTGGCGGACTTAATTTCTTCTATCTGTTGCTGCATGGCCTTTAGTGTCTCCGTTAGAAATTTATTTTGCTCTCGTAATTCCCTAATCAGTTCCTTCTGAGATCTATTCTGCTCCTGTAGCTCGTTTGTGATTACTGCGTTTGCATGCTGGGTGACCCCACTTCCCCAGCCTACCTTTGGTGTGCTGTGCTTCGGCGTCTCACGGGCACCAACACTGGCACTGTACAGGCTCGTTGTATTGTTCGGTGTTTCTTTCCTCAACGATGGTAGTCGAGGAAACAGGCAGGATACAAAGCATACCCGGGTGCCGGAAACGACACTTGGGTAACCACTTTTGTTCAAAGAAACGTAACGACCATGCAGCACGAGACTGGGAACACCGAGATAGATCACTCGTTAATTGAAGTCATTCCGCGAAACCGTACCGACAAGAGCTTATTCGTACTGAACGTATACAGTTCACCCAAACGAAGGAAATGTGACTTTGGAGACCTGTTCCTTAGAGTCAAAAGGCTTGCTAATGGCGCTCCCTTGCCGCACAAGCGGAAACGGATGAGCAAGAAACAGACGAAAGCACAGAAACGATTGACAGTCATCTCGTCAGCCTGTGGAGAAAGAAAAGGAACTGGAAGGGCAACTTAAAGTAAGAGGTGGGACAGAAATCTGCGCAAAAGGATTGCTGCCCTAAATAAGGAAATCGAGGAATACTGCTTGGAATTGACTCGAGTAAACTGGGGGAACATATGCGATCAGATGAACGTGGGAATGGGGAACTCGAAATCGTGGAAGATACTAGGTATCTCCTTGACCCAAGCACGACTAAGTCCGAAGCCCGACAGAAACGTCAAACCCTAACATATAAATTCGACGGGACCACTAAAGAGTTGTTAGACGAAATCCGGAGCAGATACTTGGGGCGTCCTCCCGAGAAAGTCTTCCCGACTACGCGGGTGCAGTGAACGAGATTCTCGACGCCCCGATCACGATCGCGGAGGTTAGAGCCGACGTAAATCGCCTCAAGACCAAAACGGCCGCTGACCGGACAGAGTCAGCAATAAGATGTTGAGGAACCTAAATGACGAATCCATCCGTGAACTAACCGGCTATATGCAGAGATGTTGGGACAGGGGCGAGCTTCCACCGGAATGGAAAATGGCTAATCTGGCACTCATCCCGAAACCCGGCAAGAAACTAGGTTTAGAGAATCTAAGACCGATCTCCATCACATCGTGTTTGGCAAGTTAATGGAACATGTAATTCAAACCAGACTGGTAGGTATCTAGAAGACGAGGGGATGTACCCAGACTCCATGATAGGTTTCAGGGCGAACCTTTCGGTCTATGATGTAATGCTACAAATCAAGGAGGATATAATTGACAGTACGAGTAAGGATACGAGAGTCATTGTTGGCCTCGATGTAGCCAAAGCTTTCGACAACGTCAGATATTCGGCCGTCCTGCGCCACCTGAGCGCCCTAAACGTGGGGACCAAAACATACAACTATGTCAGGGATTTCCTTTCAAATCGTACGGCTAACATAGATTAGGGGTGCCTCCCTCCGAACAGGAACATCGAACTAGGTAACTGGGGCACGCCTCAAGGGTCGGTCCTATCTCCGACATTGTTTAACGTAGCCATGATAGGACTATCCGAGAGCCTAAATAAGATAGAAGACCTGAGATACACCATCTACGCGGACGATCTCACTCTGTGTGATCAACCGGGTAGTGTAGTGACGGGCGCATTGAAGATATACTACAGCAAGCCATAGATGAAATTGAAAACTACCTAGAAATTTGGGACTCAAGTGCTCGGCCGAAAAATCCGAAGCACTGTTCCTTGTCCCCAGTACAAGCGGAAAGCGAGCAGGAACAGCCACAACATAAGACTTAAAGTAGGAGGACAGCAAATCCCCGCGAGGGACAAGATCAGAGTACTGGGGCTTTATGTCCAGGACACCGGCAGAAACACGGAGACCATACGTCGACTAGAAAATGCGGTGGCACATGTTTGCAGAATGATGAAACGCATCTCAAACAAGCATGGGGGGATGAAGGAGCCCAACCTCCTCAGGGTGTTTCAGGCCTTCGGTATAAGTAGGATCCTTTTCGTAGCCCCCTACATGAGGCTGACAAAATCCGAGAAGAATAAGTTGGACATAATAATAAAAAGGGAATCAAATGTGCGTTAGATCTTCCCCCGAACACGTCAACGGCCAAGATTCTTAGTTTGGGCGTATCGAACACTTTAAATGAACTCATAGAGGCGGCAAATGCATCGCAACAGCAGAGACTGTTGGGCAGCAGGACGGGTCGCAAAATACTCGAACGTCTGGGATACCAGACCAGTGAACTAGCCAAAGATACACGCGAGATACCAAAGTCGATCAGGGAGAAAATTAAGGTAACACCCATGCCCAGAAACATGCATTCCGCGTATCACGAAGCTAGACGAAAGAGCAGAGCCAAAGCCCTGCAAACCAGATACGGTGGACAGACGGACGTCCTTTACACCGACGCAGCAGCATATCAGAGTAAAAGCGCTTACGCAGCAGTAGCGTACTGAAAGCGGTGTCCCAGTCTCGTGTTGCACGTTACTGAGTAGGGACACGACGGAGGCCGAGGAGGTAGCCATTGCCTTAGCAATGACCCGGCCGGAAATTAGAACGATAGTGAGCGACTCTAAATCGGCCATCAGAAATTACAAGAAACCGCACCGAAACGTAGCATCCTGGGAGGCACTACTCCTCAGCCGAACCTCCGAAACCCAGCGCAAGATCATCGGTCTCGCCCTAGAAGCCGCCAAGTCTCAAGGGATACCGGCCGACTGATGGGGGGAGGGAGCACCTAACGCCCCCTTTTTGACTGGTGTGTAATAAAGTTTTCACTGACTGACTGACTATATTCCCTTTGCTTTCTTGTGGTCGGTGGGGGTCAGAAAAACATCTTTCTGGCCGCAAAGAGCTGAGTGAGTTATTAGAGGGTAGTTCTCTCAAATTTGTTTATGCGAGACATTTCGTAATTTAGTGTTATTTCTATAAAGATCTTCTATGAACATGGACATGCCATGAGCCTTGTCTCTTCGAGGGAGCCAGGGGCTTCAGGCATTTCTGCTGCGTTTTTGTCAATCCCTCAGGCAACTGTACTCGTCGTTGCAATTAAACATTTCTGACTTTGTTGATTGACTCCAAGCTTACCTTCAGAGCTCTTAAGGACAGCTCGTATTCCCGCAGTGGAGACGGGGCGTCCGGGCTGAGTTTGCGTTTGGCGGCGCTTTTCGCCCTGGTCTTCTTCGAGGGCAGCGACACAGCGGCGGGCCACTTCGTCTCCTGCGGCCACTTTTCCGGGATGGCGCTGCAGGAGCTCAGCTTGCGCGACGCGCACATTGGCGTGACCTCGCCCGTCTGCAGGCCGTCAGTAACGTGACTCGCGGCCATCTCTTGTTCTGGCGGAGAGCTGAACGAGCCACTCAGACCGGGACTCGGGGACGGGGCCGGCGGGCTGGTCGTCCCCACTGCGGCCGCAGCCGAGTCGTCGTTCTCCGGCGAGGACAGCAGGGACAGCACACCCGGCATGGGGAAGGTGCCTCTACGCGACGTCTCGAGGGGCAATGTCGACGGTGGGTGCGACGTGGGAGGCGGTGTGGCTGGAGGCGAAGGAGGCGGCTTGCTCTTGAGGATCGGAGGCAGCGGCTTGGCCAGCGCACTCATAGAGCGTATGCGCCGCACAGGCACGTGGGGCGGATCGCTGTCGCTGGGCGAGAAGTCGATCGGGGCGAAGGAGGTCTTGCGAGACTTGGGCGCCTGCGTGCACGAGTGCGCTGTCTCTGTCAAATGCACTCAACTTCCCAGTGCTGCGCGAGTCGTGCGAGATACGCGATGTTACGTCGCAGCCGTGGCCTGGCTCGGCGAACATTTGCGTTGTTAAAAAAAGCCTTACAGAACCAAAAAAAATGGCTGCGGCTTAGCTCCGGTAACCTTCGATACGAAAGCTTGTCTTAGTCTGGTTGAGTCTTGGTTTCGCTTGGTTAAACCTTTCATTTAGCTGTATAGTTGACCGTGCCTCAACTCCGTGAGGTTTCGTGCAACGCTTGAGAAGGAGGCATGGCGAACGCGGCATTCATTCATGGCGAACGCACCGTTCCTCTTCGCGTGTCGCGAGACGAGTCACGTTGCCCGAAACAACCCAGCGCCGCATTCATGGGAGGCTGCGGGGGTAATTGGTTGCCTGGGTCGCAGCGGCGGTTGGGACCGCTATCGGCGCCCCCAGGCGCCAACAGCGGGCCCAGCGAATCACGCCATGCGTTTGGAGGGGTGTGTCGCCGGGGGTGTGTGTCCAGTCAAAAGATCATTGGCGCATCCTCCACGAAATCGCTAGACGAAAGTTGTAAAGATTTAGTTTAAAAACGTAATGATAGCATTTTCGTAGCTTGGAGCTGTTCGGTGCGCGATAATAAAGCGCATAGAAGCAGTTTTTCCCTGTTCATCGGAGGACATAAGTCGCATGAGTTAAACACGCGACAGCGCTATTTGCGAAAACCAAATCGATAGCTCCTGTTTACTTACCCCAGACATCAACCGCTAAAGCATTCCTTTCATTGTGTTGTTCTTCGCCCACAAGAACGGCTGAACGCCAGCAAAGTACTCATACGAAGGATATCTGAGAAGCAACTCATTACAGGAACGGGATAAGGTGAACATACCGGGTAGTTGCCCAACGGCGCAAGTGATTCGCGTCTCAGCCAGACAGGGAGCGACCGGGTTCGTTTCACCGCCACGCTTCCGGCCGACCCGTCGGAGCTGATGGGGCCGTTGGAGGCGGCGGTGGTGTCGCTGACCACGGACACGCTCCTGCCCCTCCTGCTAGTGTCGCCTGTGCTACCAGCGCGGTTCCTGAGCGAGTGGAACGTGGACAGGCTGTCTGTGCGGGCGCGGATGCTCGGGCAGAAGACAATGGAGCTGCGCTGCTGGTAGCTGCAGATGGTCTCGTTGTTGACGGTGGTGACGAATCGCTCGATGAAGAATCTGCTGAACGTGACGATGACTGCGCTGGGCAGTACCGTGCTTAGCGCCAGCACGAGCGTCTGCAGGTACAAGAAGAGCACCTGCATCCGAAGGGCGTGCCGCTGCAGCGCGTACAGGCAGAGCCGAAAGAACACGGTGGTGTCGTCGGCCACTATGGCGATGATGAACACCAGGGAGGCCACCAGAACGGGGTGCTGCGGAGATACGGTGCCGAACAAAATGTTGTTAGAATACATGCCCGCTTCTCCTGTGTGCCCTCTAGGCGTTCTGCAACCTTCGCGCTGCAGTGTATTTCATAGCGACGATATATTGACCACAACTGCGGTCCTTGCTTCGTAAGTATCTTTGAATATGAATGCAGAACGGACCGTGAGAGAGAGTTAAAAATCAAAGCCCATTTCTTAAGAGAGCGGTCATTATTCGCTTATCACCACCTTCGTTTTGTGAAACCCATTGTGTGAAGTTGGCTCTTCTCCAGTGCGTATCCGCTTTTCGACGCCATTAGTAAGCATACAAAGCTTCGCTGTAAAAATTAAACCCAGGTACACCGAGTATGAAATCTGCTGATACAGCGGAGCTGTGGTTCGTTTGTGTTGGCTCAAAGGACGACAGGCGCTCGCCCGAGAACGGCGGCGCCGCCTCCACGCAAGTTCTACAGTTCTCGCTCTGAAATCGGCAGCTAAACGTCAGCGTCGATGGCTACCTGGAGGGCGAGGAACCCGCCCCTGCGAGACCTCTGTGCCCTCTCTCGGTCGGTCGAGGAACCGCCGGCGAGATCGTTTCCATGCACATTGAGAGAGGCCACCAGCGGTCCTGGGAACCTGCTCGTATACGCCTGGGTGATGTATGACCTACTGCAGACGGATGAAAATGTTCGACCAACAACAACTCCGCTGTTAAAATGTTACCGTATGGAATATCTAAATGCTGGAGTCGCCTGACGTTGCCGGCTACACGTCCTTGTAAACTTGAGACAGTCGTTAGGTTGTACGTTATGGAAACCATCTAGCACGTCTTCTTTGCCTTTGTAACGTATGCGCTTAAAATCCGTTAGTGTCTTTTTGCGAGACCAGTATGCTCTGTTTACAAAGACACAAATAGATTTCAAACAAATCAGACACAGTCGGTAGTTTTTGAGCCCTATCGTCATGGTCGAAGGTTCTGGCAGTTTCAAGTGTCCATCGGAGCACTTTAAAGAGGCACTACAGTAAAAATACAAGTTGCTATAGATCTATAGATTAGCTCACATAGAATACGAATATACCACTATTACACGAAGCTTCCTTAAAATTAGGTAAAAAATAGCAAAAACGTAAATACAGGTGCCGCCGCAACTGTCTATACTGCGCAACTTGCACGGAAGTGATTAAAACGTCTTGCCTCCGCGACGTCTTTATTGGCTGCCGCTGGCTGGCGCAACTCGTCCATACTTGAGTCGGCGGTACCGCTTTTTGAGGAAGCATGCGAGCTAAGCACGAGTGGTTGGTTCGACGCCAACGTTCGCGGGGTCTCAAAATGACAATATGTTTTTCTTGAATAAAGCGTCAGTGCTGATCACGGGTCGCATGGAGGAACATTTTTCTTAGTGGTGCGGGGCTGCAAAGGACGTAAGAGTTCGGGAAAGCACGACTGATCTGGTCAAAACTGACGAAAGTGCTCCGTACCTGGTAACGTTGTATTCGGTTGCTTCTATACCGGTATATCACCGCTGCCACATTTTCTTCTCGATGTTTGCGGCACGCTTGATTAGCGTTTGATTAGCGATGTCTTAGCAACAATGACGACATAATTCGGCACCGAATCAACGCTGAAATGTTTATGGGAAGGCCAGGCTTTCGTTTGAAACCAACTTGCTGGTTGCCTACAGTGTCCCTCCAAAGCACCCACGGCGGTGCTGCAAAGGTTCTTCCATACATGAAACCAACATAGGAAACCTTGTCTGTCTGAGAGAGCACCGAGCCATGTTCCTTAATGGCTTTTATTAGTCTGCGACTGACGCAGTGATTTCGCCTTATGCATAGATGGTTGTGAGTGAACATTACCTTCAACTTGGATTCGCGAAACTGGCCTCCTGGAACATGAGTGGTAAAAATTACCTGCCACAAAACAAAATTGTATTCGCCATTTTTTATAGAAACATCATGCGTTTCTACCGTATACAAATGGACAAATGTTCAGGATCGTGTACGACTGTCCCGCTATGACTTTTACTGTTGCAAAGAGCTTAAAAGTTAGTAGTTATATGGATGTGTCTGAAGTGAAACCTAACACACCACGAACTACGAAGGAGCTCAAAAATGCTGAAGTACGCTTTACTGTGAAAGTCACTCGATAACAGCGCGGGGAATAGCGCGCAGAACTTTTGACTGCATCGCTTATGTAATGTATCCCCGGGTTATACTATAACGCCCCGGAAGCAATGAAAGTTGTTACTTTCCTAGTGTATAGTATTTTTTCACTCAAGCCTCTAGACCGCAGACTGCAAGGGCCTGCCAATGTTGCATTGTAAGTTTATCGCAGGAATCTGAAGCTTCCGCGGCCCATTTGGGGAAGCCAATGCATTCCGCCAGCCCAAACGGCAGCTGTAAGGGTACTGCCGCATCGGAACGGCACAGCTGCATACCACGGCACACAGAGAGATCACTCACGACGAGGTATTCGGCGGCCAGCTGGTCGGCCCCGTAGACGTCGCTGAGGGGCAGCATGGCGACGGGCAGCATGGCCGCGATGGGCGGCGGCAGCAGGTAGCCCAGGAGGCCCGCCAGGGTGAGCAGGGCGCAGTAGACGCTGATGCCGTCCTGCGTAGCGACCGCCCGGGAGACCAGTGAAGCTTGGGCACTTAGAACTGGGCAACACAACGCCCCCTCCCACCGCTGACACGTGGTTATTTTGAAGAAGATAGTCTTTCTTGGGCTACTTAAACCCAGAAATTTTGGTTGGTCTGTATGTATGTATGTCTGTCTGTCTGTGACTCGATTCAGCCACCCGGCCAAAGCGAAAAATATTGGCAGTGGCCTAAGGATATACGTAGCGTGAGCTGAAGCTCAGCTGGTTATTCTTAGGTTTCCTGGTTGTCTAGGACTAGCTGATTATCATGCTTACTGCTGGTAAAACAATTTCCAATCCCATCCAGCCCGGTCCAGGAGCCACGCGAAACGGCTACCAAGCGGCTCCGGCTCAGCGCCAGACTTGCGGCTACTGCGCAACGGTGGCGCTCAGCTGGGCACACGCCGGCGCGCCTGCCACGGGTATGACGTCACCCCTCTGAAGGCGCAGACCGGCGAATGTGCAGACCCAATTCTCTGCACACCCGTAATCTAGTACAATCCAATTTAATTCAATCCAATCCAATCCAATCGAATCCAATGCCTCCCGCGCTTGCGCAGCACAGCCCTTTAAGGTCCACACGAAATTGCTCCACCTCGGCCAGTTTAGCTCACGCTACAAAAGCGTGCGCAATAGTCTTTTATACTCACAACCAAATCTAACCGTCCAAGTCCGGTTTTATGTTCATACTCGTGAACATTGTTGAAAAAGAACAAGACTTTACACAAACATAAGGCAGAACATCAATACATAATATTTGCAATGTTCCTGTATTTAAAAATTCATAGATGCTTGATTTTCGCGAAATGAAATACTACATCTACTGCAGAAAAAAATTCACTCCGTCGCCGGCTATCGCCCGCACCACTATAGCTTCGTGCGGCATTTTAAGAAATCAAGCGGCACCAGTTACGAAAGGTTCCACTAGTTAGGTTTCACGTTCTTCTTGGAACCCAGATGGAGTAAGGCAACGCGGTTCTATAAACCTTGAAGTCGACCGTCTCGATTCACGCGCGTCTCCGCCGTACGGCAGCGCTGGCATCGAGGCACCCGGCCTGGAGCAGTGGAACGCGGTAAATTTAAATTCACTTGAGCAAACATTGAGCGTGTTTACCTTGGTAGGAGCGCGGCGCAAGAAGCACAGCATGAGAGGTGAGCGGGAAAGCAAGGAGAGGCATTTACTTGACAAATGTCGACAAACACTATCGTCTTTTGTCGACATTTGCAACGAAAGGAACAGATACGTGGCCAATTTTTTACACAGGGATCTCTTGAGCATCCCCACTTAAGTTGCTGAATGGTGGTGAGGCATTGACGGGCAGTAGAGTTAGGTGTAATTTAGCGGGATAAAAGGGCGGCCATCATCGTCGACTAACTGTGCTAAAAAATACACGTGTTTCTTTTTCTTCCCGCATCGCTGCCGTTGTCCGAGTGGTTGGCGTATACCTACAACAGGCAGTAGGCTCCTTTATTACAGGAGATATTGCACAAGACCGCTTTTTTGGGGCTCGTTGAGAGTGCAGCCGCCTAACATTGCGCCTGCTTTTGGCCGTAGTATATTTTGGGAAAAGTGCTTTCTTTAGCACCAACTTCATCGGTTCTCCTTTTGCGCCCACCGGCTTTTATAAAACATTGGGTCACTCTTTGCTAGAGCTTTTAGAATGCGTTGAGAAACCGTGCATTGACCATACGTGTATGAATAAAAAAATATATGTTGATGCTTCGACTTCCCAAGGGTTCGCAAATAAGGAGGGGTGCCGCTAGCTTCGCGGAAGCTTTTGGAGGTGGACTGATCTGTGAACACGTCACCCATATGCATTGGCGAGTGAACAATGTCGCCGACAATATTGCTTCTCAAAATATTAGGCTTTCGTCTGTTCATTGTATGTGTAGACACAGAAACGAGGCTATGGTTAGCATGAGGTTTTTCTGTGCGCCGTTGCTGTCCTTGCTATTCTGGCACCCGCCTAACCGATGCGGGAATGCTGTTCTCTGCGTCCCGCTTGGCGACCGCGTAACTACGCGAAAATGTCCCCAGCGGAACATTTCGTGATTTTACGTTCCCGCGCCAGTGCTTCGCTTCGTGCCTGCAGAGTTATAATGCTGCGGGAGTTTCTTCAGCAGGTTGACATTTAAGACATGTCTTACAAATGACGCAACGGTTTTGATTCATCCTGAGTAGGTCTGGAACAAGTAACGCATTATTTGAGCGTACGTTTCGGTAAGCAGCTACTGTACACTCCCATAAGCGCATTATGTGGTTGAACGGCGAATGGCGTCGCCCTCTCGAATCCGCAAGTTAGAATTTCACGTTTGTAGTATAAGAGCTTTCGGATCTCGGCGTTTCGGTGGTTCACCATTAGGGGGCTACTCCGAGGTTATAAAAGGTGACGCCATTGGGAATAAATTTCTCTTTGGATTTACCCTCCAACGCGCGCGATACGCCTGTGTTGAGCCCTCCGGGGCCGTCGCCATCGCGGCGCTACAAGCTTCTACTCTATACAGTTGTCGCACGTAACTCTGCTTGCACATGACGGTTTGATGCTGGTTATAAAGAGCCCCATCCATCGTTGTGTAATCTTGTTACACTGTATTTCTCGCAAGGGCTAGAACGCAAGGCAACACCGTATACACAGCAAGGCTTTGAACGAGGCCAATTCGATGCCAATGCGTGGATGAGTACCTTGTTTCCCAAAAGGAAAGGCAGCAGGCAGATGGGCACGAGAAACTCGATGCACGTGGCAAATCGGCGTTGCGGCTTGGCGGGAAGTCCTGCTTCCTGGGTTAGCGATACTGTGTTCTTGAACAGGCCCCCTGGTCGCGCGCCGATACCAGGCACGTTTCAGTAACACCATAAAGCAACAGATCATGGCGGAAAAATACTAAGGAGAGGCCCCAAGTGTACCATAGTGGAAAGTGTGGCGGTAGCGAAATCTTTTTGACCGTACCCTGCACCATGGATGTTCGTGGAACGCAGTGTTGCTTGGGTGATACGGTCGACTATATACCGATAGATTTTGCATCGCCACCCGCTTCATACGCTGTTGGCGTGAGCGATCAGCTGCTCGTTGAAGGAAAGTAGCTGCGGAGAATGCGAGCGTGGCTGATTCGCATGCCAACATTGCGGGAGCTGAGGCTTCACAAAAAGTGACTTCCGGGCACCTACTGAGTATTCGTACCTCCGTGGGGCAGATATACCTCCATGTGCTAAGCCTCTGTGTGTCCCGTATGTGGGAGAAGGCCGAAGTGCGGCACGCATGATGAGCAGAGGGAAGACAGCGGCAGGGCAGTCTAATTAAGTGTTAACAACACTGCTGTCGGTTTGCTTCGAACGACCAAACGAAGCTGCTTACACCGATAGCACATCCTTAAGCGCTGCCCCATCGTGTCGACAGAGTCTCATCGTGCGATGTTCCAACAGCTCACCTGAGGGCTCGCTGCTCTGCTGCAGCACCTGAGGGACGACGGGGGTGGTTGTGGCGACTTCGGACCCCATCACGCTGCATGGAAGCGTCAGCACCACACGTCTACGCAGGCGGCACAGTTCTTCGGTCAAGACAGGTTAGGCGGGGGTCCCGAAAAGGAATAGTTGAGCTGCTTGCTGCTCCGAAGGCTCGATGCGTGCGGCACGCGGCGATTCATTTTATTCTTGTTTTTTGCGGCGGAATCTATGACCCAAAAAATAGCGCTTACCCACTTAGGGGATTGGCCAAGAAGAGTTATTTTTTTTTTCATGGTAATCAATCAGATCATGCATAATAGTAGAGCAGAAGGAACAATTTAGTCTAAGTTCAAAAGATATAAAAAACAGGAAAGAAACACACAGAGAAGAGTAGGAAAACTAGGTGGAAATCAGCCTAATCGGAATAGTTTTAGCAGGGCAGACGAGCCGTCTCCGAAATGAACAAGGGGATGGCTTTCCGCACGTCCATGGCTGCGCGTGAACAGAGCCTTCTTCTCCTCCGTTAGCATATAGGGCCCACGGCCGGGTCTTGAGAAGGTGCTAATGAGTTAAAAATGAGTAGTACTTTGAATTGGGAAGCAATTATAGGTAGAAAAAACGTATACACCCGCAGATTCCGGCATCACTGAGGACGTTCGAGGGGCTTACTAAGTTCAAGTTGGGGTTCCGTGAGCAGAGGCCGCAACTGAGCGACTGTGCTGTGTAGCACTATATCCATCCTGATATATTACTTGCACTTGCCTGGGGTCCTCAGAGCGTATGCTGAAAGATCATATATACGCGTGGCGATATGCAGGGGGGGTGGGGGTATTCTACACATCGCTTTATAAATAAGAACGTACCCTGATGCACCGTGCGTTGCTATACAGACGCTGCTGGAGCATTCTTCAAGCAATCAATGAATCAATCGCAGCATAAGCACTACAGGAACGTAAATCACAATAAATATGTGCCCTACTCAGGATTCTGTATGCGCATTCTGGCGCTTAGCGAAGTGTTACACGCACACAGAGTAGCACAGGCCCAAAATGCGCTTAGAGAACGCTTTCTAAGCATGTAGCTTTCTCACGATATTCTGTTTGGCGCAACCAAATCGACTAATCAAAGAATTTATGATAAACTCGACGAGCTTGCGCGTGACCCACGTTCTCAAAGGGAACCATCCCCGTAACTTTTTTTTTTTTTTTTCACAGCAAAGCTTTACTATTTTCGTCCATCGATTTCGTGGAGGATGCGCAAGGTGACCTTCTGATCGGAGACACACCCGCGGCGACACACCCCTCGAAGCGCATCGCGTGATTCGTCGGGACCGCTGTCGGCGCTGCGGCGGTGGCCACCGCCACTGCGGCCGAGCCAGCCGACCACTCCCGTGCATGCGGCGCTGGTGTCGTTTCGGGCTACGTGACTCGTCTCGCGCCCGGCGAAGCGGAACGGTGCGTTCGCCATGAATTAACGCCGCGTTAGCCCGGCCTCCTTCTGTGAGCGTTGCACGGAACCGAACAGCTTTGAGGCGTGGTCGGCAATAAAGCTAAATCAAAGTTTAACAAATCGAAACCAAGCTTCAACCAGACTAAGCTTTTGCTTTGCATATCTAAGGTTAGCTGAGCTAAGCCGCGGCCATTTTTTTTTAATTTCGCTCTGATTACGACCACAGTTAGGCTTAGTTAGCTTAGCCCTGGTCTGTTTCTTTATTAGCGAGGGTTATTGCATACCCTTTATGCATTTTCAGCCTCAGTCGATCTGAGCTTACTTTTTTCTCGAGGTGCCACCGGCGCACCAAAATGGCTCGTGCATGCCGCCTTGGGACGAAGAAGACGTCGAAAAGCAGCTCTAGTTCTACGTTCGCTCTACGTGGGACACGCCCATTTCCCCGCCCCGACACAGAGCTCAGCCAGCGCCTGGACCTTCCATGGCTGCCAAGTCACCGACGAATATCCATACTCCCCGAGGTAACATGCGAAATTGTCGATACTGGGATGGTAACTTTTCTGGAACTGCCTATTGTGCCGGCAGCCGGGAGAGCAGGCTACGCGAAGCGTTGCCGCCATTGTGCTACCATTGACTGACGGCTACCCTGTGTCCATTCTGCCGGAACTTTTTCAGAGCAACCTGTGCAACTGGCGACGGCAATTTCGCGAGACCGGTTGTGTGGTTTCACGTTCGCTTGCGTGGAATTCTAATCAGATCGCCACATTCACTTCCTAAGTGGGTGTGGTCGATATTAAGCTGGCATATCGGTGCCTGCCGCCGGCACTTTTGTCCGTAGGGATACTTTGCGGGCAATCGGTATTTTACTACCTTCCGCGCTGCGCCACGCTTGCCAATCCGGACAACGCGATGCTCAGAGGCAGAAATGCCTTCACAATGAAGCAAGCCCGTTCAACCAATCAGGAGGCAGTTCCATCAAAGTACCCCTACGGACTAAAGTGCAGGCTGCCGGCAATATTCACTTTCAATTTTATTCCACTAGCTTCTGTACTGCGCCGTGCAAACCTGCTGGCCGTGCGAAGCTCATATCTAACCTGCGGTTTCTATAAGGTGTGTTTCGGGAAGCCGATTATATGGACAGATTTCGGAACGCTGCAGCTGCAGTAGGGCTAGCGCCACCGCTGTCTATTCCGAAACTAAATGAAACGGGGGTCAGGAGGTCTTCTCGTGTGAGCGAGGAGGCCTAACAAAGGGTGAAACACATGAGCGGAAAAGGACGCGTCTGTGCACGCGTCTCCGGCTCCAAAAACCGGTTTGGCTTCCGGACGATCCCCGGGACGGCCGCTACCGCGCATATCCAACCTGCTAGATATTTAACAGCGGAGTAGAAGCCATAAGTTCGGTGTTGCAGGAAAAAATACCAAGAAAATACGAACGCGCTTGAGCGCATGCCCCGCGGCGACCGCCGAGCGTCCCCGGCTCGCGCAGTGGCTTTAGCAAAAAAAAAAAGAAATCCCAGCGCTAATGCTAAAGATTTTCGAAAAGACATCCTGCTTGGGAGAGATCACCGCGGTCGCCGCATTCTCAAGGAGCAATTATGGATAATTGGAGACATGGCTACAAGTGTGCTAATCCTTCCCGAGACGACTTGCAGATCCCGGCACCACTTACTTGAGCCAATGATGAAGAGCTGGCGGGAGTATAAAATGCTGAGGATGACTACGCATGCACCACTCTCCGCGAAGAAGACGACGGCCTCCTAGATGCTAATGACGACTATTACTAGCACCGCAACTATGTTAATAAACAATAATACTGAAACTTAACTGCAATGCCCGGCAATGCTCACCTACAACAGCTCCACTATTCAAGTCTTGCGCATGAGTGAAATTCCCCCAGAATTGTTTGCCGCGACGCGTCGGAAACCAGGGTCGCTTGGACGCACATGTGTCTTTACGCTTCGTCTGTACCGCCCCCATCAGGCGCCCCCACGGCGAGCTTGGCCGAGCGGCCACCGGGAGGGGCCAACCCACCATGTGGCCACGCGGGTCCGTCGAGCGGCTGTCCACCGGCCGTGCGCCAAGCCGCTCCCCCGGCACGCCGCGGCCAACCCGTCGGGCACTGCGTCGCTCTCTGAGCCGCGAGCGGCTGCCCAAGCGTTCCCCGAGACGGCGCGTGCGCTCGCTGTCGCGGCGGGCCCGGTTCCCCTCCGTCGAGGCCGTCTGCATCCCGGACTCCCAGGACGACGACGAGGACGACCGCGAGCCACAGCCGTGGGAGAGCTTCGCCGCTTACGACCTGGCCCGCCAGACCATCGACATCACCATCTTTCGCCAGACACACGACCTCGGTGCGTTGCTGCTTATTCAGCCTCGCTGGAGATCGCTCACGGCGAGAGAAAACTTTGTGGCAGGTCAAGCTAATGCGAAGCAAGAAATAGAAATCATGAGCCATTCATCCCCGAAGGTTGAATGATCGGCTAATGTATTTTAGCAAATGACATAAAGGTGCGCGTTCACTGCAACCACGTTTAAAGGAACCCTGCAACACTTTTGATAAGCGAGTTCACTCTTTCCTTCGCGTCTGGAAGGACTGCGAAACCTATAGTTATCGCCACCAAGGAGCGACACTGCGTGATTTGCTCGTCGCACCAGATACGCCTTCAGTTTCTGCTTTGTTTTATGGCTTTATTTTTAAAGTTGCTATCGAAAAGCATTCATTCCTGCAACTGAATAAAAACAAGCCAACAGCCGCTACATGGCCTTAATGACGTAATTCGGGCGGTCGAAGAACGTCAGGACCGGGTAAAAGGAAAACATCTTTTAAGCGAGGTTCCAAGTTATCTGATTGGCATAGAGCAGTAATTTTTGGCTGGGGTACTTTGCGGTCCCCTAATCTACGTACTGGGAGTGTTGGGTGACTACATTCTGCAAGCATTTAATATTTCAAAAAAAGTTGAGAAAAGTGTTGCAGGGTCCTTTTATCCACGGCAGGTTAATAGCTTGTAGGAAAGGAGCCGTGCACTCGTTGTTGCGCTGTGGCTTCCTACATTTATTCTGGTGTGCAAGCCCCGGCCGGAACTTACGTAGACATGCGACCGCCCCTGGAGCGCAGTCATGTTCGAACTCCTGTGTCGCGTGGAACTGCTGACGCTGCCGGGCAAGTACCGCTGATGATGATGGTAGGCAGCTGTTTATGATGAGGATAGTGGCGCTGCAAGCACATGATGATGATGCGCCACTACAAGCTAACTTCTGTAGCTCGGTTCTCACGCCAAGAGCACGCAGTGAACGCGCACACTTGCACCGCAAGGCAAAACACAGGCGCTGCTCGGTGCAGTCTCCGCTCGAAGGGGAGAACGCGCCATTAACTTGTATTCACCCAGCGCCTATCATTTTCTGATGGCACGCACCGTTACTCGCTCCTCCTATCCCCCCTCTCCGCAGCCCTAGGCTTCGAACGAGCGAACGATTAGGCGTTTTCCCTGCGCAACCGCATGAGGAAACTGGCTTCACCTTGGCTGACCTTGAAAGCGAGATTGACACTACGAAGGCCGAGCCGTATTCTCGCTTTGGCCTGGAGTGATAACCGTCGTTTAAAGCAACAAAAAAATTACAGCGAAACATTTCAGCTGAGAAGAAAGCACACCTTAAAAGAATTTGTAAGTTTTTAAGTAATGAATGGAAATAACGGCGGTAAATGAATTAATCTAACTCGGAGATCGAATCACGAGTCAAAAACTGAAGCTGAATACAATTTGTTAATAGGTGACATTCAATATAAACTGCAAGTGCACGAGTAACAAAATGCGTCGTAAAGCCAACAGTACCAATTTTGTAGCCTTTGCTTTATAGTTTTTCTCTAACCAGTTTTATTTATTTATTTATTTACTTATTTATTATTTATTATTTATTTATTTATTTATTTATTTATTTATTTATTTATTTATTTATTTATTTATTCAAAGTACGTTACAGGCCCAGCAGGGCGTTGGGTAAGCGGGGACTGGCAGAGCAAATACTCACAAAAGAACAACAAAAGTTATACAATAACTAGACATAATATATCAACAAGCCAGTGCGAAACAAAAAAAAACATCATTACAACAAGCGTGGCATGAGAATTAAGCAATAACAATATCAAGTGAAACACCTTGTGGTAGCCGTATCTGCAAAAAAAAAAAAAAAAAAAAAAACACCATGGTGCTCACAGAAAGGAACGCAAGCGTTCGTGTTTGGTGGTTTACACGAAAAAATGCTTGTGCAGGTGATGGTGGAATATCTCTGGTAAAATTCATATACAAAAGCTTGTTGATAACGTTCTCTTCTTTGATTTCGTTCTTTCCAACCTTTCTGCACATTTAGACTCCGAAACGGTTTCGCCCTACTCTATATCAACCGAGTAAGTATATTGTTAATAAACCTCTATTTTTTATTAAGAGCAGTTATAATTGTCGTAAACAACTCCACTATATTAGCTACTTAACCGCTGTACCACAGCGCAAGTTGCCCGACTGCATGCCTTACTGCTAGCGTCAGCCTTTCCGCTTTGTCAAAAGTGCGCCTGCGCTAATTATCGGCTGCAACCACCGCACGGCGACGCTTGCAGCGGATTCTGGGAGCGGCGAACCATGTTCGAGCAGTGGCTGCTGGTCCTGTGCGCCTCAGTGGTGCTGATGACCTGCGTGACGCTCACCTACACCTTCTACTACTCGCGCGAATACAGCAAGAGTAAGTGCGCCCCCTTCAAAGGTCCCCGCTCGGCAAATATGAATGCACCCTAATAATGCAGGATATATGGTGCAGCGCAACAGATGTCTATTATTGTATGTGATGAAACTAACAGGGGCAACGGAACTGAATATGGCATCAAGAACGGTTCCCGGCACTGGACCGCTGAATTGGCAAACTGGGTAAAAATCGGGAGTGCGAGTGATCATAATGCGAGTGAGCAATGTTAGAACCCCAGTAATGGGAATTGTCCCACAATTATTTTCCACAGCGCGGTGATGTTCTTTTGCTGCTTCAGTTAACGTCCATCAGAGAGAGTTCCAGCAGGGCCCAGAAAGTTTCCTTTCGAGGTTACGGGGGAATCTCTGAGGCTTACACATTTTTCACACTAATGCTATTGCCGCAAAGGGTGCTTGCGGCAAAGATGTTACGTGGCGGCAAGGCAAATGCGGCACGAACCAATGTGCTGTTCGTATACGTTACGAAAAGTGCTGTGCAATCTGCATGCTTCCTTCCTCAGAGTTCCAACTTAAAACTGTACAAGTCCTGTTTACACGCGTTTACTCAACACGTGACCGCACTCATGCAGAAGAAACTTAGCGAACGGGATTCCCTTGTTTCACTAGTGAGAATTTAGAACGTGTCTCTTGTCAAAGCTTAGACATTAAGATAAATATGAACAAATGCGAAATTGGGCAGGATCGTCGAACAGGGAACCATGGGAAACCATTTACCATGGGCAACGAACCGATAAACGGAGTAGAGTGCGTTCCCGAACAGCGAAAAAGAGATCGGACGGAACGTTAGGGCGGGATGTAGCACCGTACTGCAAAAAGGATGAAGGGCAGCGAAACTAGCACTGGTGGATCCGAATAGCACAATATTTGATCAGTTTGCAGTAATTATAGCAGGACCTTCGTCGCGAAGCGAACACCTAGCCAATGTTAACAATCATATGGTCTATCTCTTCACTTGTACTCATTGGCTGGATTTTTTGCGTAGCCTTGACGGCTGGTTGTCGAGGTCGCTGTCGGTGCGTCAGGCCTAGGAGGAAGGAATAAAAAGTATTCAAACATGATTTCAATACTGGTACCAAGTATTTACACCCTTTGTCAAAATTTTTAGGCCAATCCTAAGCCTTTTCGACCACAAAGAATTCAAAGAATAATCTTTGCCTTTACATGTGGCAACAATATTTTATGACAGCAAGAAAGAAAAGTGTTTTCTCTAGCCTTCGGGCATAAAAATTTTTAAGTCTCGCTCAGGACCACGGTGTAAGAATATTTTCTTACACCGTGTTCGGGATGTAAGCTTGTGCATTGGATTTTTTTCGGTCTGTGCGTTCCCGGTTTGGCCTAGAAAATTTGACAAAGACTGAACGTATACATGCATGTGTATACTCCTGTAGATTTTCTCGTAGGGGTGGGGATCAAAAGTTTTTAACACCATTTAGCTGTATTACACGTCTGTGAAGTGCTCGCTTGCTAACCTTTTCGGTATTTCATGGTAACACTCTGCATTCAGAATGATCGTGTTGCATATAAGTTTGTTTTACACTGAATATTAAATTCAATTACGAACCCTAGTAATTCCCGTTTGAATCGTTTGTGCAATACGGCAAACGTGACGCCATGTATACAAGCGATTATGGAGTTCCCACAATTCTAACAGAACACACTTTTTTTCTACGCTACAGCTGAACGGCTGAAACAGGTTGGCATCGAATACTACGACTGCCAGACGCCAGTGTGCACCGCAGCAGGTACGAACAGAAAAGAACATTCCTTTAGCCATTCACTCGATTTGAACTGAACTGGCACGATGTTCTTCACTGACTCTTCTTCTTTTAAGGCTTCATGTCGTACTTTTCTACCTGTTTTCTTTGCTTCGTCTTGACACTTCCTAATTGCTGCCTTAATCAGCATCTTCAGTGCCAGACCCGTCGCTCGCTTTAAACGTTCAGCACGAGGTGGTTGTCTTTTTCGTGTCAACTGGCACTTGTTGGCAATGATTTTAAACAAAGACTCCTCCTACTCGTGCCTATGCGGAAACGGAACGCTGCATTCTGCTGTGGTTAGGTCGAAGGCTTTGTTCTTTATCCAAGGGTGACTAGTTCCCTCCGGTAACTCGTGCGGGCATGCTCCACCGTAGGCTTCAAGCGGGAGTGCGCACCATTCAGCGCTTACGTAACCCGCGGGTGGTTGATGGCCCTTTCAGCGATCGAGCTGAAGGACACGCTGAACCTGAACAAGAACCCGTGCAAAAACTTCTACGAGTACGTCTGCAGCCTCTGGCCGAACCGCTACCAGATCCCCGACGACATGGGCTGCTACTCCGTCCAGGACAACGTGCGCGAAGAAGTGCGCCAGAGGATCTTCGGTGAGGCGCTGCTGCACGCGAGCTCTCTGAACCCACACTGCGCGCATTAGGGCTACCGCGGTCATGGAATGAAGCAGTTGTAAAAGTTGTTTCATCAGAAAAGCTCCTTTATTAACGGTAATATTCAAGACTGAGGATAGGTTACACTCTTAATAAAAAAATTCGCAAAAGGGTAGTAACGGCCGTATTTACTAACTCCTTACGAACCATACCCCCCAGTACGGTACGCAGGCTCTGCCACAAGCAACTGCATTGTTAGGAAATTAACAGAATGCAGGAAGCAGTATGCACTAGATTAAGGTCGTGCTTATGACTAGGTTATGCATGGTCAGTTAGTAAACGCATGTAGCTCAGAAGGACGTTATTGCTAGGACTTTACTAGTGAAGGTAGTGGTGCTTACTGCCGGCTTAAGTTAGCAACCCTGACTAGTGATGATATACTACCTCCAGTTACTGACTACCTAGTGCATACTAGGGCAAGTAGCTTGTTAGTGTTACGTTAGTGAATGCCACAACCTTGTTTTAAGAGTGTATACTAACTCCTGTTAATTACTCGCCGTAGTTAGTGCACAAATCCCCAAGTAAGGGCTTATTGCAACAAGCATAACTCTTTTTCTTGTGTCTTCTCTGGCTCAACATATTCACGTGACGTGCTAGTTGGATAATGATGCCTCACCAGAAATGTATTATATAGTGCTTAATGAGCTCGTGCATTGTATCGAGTGAAATAGTTGGCTTTCGGAAAGCCAACCTCAACCTTGCTGATTTCTGTCCCCACTTCACGCCGTAATTCAGCTAACATGCTTTGTGGCAAACCAAAATGTGCATAACGTAATGCTAAGAGCTGCCTCGAAAGGCTACTCAGGTCGTTTTCATTTAACAATCGTCCAGTTTTATCAGGTTCGATTGTTTGGGGTGTCTACGAATCCAACTACTCCGACGCTGTCTTCCGTTTAAGCGGCTGCTCCAAATATGCGATTTCTGTCGCAAGGCTTCACTTTCATCATATGAAAGTTTCGTTTTCCCGCGCGCGTTTCCAGCTGCACTTCGCAAGGGGCCAATGGACGTAGACCAGCGGTTTGGGGACGAGATAACAGCGATGCGCTTGATCGACAGCTGTCGCGACCTGCGTAAGTGTCGTCTAGATTACTCTTTTGTGCAGTGTCTCCTTGCCATCACTGATCGGCTGCCGGCTGCCGGCAGCCGATCGCGGAGGCCGTGGCTGTACTCAGCGAAGAGCATTCTGTGGTCGCTGATCAGCTGTTCACTGCGGCATGATGTTAACAGCTGCAGCGTTGTGTGAAGGTGGAAGTAGGATGAAGATCAGATCCACCATCTTGATACATTGTTGCATTTCTGTAAGGTAGGCTTATGAGCTATCCTTCTGCTTTCTTAGCACCTTAGTATGCGTTCGGGCTTCTGTCTCTACCCTACAGTTTGTTTGTTGCCTGTCCACCTCTTGCTTTAAGGGCAGAGCACTTTATGGGCTCGCCTTGTCGTCTTAGCTCGCTAACGGTCGATGCGACTGCCGGAATCAGGCGGCGCAGCAAGATAACGGACTTTAGTAGAGCCTTCTGTATCGGGGTGAGGAAGTCACGTCGAGGCTTCGAAAACCACGTGGTTTAAATAGTCATAACCGTTCGAACCTCGTAAACCGCTGGCGCTTGTCATACATTTTCCCATTATTTAACGCAAAGAAAACTTCAGGTACATTTCAGGCAAAATCTGTGTTTATAACCGGCAGCCCCGTCGTTCCTTTAGTTAGGAACCCTCGTTGGGTTTGTTTTTACGATAGTAAGCAAGAAAATTGTCCGCGCAAGAAAGAAATGGCGCGTTCGAAATAACGCAGACAGGCTCCAGACGCGCGCAAAAAAACAAACAAACAAACAAAAACAATGGCGCGGTCGAAATGCCGACTCCAGCCGCGCGAGAAAAGAATTACGCGTTAGAAATTATGCAAAACAGCTCCACCCCACGAAATTGAATGCACAAAAAAAAGGACTCCTACTGGCGCAGTTTCAGGCAGGAGGCGCGCGAGCACTGCGAAGGCGGGAAATTTGAAATGCAGCAGTGAGCGGATAACAAAGCTGCAGCCCATTATGGCGAATCACTGCATGCTCTGCACTTCCGACAGCTTTCACGTTGAGTGGAACGGCTTTAATTTTTGAGATAAACACGCGCCGCACTTTAAACTCATCCACATCTTAGGGAAGCAAAACCAGATTTTATACATTGCACCGAATCGCAATTCTTAGTGCATAAGTATAGTCGGAAACAACCGCTTTTTGCACTCATGATACACAACAGTTATTCTAAATCATAAGGGTGCCAGGTACCCCTTCTCGACTTGCAAAAGTAGTGGTGGACACCACGACAAGGTGTGTTGATGCGTGTCGTAATGTAACGCAATTTGCTCCTGCACACCTATCGACAACACACCTATTGTGTCCGCCTTTTGTGGGTCTGGATTTGTCACGCGTTTGCAGTGTCGCGCGAAAAGCCGACTTTGAGCAGCTGCTACGCACGAAAATCCAACGCAACTGTCTTGAATGCAAAGCCAGTAGTTTCATGTTGGCGGCAAGGTCTCGCTAAAAGAGGAAAAGAGGGGATGCCGCGGAAAGAGTCGAAGACCTCTGTAGTGCCCTCACAGACACCTTGAGGTACACGCACCGTCATTTGAGGAACACCGATATAGATGAAAGAACAAAAAAGGGGATAAAAAGTTTGGTTTGGATGCCCCCCGTGTATGACGTCAGACGAAATTTACTAGCTTCGCTTAACTGTCTGTGGTTCTGATTGATAATGAGATTTAACGCGCCGCGACGCTACACAGGCGACGAGGCGCGCCGTAGGAGGAGTGCTCCAGGTTAATTTTGGTCACCTAGAGATCTTTAATATGCAGCGAAATCTCGTACACACGGGTGTTCTCGCTTTTCGCCTCCAGCAGAAAAGCGGTAGCCGTGGCCTCCTTTGGTTTATAAAACAATTTTAAGTGCTTGACAGGCCCTTAAAGGAGCCATGAAGACAAATAACAAGTAGGATTTAACGGAAAGACTGCTTGGTCCCGATAACAATGATACCAATATCATCCCAATCTTCGAACAAATAACGGAATAACGGAGATATTAAAGAAAACGTGTGAAGCAGGCGCGACCCCCTAGCCAATTTCCCGCAACTTTTCTATGACGTCACGGAACCTTGTTTGTGCGATTGGCGGCCGCCTAACTCACCTGTCGCGACGACACATCACTGGACGTCTGTAATGGGGCCTCTAGTTTCATTTGACCGCATCACTTGAATACTAACGTGCAGTTAACGAACTAAAAATTGTCTTATTGTTGGCCCGTATGACGTCATTCTTGCTGATAACACGTCAGTCTGGCGCAAAATTTGAAAGTTTTTAAATAATTCTTGCTTTTTTTTCGTTAAAAAAAAATCTTTTGTGGCTGTAATGGAGCTGAGTGAGATACTGAATCCTAGTTCTTTCAAATTAAACGAAGTTGTATTTTCTCTTAATGGCTCCTTAACAATCCCCATACGTATGTGCCTATGTATGTATGTATGTGTGGGATGTATGCTTTGTTTGGTAGCAATGTGTGCGGCGGCCTGGCCTTGCTTTTTCGTGGTGTACGTTGCTGCAGAACTTTGCTATGGGCGGCGAAATCACAGCCGCACGAGGAGGATCCTGCGCTCGCTCCCTTGGCTGCACAGCGCACTGTTTATCCAAAAAGCGCCGTATCAGATGTGGCCCCGCTGGTGCCGGGTCTTATTTTGTGGCGGTGGTAATTCCTGGCGGCGGCATGTGAAAAAGACATTTTAAACCGATACAGAACCCGTGCACAAAACGCCAGTTCAGCTTGGGGCGACGCGTGGTGGAGAGCGGCAACGTTGGCAAAACATGCTCCTCCGCGGCTCTGAGCTTTCTAGCGCTGGAGCGAGCATCATTTCTTTGACAATATCAAACATCGGTTGCCCTGGAAACAAGGCACAAACCGCTCTAGAAGTCAGTTACGGTTGCGTGATCTCGGTTCAGCTTGGGGCCCCACCTCGCGGCATATGCGCACTGCAGGCATACTACTCACTCCCATTTGGAAGTGCGAGATGCGTTTGGCATTACAGGAGGCGATGGTGTGTTGTGTTGTGGACGCCTTTGTTTCGCGATGAAATGCGACGTTGTGCTTCTGCGGGTGGATAGTGCTTCCCATGGTCTGGATTATCTTTCTCAAGCGGCGTACGACTCAACCTCGCATGGCTTATGTGCAGTGTGCGTGGCTAAAAGCCATCTCGGCTTATGCGCCAGAGTTAAGTGACTTGCTGTTCGTCCCCGCAAACCGCGCGCGAGGTGAGTGCCGAATTTATGAGGGGCAGGAGGAGGCAACCCATCGTCTGTCACTCGCGGTTCGGACTTGCAACGCATGTTGTGACGTTTGTGTTCGTTCGAAACGCATCTCTGGATTGTTTGGAAGGTTGAATAAAATTAATGCGTCAAACCCGGGCATTCGGCTCAGGGCGTTCTCTGCGATTGCAAGAAAGAAGTGCCACGGGGATTCAACGCTTTCTTTATGGAACGTACTCAAGTAAGAGAATATTCATGTCGTGTTATGGCCCTGTCGCATTCAATACAAACGGTTAAGCATTTGTTTACACTTGTTTCGTTTGTCGTAAAATGTCCAAGCACTCCGGCACTCCGCTGGCAGATCAGCCGGCGAGCCGACGCTGAGCAGACGACTCATCTCTTTGCCGGAAGTTGCGTGAAAAAGCCGCCCAATAGCAGGATGTCTAGCTCATGACGAACATCTGGGAATCGATGATGTAGACATGTGAAGATGGCGGCGTCCAAAAACACGAAGGAAAGGGTGAGAAAAAAGCGACAATCTTTGCAACAAAAGTGTGAGCTTTCCGCTGCGCGTAAAAGAGTAATACTTGGCACAGATGATGTTGACCCAATCTAACGATTGCGCTAGTCAATTTAGTGTGCTCAAAACGCCTTTCAGGGCCCCTTTAATTTTGGTCACCTAGGGATCTTTAATGTGCACCAAAATCTCGTACACACGGGGGTTTTCGCTTTTCGCCTCCAGCAGAAAAGCGGTAGCCGTGGCCTCCTGTGGTTTGTAAAACAATTTTAAGTGCTTGACAGGCCCTTAAAGAAGCCATGAAGACAAATAACAAGTAGGATTTATCGGAAAGACTGCTTGGTCCCGATAACAATGATACCAATATCATCGCATTCTTCGAACAAATAACGGAGATATTAAAGAAAACGTGTGAAGCAGTCACGACCCCCTAGCCAATTTCCCGCAACTTTTCTATGACGTCACGGAACCTTGTTTGTGCGATTGGCGGCCGCCTAACTCACCTGTCGCGACGACACATCACTGGACCTCTGTAATGGGGCCTCTAGTTTCATTTGACCGGATCACTTGAATGCTGTGCAGTTAACGCACTAAAAATTGTCTTATTGTTGGCCCGTATGACGTCATTCTTGCTCATAACACGTCACTCTGGCGCAAAATTTGAAAGTTTTTAAATAATTCTTGCTTTTTTTCGTTAAAAAACATCTTTTGTGGCTGTAATGGAGCTGAGTGAGATACTGAATCCTAGTTTTTTTCAAATTAAACGAAGTTGTATTTTCTCTTCATGGCTCCTTAAACAATCCCCATAGGTATGTGCCTATGTGGGTATGTATGTATGTACGTATGTATGTGTGTACATGTGTATGTATGTATGTATGCATGTATGTATGTGCGTATGTATGTATGTATGTGTGTATGTGTGTACGTGTGTGTGTATGTATGTATGTATGTATGTATGTATGTATGTATGTATGTATGTATGTATGTATGTGCGTGCGTACGTATGTATGTTTGTATGCATGCATGCATGCATGCATGCATGTATGTATGTATGTGCGTACGTGCGTATGTATGTATGTATGTATGTATGTATGTATGTATGTATGTATGTATGTATGTATGTATGTATGTACGAATGAATGTATGAATGAATGAATGAATGAATGAATGAATGAACGATCGCAGTCGTCTCCTAACAGCATCCCGACGAAAGCAAAACTGGAGACGTGTTGGCGAGAGACCAAAGGCCACCTCCTCTACTTCCCGGACGCAGGCGTCCGGCAGGACGACGGCCTGGCGCCCCTGACGCGTGTCATGCGCGCCCTGTCGCTGAGCGAGTGGCCGTACGAGCTCGGCGAGCGCCTCCCGCGCGCCCGCTCCGTGGTGCAGCGGCTCAGCGTCGATTACGGCCTGCCCTTCTTCGTGTCGCTGAGCGTCGAGCCGGACCCGCGCGAGCCGCGTGCCAACCTGCTCGTGGTGGACGTTCCCGAGCCGCTGCTGCACTCCAGCTTCGTGCTGCTGCGCGACTCGGACGAGCACCGGGCGCTGCTCAGGGCGCACGCCTCCTACATACGGCGCTCCATGGCGCTCATGGGCGCGCTAGAGATGGCCCCCACCGTCACCACCGACGTGCACGACTACGAGTTCGCCCTGGCCGAGGTGCGCTCGCGCATGCGCATGGCATGTGCCGCCCAACGGATTATTTACTGACCGCGCAGCAAAGAGAGCTCAGTACTCTGTCCATTTCATGTCCGTTTCAAATTATCCATTCATAGCGAGCCCTGGTTTGCTGAAAATAGACGACCCGAATGCGACGCAGGACAATCAAGGTGGAGCGTCGGTTTTTGCGCATGTCATGTCATTGGTCAACGGTATCGCAAGTGCAACATACGTCACTATTTAAACGGACGCGAAATGCCCATTTTTAAAACGGACAGAACTCGCAATTTGGCCCCTGCGCCAATTGCTTCAGAGTAAGACCACGGTCGGGTCGCATAGATAACCCTGTATTGCCATTGGCATAAATCTATGCACGCTGACTAACAACTGCAACATCAACTAGGTAACTACACGCTACGTACCCACACGTAAGCTGCACATATATGTATACCTATAGCTTGCATTACAAAGACGCACATTCTAAAGTGCTTGCCATACAGGGAAGCAAGGTATCATATAAACGCAAGCCAATGCTTAATCCGCTAACCGTTGTTGTACAGCCGTGGGAAAGCACTCACCAAGCGATATAGCCCCAAACTTGCAAGATTGTGGGATATGTTAGTGGATTTAGCCAATATTTTGTGTAATACGGCCAATAGCCCCGAAATATACTTGCCACGCATCCGTGAGTTATAACACTCCGTGCATTGAACGATCAGTTTGCTCGAAAACCCGTGATTTAAGCCTGCGGCGGATACATTGTACTTAGCGCACTCAACTGGGACCAAAGCATTACCCGAACAAATATCGTGGAGGGCAAGCAGGCTCACCTTGTGAGCAAATTCGGCTCTAGTCTCACGCCCAGTCACGTTAGAACGACGCCGCCATGCGGGCAGCGCTTTGTAACCACAGCTAACTTTATCGAGAGATCTTTGGAAGTTACATGGGCGGATATTACGGCATCCAGATAGATGCTTCAAACTGTCATTAAACCTTCTATCACAGTGTAAAAAGTTATGCTTAGATATTGTGGACATATACCTAAGGTAGTATCGTATTCGGATTTAAGAAGTCTTGCCTAATACCGATGTCGATGTGCCGAGACGGCATATGCTTACCAACGGTTTGGCCGGCGGAACTGTATGACAAGCAAACTGCCCAAAATAACTGCTCGAATAGAGGGCTCTGCACTGCAAGCGTTCTCGAGCTTACGCACTGTCAGGAAAGCTGAATTGCGTGCATTGCATGATGTACAAAATAACATGTTGTTCGTTTTTTTAAAGCTTTGCAACTACCGAACACTACGGGAGCTGACAGAATTTACCAGCGACAATATCGTGAGCCTGGATAAGCTTCGGTCGGACACGGCATGGGTACGCTTCTGTTGGCATATATTCGCTCACTTCGGTTTCTAACTTGGGTTTTCTTTGGGCTTAATAGCAAATATTGTCTTCTTCCAGGGTGAGGATGCGAACACTACCCCGGCAGAGCCGACGAAGGTAAAGTGTTCTGTTTAAACGCCATTAATAAATGGTCTTTACGGTGTTTAATCCGATTACAAACCTGCCTGAGCACTTATCGTAGCAAGCGATAATTTTACAGGAATATTTTGCGAGAGGGACTGGTTGCGCTGTTCGTTAAAAATTGAGGAGCATCGAATCTCAGATGCCCCAATACAGTAGACTGACTGAACTTCAAGGTACCGAAAATATTAGTTTCATTTAGCAGAAGTTCCGTTTACTGCGAGGGATGGGCAAAAGTGCAAATTATGTGTGTACACACTCTTAATACGATTTCATGGAACATAGTAGATGAATGTAGCTGACAGTTTTTCAGAAAGCAAGAAAACTACAAGAAGTTTAGGCACAGCATTCATAAAGTTTATTTGGCAACAGAATAGTCACCGTGCACTAAAAATGCATGCATTTGTTTGAGACGTTACTGCTGCATCGCGAGGATCAGGATCTTCAATGGCTGATGCTCATGGCAATGGGCTTGACAAGAAGTTCCATTTGTGGTTCCGCTTACGCGATGACGCTGAAATTTTGGTTTCGATTACTGAAAGTATTTTTACGTTATCTGAATACAAAAACAACCAACCAACAAGCTACTTTTCCGTTTAAATGGAAGTTCCACTAAAGCGATTTTCGCTTATCGAGATTCTATTGTACTACGTTGAAAGCGTCGCCCCCCGTTAGCGTCAAAATATATTCACGCGATTTTTTCTGAAGCTACGCATCAGGCGCCTGTAGGCTAAAAAAATGCAAAAATGCACTGCCTCTACAATTACAGTAAGCTTCGGAATTACTTCACTTGATGCCACCATGTACACGAGCTTCAATTGAATGCGACAGGGACTATATAGACTACGCAACACCCGAATGCATGCAGCTTACATTAAGTGAGCTCTCGTTACTAACAGAATCATTTTATTCTAAATCTCGCTTCGTTGGAAGTGTTACGTTGTCCATTGCAGTACACGCAAAGCAAATCATCACCGCTTTAACGAAGAATCACTTCATAAGATCCTCTTTTCGAAACTGGAGCACTACGGTGTACGTGGACGCGCCCTCAAGCTTATCACATTATACCTCAGTTTCCACTCCCAATACGTCGTTTAAAGGAGCCATGAAGACAAAAATACGAGTTTGTATTATTCGAAAGATTGCGTGTTTTATAGTGCCCCGAGCGCTTGTCCGAATGCAAACGATGCTTTATTCATTAAGAAATTAATTTAAAATTTTTATTTTCCCGCTAAATCGTGTGTTTTCGTGGTCTACAATGACATCACAGGAACCGACCGCTCTGCTAGGGTGGACCCTAGCTCTGCAGCCGATTGGGAAGCCTCGTTTACCGTTAGTGAACCTAGAAGGCGCCAGCATAGCGTGGCAAGCCGTTTTCTGCCTTTGGTTTGTTTTGACCGTATTTGTACCTGGCTTATTTTTGTTCAGGGAGAAAATAATGGTTTTGTGAAACATAGTGTCCGCTCGAAAAATATGGTCACGTAAGACACCGTTGCTTGAGTCAATCGGCCAGTGTCGTCTGAGACAACCCCAAAGCCCCGCAGTCCTGAGCAGCTAAACCAAGCATAGTGGGCCCAGTGCCAACAGCAGCACGCATCGGTACTTATATGTTTACGTGCGCTTTCGTGACTTCCACTGTTTGTCCACCATTCTTACGGCTTTAAAAGGAATTCGCCCTAAATTTAAACGCAAATAGCTCTTTCGGCAAGCTTATAAGCTCTGCCTCATTTGCGTTTGCTTTTGCGGCCCTCCGCCAATCGCAAAGCTGGCTGGTATGACATCATAGGTTCTGTTGCGAGAAACGAGCAAGTGGGTCGCATGGCTATTCCTTTTTTTTCCTAATTGCATAGCTTATTTGAGCGAAGGTTACGTTAAAAGAGGTGTCAGTATGATTCTAAAAAGGCAATCTTTTGAATGAACTAAACTTGTGTTTTCTCTTCATGGCTCCTTTAAACCACTATCCCTATAATATTTTAAAGATTAGAAATTGTGTTCCCTCAGGGCAGCCTTCTAGGACCCTTCTTTTTAACATTTGCGTTAATGATATTTGCAACACAAACAGGGCCGTAAAATATATTATTTATGCGGACGACACCAGCCTATTCCTCTGTTCACATGACATTGCCGGATTAATACGCGCTGATTATAGGGCCATTGTCATCACTAACAGAATGGCATGTCTGCAATTCGCTAAAAATAAGCGGAAAACTGAGGCTGTAGTGTTTTATCCAGAATAAAAAGCATGTTCTGACCCACCCCCTCTTTTTAAAAAGAATACTACCATCGAATGTGTAGATAATTTTACGTCACTTGACATAGGATTTACTGCTGCCATGTCATGGAAAGCTCATGTAAGCAAAATCTGTTTCACACTTTCAAGGTTTAACGGGGGTGATTGGGCGTAACGAAAGTATGTTACGTGCAAGAACGAAAGTAGCTTTCTATTAAGGCTTTTTTATTCACCTGTGAGTTACTATTTCTTAGCGTAGGTGGAAGACAACTGTATCAGATATTCAAAAACTCGTAAATCTCAAGAAGGAAACTGCTTTGTGCGGTTGCAAATGTAGTCTTATGATTTCTCCAACCTCTTCTTTGTATCCGCAGTAAAAAGTAGTACTGATTGATTGCATGTTCCACTACAGATTTGCTTTCTTCTATAAGAAAGCAGAAAACCAAAAGGACCCCTTTTTGAATGTTTTAATGCTTATACAATATCAGAATCAGTACACAATTAGCAAAACAGCTACATTTGTCTTAAGACAAACATTGTAATTACCACGGCATTGAACAAATTATGGCAACAGTACGCTAACGCACATTTTTCCAACCTGCCTCGACACGCAATTATATTAAAAGCTGACCCGCATGTCATTCACTGCACTTCACAATACATTTATAGCATACTACGTAAATATATTCTATAAAATTGAGTGTCATTGTGTTGTGTGAAAAATGCCTTGTATTTACTGTTATGCTTACCTGTAGCTTGTTCCTCACATGTACATCTTCGTTGAAAACAGACGCTTCGATTGTGTATGTTTGTGTGTTTTTCTTAAATCTAAAGAATGAGCATGTTTTTTTCCTAAATTACATAGTGTTGCTGCGAATGGACCTGTATGGGCGTCGAGGCTGGTCAAACAGTCGATAGTGATTGCTTTTTGCCTGCCATCTTCAGTGCTTTTGTCTATAAAAAAACTAGAATAAAGCAATTTTCTCTTCCCGAGGACTTCATTGTTATAAGGGTTCACAATGTCACCAGAGGCCGCTAGGGAAAGTGCATTGCGCCCAATTCTCTCAGATCAAGATCCCTGATTTGCTGACTGCAGGAGCTCCTGGCGAACATCGTGCGCGAGATTTACCAGCGCGGCGGCGTGCCAATGCGGTTTGACGAGGAAATTCTCATCTGGAACGTCAGTACCTTCTCGGTGCTCGACAAGTTCCTCGCCTCTGAAAACAGGTACCGTGCACGACCTCCTCACTTGCCCACGCGGACGTTTTGGCAAATGAGTCTCATTCTTGGTTTAAATTCAAACGTTTCTTGGAATATCTTAATGCCCCGGCATAAAAAATCTTTCTTCGCGGCAGAAGTGCCGAAAGGGGCTAAGACACACATGCACACACGCGTGCAGACATGCTCAAACACGCACTGCATCCCCAATACGCTGCACTGAAAACGTCTTCCGCCGAGTTCGCAGTTTTTTTCCGGCCTTGCCACACCATCCCGACTGCACGAGCTGCTTTCTTGCCTTATATAAATTGACCGCAAGCTGGCGTTACGCTATGGCACGAGGCCAAGGTTTGTTCCGTCGGTCCCGCTATTTCCGCAGTCGTGTTGTGTCCACTGCAACTCTTTACGAGCTCGGCTCCATGCCATGTTTGACAAGACACGAACCTAACGAGAGCGATGTTTTCGCCACTCCATCCCCAATCCCCTAATACGCCTCAATAACGCTTTAAGTTTTGCATTGTAAGTATAAGAGCGGGCGTGTGGGGCCTCGTGGGATTCTTGAAGAGTACGCATGTGGAAGAACTTTTTTTTTTACTTAGGATTGATACATATATCACGTTCTGAGGTTAGGCGTATACAATCTCAACTCGTATTGTCAATAGGTTTTGTTTACTCTTCATTGTTATGGTCGCTACACGTTTCAGAGATAACGCGGACGTTACAAAATTACAAGCCCTGTTGGGACACGTGGTGGCGCAGGCGCATGCTGCTCAACTACCTCGGGTGGCGCGTCGTGGCCTTGCTTGGGCCCAAGACCACGCCTGAGATGATGAACGCGCGGCACACGTTCTACATGGCCAAGTTCGGCGCCGAGGACCAGCCGCAGCTGTCCAGCTTCTGCTTCGAACAGGCGGCGCGCCTTCTGCCCGTGGCCGTGGGACGCATGGCCTACCGCGGCACCGGCGACTCGGGACAGGCACAGGCAAGGAGCGCGGACACCCCCGACAACCGCACCTGTGTTGTTAAAAAAGGGAGTCGAAAGGGAGCCGCTGCTGCGATGACTCTCTTTGATGCTTCCAAGACTCTCGTTTGCACTCCACGACTCTCTTTGTCACAGTCTATGATTAGCATGACTCTGTTAAGACTTCCACTTCTCAACAGGGCCACGTGTCAGTAGCCTTTGTAGCATATATTTATCTCTTAATCCCTTTTCAGAGCGCAGTTTGGGCTTGTTGGTACGACATTGCGAAAATTACAATCAGTCATTCACCCTTTCCGACACGCCGTAACGCAAGATTCTGGTAAATTAAGACAGTCTACGTGACGCTCAAGCCTGGCCACGTTCACTGCGCAGCGTCTCGTGGCACGGATGGTGGACGAAATCAAAGCCGCTCTGCTTCTGCTACTTAAGAGGAGCGACGTGAGCTGGCTGAACAAGGAGTCCAAGGAAGTCGCCATCAATAAGGCAAGTGCGCCGCAATCACACCTTGTCCAATCTAATATACTGCAAGTCAGAATCTTGAAAGGCCTTCAGCTGAGGGAGGTCATCAATCATACACTTTTGTAGCGACAGCTCTACTGTGCCATGTCTCCCGAGGTCATTCATCGCGTCGCGTAGACGTTGACACACAGGCGCGTGAGTGTGGAAGTTGTGACGTCACGCCAGGTGATCCGATGCGGAAAGGCGCTCGGAGTCACGCCGTTGCGGTACCGCGTGACTAAGCTGTAGGGTTTAACGGCTGCTCCGCCAGCGCTTGGTCGCTCAGTCTCGCTATGGATGGCGCACCGGCTGGGCTGTCTATGCGTGCGCTCCAGGGCGAGCGACAACGCGCAAAGGGAAATGGCATAGTACACGGTGCGTAGACAGAGAGAGAGAGAGAGAGAGAGTCATTATATTTTACGATGACGTCGCTTATGCAATAATGTTTCAGATCAGACGGCTGAGGCTGATCCAGCAACCCATTAACAGCACGGTCATGGACTGGGAACCTCCGGTGAGCGCTTTCAGATGAGTTGTTACGCGATTTAAGTCTGATTATGCATCACCAACAGGCCCAAACCATGACTCTTTTATACCTGTGCTACACGAGCGTTTGGAAGGACATTTCAGTCGAATGGCCTTCGAAATTTCAACTGTCATTCGAACTGGAAGGAGTTCTGTCGATCTACACGACCATTCTCAAAGGCAGTTGAAAGTTTCCGCGTTCGCCCGCCATGTTTTGGTGTCGCCACTGCTGGCATGTTTCGTTCTTGGCGAAAATTTAATTTTAGAGTTAAAATGGGCAAAAAAGTAATTATTAGTGATCAAATCGATAATGACCTACAAGCGCGCACAAAACATGCACTAGGCAGCCAGTTTCTTTTTGTCTTTTTTCACACCGCCGGTGTTGAGTGTACCACGTTACAGCGTAATCGTAGAGCGAGTGACAGAGACCGAAAACAAGTGAAAAATTATGAAGATCTTACATTTCAAACACCAAGTTTTACTCGTAAATAATTGTTTTGTTATTACGGCTTGCAGAAACTAAGCCCAAGGGTACGACCGTTCGATTTTCAAAGAGACTCTCAAAGATCAGTTGTCGGGCTCCTTTGACTCAAATGCCATTTTAACCAAATGCCTTTGAAAAACATCGTGTAGCAGCTCAAAGGTGTCATTTGAGTCAAATGACATTCGACTCGAAGGCCTTCAAAACGCTCATGTAGCAGGGGTATTAGACTCCGACGAATTGGGCACGTGACCTTTTCGCGAGCTCGGCGCAAATGCATCCACTAAGCTGCTGCAGAGCAGTGCAGTAATTCTCGAGAATATGTGTTTGCAGGGCATTTCGGCCAATCTGCCATAAATAACGGCCTGACGTCACGACTTGATGTAAATCCATGATCACACTTCAGATAACGTGAGAAGCATCGAGGAGGGACGTTCAGAAACATCAATATCTCCCGCGGTATTTTCACGTGCACAGCAGCGCTTGGGCCACCGCGTGCGTCGTGAAAAGCAAAAATTGAGAAATGTGTTTCACGGCGAGAATATCCGCCACGTTTTGTGTTATCAAGAAAGACAATGGCGCCTGAGCACAATTACTTACTTAATTATTATTAGAAATTTTTTGCACTGTCGACATCAGCAGGGAAGGTATAATATGCGGCGCGGTGCACGTATGCGTCCTTTAAAAACCGTCTGGGCTGTGCATTGAACTGAATTTGTTGCCAGTTTGCGGAATCGCTAATGGTGTAGGTAGTCCAGGAGTTGCCTTAATCGAAGTGATTGAAGGCTGAGCTCCCCTTCCCCTCTCTTTTTTCTCTCCAGGAGCTGCGCCCCGAAGCGAGCTTCGGAACGAACATCGCCCTCCTGCTCTCGGCCAGGGCGGAGCAAAACTGGATGCGCCTGGCGCAACACAACTACCTCGACAGGTACGCTAACGCCAGAGTTACTTGATATGAGTAACTTGATATAGGAGTTGCGCAACTCCCCATAGGCCCCATGCATAAAAAAGTGGCCCGACGATTGCTCCCTTTTTTGCATTTTCCCTTACAGGGGCGCCATCTATAAGTGATAAAATAAACTATACAACGCGGTTCGCCACTTGCCGACCTGGGCGAAAAATGGTATTTGAGGGCTTGCGTAAATTTGTTTTGCCGAAGCCCAACGTGTACAACCACGCAAGCGTTTTATGAGCGGTTGAACCAAGAGTAGTAAAAAAATGCGACCATGTGTTCAGTGAGATGCGTTGTCACCTGCGCATTGTCGTCTGCTGCGCGTCATCTGCCGTCTTCCGGGGAGAAAATAAAGTTAAAAATTAGCTTCGAAGGCTTTACGCAAGCTTTAAAGGATTATTTAGCGCCACTTGATCAGCTACTGGATTAGTTTTGGCATTCATTGTTATGTCGGTCGAGAGAGAACTGCAAATTTAGTACTTGAGGTCTTCGGGTCGGACCTGTGTTGTGCCGGAGTGCTGCCGCAAGCTCCAATCGGTCGAGACAGTTGCGCAGACGCAAAAACTATCGCAACAAAAAACCGCACTCAAATAAACAACGAATAAGTTATAAAAGTACAAGAATAAAAAATTATGCCCCTTTAAAATAAAGTTTAACGTTGAATTGCCAGTTTGAATAATTACTGTGTTTTTTATAGTGCGTGTGGTGGCCCCGGTGGCGCCACCGTACGTACGATCCAAAGCAGGGGGGTATTTTGAGGCGGAGTTTCGCAACTGCCTACATCGAAGAGCTCTGCGCTAATGCTATGCCGAGAGGCGTCTGCGTTGAAGGTATGAAAACAGGGAAATGTTGCAGCCCATAGAGATGCACACAGGAGAAGACAGGTGCAAGAAAACGCTCTCAGGATTGTAGGTAGGCCATTACACTCCATGAAGAAAAAACCCAAACCGCCCGCCGCGGTGGCTCAGTGGCTAAGGCGTTGCGCTGCTGAGCACTAGGTCGCCGGGATCGATTCCAGGCCGCGGCGGCCGCTTTTCCGATGGAGGCGAAAAGCAAAAATTACGCCCATCTTCCCGCGAGGGAACCCTGGTGTGATGCGACGCATCGGGGGGTTCAATTGGCGTTTCCATTGGGTTGATTCTCTAAATCGGGGGAAACGTGTTGTGAACGCGTATGATGCATTCCATCACATGCGGGTGTTCTCATACGCGGGAAGATGGGCGTAATTTTACTTTTCATGAAAGGACCGCCGCTTCCATCACGTCTTCATCGGAAGAATCAAGTCAAGCACACAGTCGTAAAGCACAGTGACGCGAAGTCGAACGAGAGCGAGCGCTGACTGAACCGCCGCAGCGCGATACCCGTTTTATATTCACAGCGCCTCAAGGAGAGGAGACAACGGATGAGAGTCGCGCATGCGCACGCTTGCGCGACGGGAGCGGAGCGAAGCGCGCGCACACAGCTGTTGTTTATGATAATGAGGCGGAGTGAGAGCGTTGCGCGCACAGCTGTCGGAGAGAAGACGGGAGGAGAGTCGCGCATGCGCAGCTGGCGTGCGGACGCCGGACAACGCCGACGCAGGAGGGACATGCCTCAGAGCAAGAGATGCGTCGCATCTAAAAACGCCCGTGTGTACGATATTTCGGCGCACGTTAAAGATCCCCAGGGGGTCAAAATTACTCCGGAGCCCTCAACTACGGCGTGACTCATCGCCTGCGTTGCGTTGCTGCGTTAAACTCTACAACCAATCAGTCAAACCAAACCATAGCGACGCGACATGAAGGACATTTAGAAAACATCCACCCCGTAATAGAGGGTGATTTTATGCACCCGTATCAAACCACATTATGCAAAAAATGCAAAAGTAAAAAACAGCACCAACGCAACTTTTTCGGGAGCGAACTACTCGTGCTTAGTGAGAAAAAAAATCGGCGTATACACTCTGAACGATTTGTTTGCGACAGATGCCGGTTCCTTGCTCCCCAGAAAACGCATGCAATTCACGAAATACGCGTTCTGTTTCGCGTCTGGCACGCCAAACAAATCACAGATTATTCTGGCGATTTGAAGATGTTGAAATTTCGCTGCCTCTTTGTCATAATTAATGTATGTCTATTGAATCTGTGTATCATCTGTTTTAGTGCCTTTTCACTAGTACCTCTTTTTTATTAACACAACATGGTTTCAAAAATGACAGTAAGCCTTTTGTGGCGTAAGCTACACTGGCCGAGGTTGGGCGGTTTCGCGTGTGCCGTGAAGGGCCATTCTGCGCAAGCGCGAGGAGCATTGGATTGGTTTGGTTTGGATCGGATTGGATTGGTTTGGATTGGATTTGATTTGATCTGATTTGGAGTGGATTGGATTTGATTTGATTTGATTTGATTTCATTTGGATTGGATTGGATTGGATTAAATTGGATTGTGTTGGATTGAAATCCAATCCAATTGGGGTACGGGTGTGTAGAGAATTGGGTCTGCTCATTCCCCGGTCTGCGCATTCCAGAGGAGCGACGTCTAGCAGCGGCAGACGCACTGGCGCCGGCGCGTGCCTAGCTTTGCGCCTCCGTTGCGCAGTAGTCAAGTCTGACGCTGCGCCGGTGCCGCTCGATAGCCGTTTCGCGTGGCTCCTGGAGAGCCATGCTGCGCATGGTCGAGGAGCAGTAACTGTTCTGGACTGGACCGGACTGGACTGGACTGGACTGGACTGGATTGAATTGGATTGGATTGGATTGGATTAGATTGGAAATCGTTTTAGCAGCAGTAAGCATGATAATCAGCTAATCCTAGACAACCAGGAAACCTAAGAATAACCAGCTGAACCTTAGCTCACGCTAGGTATATCCTGGCATAGCGGAGCTAAGCCACTGCTAATTTTTTTATTTCAGCACACCGGTTCCTCAGTTGCGTATGAGCATTTCATACGACGTCTACCGAAACGCCATAGGTGAGTTATTTCTCAACCTCATTGCGAACTGAATTAATATATCACTAACACAAGCGGTAACTTACTGGTTAAAAAATGCTCGTGTTACATTCTCGTGTTAAGTAGGGAGATTTTGGTGGCGCCATTACCCAAGGAGGGTATTTCAAAGAGCGGAGAAGCGGACTAATGTTAACCATCGCCTCCTGTATTTTACAATGCCAAACGTATCGCGCGCTTCCCTGTGGGAGTGAGTGGTACGCTTGCAGTGGCCACATGTCGTAAGGTGCGGCCCCGATCTGAACCGGGATCACCGAACCGTAACTGAATTTGAGAGAGGCTTGTGCCTGGTTGCCAAGGCAACCAACGTTTGAGATCGCCAGGTAATGGCACTCTCGCCAGCGTTAGAAAAATCAGAGCCGCGGCGGAGCACGTTTTGTCAACGTTGCTCGTTACTTGTCTCAGTATACTTGTCCCAGTTACTTGTCCCAGTATAAACTAGGTACTTATTGCATTTTACTATCTGGCCATGCATAACCTAGTAAAAAGTAACGCGCGACAATGTGTACCAGCTGAGCATTCAGCGCGACATAGACACATTCACACGCACATATCACACTTATACAACCATAAACTGAGCAAGAAAACCAAAGGAATGGATGAGGAGAGCGAGTACAACTTCTTTACGTTAGAAATTAATCTGCTCTTCTTGCTTTTATAGCCAGCAGCGGAAAGTCTTTGATAGAGTTGGTGGGCTTGTCACAAAAAAAAATCAAATATTTTAGCGATAACTTTAAAATTATGTATTTTAATGTGAGCATATACAAGTCAGCATGCGGATTTGTAAAAACGTTTTTAATGATTTGCAAAAACTTTTTAATCGTGAGTTGGAGTGGGAAAAGTGCTGTAGTTATTACGTTCAATAATGCATGGAATTTTGTTATGTTAGTGTCAGTGAATCTTAGTATCAAACAAGCAGCAGTGACTAAGTGCACGGTCTAGACAAGTAACGATTTCACACTTAGTCGCAGTTCCTACGTATCATTCTGGGGGGTAAGGAGTTAGTAAATACAGCCATTACTACCCTTTTGCGAGCTTTTTTGTTAAGAGTGTGGCATAGCCTAGATAAGCCACTGCTAATTTTTTTAACACGTTACGCGTTACACCCCACACATTACGGCCAGCTACAACAGCTCCCCTGTTTAAAAAAAAGCGTACTTGACCCCGTGTGCTGTTGCCTGACTGCAGTGGTACCAGCAATACTGACGGGACCCGGTCTTTCGTCGCCCGGAATACTGGCCGTCGACCTGAGCCCGTGAGTTTCGAGCACTAAGCATCGCTTATGCAAGCAGGCACAGAAAGAGAGAAAAAATAATAAACCATACTCTGCGTTCTTTCGCAGTTCCATCAACTTCGGCGCCTTCGGTTACCTAGCTGCCCATGAAATGCTGCGGAGCATAATGTTCAGCGGTAAGTGCTCAAACATCGGAATAAAGTAACCTGCTCTCGTAGAAGGTCTAAACGCTCATTATCGCATTTTTATTGTGCACTTTGGCGCGCCTTGATAGCGTGCGTCTATATGAGCCAACCCGAGAGTGTCTTAACAGCGGAAATCTAAACGTATTTAGTGGACTGACAAACCAGGCCAACTGATTGCGTTGCTGTTTTCAGGCAGCGTCATCGACGCGGAGGGGAACTTGCGCAACTGGCAGTTCGGGGACACCTCTGCCAAGTTCCGCATACTGGTCAACTGTTTCGAGTCCATGCTTCGGCGAACCATCCCAAACGAGCTCATGAAAAGGGTGCGAAAAACAGGCTGTCTCGCTTTCTCATGAGCAGCTTTCCCGCTCGTGGCAGTCCTTTCACCAGTCTGTAGTTATTTAGCGATATGTAAAATATTTTCGTGCAGCTGATGTTGGGAGTGAGAACTTGCTTTGTGCACAGTTTCAAGTCTAGGACGTTGCGCGGCTGAGCTCCAGAGCCATGGAAGCTGTCCCATACAAATGCATGGAAAGTAATATTTGACAGCGAATTACAGAAAAAATATTCAGAATCCTGGAAAGTTATTTTAGAGTTTTCATCTACGCGTTGACTTCTTGCGTTATGACAAGTGCACTTTCCTGCGCTCAGAAGTTTGAGCGAGAAAGCTGGGGATGATTTCGCTTGATGCCATTGAAGCATGTGTCACCTGTATCCTATGTGCTTAGGCCACCTGTATCTTATGTCATGTTCGGACGACCGACACAAAAGCCGTATCGTGAGCTATGGACGTAAAAAAACGGCGTGTCACGCAGTTCAGATGGCTGAGAGGTGAACTGACGTCGTTTTTTAAAGATATTGCGACAGTTTCTGCAACTGTCTGAACCCGGCCTTACTCGCTCATCCGAATATTCTTTGCCGGACGCGACACGTCACCTGCAACTAGTTACGGGGCATCTGATTATGATGCATTGGTGGACTGAGGGAACGCGTGCAAGTTATTTATTTACATGCTAATTTGGATTGTCCTTTTTTCCATCCTTGTTGCAGGTGCGTTCCAGCAGCGTGGCACTGTCGCAGATGCTCAGCCGAGAGCTCGTCATTGGCTCAACCGCACTTCCGGCTGTTTTCAAGGTCATCCTTATGTCTGATTGGAAATGTATCGATCGCTTTTGGTGTCAAATTCAGGCACTGTAGCAAAACCGGTCGTAAGCCAATGGGCATAAATACTTGAGAACCACCTAGAGTTAAGCAGCCCCCTTCCAGGCCTCCTTGTATACCAAGCTCAGCGCAATTCATTGCTTTCGCGATAACAGAAGCCTGTAGCGCAATATTGTGGTATCAACCAAAAGTCTGGAGTGGCAATCGGCCCGTGCATTATACGGCCGCTTATCATTGCACCGTCGCCTTATCGTCAGGTTGCTCATTTAGGATTTCTTGAGTACACAGAACGCTGATGTCGGATCTGTCGGAACGCTTATGTCGGACCTGTCTGCATCGCGTTATTATGTTTGACCTAGTGTGAAACCAGGTACGTATCGGGTTCATGGAAATGCATGTTACGAGACCAGAAGAGGGTTTTTTTAGAGTATAGAGGTCAACGAGCTCAACACGCGTGCAGAGCCCACAATCCAGGTGTAGTTTCCGAGGGCCTTGTTCTTTTGTTTTAAAAGCGCTATTCCAGAGCCGAAAGAGATCATCAGACAAAGAGAAAACATGACAAATTTAATTTAAATAAAAGCGGTGGAGCGGTAAACTTTATAAATAAGAATGCTCGCCCTTCCCAGTATCGTATCCTCGTGCTCTCCCTGGTAGGAACAGCCACGCATAGTTAACGGCAGGCGCAAAATTCGGGCGAGTTAGATGGAACACTTACCGAAAACGTTTGTCGCCAGATAAACGATGCAAAACATTCAAAATCGACGGCTAGCTAATCTTCCTACAGCGTAGGCGCCTATCGGGTGTCGCTGACGGACACCCTCAGCAACGCTTACAAAACGCAGCGTGCATAAAATATACGTGCCAATGGGCTGAGTTCTGTGCGAATCAATTAAAAAGAAGACTTATTGCCTCGATTAACGCATGACACAGCGCACTCGTAACTGGAAGAAATTAACAGTTCATCAACGGAAGCACAGTACCCATCCGCGCCGTTGCGTGGGAAAGGAGGTGGCTGGTGATGGGTCGAGGAAAGGTTCGCTCTCCGGACCGCTCTCTCCGGGATCTCGCCAGTGTTTTTCCCCTGCCTCAGAAAGGACATTTCTGTCCCACAATGACTCGCTAACGGTACGCGATCTATAGCAGACGCTCTGAAGGGGCACCGAGTAAGGTAATATTCCACCGCTGCGAGTGTTTCCAAGGTTGTGCACATGTACACCTAACATTACAATTGGCGTCCTTCTTGTTAGCCGCATTGCAATGTCCAACCCATGCATGTTAAATGAATCCATGCTCATGAGCATGCACAAACGAGAAGGTGCTGCCTCAATTGCGCCAGAATTTTTAACCCGTGGCGTTAAGGACCCCGTCTCGCAGAAAGGCCGGCGTCGTCGTAGGCGGCACTGACCGTGAGCGAAAAATCTGCGAGAGCGAAAAGCCCCACAGCGCCACCTTGCGGCGGCCGCGGACACTCCCGGGACTGTAAGGCGCTGCGCAACAGGTGGCGTGCGAGCAGGGGCGGAAAGTTTTCACCGCTCGCGGGCACGGGGGAGATTCAAGAGCAGGACAAGCGAATGACAATACGATACGAACAGGATCAGACAAGGGCATCGCGTTTTACGCGTAAAGGCGAAGCATAAGCGTCCTCTAATTTTTTCTCCTTGTTTGCATCGCAGAAGATAGTTATGAAAATATAACAAACAAATAAATTACAATATTTCATATAGCGCACTCGTATTACCCTTACCAGGAGGAACTTAACCTCACCCAGCGCTAACCCCCAATCCTCACTCAATCTAACTTATCCTTGCCAAATCTGACCTCTTCTGGTGCGTCCTTTGTTCTTGGTGTGCAGGCGTACCGCACCTTCATGGCCCGCTACGAGGGCGAATCGGAGTACAGCTCGCTGCCCAGGGTTCGCTTCTCGCAGAACCAGCTCTTCTTCCTCTATTTCGCCAAGGTAATCGCAATGATCAAGGCAACATTACTATTCAATGGAGCAGAATCGGCGTCTGGAGTAGCCTAATTCCAATGATCGAAATGACGACATAAGACAGGTGCCAGTGGAGAGCCGGAGCGTACAAATGAACGGGTGCATGGTTCAGCATTGAATACAATCCTTGTGCAGCCATTTTCGTAGGACCAAGCAAGAAGCGTGCCCTTTGGGATGATAACAATGAACACGTATTGTTTTAGTAAGCGCTTAAGCGATGGTTATTTTAAACATGACCTCGTACAATAACTGCATTCAGTTTCAGCCTTGACGCCATTTGTAAGCCTGCTGTTTAAAGATTTGAATTGTGCGGGAGTGCTCTTTTTCTGATTACACTTTAGTGAGCGCCTTGCCATATGCTCATGCTTTGTAAAAATGCGCGCTAATATACCGTTTTCGGTCTATTTATGAAAGCAAACAAAAAAAACCTGGAAAACGTCTTCTGCGATTCCGAAGTATGAGCTGCCCGTATATATGAAGGATATCGCATCAGAAATGTTTTGTTCAGTTAAAAGTGTCCGCCATAGCCATAGGTCCGTCGCAATTTGCAAATTTATGCCGGACTAAATATGTCATTTTGGTAATACAGCACCACCAGCATAAGCCCTCACTGTGGAATTGTAATCTTCTGTATATTTTCTGCAGAGCTGGTGCCACACGCGGCGTCGGGTCTACGAAGCTTACTACATCGAGGACACCAATCAACCTCCTCCTGACCTGAGGTACGCTGCCCCTTAAATGTCCCGCCTAATAACGAGAAACATTAACTTGCGACGTAATCTGGGGCGAAGCATCCATTCATTTCTCGCGACACCATTTTTCCTGCTGTGGGCATTTAGTGAACTTGTAAATCGCAGCTAAATGCGATTCAAGTACAAACACGAATCAAACAGTTGTCTAACGGCTTTCGAATAATACGCTGTTTATAGTAGTGCTGCATTGCCCAATGCCGTAAATGTAGCACTTGAGAGTTGAAATTTTCGGTACACCTTAAAACACAACAACGATTAATGATGTTAGCTGTGCTTCTGCATTAAATTGGAGCGAATTGGTCTAAAGGAGAGGCAAGACAACAAATAAAGAAACCACCCTAACGGAGAAACAAACAGTGAAGTTTAACTGAAGCACGTAATTAGGGCATTTAAAAAACAGAAAATGTATCGATCTTCCGCAACATTGCATGGGGGTACAAATGCAGATACTTTTCTTCGATCTGTGAGGTTGAAGGAAGTGCGTGCTAGGCTTGACTAGCGTGCAGGTGCTATTGACAATACAATGATACGCCTATTCGTTGAGTAGATAGCATCAGTTGTGGAATAAATTTAGCTTTGAAGCTCCCTGGTAGCTTTGAAACTTTTTGATTATAAAAGGCCCATTCCCATGCTTCCCATTCGAGCGCAAAAGCGAGCAAAATCGACTGCCTCCGTCGTTTGGCGTCGCTCAACACGACCCGTACAAGGCGACTGTAGTATATGGGGATTGGTCGCTAGCCTCTCCAGTAGCCGTCGCTACTGATGAAGCGGAGCAGGAAGGCTGACGTGACATTATTTTGAAAAGTCACATCCTCGAAGTGCCCGGCGTAGGGCGTTTCCAAACGCTTTGGTTTGGTACGTTTGGTTTCTTTTTTTATTTTTTCGTCAGCGACAACTATTGCGACGGCATATTACCGGTTCAGTCATACGTTCCTTCAACTCTGGCATGACCAACGTTAGGTACGATCACGCACTGCCTGCTCTTTCACCAAGCACGCAGTCGCCACGGCTCATGGCTACCACAGAACAGGGAGCACTTCGGCTACTTTGTAGCTCGTAGACGTGTTAATGCATAGTGAAGAAACAAATCCCCAAAACCAATTAATAACCCCGCACAACATGGGGCCTCCTCGATTATCAGTCCCGGATCGTTCGCCGACTGCCCGAGACGCGATCCGGAGCTCGATTTTCACATGTATTCCTATGGGGCTCCCTGTCCGAGCAGTCATCGGACTGCGCGCGGGCAGTCGAGGACTGGTAAATCGAGGAGGCCCATTGATTTCCAGGCGCAGTTTCCGCTCTAGTATACTTACTAAGAAGCTCTAGGCTTGAAGTGAAATAAAAGGCAGGGCAGCGAGCGTGGGTGGACAGGCACGCACGCATGGATGTCTCAACACCAGATGAGCAACGTCTGATGTCGCAGCGATGCATTTTGCCACGTGCTCGCATGCCCCGCTTATTTTGCTGCCGGGTGCACATGGCATATAAACGCGATTTCGGCGTTCTCCTCCCCCCCCCCACCTTTTTTTTTTAACACGAAAGTGTTTTATTCCGGGATACACACATCTCACTGGCGTTATATCCGTAACGGAACTGACGCCAGTACAACGAAGCACGCGGCCTGTAAAGGGTGCCCCCCTGCACACAGGTCCTCTTGCGGGGAAGCAACCTTTAGTACTAAAGAGTACGTTATACTTAAGTTGTTCGTTGTCTGGTTTTATATTTTTAACAAGAAAGTATTTTATGCCTGGATACACCAAGATTTCACTGACGTCATATCCGTCACGGAAATGACGCAAGTTCACCTTTGCCGAAGCGACCCGCCAGCAGGACGTCGCTCACCAAGCACACCCACAAGACTGCCGCCGACCCGCAAATCATGCTCAGCTGCAGATTTCGCTGCACATTTTACTTTCCTGTTTTACCGATTCCTATGACAGAGGAATCATCTTTGTTTTTCTCTTGCCTGCGTAGAGGCTGACGAAACGTCCGTCACAGGCGGCGTTTGACGCCGTCAAAACTAAAGTCCCTTCATCGGCTTTTTGCCTATGAAGGAGAGAACGCTTTCAGGGAAGCAGACGCTTTTGGAAGGGCCTGACGTAAAGGCTGCGGGGAAATTGCTGTTGCCGTCATGCTTCGGCATTTGTTCAAATGACGGGTGACGGGAGCGAGTGCGTTCCAAGGGGATTTCAGGAATACCTGACATTCGAGGGAGCAGCTTCCTCTGCTGCGGTGCTCTGTGACCACTCCGGTTCTGCCATTGGAATTCAACATAAATTATTACCTGCTGATGAGGAAGATAGTCATGCTATATACATGTTCAGTCGCCTGCCAGTCGCATAGAATCATTTACCATATGCTGTTTCGTCCGGCGAGTGTTTGGGACCTCTGATTTCACAACGCTGTGCTTTGCGTGCATGCTCCGTTTTACCCTCAGGTAATCCCAACTTGAACGAAGCATGTGTTTTTGTAGCGTGAGCTACACTGGCCGAGGTTGAGCAGTTTCGCGTGGCTCCTGGGAGCCGTACTGCGCATGCGGGAGGAGCAGTGACGTCACACGGCGCACAGCCGCCGCCGGCGCCGCCGCGCGCTGCCTCGCCGGTCTGCGCATTCCGGAGGAGTAACGTCATAGCCGCGGCAGACGCAGTGGCGCCGGTGTGTGCCCAGCTGTGCGCCTCCGTTGCTCAGTAGCCAAGTCTGACGCTGCGCCGGAGCCGCTTGATAGCGTCTCTCACTTTATGCGCATGCGCAGAGGTATCAGTGGGGGTATACATATAGCGGCCGCGTTTGCCAGTGTGGTATAGCCATGGAGAAAGAGAGGGAAGTTGCTGCTCAGCGGCGCAGAAGAGCGGAGAAGCTTAACTCATCGGATCCCGACGTAGTTGCCTGGCAGTGAGCGGTTGAACGCAGGCAGAACGAACAGAAGAAGCTAAACGTGCTGCGGAGACACCGGAGCAAAGGGAGGAACGTCTAAGCAAAGCGGCGTCGCCAGGAGGCTGAGCGGCGCTAATCTTAGACAACCAGGAAAGCTAAGAATAACCAGCTGAACCTTAGCTCACGCTATGTATATCCTGGCATAGCCGAGCTAAGCCGCAGCTAATTTTTCTCGGCGCCTGTGTTACAATATCTCAAAAATAGGTATAAATTTTGCGAACTGCGCTTTTAGTTTATCTCAGGCATACTTGTTCGCGCACTGCAACTATATGATCATTATGTCTTCTTACACAGGGTAAACCACATCCTGAATGGATTTCGAGAAATTCGGCAAGACCTTCGACTGCCAGCTCGGGGACATCATGACTCCCCACTTCAAGTGCAGCACGTGGTAGCACAGAGCTGCCGATTCTATACGCCTCGGCTCCCAGGCACCACTTCGAAGTGCGCCGCCATGCTCCTGTTTTCAAGAGACGATGTAGTTTTGAATTCGCAGTTTCTGCACGGTAGTTGCTTATTTTGGATGCGTAATTTGCATATTGACACATATAATCCTAAGAAACTCGTATTTTTGAAGGCTTGATATTGAACTGTGATGTGCATCGTAAAGGTGGACGTCTACACCTTGCAATAGAGTATCAAAAAAGAGTGGTCGCTTCTGAATAAATCAAGATATCGGCGTCAACTACGTCTGTTGACCATTGACCGACTTATTTCTTGCTTGAGTGCTCCCTTGACGTTCTGTTTTAACAGCGCAGCTGCCGTAGGTAGAGCCTCTTCGTGAGGCTGCTGTAGGTCCTGCGTCACGCAGGGGTAAGACAGGCCTCGAAGAAACCTGTTTCCAGACCCACTGATAGAGGGCGAAGTGGTCTCGCCGCCGCCGGCCTCGCAGAAACCGGTTCCCAGACCCATCCATAGAGGGCGCAGTGGTCTCGCAGGGAGATGGTTCCACTTTCTCCCGCTAGGGGAGGGGGAGGGAGCCTCCCGTCCCGGACGTTTAGCTACCGGTTCCTTTGCTGGAGCCATAGAATTTGCTCGGCGACGGCGCTGCCGTTCTTGGCCGAGAGCCCATTGACGTTCAAACCGACGCAAGAGAACCACAGCTCTACTGTTTCCGCAGATTTCACACTGGGTGGAGCCGGGTTTAATCTTTTTAACGTTATCACACAATTACGAAGCCGTTTAAGAGTTCGGACGTCACGGGGATCTCAACATCCAGGGTAATCTTGGTGGCACTGCCAGCCGAATTGTAAAACAGACTCTGAAGAAAGGGCGATTAGGTAATTTACATAATAGACATTATTTTTAATTTTTACAAACTCCCACGTGGCCCTTCAATGCCTTCGGTCTTTTCCAAATGAACAGCTAGACTGTGACATTAGGTTTTACAGTTCCGATTAGTGCTCACCATTTCGTCGAACTCCAGTGGATACCGGCATTACTGTGGTGTATCGGGCAAATCTACAGCAAACGCTACAGAGGCAGGAAGATGCGGCCGCACTTCCGTCTCGTGTTGCTCGGCAGATACAGCTTTCCATATGGGCTGATCCGTCACGTCGCTATGCACCGCTATACTCAGTTGACCCAGACTGTCTCTTTCACGTTGCCGCCTAGTCTCAAGAAATACGACATACGACATAGCAGTAATACATCCCATCCACCTGAATGTCGCCTACACACGCCTTTTAGGCCGAATCCCCTTAGGGGCGCTATCGGCGTCTCATGTCGTCGTCGTCTCATGTTGTCGTTCTCTCATGTCGTCGTAGCATCACGCAGTCACGGTACTAAAACACTGGGACACTCGTTTTCCAACGCCTCGCGCTAGAACGTTTCATCTCAGTGCGAAAATGTGCTGTAGAGGAACACACCGAAGCACTCGTTTTCCAACGCCTCGCTCTAGAACGTTTCGTGCTTCAAAGACACGAGACTTACAGCAAAGCTGTATACCTCTACCCGCCAACGGTTTCATATCCGTGGGAAAAAACGCCAAGCTGCTAAGAATGCACTTATACACTGCATACTTCGCCTCTGCCCAGGTTTCACGTTAGCGGAGATGGCCCGGGATTTTTCCGTTTCAAGCTTCCGCAGACCAGTGTCAAGACTGTAACGGTGTTGAAGATATATTGCATGTCATATGTGTGTGTAAACGACATGACGCTCCCAGACTGGATCAACTTCGGGCAAGCTACCCACATCGCGTCTTACCACAACTAAAACTAATTATAACAGGCTCATTGTATTGCAAAAAACTATTTCGCGCATATTATCGTGGCTTTTATCGTGGTTGTCGTGGCTTATCGGGGCTGTTACGCAGATTTGAGGACAAGTCCTTTATTTACTGAATATTCAATGCTTCGAGCTGACCAAATCTATTACATGTAGGTTCTGCACACCATTTAAAGCAAAAGACCCACAATCAAGTTAACAATAAATCTTCTGGCTACCATCTCAGGCATACAATACGGCACACTCCAAAAGTAAGAACGAACTATGATGAGCAATCTTTCCTGTACCAGTCAACTGAAATATTAAATAAATTAGGAGAAAAATGAAACTTCGACGCCAGTGAACTTACGTTTAAAAAACAGGTCAAAGAAGTGTTACTTAAGCAAAACTCTCGCAATACTGATATATAATTAAGGGTTCGAAGTATATGTCTACATGTTCCCCTAAAGGTAGAAATTAAAAACAATTACAAACAAAAATATATTAATACGTAATTGTGACATAGTAGTGTAACTGATGAAAGTTCATGCGTACCAATTACTGCGTTTATGTGTACATTGTGATCCCTTTGTGAATTTGAGACCCATGCTTTGTATAATACATAAGAAGTGTAGTAATGACTTTGCTTTGTGCTATTTCTCTATTACGATTGTGTTATTTGTGAACAGATTTGTGAACAGACGTGTTGTTATGTACGCTGTAAATCGGGTGGCTGAGGCCTCTGTCAGGCCACGTTCGCCTTTAGTCTCAGCCTCCCCTTGGTTTTTGCCAAGAAATAAAAATTAAATCAAATGATGTGATTGGGCCCTGGTCATGCGCAAAAAATGGCTTCACGTGCGACGAAAGCCTTTATTAGGTTCCTCCGCAGTCCAGACCTAGTCCACATTCTGTAACAGTGCTGAAGATTGATGCTACGTGTGCTACAGGACCGCGTTCCTCTGCTTTCAACTCTCAAGCTCTGCGGGATGTCAAAGTGAACATTTCGTGTGTGTGGTCAGCATTCCTACTACACTAGCGCTGATGGTGCCGTGCTCACGTGTGGTCGCTCTGCGGTTTCCTAACTTTGCTCAGATTGAAAGCAAACGTTTTTTTTTTCGAATGTATTTTACCATTTTTTTTACGCCGAACTACTGAACTCTGTCTCGAGACCTCAACTGGGATCATTGCTTTATTTTTCCTTCCTTTCTTTTTTTCTCTCCGTCTTTCTTTCGTTCTTTTTTCATGTCTTCTTTCTTTGTTTTCCTTACTTTATTTTTTCACTCTTATCATTTTTCAACTGACGTAGCACATTCGGCTTTCTTCTGGACAGACCCTGTGACGATCATTAAATTAGATTTTCTGTCTCTCTCTCACTCTCTCTCCCTCATTCTCTCTCTCATACTCTCTCTCTTTCTCTAGTTAATCTGGATATTCCTGCAGACGCTTTACTATCGTACATTCCTATGCAATAGGACGATGAGAACTTCAAATAGCGCAACAGGGGAAAACGGCAGACAGGAAACACCATGTGCAGCTTTCCGGCTCATGGCAGTTCTTTCAACAGTGATTACTCCGCAATTTTTAGCGAAATGAAAACTTCTTTTGCACAGCTAATATTTGGGGTGAATACTTGATTTGTGCACAGTTTCAATTCGCGCACTTTGCGCGACTGGGTTCCTGAGCCATGGGAACTATCCCATAGAAATGCATGGGGAGTTAGATTTGACAGCGAATTACACAAAAAAAAAAATATTCAGAAACCTGAAATGTTCTTTTAGCGTTTTAATCTTCACGTTGACTTCTTGCTTTATGCCAAATATCATTTCCCTAAAGTGGTTTTTCTAGGTTCCCGAGAGGTTGTAATTTTGAGCGAGAAAGCTGGGTATGCGAAAAGAGCTGTCCGTTCCTCTTCCTGTCTAACCGCCATCTTTTTTCCTGTTGCGCTGTTTGAAATTCTACATCATGGATATCAACCAACAAATTAACATTGAAGCCCAGTTCAACATTTTACTGCCGATGCAACTCTTCTCGTCTAATCATACGGACGTCACAACCATTATCAACAGACAGTTGACATTGATATCTACGGGTATCGCTTACCCGGTGCCCTACTTACCTTGAAAAGATAAATGTTTCACGGGATAGGCTGCAGGGCAATGGGCAGTATGAATAGACATTCTGTTCCTTTCCCGTTGAAATAAATGCCACGCCAACCGCAGCCACTCATTGTTCAGTGGTTATCTTGCTCGGCGGAGGGGACTGCCAGGTGATATCCCGTGGCATCCATTAGCGGTATCTCGCTTCGATTCTGCTTATCAGACGCCTTGCTTTAGAGGAGCAGCGGGGATTTGTACGGTAGAGTACAGTTCGTGAGACCATGTCCGTACATCACGTACGCGCGGGAACGATGATGGTTCTTCTATTTTTTATACAAGCCGCAATCGGTAAGTCAACGAATAGTGTTTACTTTAACTTTCCATATCAGCAGCACGATCACAAGTGTAGTTATTTGAAAACTTTGACGAAAACTTTTCACGATGGAAAATGTGATTACATATATTTCGTGTGTATGGTAAGGATGTGTGGGGAAGTTACAAAAAAGACAGCGCAATTGTCGTTAGTGTTGATTTCACGGCCGTTAGCTTTAAGTGAAGCAACCTAATTACAACTCAATAGGAGCAATTCAAGTATAGATTTGCGCTAATGGCCCTGGTTTTTATTATTTGTGAAGGGGCGTTATGTCGTAGCGCTTTCTGCAATTTCTGTATAGGGAAAACTAGGAGTCGGTATTCAGATACTTTCAAAATTTTAGCCCTCAGTATAGAGTTATCCCAGCTGCTGAATTCCCAACCAGCTTGCTTACACTGCAGTGCCAGTACTGTGTTGCTGATTACCCTGTATGACGACAAGGCCGTTGAAATATATCTACGCTATTTGAGTATGTATGGTACAGTTATACTGCGGTACATTATTGTACCACTGCGCGCGGGTGTGGTACATGCGCTTTATTTCCACCATATACCCCAGTTGCTGGGCATGCGCATGCCTTCTTCCTCTTACTTTGCCACATGGGCAGCTGTGTGTGCTATTGTAAATTTGTGCTCTCTTTACTTTCACAGACAAAATCGAATTACAACACTTTCATAACGGAGGAAGCTCAAAGCGGAGAGGAATTTCATTCGTACAACTTTTAAAAATACACTTCAGATTGTTGTAACAGGGCCAGAATATCTACCACAAATTTGGGAATTTTGAAATTCATGTTTGTATGTTTTTCTATTTCAAAATCATTCGACAGAGAACTAAGCAGTTAACGATTGGCCATTAAATGTCACAGGTGCCTTGAAGTGTTGAAAATGCTTCTCAATTTAGGCCTGGATGTGCTTGTCTAAGCATACCCTCCCTGAAGCTCTTTCGGCCGGGGCGGCTAGTCGATACAATAGGGAGTCTATTTATGTTGGTGCCTTTAAAGCACTGTACACATGACGTCCTGATTTGCTTATGGCGATTATATGAGACTCACCTCTCTTTCTGTATTTCTAGGTCATTAGGCGCCGTCGTTTGACAGCACATCTTTTTGTTTCGTTTTGTATTACCGTTCAGCACTGCGTACGAACGTTCAAAAGTGTTGGATCTGGACCCGTACAGGAACATGATGGCAGTGTGTAATTCGCGATAGGTTAAAGTCGTGGACGCTTGTATTCATTTGCGGTCGTCATTTCAGTGCAATGCCATTCAAAAAACACCCTTGGTTAGTTGCGTCAGGTAAACATGAAGATAGCTAGCGCAAACACCCAAGGCGAAAAATGTGTGAGACAACTCGAAGGACCCTTGAGCTATACTTGACTTTCGATCCCACATTTGTAACCGGAATGAGCGATCTGGGGCTGGGAGCTCAGTTTGGTTGGTTGGTGGTTGGTGCCAAGAGAACGGCTCATACACACTCAGGGATACTGGCCAGGAAATGGGCGCTAACTGAGAGAAAAAACTGGGCTCGGGAATAAAAGAAATATAATGAATGCACTTGAAGTACTCGTTTAAGAAAAAAAAAGTGTATATAAAGGGGAATAAAAAGATAATAAGTAGACTGCCAGAAAACGAGGTGCGGCATCAGAGAGGACGCACCAACTATAAAATCAACACTAATGATTAAGGAAAGAATAGAAAGAAGGAGAGCCGTGAAAAGTATGTAAAGAAATATAACAAGAAGATACGGCAGGGCAGGAGAGGCAGTGAGCGGAAGGCAGTGAGTACAGGCGCTGACATGTTTTATGGAGCAGCCCACCATCTTGGCTAGCACCGTAGACGGCGAGATTCAGATATGAATGAGCGTACAGCGCAGCAAAGATCCCAGCGGCAAAAACTCAGAACTTTCGCCCCGAACTGATAATATTAGAGGAACAGACGTCGCGTGGGCCAATTGAATAAAAGTGTTTGGCCTCCTACATCTTTCCTCTTCTTCCTCACGCCAAATTAGGATATATTCAGAGGTCTTGCTTAGAGTTTATCTTATTTCAAGATGACAGCAGTCTGCTTCAAGAATAAATTACCTGTCACGACGAGTCATTAAAGTCAAGGAGATTCCGTGGATATTATTGGAATGTAAAAATTGGCTTTGCGTTACGAATTAAATTAGTAGAACCTTAATCACATTGGGCGCCCGATTTTGACATGCAGCTTGGGCTGGCTGTCCTATTTGCCGTAGCCGTTTCGCGTTAAATACTCGTCACCAAGGTTATGGACACCGGACAGAGGGTGCAATTTTATATTTGTCCCTGCTCTATCCAGTTATCCAGCATGACAAAACCCTGCAACGTTCACTTATTTTCAGCAGAAACACTCCATTTGCCTTCTTGCAACTTCATAATTAAGTTCAAGATCTTTCGTCGGCACGGTGTATAAAATTCATCACAATTAACTGAATGATTAGAAAGTAAAAAACATCGCGATAAATTTGTCCAGTTTTATAACGGTCATGAACCAGCACATCTTTCATTCTTGCTTCAAAATGTAGTTTTTCAATATTTCAGGCTTGCACCAAACTACGTACTATGGACACAATAACACAATACACCGGTTGCTTCACCGAACAAACTGAAATATTTAAGTATAATTACATCGAGCGAGGACAAAGGCGGTATTAAAATTAATCATTAAAATATTTTAATTTCGGTTTCAACCCAATTATTTTAATCTATATGGCTCCTATTTTCAGACGTCCACTACTGTATTCATAAGCAAATAATAACTTTACTTGCTCAACGTTACTTTCCTCATAGACCTATAACTCGTAGGTGAACCGTCCAGTGTACCGTAACGCGCCCATAGAGAGTTTTAGCATAGCGGCTAGCGGAGGCTCACGCTACGGCGGCGGGATAGCGGGACCCTACTGCGCATGCGCGCGTGGGGAGGGTGAGGAGGTTGAAGAGGATGAGGAGGAATGCGCCGGCATGGTGAAGGCTGGCTCGCGGAAGTAATCCCCCCTACCGGAACGAATTTGCGCCTGCCCAGTTGGGCCCCGCTACCCGCCGCCGTAGCGTTAGTGGACGGATCCCGCCATGCTAAAACTCTGTAACGCGCAGCTAAGTTTACGTACGAAAATTCGGAAGAAATAATTCGACGCCGATTCTACCACGCTGATGTCAAAGGCATAAATACCTAGCAGAAGACATTTTATTTGACGTACGCAGCTGTGGCATTAAAAAACCCCTGTGCTGCATAAACTTCCTTATCTAGCTCCTGCGAGCATTAAAACTAAAGAGGGTAACATTGACAGCCTATTTCTGTCTTGAGCCCGATTGTATAACGCACGCAAATTTTAAGGCTACTTTTAGCGCGAAAAAGGCGCGCGTTAGAATTGTTGAAATGCGGTACCAAGGGACATGGGAAAACCAGGCATACGTGCAGCACAAGGTAGGCCTAAATGCAGGATTTGTTTTTTAGTTGCAGCACGGTCAGTGTCCGACGACCTTCCAGTGCACACGATAGAAGATGGAAAGAGTATCCAAGTCCTTCATGCCACCGAGGGATACGTAATTAGTCCAGGATTCAACAACGGCACAGGCTACCCGGTGGATGTTCATGGCAGTGTGACGCTTACAGCAGCGGCCCCAAACAAAGTAAGGCAGAGCTTCGCTTTTGCTAGATGTTGATGAATCGCACGGTTTTACAAGATTCTGGCTCTTGCCCATATATGGTGAGCATTCTGTTCTGATCCAACGATGGCAAAAGTAGCTGCAAAAAAAAAAAATCTGGTATGCATGCTTAAGAAAATGTTGATGCCTACATGCCTTGGATAAAATTATAGGTGGTTGCGAGAACACACGCTTCATATTTAAGTGTCTTCATTGTTAGCGCTGTCTCTGTTCTCTTTTTTTTCTTGATTCCCTTCGCTTGAAAGGTTCTCTAAACTTTTTCATCAATAAAAAAGTTTGTTCCTCCTCCCCAAACTGAAGAAAAAAAAACAGTTCTAGGGTCGAGCTTCAAGTATAGGAGCTTGACAATGATACAACACAAACAAAAGAACAAAAAAAGGAAGATAAAAATGCTAAAAAAAGTGATTTCAACAAAGTCTCTCAATTACAACGAGGTAAGAAGAAAAAGTGGAAGAAGAGTGACTGCGAGAACATAATGCGCATATTGAGCGTCCGCTTGCCTTCCAGTTTCTGTCATCTACGATATAAGTTACCATAAATTATCACTGAATGCTTGTAATTCTCTTTACATTTATTAGCCGACATCGTAAGAGTTTTTATTGCTTGTAACCTTGTTTTGCAACCTTCACCACGTATGTGCACTCGTTGTGCAGATAAGCGGTGCACTGATTATACCAGTGGGTTGTGCCATGATTATATCAGCGCGGACAAGATGAACGTCCGATGTAACACCCTTCGCCGTGAAGGAAAATACGCGCAACAAATTTAATACTGCCGAGTCAAAAGTGCAATGAAAAATGGATCGCTATATAAGAGAAGCGCGCATAATAAGCATAGAAAGTATACATGCAAGAAACGAATAAAAAAATTCAGCTTTACTGATAACTTTTGATATTCAGTGGACTTCAGAGGAGTTGCCGGAGTGCAGGCCCTAGCCCCTATTTCAACTCTGACACCCGTAACTAAGGGTGTCGAAGCGTTTTTGTAACAGCGAAAAATCGCTCTAAATTCGACTCAGATAAACGGAAAAGATTCAATCCAGCATGCTTGAAGCCTTTCTCCAAACCTTTCTTATTCCATAAACTGTACACAATTGAACATTGTCTTATACTGTCAAGAACACCTCATTTGGAATTGTTCCTCTAGACATTTTTCTCTGCAATGCCACGTGTTTTTTTAAACACCTGTATTTGGTCGTAACTGGAGCTTCCAATGATTAAGCTGCTAAAATATCAGGGCCCTGGGACTTCACTAACGCAAAAGTAAACGTAACCGCCGGCTTATCCGAGTTGCACAGGGCCGTATTGTGTCTGGCGCAGGAGCGCTAGCTGAGAAAGCTTTTGACCCAGCGCTCACATGTGTCCTATATTCTCCATCCGCCGGTAAACGCCATGGTCAGTACGTTGTGCTGTACTTCGAACACGTTGACCTGGACGCGCACAACTACTGCGGCGGAGACAGATTGGAGGTGTGGGACAAGATCATCGTGAGCGAACGCAAGGCTCTGGTCACCTGCGGCTCGCACCGGCCCAGGCCGTGGCGGTCGTTTCGAAACACCGCCAAGATTGTCTTCAAGAGCGACTTCATGCTCGCCGGAGGAGGGTTCAGAATCCGATACAGGGCCACGGCCGATGGGGACGGTGAGTAGCGCTCCATCACGAAACATTAGCTCTGTAGTTGGAGAGACCTTGCCAGCTCCAGACACGCGGCATTCTACTACACTTGGTCCTGGTAAACGCGCTTTATTTCACATGAAGTTATTTTTAGTATAAATGATCAAGAGAATTTTTTTATCAACTTTATTGTATTTAGCCTTCAACAGTTGCCGTCTATATGGTTACGCCGGATGGCTTTCATTGACCTGGAATCTGGCAGAACCATTCTTTAAAGGAGCCATGAAGACAGAATACAAGTTTGGTTTATTAGAAAGACTGCTTAGTCCCGACAACAATGATAGCAATATCATAGCAAACTTTGACAATATAATGGAGAAAATAAAGAAAAGGTGTGAAGCAGTGGCGACTCCCTATCCAATTTCCCGCAACTTTTCTATGACGTCACAGAACCTTGTTTGTCAGATTGGCAGCCGCCTAGCTAACTGACCGGTCGCCAAGACACATGACTGGACCACTGTAAAGGGGCATCTAGTTCCATTTGACCGCATCACTTGAATGCTAACGTGCAGTTAACGCACTGAAAATTATGTTTTATTGTTGGCCCGTATGACGTCACTCTTGCCCATAGCACGTCACTGTGGCGCAAAATTTGAAAGTTTTTCAATACTGCTTGCATTTTTTTCGTTAAAAAACATCTTTTGTGGCTGGAATGGAGGTGAGTGAGATACTGAATCCTAATTCTTTCAAATTAGACGAAGTTGTATTTTGTTTTCATGGCCCCTTTAAACTGGATTGAGAGTCCTCGGTGCTAAACTTCAAGAGGACTCTGAAACAACTTTGATTAATTAGTCGCGAAATAATGTGATCTCTCATAACGCTGGACGTGTGTTAGGAACGAAGCAATTGGGGCCACATCCGGAGCTCCCAATTACGGAATGTTGAATTAACTGCTCATTGTTTTAGAGTATACCAACCGGACATATAGACGAATTTCCCATGAACGGGAGTCCTTGAAAAATATATAAAACCAGGATGGATGTATAGTTTTTTAACATGTTACGAAAATTCTTTGTGAATCAGTGACTGCGGGTGTTGGGCGCCTCCTCTCCACTCCAAGATCACGATATCCACCGTAATCGCGCAATCAACAACCGTGCATTCGCACTTACACACTCTCCCCCTCGGGGAAGTGCGAGGGAATTTTTTTATTTCAAGGCGTAGACATTTAAAGGAGCCACAAAACGGCGGTGCCTCAAAGCTCAACTTATTTCCTTTGTACCTGGAAGTACTGTGAGAGCTACGGCGAGAATCAGAGTGAAGCACTTCGAGGCTGGCTCAGTGCTGCGAATACCTCGTCCATGATTTGTTTAAATATTTGCCTCCCTTTGCCTTTTTATCACTGTGCTATATATTGCTGCGACTGAAGCGAAGCCGCCAGCGATGCAATCTGGGATGATACAGTGACAACACGGGGTGTTCGGATATCGGAGAGGCTCAGGAAGAAAACAGAAACTAAACTCAGTTCCACCCAGTGTGGAGTCTGCTGAAACAGCGGATCTGTGGTTCTTTTGTGTCGCTGACTCGCCGTCGACGCGCAGATTCTACCGCTCGCGCCGAGGAATCGGCAGCTAGACGTCAGTGTCGGGAGGCTCCTTCCCCTCTCCCTCCCCTAGGGGAGCGGAGAGCAACCCGCCCATACGAGATCACTGCACCCTCTATCGGTGGCTCTGGGAACTGGTTTGTGTCCGGCAATTTGCCTTTCAAGTGGTACTTCTTCGGTACATGCTGAGGAAGTATTGCCACTATGATTCAAAAAATAGAGCGCGACTTGGACAACGACGGTAAAGAAGGACGACGGGACAAGCGCTCCTTCTTTACCGTAATTGCCCAAGTCGCGCTCTATTTTTTTAATCATAATGCCCCAACTTGCCCGACAGATTCGCTTAATGAAGTATTGCCAGATATTGTACTGTACTCGCAAAGTGTAGACAAACGTGGTCGCACTTGTAGCTTACTTCAGCATTTGCTGTGGGTCTCTGTATTTTATTTTCGCCTCCTACACTCACCCCATTTCTCTGTGGCTGCAGACCTTTGTGACATGAAGACTGAGTTCCAGTGCACAAACCGCCAATGCATTTCCTTTCGGGGAGTTTGTGACGGAGTCATAGACTGTGCGGACGCCTCGGATGAAAAGCTCTGCGTCGACGCCGGTAAGTTGGCGAGGGCTATCAAATCACCCCAAGAAATGTTTAACCGACGCACGCGCACAAATAACTGCATGCGTGATGTCTATGTATAAGTAGGGGCAGTTCGAGTGACAAACGCTGCATTCCTCGTTTTGCTTACTGAGCTCTTTGGGCTACTGCGCCACCCGTTTTGCCCCAGCCGATTGTCTCTTCTTGTGGGATAAGCCAAGCACTCTGGCGCTCACTGCACTTCGGACAACTCTTGATGCTTCGTGCGGATAAATATTGAGCATTTCCCGGGGCAACTTTTCTGTAGCGTTTGTATGTACTTGCGATAGCTCATTTTCAAACAACTATACATAGTAAGTCACTGTGCAACAAACCACAAACCATAACGTTTTTACCTGTAAGTAATAGCTCCTGAAAACCCGTGAAAATGTTTGTGTGCGTGCAAGTGTGTGTGTGTGAGCTCTGCTACACGGAGACTACGGTATTCGCAGGGAGAGAGAGAGAAAATGTTTATTGAAAAGGAGAAGATGTCGGCCTGAGAAATTGATCTTGGGCCTGCTACTTCCCTCTGGGGGGAGGGTACTGCGGACAGAAAGAGAAAGGAATGAATATGGAAGGTATGGGAAAGGACAAGGAAAGCGACAAATGAAGTATGTACAAGCAGTAAAATCAATAAACGTCTCACGTACAACTGGGCGCTGAATCATACGACTACAGTTCACTTTTCAGCACATCACTATCATCCATGAAAAAAAAGGAGACTTCAATTAAGGTATATATAAGAACAAGAACAGTGTAGGTTACACAACAGACTACAAACGGTAGAATTCGGTAATTTAATGCGTGAATGATGCATTACAGAAGACGGCAAAAAACTAGCGGAACCCAATCAAAGCAGGCTCGAATAGTACGATTACCGCAACAAAGACGTGTTATCTCCGTCTGGGTCCGAGAATTGGCGGTAGCTACACGTCAGCTAAAGAATGAGCTCAATGTTGTTTAACTGCTCAGCTGTCCACATGTCGTCTTTACGAGCTCTTTTCATGGTATCTAGCAAGAAAGGAGTTTCCACTTTCGCAACGACAGCTTTATTAAGTTCGGCGCACTTTAGAGGCCCGGCTTGTCGCCGTCCAGGGTCACGGTCCACCGTAGTCACGGCGTACTTACCCAAACAGAGGCTTCGAAAAGATCACCGCTTGCTCTGGGCGGGATCGAAGCTGGGTCCCTCGCTATACGAATGTGTGTTTCATTGTGCCACAGAGGCACACGTTACTCGTATGCCAATTGTGGGGGTGATTTTTGCGCTGCGCCGTTGCCACAGAGGCTGCAGCTGTTGCTAGCCGGCAAATAAATACACAATAATACAAAATAAGAAAAACTTCACGAATTAACTCCTTAATTACCAAAATTAATGAGCACTCATTCCAGTGTCTATTTATAGACATTTTGAGGGGCTGTGGCACTCTCTCTCGGCTACTTTCGGTATCAACGCCATGCTGATACTGAAACTAGTCAAGAGAGGGCGGCGCGGCCCCTCTGGCGAACATGCTCCGCACCTCCACAGCTTTCAACGTTCGGTGGAACGGCTTCAATTTTGTTTTATTCCGCAGCCGCCAAGGCTCTGAAGAACATACCGGACGTCCCGTGCGGCGCGCCCGTCTTCCGTCCCAGGACGGAGTCTGAAGACCGCATGGTGGGCGGCCAGGAGGCCGTGCCACACTCGTGGCCCTGGCAGGTGAGCCTGTCGGAGGCCGGCCTACGAAGTGATGGGCCACTTCTGCGGGGGCACCCTCATCGCCAGCCAGTGGGTCCTCACAGCCGCCCACTGCCTCCGGGAGTGAGTGGCTGCGGCACGTCCGCGCTTTCCTCGTCGTGTCAATCATCTCCACGAAAGAATTGTGCACGATATAGTTGCACAGCGTACTAAGGCGGAACATTTTATTCTTTTCCAAGCTTTAGAGGGGCCATGAAGACAAAATACACGTTCGGCTCTATGAAGAGACTGCTGTGTCTCGATTACAGCAGCACAAATTTTATTTATTTATTTATTTATTTATTTATTTATTTATTTATTTATTTATTTATTTGATTGATGATTGATTGATTGATTGATTGATTGATTGATTGATTGATTGATTGATTGATTGATTGATTGATTGATTGATTGATTGATTGATTGTGGGGCTTGACGCGCCGAACCTATATCTGGGCTATGAAGCACGCTGTAGTGGAGGGCTCTGGAATAATTATGACTACCTGGGGTTCTTAGAAGCCATGAAGAGAAAATACACGTTCGGCTCTTTGAAGAGACTGCTGTGTCTCGATTACAGCAGCACAAATTTTATTTATGTATTTATTTATTTATTTATTTATTGATTATTGATTGATTGATTGATTGATTGATTGATTGATTGATTGATTGATTGATTGATTGATTGATTGATTGATTGATTGATTGATTGATTGATTGATTGATTGTGGGGCTTGACGCGCCGAACCTATATCTGGGCTATGAGGCACGCTGTAGTGGAGGGCTCTGGAATAATTATGACCACCTGGGGTTCTTAGAAGCCATGAAGAGAAAATACAAGTTTGTGTTATTCAAAAGATTTCTTGTTTTATAGAGCCCCCAGCCCTTGTCCGAATGCAAACGATGCTTTATTTACAAGGAAATTAATTTATTTAAGTTAAAATTTTGATTTTCCCGCGAAATCGTGCGTTTTCGTGGTCTGCAACGACATCACAGGAACCGACCGCTCTGCTATGGTCCCTAGAGAGATATTTCTAGGGACCATAGCTCTGCAGCCGATTGGGAGTTCTTGTTTGCCGTTAGGGAGCCTAGATGGCGCCACCATACCGTAGCAAGCCGTTTTCTGCCTTTGGCACGGAAAACAGTTTCTTTTCCGTGGCCTTTCGTTTGTTTTTGACCGTATTTAAACCTGGCTTGTTTCTGTTCACGGAGAAAAAAATTACGCCCACCTCCCCTCGCGGGAACCCTGGTGTGATGCGACGCTGAGGGGGTTCAAGCGCAAGCAGAGAGCAACGGCGACCGAAAGGCCGCCGTAGAGCGGCACACCGGTTACATTCTACGCACTATATATGCGCAGCGCGCCCGAAGGAGAGGAAACCGCGGAGAGAGAGAGTACTGCACATGCGCAGCACCACGCGCAGCGCCGCCCACCGGCGGAGTGAGAGCGCGCTGGGCCGCACACGCTCTCACCTGGGCACGCGCCGGCGCCAGTGCGTCTGCCGCGGCTATGACGCAACACAATCCAACACAATCCACTTTAATCCAATCCAATCCAAGTTAGGCCAAGCCAAGCCAAGCCAATCGAATCCAATCCAATGCCCCTCGCGAGACAGTGTTCGCTATCGGAGAGGAGAGCGGGAGAGTGGCTGCGGACAACGGACGCACGCCGCGGACAACAACGGACGCACGCAGGAAGGACAGGGCCGCCAACAAGAGATGCTCTGAGCGTCGCATCTAATAATCGTTTCTTGAGACATAGTTCTCGCTTGACAAATATGGTCGCATAAGACACCGTCGCCCGCGTCAATCGGCCAGTGTCTTCTGCGACAGCCCCAAAGCCCCGCAGTGCTGTGCATCTAAACGAACCATAGCGCGCGCAGTACCAACAGCAGCACGCATCGGTACTTCTGTGTTTACGTGTGCTTTCGTAACTTCCAATGTTTGTTCCACCATTCTTACTGATATAAAAGGAATGTGCCCTAAATTTAGGCGCAAACTGCATGTTCGGCAAGCTTATGAGTTCTGCATAATTTGGGTTTGCTTTTGCCGCCCTCCGCCAATCCCAGAGCTGTCCCATGTGACATCATAGGTTCTGTTGCGGTAAATAAGCTAGTGGGTCGCATGGCCATTCCCTTTTTTCCTAATTATGTAGCTTATTTTTGCGAAGTTTACGTTAATAGTGGTGTCAGTATGATTCTAACGAGGCAATCTTTTGCATGAATCAAACTTGTGTTTCTAGACACGGGCGTTTTCGCTTTTCGCCTTTATCAGAAAAGCAGCCACCGCGGCCGGGATCGAACATGCGTCATTGGGCGCCAATTTTATCGCAACCTTGAGGCAAATAATCGAGGTGTTAAAGAAACCTAGCAAACAGCGGTGGCCCCAGTGCCACTTTCTGGCGATTTTTTATGACGTCACAGAATCTCGTTTGTGCAGCTGGCTGCCGCCGGCCTAGGACACCGCCAAGAAACGTAACTGGACGATTTTAGGGGGACCTCTAGTTCCGTTTTGACCGTATCACTTGAATTCTAAGGCGCAGTTTACAAAATGATAAGAATGTTTTAGTAGGCGCCTGTAACACGTCCCCGCTACCCATATTACACCGGATGGCGCCGAATTTGAAAGTTTTTCAATATTTTTTTCTAGTTTTCGGCTACAAAAGCGTCTATCGGGGCTGGAATAGAGATGAGTGAGCTACCAAAGTTTATTTTTTTTTATAATGAACGCAGAATTATTTTCATGTTTTCATTTTTTCATTTTATTTCCTCAAAGACCCCCGAGGGGGTTTACATAAAGGGTGGGTACCAAAAGTAACAAACGTAGAAGCCAATGATTTAATAGAGAAAAACTTATTGATGCTTTCTATGAAGGATGATGGTCAGGTTATGGTTGCAATTTCGCTGGGAAGGCCGTTCCAATCCGGTGCTGTACGAGGAAAAAAACGAGGCAGAGAAAGTAGAGGTCCGGGTGCGTGGCCGAGTGACTTGAAGCGAATGGCTCGTTCGGTGAGATATGCGTGTTCCGGGAATGATATAAGGTGGGGCATGCAAACAAGCATGAAAAATTCTGTGGAACAAACAAAGAAAGGCTGCAAATACGACGGTGAAGTGCTAGATCAGTTAAACGATATTCTGCTTTCAAACCAGATATGCTGACAGTGGAAGAGTATGACGGCCCTGGCAGGTGAGCCTGTGGCCCTCGCAGGTGACAGGCCTAATTTTGTCTTCCAGGCCCCTTTATATGGCCTAGGGAGTGCAAAAAAGTCGGCGTCGGCGTTGTCCGGCGTCTGTAACACCCGCTTAAGGCCCGTTGGTTGCGACGCGTTCCAAAGCGCGGGCCTGTAATATACAAGCGCGCTCTATAGCCAACGCGCTATATAGCGCTTTATAGCAGATGGAGGGAGGGGGTTGCCATCCCTGGCCGCACACGCCACTGCTCCGCAGTCGACGTAATCAGTGATGTTCCGTGCAGGGAACTTTTCCCGTGTCGCCGAATATTCGGCCGTAATTTCGGCCGAAAGCGAGAGAAGGGAATCTGGAATAAATTCGGATGATTGTAAGAGCTCGTCGAATGAAAACGAAAATTATGTCAGTAAACCGGACTTCGCATCGATCATTCATAAGACGACATTGTCAGGGCGTGCTATGAATAAGTGTTGTTAACAGAAATCATCAATTAGCCCAAAATACCTTCATCTGTTTTCGTACGGGCACTTTCAACTGAGAGTGTTAGCATGGAAAGTAGGCACGCTGGTTGGTACAAGGCGTGAAATGCATGCATGATATCTCATCAATGCACTGCTAAGATTTCGCCAACTGCTGCTGGCGTAGGAGGTATAAAGTGGTATTTCGTTCGCGCTAAAACTCTAAACGGCGTTTGCTCCTGCAATGCTACCTAGAGTAAACATAGGTGGCGCTGACTAACGCCAGCTACCCAAAATGTTACCAATAACTCTACCCGAAACCGAACAGGAATCGACGTAAAAGATTGATGAGCTCAATAAAAGCCTGCAGGGAAACGTGCAGGGTTTTTTCAGATACCCGCGGGGGGAAAAGGCTAAAAATAGGGAATTGCTGCGCCTAGAAACGGGAATCTTTCTCCGCCGTAGGGGGACATCGCTGAAGTTAGGGAGTCGAGGAACGTGGCCAAGCGAGCGAAGAGCGGACATTATTCGAAGCGCGAAACTCGAGCGAGCACTCAGTCCGACGTTTAGTTCGAAAATAAAGCTTTCGTGTTCACAACTCATTCACCTGTTTTATTGTGGGCTCATAGTTTGTTTTCGGCCATCAAACGTCGGCATCTGAGCTGTAAAATTGTTTGTAATTGTCATCTGCACGGGTTGCCGCATCGGGCGCTAATGTCAGGCTTTGCAGCGTTATCTTGCTGTTGAATTGCGCCTCTGCAGTTCAAAAATCCTTCAAGTAAATTTGTAACAAGTACGCCCACCCGAACAGGTAAAAAAACAGACAAGTAGTCTTAAAAAACATTTTCACCGCTGCTAACGTATCAGTGTACCAAACGTGCATGTTAATTCATATTTTTATGCACACCGTCTAGCTGTGTACGCCGGCAATTATAGCATTGTTTATTTTTTTTATGGGGGGGGGTTGGCTTAGGTGGCAAAATAAACGGTCTCTAATTCCGCCTATAATAATAATTTCTTGCAGCCGGACTCCGAAGGAGCTTGTCATATTGATTGGCGCGCATGATCTCCTGAACGTCAGTGACGTGGTTACCCGCCGGGTGGAGACATTTGTGATTCACGATGTAAGTATAAGTTAACACAGTTAACACAAACATACCCGAACGACGTTTTCTAAGGCGTTCTCTAAAATTCTCTAAAGATTCCTTCGTTGTTGTTCGTTTTTTTTTCCTTGACTTTCTCAGGACATGCGGCGATAGCCTACACTCTCAAAATTCCCCGTAGGGCGTCTTTACCACAATGCTCCAGAATGACCAATCGAAGTGGCATGATGTGGAAATCCGACGGATAACAAAGCCAAACATTTCGTTCGACCAAGAAATGTCTGCGATCAGGGTCAACACGCCATGCGTGCAAGGCGTTTTGTGTTGTGCAATGCCCCAGCGCAGATGCCGGTCCTTGTTTCACTCAGAGTGAAAGCTGGGCCACGTCATTCGCCGAATTCGCCCACTAGGCTACTACGATTGATCATTCTGAACCACTGCGGTGAAAATTCCCCCTGAGACTTCTTAGAGCATACGTGCTATAAATAATCTAGGTTCGCAGGCTAAGGGAGCCACTAAATAAGCTTTTATTTAGTGAATCTAGCCTAACGTAGCGCTCTTCGGCATGCTCGCAGGGAAAAACAAATGCAGAGATATCAGCATGACCCTAATTAACTCCCGACGATGCGCATCCTACATAGCCACATAATTATGCAGTAAAACTCGCAATACAGTAAAAGCTCGTTAATTCGAACTCGGTTAATTCGAACTTCCGGTTAATTCGAACTGACGCTCTGGTCCCGGCACATCCCTGGGGGAAAATGGGGGAATGGGGGGGAAACTGCGGATAATTCGAACACGTCGGTATCCAGAACGGTGGTTTCGATCGCTCCTCGCAGAAGACGTCGGCCCAGAGTGATTACAGCGTGTTTCAAATCCGAACCAAACCAAATTTACTAGGGATGCAAAGCAACGAAGCAGAAAAACAACAGCGTGGCGCGCGCGCTAGGCTCCTGCAACACCTTATCTCGGCTCTACAGACGGCGCCGCGCCACCAGCGCCAGTGCTCCGGCATATGCCATTATTATTTTCGGAAAATTATTTACAAAATCACCCGCCACAAACGTGCAGTAGCACCTAATTCGCAATAACGAGTCCAGAGGTGGCTTCTTCGAGTTCTGCCCGCGCACTGTCGCGCGATTTTCATTCATTCTAGCGCCCGCCCGCTAATTCGAACTCCGCTTAATTCGAACAATTTTATGGTCCCCTTCGAGTTCGAATTAACGATCTTTTACTGTAATTCCTGTTCCGGTCCCAGCTGTTTTATTTATTTGTGGTTATTTACTTATTTCGCTTTCCGGATTGTATTATCTCAAGCTGTATTCGAAATTGCTCACAAATAAAAATAGCGGGGTAATTAGGGTAGCGCTCTGGCTGCGGCACGGGTTCGCCCGACGTAGCGAAAATTCTCGGCACTAAGTAAAGCGGAGCGCTATTTTCGGCTGGTAGACACTGCTTGACACCTAAAGCTAAAATATCTTTTATGGGGTGGCAAACACATACGCCTTTCCCTGCCACTTCGGGTAATCCACCGCCACCGATCACACGACCCATCGTTTGCCATGCAACCAGTTTCTGAAGCAACGCCGGCAGTAACCGCATTGCAGAAAGTTGCGTCGTAAGGTGACGTCACAAATGACGTCACCACATTTGATGCCATCACCCTTTAGTGCACGAAAGTGGCTATACGCACCCTACTGAGCGACAGCGAAATGTTGAAGGGTTCGCAAGGCAAGCTTGACTTAAAATACACCAGCCTGGGGTTAAAATTGGAGCGGAAGGCCTGCGTCCTGCGGTGTGCCTAAACGTGATGATGATGGTGGTGGTTATAATGTATTCTCGCCTCGCTGCTTCAAAGGCGTGCTTTACCATCACGTTCACACCGCGTATTTATAGAAAAGTGCGTAGTTGGCGTGAGGGAGACGAGGTGAAACGACCCGTTGACGGCGTGCTAAATAATTTCAGGAGGTAGCCCGACAATGTCCGGTGTGTGATGAGGGTTTGGCCATACATGTAATGAAAGGGCAGCCCAGTGAATTGTCACTTTTGTTCATAGCTGGCAGCGGATCAACAAATAGGAGCGATTTTTTTTTTATTTCTTCGACTCGTCGTTTCTTTCTTTTTTTTTTTCAGAAATATGGCCGCTTGAACACGAACCACGACATTGCCCTGGTGAAGCTCGATATGCCGGTAAACTTTACAGAAAGTGTGAGACCTGCTTGCCTGCCCGCGGATGACGACTTGCTGCAGAACGGAAGATGCTTCGCCACTGGATGGGGAGAGACAAGAGGTGACGTCGCGACGCGTTTTTCTGGCGAGCGTGTAAACGAATACTGTACGGACGATGTAGTGATGACTAGGATGGTTATTGCTCACTGCCGCTCCGCATTTGAGGCAGTTTCAGCCACGAGTGGCTTTATAGGCAGCGATCTTCTAATAGCAGTCGCCGACAATAAGAGCTAGCGGGGCGGAAAATTCGGCTGTGTAGGGACGCCGCGCTCCATCAGGTGGTGCTAAATTTAATCCCCAACCTCAGCAGCTTCGCTTCGCTAGCACGGCGACTTGCGACTGCTGGCACAAAATGTAGCGGTAGCACGTACCAATCAATACCGACGGTTCCCGTAAGTACGAATTCTAGCGGTCACCACCTAGAGTATACTGGCCCGTGCGGACCTGACTCTCAGCTATGCAAGAGTCAACGTTCCCAAATAAACCGCACTGGTATTATAGCTGCCTGCTGGACTGGCATTATAATCTTTGAGCATTTCCGTTCATTCAAACATTCAGAAACTCCGACTTTGGCTTTACGTTGAGGAGCTTTCTTTTTTGCGTAAATCTCTCTCCCCCTCTCCCTATCGCTTTAACTCTCCCCTCTGCGCTTTTCCCTCTCCCTCTACGCCCCTCTCCGGTACTGTGTTGCGTGCAGGGGAGCTTCCTGACGATCTAAATAATATTCACCAGTGCGCCTCCCTTCCTCTTCAAGTCGAATAGCTTCCTCCTCCTTCGAAAATGTGGCGCGAAACGACACCAAAAGAGACCACCCTACCCGCCCCCCCCCCCCCCCCAAAAAAAACAAGAAAACAGAAATTTATGCTAGGTCTGATGAACAAACGTTAAAGTCGACAAGCAGGTTTCACTTAAGGCAGCCTGCAACCCTCCCGATTAAACCTTTCGCCCTTTCCTTCGGGCCGATAAGAACTGCTAAAGCTATGCAGTTATCGCCAGCCCAGAGCTGCCCTGCTTTATTTGTTTGTGGCAGCAGATAAGTCCTCCATTTGCTGCGTTGCTTTTGTTCCGAATGCTTTAAAACGGGCTGCCCAATGTGTTCACTGCGGCATCTTAAAGGAAGCCGGCCAATGCCTGCGACACAGCTCGAGTGACGTCACTCAAGCGTGCAGCCAATGTCTACGAATTAATGGGGGCCACTTGGTTACTTGAACTTGTTTAAAAACAACGCAGTAATGACGGATTTAGTCCAGTCCTTACTGCCGAGATCGAGAAAAAGAAACGAATCTTCTGAGCAGGCATTGAGCCGCCACATTCGGTAGAGGTACTCTTTGAGCACCCAATCTAAGTACCGGATGTGGTTGCTCACTACTTTCTTAAAGCAGTCCATATTATGAATAAAAAAAGAGTTGAAAAAAAAGGGTTGAAGATCCCATAGAGTTTCTTACAATATACACTAGAGAGGAATCTGGCGCTAGCGTCTATGCGGCTCACATCAAGGCCGTCTGTGTCGTCATGGGCCGCCATTATACATAGCGCTCGCCTTAGTATCATTACTGGCTTGGATTGAAACGTTTTAGTGACCGCAAATTTCAACAAAGTGCCGCAAAAACGCGAAGAATAGTGCGCAATTATGTAAGTGGAAAATAAAAAACAGGCTGTTTTAAAATTAAGGAAAAAGAAAGTAAAGCGTATTTTTGCCGGAATGGTTGTGCCTGCTATTCCGCAGGCCAAGGTTGTAGTTACGAACAAGGTTAATATTTGGAGGGGGGGGGGGGGGGGGCTCATTAGAGACTCTGATTTTATTATTTTACCATTATTGCAGATAATAAGTTGCTTGAAGAGTATGGAAAGTTTTTTTGAGCATGTCTATTAAAACGTTGCCTTCGACCCGCCGCGGTGGCTCAGTGGCTAAGGCGTTGTGCTGCTGAGCACAAGGTCGCGGGTTCGATTCCCGGCCGCGGCGGCCGCTTTTCTGATGGAGGCGAAAAGCAAAAACGCCCGTGTGTACGAGATTTTGGCGCACGTTAAAGATCCCCAGGTGGTCAAAATTAATCCGGAGCCCTCCACTACGGCGCGCCTCATCGCCTGCGTTGCGTCGGCGCGTTAAACCCTACAATCAATCAATCAAACAATCAATCAAAACGTTGCCTTCGTGGTGAACCGGTGCACCGACCGCCAACTAGTTTAGCAAGAAAAAAGAAAACGTGGCGTTCAACAGTCGTGCACGATGACAAGATAGGACGCATGCAAGCGCCCGTATCTCTCGTAACCCCGTGGTCGTATCTTGTCTTCGCCGAAGTACGTTTTGTTTCTTCTTTTAGTCGGATACAAATTTCGCGGCGGTATATTACCCGCTCAGTCATGCGTCCTTCGACTGCGGCATGAGCAAGGTCAGGTGCGATTACGCACTGCCTGCTGTTTCACAGAACGCGGTTACCACAGAACAGGGAGGATTTCGGCTTTCTTATAACTCGTAAACATCTTAATGCATAGTGAAGAAAGCAAATCCCAAAAACCACTTAAGAATCCAATTGTCATGCCAAGCCCAAGCCAAAAAGGGGGTCTTCCCGTGAACCTCTACGACGAAATGGCTGACAAGGCGCAGTTTCCTCTCTAGTATACTTACTAAGAAACTCTATGGCAGGTCCCCCAAAATAACGCGATATAAACCAAATGAGGCGCGCCTGTCTACCCAGAGCCCACTTGCATGAGATCTTCACCATAATTTTGCGTGTCTTTTACAGGAACGGGAAGCTTCGCGAAACTCAAGCAGGTTGAGATGGCCGAGTTACCCTTCGAAGGCTGCAAGAAAACTCGCTGGATTTTCAGAGACTTCGAAGAGCAGCACACTTTCTGCGCCGGAGACAAGCACGGCGAGAACGGCGTTTGCCACGTGAGCTCGCTTTTTAAAGACTTTCTTGGGCTACTTAAATCCGGGAATTTGGTTTGCCTGTATATCTGTCTATAGTTGCAAAAAAAATGTGGCTGATTCCTCTGTCATAAGAATCGGTAAAACACGAAAGTGAAGTGTGCAGCGAAATCTGCAGCTGAGCATGATTTGCGGGTCGGCGGCTGTCTTGTCGGTGCGCTTGGCGAGCGACGTCCTGCTGGCGGGTCGCTTCGGCAAAGGTGTATTAGCGCCATTTTCGTAACGCATATGACGTCAGTGAAATCGTGGTGTATCCTAGCATAAAACACGTTCGTGTTAAGATATAAAACTCGAAAACGAACAACCCTAAGTATTACGTACTCTTTAGTACTAAAGTTTGCTTCCCCGCAAGAAGACCCTGTGTGCATGGGTGCACCCTTTACAGGCCACTTGCTTCGTTGTGCTGACGTCACTTCCGTGGCGGATATGACGTCACTAAATGTTTCTGTATCCCGCAATAACACGCCTTTGTGTTAAAATTTTCCAAACTGCCAAATCTGGAAACACGCCTCCTACTTGCCAATATTGTTCAGCAAAAAAGAATACATTAGGCGTATTTGAGGCAAAAAATTTCCCCGCATTTCCCCGAGGGGAAGAATGTGAAAGTGCGAATGCAGGAGTTGAATTTGCGCGGTTCGGTAATGTTCGCGAAAAGAGAGATCACACACACACACACAAGTACAAAGAAAGAAAGATGCATTTATTCACAGACACCTATTTGTGTTGACGTTGTACTTGATTGCTAGAGCGGATCTCAGCTTTGAAATTTCGTTGTCAGTACTCCTTTAAGCGGGTTGCATTAGCCCTTTCTCACGCCCGATTCTTGGCCAATCGCCCTAAGTGGGTATGTGCTAAAGAAATTAGGAACTCTTCTTGGCCAATCGCCCTAAGTGGGTATTTGGTGCGGACGGACGGACGGCGGTGGACGCGTGATTCAGGGTCGCTTAAGAAGTGCATTCGCACTTAAAAATCATTGCATACCTGGTATTTGCGATGTTCTTTTAAATTGAAATACGTGGCTGATTGATTTTCGCGATGCGTGATAAAAAGTACGGCTTGAAAAAACGATGTTTTGACCCAAAATGCAAAGAGAGCATGTGACGACGTTGGACCTTGCGACCAGCGTTCCAAGGTCTACAGCAACGAAGGCTTCCATTAGACGGCGCGGCTAGCAGTGGAAGGCGGGAAATTTAATTAGGACTTTAGCAATCCTCCTCTGTGTTTATCAAGGAGGAGCGAGACGGGAGGGGGAAGATCGTGAGAGGGGGGCGGAGGAGAGAAGAGAGGCGTTCCCGTGGCAGGGGCGGCAGAAGTGAGAGATACGCGGCCATTTTTAAACCCGAAAGTGTTTGTTCGCGGACAAACAAAAAAAATGAGTGATGTCATATCCGTCACGGAAGTGACGTCAGCACAACGAAGCAAGCTGCCTGTAAAGGGTGCACACCCTGCGCACAGTGTCTTCTTGCGGGGAAGCAACCTTTAGTACTAAAGAGTACGTAATACTTAGTCATATCCGTCACGGAAGTGACGTCAGCACAACTAAGCAAGCTGCCTGTAAAGGGTGCACCCCTGCGCAGAGTGTCTTCTTGCGGGGAAGCAACCTTTAGTACTAAAGAGTACGTAATACTTAGGGTTGTTCGCTTTCGGGTTTTATATTTTAACACGTAAGTGTTTTATGCCGCGGTACCCCAAAATTTCACTGACGTCATATCCGTCAAGGAAATGACGCCAGTACACCTTTGCCGAAGCGACCCACCAGCAGGACGGCGCTCGCCAAGCGCAACCACAAGACAGCCGCCGACCCGAAAATCAGGCTCAGCTGAAGATTTCGCTGCACATTTCACTTTCGTGTTTTACTGATTCCTATGACACCGGAATCAACCACAGTTTTTTTAGTTATAGGAGTGTATAGCGTCGGGGAGTATAGGCGGACATTATCCACAAGGCTGCCTTACATCAACTGCTATGAACTTGTTTGGTACGCTGTCAATAACAACGTGTACAAAGTTGACGAGTTTTGCTAGCGTTTCGCTGAGTCATGCCGCTAAGTAATTAAGTGCAACAAATTATGTTCATAAAGCGAGCCATTCACATTGCGAGGAAGTGAAAGCAGTTGCGGTTTTTTGTTATTAAAATGGGAAATTGAGCTAAGTTCACGCGCGCAATAAGAGCCTCTGAAAAAGAAAAGAAACTTGTCAATATGTCACTGCTGTGGCGCCCGTGATTCATCAGACTATTAGAGGGTAGTTCAGTACATATCCAGTAGTGCATATAAAATTTAAAGCGACTTCACAAAACTGTCTCATTCCCCCCAATTTCAGTATAAGGTTGCGGGCGCAGCTAAAGCGGTAACAGCGAGGAGGAAGCTAAATTCCCCTTCAGCCTCTCCACCTATTGCATTGTAGTTTCACACAGACATCTCGTGGCGTAGTCGTAGTTCTTAGGGTTATACCTTCTCAGATCACCGATATGTTGTCATCTGATTTCGTATGAAAAGTAAGCTGAAGATCAGGGGGGATGATATGTCAGCTACACGCAATATACAACAAGGCCTAAAAACGAAGCGTTTATACCTCTCTTCATCTTGCGATGATTCACTATGGGTGCTCAGACTGAAATACAGTAATACCTCGTTAACTCGAACTCGCATATCTAAAAAAAAAAAAATCGGCTAGTCGAAATTTCCCGCGGCACCGAAACATTTCGTATACCTCATATGTATTTGTTGCCCTTTATTTCGAAATATTTTTGTGCCAAACTGCGGATATCTCGAAATCTTGACTGATCAGTGGAACGATAATTTCGCCGCCGCGGACTGTTGCACGAGATTCGCGCGCTGCTGCCGGGCCAAAGTCCGTCACTTTTTTGCTCGTTTAGCCGCGCCTACCACAAAGCCGATGTTTTCCCCGAACGTGAAGTCTGAGCCTAAAGGCATATCAACTTCGTCAAGCAACCCTGTGACACGCCATGTGACGGTAGAGACATGCGCATAGGTACAGTGTACTGAAAGATAGAGGTGTGTCGTGCGGGGAAAAATCCAATGGAGAGCGCGGGTCCCTATTGTGATGAAAAAAAATGTATGGAGCGCAGGCGTTCCCCAAGGAACTCCTGTTGCAGCCAGTGCCACCTATAATTTTTAAACCGAACTCAACAGTTGATTGAAGGGTTTTATGAACATTTATGCCTGTAGAAACTTTCTATTCATCATCGCGGCACCGATGCGAATATCATCATCGGGCCCGTAATCTCTCGTGAGCAGCTCTCGCTCGAGCTGCTTCATCTTCCTATCATCCGCCATCTTGTTAATAGAACCAATATCGCATCACCGGGACGTCTCGGCCCTTGGTCTCTCCTCTTATTTTAAAATGCCATTAAATAAAGAAATGAGACTATTTGAGGCAGTGCCACAAAACGCCGCCGGTGAACGCCTCTTGTGTGTTTTTTTTTCTTTCAACCCTTTATGAAAAGCAAAATTAGAAGCTGCTGTTGAAGAGCTGGTAAGTAGTTGGGCCTTTTTTGCAAAGAACTCGGTATTTCATGCCGATTCGCGCAACTTTGCTTATCTCGAAAATCGGCCTATCTCGAAATATTTCCGGGTTTTTATTACTTCAAGTAAACGAAGTATTACTCCCTTTCCGTTTTGCTCCAATAAACGTTTACTACTACTACTACTACTGCATGAGTTCCAAGTCATGTATACAGAAGTAGCAAGAAACGTTGTGCCATGGAACGCTAGAACCACAACTAGGCCTTTTTTTGTTGCCATTTTCAAAACGGCAAGAAAGAGTGTTCGCATGAGAACACGAATAACTGCTTGCTCGTCGCGAGAGCTTCCACTGCAGCACTGTTGAAACGGTTTTGAATAATCCCGCGCAGGGTGACAGCGGTGGGCCGCTGTTCTGCTCCAAGGACGGCGCATCGTGGACGGTGCAGGGCGTCGCCAACCTCATTATGAAGAGTACCGAATTAGGCACCGTGTGCGGACTGGGCAGCGACGCCTTCTGGAACAGAGTCAGCGCCAGCATGCCCTGGATCAGACGAACCATGCGATCTGTATAAAGGAACCGCCAATAAATGGTCCCTTTCGTTTGCCTGCTCAGAGCAGTTGTGAGCATCTCCGAAGCGGCTCCGCATTTCATTTGGGGGAGCAGTTCCGCCTTGTTTTCGCCCAACCGTCCAGGAACTGCTCAATCGTATTGCTTTTGCAGCAGGGAGCAGCCCAGGACCATCCAAACTGCTCTCGGTGTTCTGGCACAGCAACTAGAAGACGACAGAGCAGTTTGGAGCTGCTTCGTCACGTGACCCATTACGTCACTTCCTGCGCAAAAGCTGCTTCGCAGCTGCTGAGAACTGAGCCCAACTGGCAAATAAAAGAAGCATAAAAAATACAATCTGGCTTACTTTGAAGGAACTGGCTTTTGGAACTCACTCTAACTCTATTTCGTCCCCGAGAGGCGCTTTTTTACCAGATAAAAAAATAGGAAATATTGCTGCGTTGACGACCCCGACCGGAAATCATCTGCCCGCTTTACCTGCAGTTCACAACCTGCTTGATGTTCCCGTTGATGGGGTTCCTGTCCAGGCGCTAATTATTACGGGAGGGAACATATCTGGGATAACTGTGAACCTATGCAGCCGACTCAAGAAAGTGCTTACCCCTGCAACATACCGTACACATTGTGCTTCTGAAGCAAATTGCCCTACCGTAGTCGGTATATGTGCACCGGTCGCGCCACCATCACCGATCACCCGGTTCCCGCTTTGCTTACTGCCTTGCCCCCTACCCCCATGACCTCATTTTTGGGCGGCTTTATTTCTTTCTGAACATTCTGCGCGTATCGCCTGTTCGGATGGAGCCATCAGCATAGAGCTACCTTGCCCCGAGAATGTGGCTAAGTGCGATGTCGCCTATATTCGAGTGAGTACATTCGACTCTCCCCGCGAGCTGCGACTAATTCTAACTTTGTACTTAACGACCTGTTCCAGACGGTGAGTGCTTCCTTGCCCCTGATGTTCTACTCATCCGAGATACTTCCGCACCCCGTGGTGCATGTTCAAAACAACCGCACTGCTCTCCCTTTCCTTAATTTGGGCGCTTCTCCGCAAATTATTCCCGGCGGCATGACCATCGCGACAGTTCACCACTTGCACAAGTGGGAAATTTGGGGGAAAAAATTTTTTTTTTCGAGTTTCGTGCTACACGACATCCGCAGTGACGTAACAGGGGGAATACTGAAAACAGTTATCAGTGTACAAACTATGCGTTAGCATTCAAGTTATATACGATGGAACGATACGAGAGGCGCCGCTAGAGTCACAGTCACTTTTTTCTTGGCACTGGCTTTGGTTTGCGGCCGCCAATTGCATGAGCAAGCCTTTGTGACGTCATAAGTACCCGACGAGAAAGTGGCAGGCGAGTCGCCCCTCCTTCGGCTGTTTTTTTTTAACGACGAAGGTGGTGGTGATGGTGGTAGAAACTTTATTTATCCGAAGCTATATAGAAAGAAGCGCCGGTCCGGAGCACCGGCACACTGCAGTCCCCTAGTGTCGCGAAAATTTTGGTCTGTCCGTCTGTCCGTCCGTCTGTCTGTCCGTCCCTCTGTCTGTCTGTCTGTCTGTCTGTCTGTCTGTCTGTCTGCCCCTTGATTCAATTGTGCGGTTACAAGCTAGAATGAATTCTTGAGTGACACGTTTATATAGGTAAAACCTTTCCAATCCAATTAAATTAGAAATATGCTCCATATTTGTCAACAGCGTTCAACAAAAAGATAATATTAGATTTATTCGACGAAAAACGTCAGTACATTACCGGTGTTTGCAGTGTTTTCGGTTAGTTCAAAGTAGATGTGTGCTCGACTTTTGCGACAGCAGATAAAAAAACGTTTTTAAAACAATGTTTTCACCACGAAATACGAGTGTGGAATCTAAGCCCAAGGGACAAAGACCTCCGTGCAGAGAAAAGCGACCTTGTAGTTCGCCGTGGCTTTAATGGAAATGGCAACTTTTTCAAGAAGGCTGGAGTATTTCGAGTGAGCCACCCGCGTGATGAACGGCATGGCACCGATGATGATGATTTTATCGGTTCATCAGCGATGATGACACCTAAAGTTTCTATAACGCGCAAGGTTGGTGCTCGAGTCTCGCGCTCCTGGCTCGAGCGCTAAGTCTCAACGGTCCCCACAGATGGCGCAGCAGTGCAAACGCGGCAAAATTGAACTCTGCGAATTTCCAGTGGGTGTACCGAGGCAGGAGGCGAGCAGCGTGAGTGGTGGGTGGAGGAGACAGGAGAGGCATAAACGTGACAGGAGCGGCACAGGAATATCGTCTCTCGACGATATTTGCTGCGGCGCAGGCAGATGCGGGGCTATTTCTTTTCTGGCATCTAGATTACTTGTTTGAAGTTTGCGTTCAACTTGCAAGTATTTTTAGTAGGGAAATAATTTTTTTTTTAAATAAACCGAACCTATACTTAGTCTTAAGGACCAGTAAAGCCTATATATTCACAAAAATACAGAAGCACAGATGGAGATAGACCTTAATAGATGCCCGGTAAGGCCAGCCTTCCTGATGGAGGGTCCCCTACATTAAGTCTTGTGACGAAGTGAGTTGGAAAATGTATAATTATGTTAAGACCTGTCTGTGCCTGTAAAACAGATGGTAAGCTATGTTTGGTCGCTGTGATTGAACATACGCGAACTCAATCTACAGAGTACGGCAATCGACGGCTATGCATATGCGAACTCAATCTATAGAGAACGGCAATCGATGGCTAAGTATAAAGGCGGGGAAGATTGCTGTGAGCCTCGGTACGAAACGTATGTTTTGGGTGCTTCTGGTAATACTTTACTCTAGAAAAAAAATCTGGTCGCAGGATGTAAATCGTTGGTTGAAGCTTTGCCCGTATCGAACAAAAGCAACAGATCGGGAACTTTCGTGTTGTGTTCTGCTTCACGCTCCTCTTACAAGCGTCGGAAACGGACCTTCTAATGCTTATGCATTCTTACGACGCTTCTCCGTTTCGCGAAGAGTGCGAATGACGATTCAATGTCTCAACTTCGCCAATTGTGCTTTATTTCTGCAGACTCAAGGCGTTACACTTCTGATGATACGAATAGGTTTTTCTGGGGCACTCGCGAACGAATTTTTACGCTTTCTTTAGGATTCTTTAGACGGGTCAGTCGCGCTGTATACTTTATACGCATCTTTCTAGCGCCATCTTCCATGTCCTACGAATTTTTCATGCTTTATGTTGTCCCAAACTCGCACAGGAGGTACGCTAGATACTTTGGATTAGCATAAGTAACTTAAGTGCAACTTCGATCATGCGGCAAACAGAGGCGGGTGGCAGATGAATAGTCAGGTAAGTATTTACTCTGGCAGAAGCAATGTGGTAACCGAAACAAAAGAAAAATAACTAACAGCTCATTTCCTCTCATGGGTTCAAAGCAGACGAGAAAGAAAGTGAAAAAGACTTTTCGCAAGCAGACTTTCGTGCCGTATGCGTGCCACATATGTCTTTCGCGGGACATTATACTCCGGCGTTGCGTTCTACTCTCTTCGCATTTTCTTTCCTGAGACGGGAATGAGCTATGCATGTGGCGCCGTCGTTTGATTGTTTGCGCGAAGCTTCTAGAATATCTGGAAGGTAACGGTGCATATACTTCATCTGTGTGGTCGGCTTCATGCCGTCTTTGTTTCTGAGTGAACAAAGCCAGTCGGTACGGTACTACTCATGGCTGTCATACATTATGTGCCTTTTCCTCTCTTATTCTCTTCGGTTACGTTTTCTCGGCTTCATGAGAGTCTGCTTCTTCAGTTAGACATATCTAACCATCGCAAAAAAAAAAAAGAAAAAAAAACCTCAAGGTGTTCATCGCAGCACTATGCATTACCCGCACAGTCAAATTCGTGCCTTCCTTGCCACAGAATGCTCTAAAAGCTTTTTTAGAACAAAGTGTATATTTTCTACATGTGGGATACTCAAGTGTCCCCCGAGCGGAGACGAAAGGATCAGGGCACTGCGCGCCTTCAAACGATACTTTATCTCGGGATCGACATTACTGGAAGCAGAGGAAAGCATTGAAATATAGACACAAGTGAACGAGGATATTAATACAAAATAATAGTAACAATGGAATACAATACAGTCGAAACTCGTTATAACGAAGTAGTACCGGGACAGCAAATTAGTTCGTTATATCCGATATTCGTTGTAACAGTAGAGGTAAAAATCGGCTCTAACAAATCGACAATCTGGCTCGCTCAAAAATATTTGTAACAAAAATGCATTTTTAAAGCTTCGAACCCACTATAAATAAGGTATCCCTTACCTCCCTCCTTGTTGTCTTTCAAGCTCAATTAACCGAAGCACGAGTACGTGAAATTACAACAGAACAAAGTTCCTAGGCAATGTAGGCCTGCGTCCTTATTTATTTGACGAAGAATGTGATCTTCGTCTGGCGGCTACACACAGCACTGCAGGATGAAGTTTTCCACAGTGTCCACGAACAAAAGGGCCTCTATACTTCTGCAGTTTTTGACAACGGTTTTTTTCTTTTTTTCGAGTGGCTTCTCAGACTCGGACTCAGACTCAGGCAGTCAAATGTTTCTTTGTTATGTTCCATATCGCGCGCGGCCCTCGCGGTTTAAGTTTCGTTATAAAAGAATAATGGCGAATTCCATTGAGAGAACAGGAGCAGCGGCGTCGTGCAGTGAGGAGTAGGGGACAGAGCACTGTGGGAGCACGCGGGAGCAAGACCACTGCACCTGCCATTGGAACGCGGCACGCACCCGGAGACCAGGTGGGAGATGAAAAAAACGACGTGGGAAAACACGGTCCCGACCCGACTGTCGTGGCCTGTGTCGCCGAGATGGGCATGCACGATAGCATTTATCAGGTTAAATAAGGGCGATCCGGCTACATTACTTGTAGTCGTAGCAATATGAGGCCCGTCTGCAAGATTGGCGAGTGAGGAACAGGCGGTATCACTACGAGGGCCTCTCAAATACGACAAAAAAAAAGTAGCAGCCAGCCGTATTATGCCCCATCTCTCGGTGTGGAGTAGAGGTTAAAATGCCGGCTTGTTCTTGGAGTCGCTGGTTCGAATCTCCCCGGCACCCTTCGTTTTTTTTTTTCCCTTCTGTCTCTAGCGTTTTTGAGAACTGAGAACGAATAGTTCAGTAGAAGGAACGCCCCGCCACACGCAGAATCGTCTGTTTACTGAACAGCACCATTTGATTCTGGGCATGGAGGTCACTGAGAGCAACCCAGCGGCGATGCGGCGGCGCGCGCCGTGTCATCGCTTCATGTAGCTCAGCCCGACGAACATACGGCCCCGCCGCGGGAGATTTCCCGCCGCGCGAACTTCGCCGTGAAAGTTCGCTCCACGTAAGCAATCTCTGCGAAAAAGCATGTGTGAGCAAATCCGGGCGAAGCACGTGTGACGGTAGGAAGCACTCGCATGCTCGTCGGGCTCGCTGCCCATTCCGCAAAGTTGCAAATGCACGATGGATACCGCCGCGCTAGAGTGTACTGCCGCGCTCTCCGAGCCGCGCTCGCCGAGCCGCGACAATTCGCAAAACAAACAAAAAAAAAACACACAAAAAGGGAGGATATGACGTTGAAAGTCATGTGACTTCCTTCGTACTGTGCTTACTCCACTTTTCAAGCGGGAGCAGATCGGACTGCTCCCGACTGCTCTCGGAGCAGCGAAAGTGACTTCGCTCTACCACAGGATGACAGCGCTCCTACTCCTGTTCGACCACTGAAACACCCCTGCTCAGGAGAGAGCACTTTCAGGGTGCTTTTGAGTGCTCCTGCTCTCCCAATGTAATTCGCTATAAGTGTAACTGAAATAAAGCGTGACCAACCAAAGTTTGTATTTAGTTCACCATAACCGATAATTCGCTATATCAGTGTTCATTATAACGAGGTTCAACTGTATTACGTATACACAAAACCGCAAAATTACATAGACGAAGGAAAATAGCGTAACACTGCAAAGCCATCCAGTCAACATGAAAACAAAGCAAGGGAATTTCCAAGAAGACGACATTACAACTCGATTCTCTTTATAATTGCAAAAACTTAACATTAGGCACGCTTAGGCCAGCAGGGATGCTTTTTTTTTATTTGTAGAAGTCTAAATAACGCGAGGTGAATACCAGTAAAAAAATCTGCAGAAATTCAGATAATTGTCTACTAATGCGTAGCATTCTTATGCCGCTTGTCTAGACGTGTGAATTCTTTCCAGCCAAATATGGCTTTAGTAGTGAAAGACTTTGGGTTACCTTATTCCTTTTAAGTTAATTTTCTTTGTTGCTTTTCGCCAATAATGTAATATACCATTATAGTGACGAACTTCCTTTGCTTCGATAATTATAGATTTTTTTTCCCAAAAAGCGAGGGATACTGCAGAGTTCGCCCATTTACGCTATATTGATGCGTATTTCCAAGGTTATTTTGCGGAATTCCTTTATTTATTCTTCGGTTTTGGGGGAGATGTATAAGAAGCATGTTTTTGATTTTGTAAGATCTTTTTTGTGAAATTTTCATTTTCTCGTATTTTCCTGGTTTCTTGGTTTTTCAAAATTCTGTTCTACCAATTATCTGCATTTACGCTATTATATGAATTACTGGTGTTTTTTTTAGCCATATATTCATTTTTGTGAGAATGCACGGCGTTAAACAGGTTTTTCGCCATTTTTAGGGCTCAGCATTTTGGTGCCCAGTACAGGGGCTTCGCGGGGGCGCATCCGCGTAAAAGTACGTGCACGCTATAGCGGCGCCGTGCCGTCCCAGGCGCCGCTTGTAGGCATCGGCAGGCACTGGAAACATGTTTTCTCTGAGAACGGCCCTGATTTCCTTGTCGCAGAGCAAATAAAATCGAGACCAATTTTTGCTCTTCCGCAGAGCGCAAAGGCCAATGAGCGATGACGACTGGGATGACGCGCTGGTGACGTGTCGTGCCAACCTGTTCCCGCTTTTCCAGAGCCGTTTCCGCGGGCGCGCGCCGTCTTGGCGAAAATGCCTATCTCATGAATCAGCGGGGGAGACTCTCGGTAGAGTTCAGGCGCGCAGGACTTGTTAACCACGTGTGGCCTTCACTGGCGGCGCGGCGGCACGGCAAGTTCGTTGCTAGTGTGCACGTAAGTTAACCTAACCGAGCGACGGAGCCACTTGCAAGAGCGGAAGGTTGGGCGAGTTGGTAATACATTGCATTGGAGGGAAGCGCGAATTAACAGGAGGACAGAGAAGAGAACAACAACATAGACAAGACGTAGCGCTTGTCTGTGTTGTTGTTCTTAATTCGCGCTTCCCGCCAATGCGAAGGAGCCAACCCAGCAGAAAGAAGACGGAGGAGCAGCGTCTGGTGAAAGTGTGAGGGGGAGGGTGGCACGCGCTGCTAAAGCCTCGTCTCCCAGCGCGTCGCCATGGGTGGTGGTAGTGATTTATTAAGAAAGCATGGAAGAGAAAAGAGCAGGGGAGATTTTTGAAATCAACGGGGAGTTCACCCTCGTACAACCCAGTCCAGAGAAGGGGAGGGGGGTTTCAAAGAATAGGAAGAGAGGGAAGCAAGAGGCGAGAGAGAGGAGAGTGGGGTCAGTCTATGTCGCGTTCGTCTTGTCCATGGCTCGACGGCTACAAGCGCTGCACTATAGTACTGTCACGTACAGGAAGTTTAGTAGGTGCTGGAAGAGCTCCCGTCGCATGGGAGCCCGGTCCCGTGGAGAACAGGAAGTCTTCCAGCTTGTGAATCGGTGCACCGCTGGAGCGGCGGCCCAGAATTCCTCCCTTGCGGTGTCATGCTGGCGGCAAGAGCACAGGAAGTGCTCGAGCGCCTTACTGTTGGTGCAGGAGGGCTCCCTTGTTGCAGCAATTAAGCCGCAGGCGAAGCAGGAGCGACAGGGAGGGCGCCTCTGCTGATGCCTCCGGGAAGGACCCGTGGGGCTTGGCCATTGTCCACTCGGGCCAGGATAGTCCTTGCAGCGTCGAATGACACCACATCCTGGGAGGTTGGAAACCCTGCCTGACGAGCAGTACCCTGGGCCAGGGCGTCTGCAACCTTGTTGCCCATGATGCCCACGTGTGATGGCAGCCAGTCAAGTCGCAGTGGACACCACTGGGCATCCACCGCATGGAGCTTGGCTGCCCGCGACCACTCTACGTGGCCGCTGGAGCTGGCTGGCTGGTCGGTGGCGCGTAGATGGAGGAAGGCAGACCGGGAGTCAGTCAGGATGATGGCCCTCGAGACCCGGATGCCCTGCTCTAGAAGATCCGCGGTTAAGTGGAGTCCAGCCAGCTCTGCGAGGGTGGATGAGGTCGTGAAGGGCAGGCTGCACACTTGGCTGCTGCCGAGTTCCAGGGCCGTGCAGGCGGCTCCGGCTATGCCCGTCGACAGTTGCATGGCGCCATCCATGTACAACTGGAAAAGTCCGGCAGCGTCGTCCTGCAGTAGGGCGGTCACCTCTTGATGGATGGCCTGGGGTGGAGGGGAGCTCTTTCTACGGACCCCTGGCAATGTGGTGGAGCCTGCCCCGTGTATGGGTGTGGTGGCTCCACGCGGGGCTGCGGCAACGCGATATGGCTCTCGTAAGTACTGAGCAGCATACCCACTCGGAGAGTTGGGCCGGCTGCGGTAGCGCTGGAGGGGTGCCGCACCGTCCGCTGTGCCCTGCAGGCGGTGGACGTGGGGGAGCCCCACCTGCAGGCCTCGCCTCTGGATAGGCCAGAAGCCTGCCTCCGTGAACGCCGCCGCCACCGGAGATATGCTCGAAAGGCCGAGGCGAAGGCGGATGATCCAGTGCTGATCCACCTCCAGCTCCTCCTACTGACGCGGCTTGAGTTGTCACCAGAGGCAGAGCACAGAGGACGGCGGACGACGCCATACCGTGGAACACCCGCAGGGCCACGGTGTGTTTGCAGCCCTGCCCACGCGTCAGAAACCTCCGCACGCCCCGGTGGATCCTCGTTGTGCGTTGCCGAGCGCCTTCACTGCAGGTAGCCAGGACAACTGGCAGTCAACCAGGAGCCCAGATACTTTTCGCTGGTGCACCATGGAAGCGACTGGCCGTTCAAGGTGAGCGGCGATGTCGCCTTGCGTGCCCTGTAGGCCCTGTGGTGGAAGACCAAGGCCTGCGTTTTCTACTCGGAGAGCTGCAGGCTGCGGCTTGTCAGGAAGGCGGCGACTGCCCACAGCACACCCTGGAAGCGCGCCTTCACCTTGAATTGTAGTCTCGTTAGTCCGTGTGCCCAGATGGCGATGTCGTCGGCAAATACTGTCATCCCCACTGGAAATGCAAGCTCAGCTGAGATGCAGTCCGGGAGTGGAGCCAGGACGAGGTTGAAGAGAAATGGGCTGAGCACACTTCCCTGGGGAACCGCAGAGCTCACGTCTCTTGGGCTGCTCTTTGATCGGCCCACCTTGACTCGAAGGGACCGATTGGCCAGGAACGCCCTCACGTAACTCCAGGGGTGCTCCAGAACGCCCAGGTTGTCCAGGGCCTCTATGATGGCCGTGTGGCGGACGGAGCCGAAGGCCGACTTCATGTCAGTATGAGAAATAAGGCCACCTTCTTGTCATGGCGGGCCTGCTCTAGCATAGACACCACATTCCCCCGGGAGTCAGCCATGCAGCGGTGGTGTCTGAAGCCGCTTTGCTGCTCCTGGAAGATGCCCCGTCGATCAGGAATCCACTGGAGGCGGGCTCAGGGCTGTGCTTTCCATCAGCTTCCCCGCTGCGGACGTCAAGGAAACCGGCCGATACGATGCTGGCTCGGTGGGTGGTTTACCGACCTTCAGTATTGGCCTGACAAGTTCCGCCCGTCAAGAAGGCGGAAGGTTGCCCTCCCTCCACAGCCGGTTGTCGAGCTTGCTTGAGAAGCGGCTCTAGCTGGGGGACGTACAGGTTCCGGATCATCTGGAACGTCACCCCGTCAATGCCAGGGGCGCTCCGCCGCTTGGGGCATTGATCCAGGGCGGCCCGCAGCTCCCGGAGTGTGATGTCGTCACTGCAAATGGCCACCACTTGCAGGATCCTGTGGAGCCGCCAGCAAAACATGCCGCAGCTGGGCCGCAGCGGCGGGTGGAGACGGGGTGAACAGGTCGGCTAGCCGCTCTTCCAAGGCCTCCCGGTGATGCCTAAGGAAACGGCGGAGGCCATCAGAGGACGGCGGTTGGTGATGGCAGGCTGGAGCAAGGCCCGGAACACCCTCCATGCTTTGGCCGGATCCCTACGCGAGTCCATGGAGGAGTAGAGTAACTCCCGGCTCTGCCTCCGCCGCTGCTTGGCTCTCCTCCGACAGTGTGCATCCACCTGCCGGTACGCCGTCCAGTCTTCCGGATGCCTGCTCCGGATGGCCCGCCATTGCAGCTGGTTGTGCCTGGCCCGGAGACTCGGTAGTGCCGTGCAGAGGGGTACCTCCCTCTTTGTTGGGCTCAGTATATCTCACTGCCTCCCCCTCACACTTTCGCAAGGCGCTCCTCCGCCGTTTGTGGCCCATCCGAACGACGTGACATTGGCGCGGGAGGTTCAAACACGATTTGCAACAACATGCTCGGCTGCAGCGAAGCTACCGCTGCTAGATAACAGCAGAGTAGCGAACGCCGCCATGCGTTCGCTGTTCACGCGATCACTTCTTGAGACGCAGCAGATATGCGCCGCGACCGAAAAGACAGCAGTTCCCACTGCTCAGAAATTTCGCATTAGGGAGTACATAGTAATCGTCATGTGATTTTTTATTCGTATTTTAAACGTTTTCTTTGCGGACTTTTTAAGTTTATTCTCGGGTTGGGGGGGGGGGGGGGGGGTTGCGGGAGAGATGTATAAGATGCATATTTTTGATTTGTCAGATAACATTTGTGAAAATTTATTTATTCTATTTTTCTTATTTTTTGGCTTTTTAAAGTTTCGTTCTATCAATTATCGCCATTTGCGTTATTGTTGTGATTACTGGCATTCTTTTCGCCAAATCTGCATTTCAGTGGAAATGTAGGGCTTTTCACGGTTTTTCACCATTTTCGCAATTTTTTATTTGTATTTTGAATGTTTCTTTGCGGACTTCTCTTGTTTATTCTTGGGGTTGCCGGAGAGACGTTTAAGATGCATATTTCTTATTTTGTCGGATCGTTTTGTAAAAATTTTATTAGATGCGACGCATCTGTTTAACTCGCCTTGTCCCTCCGGCGTCTTCCGTCGTCCGTAGTCCGCATCCCTCCCCCATTCTCCTCGCCGCGCCAGCTGCGCGCTAACGCCGCTCTCACCGCAGCGCCATCTGCGTGTTAGCGCTCGCTCCCGTCGCCGTGCCAGCTGTGCGTCAGCGCGCGTTAGCGCTCGGTTTGTTTGTTTGTTTGTTTGTTTGTTTGTTTGTTTGTTTGTTTGTTTGTTTGTTTGTTTGTTTGTTTGTTTGTTTGTTTGTTTGTTTGTTTGTTTGATACCCACAGCGCCATAAGGCATTACAGTGGGGGGAATACAACATGATTACAAGACAGAACACAAGCTCAATTTGCAGTAAGTACAGTACAGCCTAACCAGCTAGTAGCAAGTTCACTCAATACACAATGTAACGCAGATTGACAAAAATGTACGAAACATTCTAGCGAGTAACATACAGTAGACGAAAACGAATACAATATTTATACAGCACAACATAACACCCGTCATCAACTGAACAATTCAACAGACTCTAACAAAGGAAAAAATGAATCACTACCAACAGCGACAACGATCGCTGAAGGCAACCGATTCCACTGGAAAGATGTTTTAGGGAAAAAAGAATTACTGAATGCTGCTGTCTTACATCGGCACTCCCGCACTTTGTAGACGTGGTCGACTCGTCCAGGTACGTAATGAGGTGGAAAAATGTAACTGTCACGAGGAATACAAGTTCGAGATAAGTATATATCATGAAAAAGCTTCAGACGCTGCTTAGCCCGGCGTGTGACCAACTGTTCCCATCCTAAAGTTTGCTCGCAGTGCATCATGCTGAAGTTGTGGCTCTTAACAATGTTTCCCAGGACATAACGGGCGCCCATGTTTTGCACTTTTTCCAATCTATCTTTATCGAGGGCAGTGGGCAGGTCCCATACGCTACTTGCGTAATCAAGTATCGACCGTACGCATGATTTGTACAGTAATTCCCGCGTGGACTGGGGAAACTCACGAGTGTTTCGCCGCAGGAACCACAGGGATCTACACGCCTTAGCTATCGCATAATCAACATGACGGTGCCAACACAGAGAGTTGGTGTGAAAAATACGTCCAAATACCTGTACTCAGAGACTATTTTTAAAACCTTCTTGTTTACAGTATACGAAGGCGAAGCTTCAGCCTTCTTTCTAGAAAACGTTAAACATCTAACACATGCGCATGCGCTGCTCTCTCTCATTCCCCTCACCGTTAACGCGCGTACATATAAACGCGGAAACTGCGCCGCTCCTCTCAGTCGTTCCGCCGCTCCGATGACATCCGATGACCACCGATGATTTGAATGGAGACTAACAGGCCTGCTATCGTGATGGGCGGCGCAACCGTACGTAATATAATGGAAACAACAACAAATTGACACGCTAAATGGAAACAACATAACGGAAACGCAACGGAAACCCCACGATGCGTCGCATCTACCCACGGTTCCCCTCGCGGGAAGGTGGTGTAAATTTTTTATTTTTATTTTTTTCTTATTTTTTAAAATTCTGTTCGACCAATCATCTCCATTTACGGTATCAGTACGATTACAGTTGCTATTTCCACCGAATTTGCATTTTTGTGGAAATATAGGGAATTACGCGTGGTCCTGCCTGGGGGGTGTTCGGCAATGTGTTCAACGCATTAATATAATATTTGGAATATGTCCTCTATTTACCCTGCCAGCAGATGCTAACGAATGCTGCAAGCCTAATTGGTTGCGTACATGTCTTTCTATCTTTATCTAGGAATAGCCCTACTGAATAAATCCTACAACAATAACCCTACTGAATAAGATATTTACGAGCAAGTGAGAGCAGTCATCATACACTGGGTGAAAGCGTTAAAATATTGCCTCGAACCGCACGAAAGAAAGACTGCGCGTTTGCATGAACCAGCTGTGACTGAGTTCTCACCGGGCTGTGCTCAGACGCGTTAGTCGCCTTCCTCATCACGGTCGTATTAGTTCCCGTCGCACGCGAGTGCGGCCTTAGCAATCCTGCACGCTCTAGTCATACAGCTTTAAACCCCCGCCATGGTACGAAAACAGTGCGGTTCCCTCAGGCGCAAGCTGAAGAAAATCAAGATGGCGGGTGTCCAATCTCCCGCATCAACGCAGAATGAAAGCGACAATCAAGTCGACGATCCGAAAAGCGCACTGGACTCACCGGTCGACGTGCCAGCAGAGCCGCCTGACAGCGGTTCCGACGCACCGAGCGCATCGCCACACCCGCTAGAGGACTGGAAACCAGACGACGACGAACCTGCCAAGAAAAAAGACCCAGCCACGTCTGTGGCAGTTCAGGCTTCGCCACAGGACTGCCTCAACTGTACTCTTGGAGATGAAACAAAAAACGGGAAAAACACGACAGATGAAAACGACGGCTTCCAGCTGTACCACTCGCGAACACGGCGCTGCTCGAGCCGGGACGTGAGCCCCCCAGGCATGGACAGCACCCGTGGGCAGGGTGGCCATCATCACGCCCTGGTACGGCGTGACCCAGGTCAAGCTGATGGACGCTCTGAGGTATCGCAAGAGCTGCAGGCGCTTGTGCCGGACGGCATTCGGAAGGTGCGCCTCAACCTGCGCCTCAACCTGCTCGCCGTGGACACGAACGACATCGAGTCCACTGGCAAGTTGCTCTCCCTCAAAAAGCTCTGCGGCGTGCCCGTGCAGGTCCGCGAGCCGCACGGCTCATACGGCTCGGTGGGGCGTCCTCCACGGCATCCCTCCGGGCGTCACCGAGAGCCAGCTCAAGGAGTTTATCCGCTCCAAGGCTCCCGTGGTCTCGGTTCGCATCCCCAAACCTCCGGGCCCCGCCGTGGTCACCTTCGCCTCGCCGGAGCTGCCTCACCACGTGCTCGTCGGCCTGGTCGAGCACAAGGTTCACCAGCACGTGGACCGGCCGCCGCGCTGCCACCGCTGCGGCCGCATCGGTCACGTGGACGTCGCGTGCACAAACCCGCGACGTGCAGGCGTTGCGGCCGCTCCCACGGGCGTTCCGTGTGTTTTAGCGCCGCAGTCGTGCGTCAATTGCGGCCAGAATCACGACTCGTGCTCCAACGCCTGTCCCAAGTGGAGGGAGGCCATCCGGATAGCCAAGTACAAGCACGCAAACAAGGTCGACTTCACCACCGCTAAGGCCGCCGTCGTCGGCCGCAACAGAATCAAGGACAAGAAGCCGGCCGTCAGAAACGGGGAATCGAAGCCACAAGACAGCAAGCGCTGGTCAGGAACTCTGAACGGTCCCTGAGGAGCAGCGACGTGGACATCTTCCCGCCACTGGTGGCAATGGCGAAAACCCATACGCAGCGCAAGCAGCCCAGCCCAGCGCCCCCGGCCAACACCCACGATAAATACAGGGACGTCTACGTACCCGACTTGGACCCTCAGATCACTGCAGGACGAGACCTGGCAACAACGATGGAGCATCAGCGTCAAAGTGTGACTGCGGGGAGGACTGGCGAACTGTTGCGGAAGGTAACGGTGTCACACGTGATCAGCAGCGTTGGCAAGATTGTTCAGGGAGTGCTGTGGTTTTGCCAGAAATTGCTTTAAAGCCCCTTCGTGGCGGCGCTACCCTTCCCGCGCGGCCACCAATTCGTCTGCAATAAAATATTTATTGAGAGTAAAGGGATGCTCGTTGCTGACTTGTAAACGCAGTTTAGCATCTGTATTGGTATGAAATATGTTGTATACGTGGTTCCCAAGAAAGAATCTGTGCGTTCGTACGTACGTGGATGTATCTTCATCACGATCCGTCCCTCACTACCGATTACAACCCGTTCCTGGCGTGGCGGGCCAGCTTGCGTACGAGACATGTCTCCCTCCCTTAGAGCGACAACCGCGTGAATCAGTCCAAGTCTTATTCATGGCTTCGTTGTGAAGTTTACCTCGTGTAATTCATTGTGTGACTATTTGGCGGACGTCTAGCGCCTTAGCTCATCTGTAAAGGGCGGCAGAAAAGAAAACACAATGCGCCGTTCGCTGTATCATAGTGTGCGAACAGTACAAAGACATCACAGTCAGAAAAATGGGGCAGGGTGTACTTAAACAACTGAAAATTTAACGCACAGGAACACATATACACACACAAAAATGACAGTTAACACAGAGCGTATTACTTTGCGCGTACAAAATGCACCAACTGCTGCGATGACATCACCAACCACCGTAATGACGTCACGCTGATCTACATTGCTGTGCCATCTATCTCAGCCTTTCAAATATGATTTCTTTTACCGATTTTATGGTTAATGTCGTCTCTTTTTTTCCACACGCGCAGGTAGTACCGTTTAGACGTGCTTGCCCGCCCTCTAAATTTAACCCCAATGACTTGCCAGTGTTCTGTCATGGCCAATGTCAGTCAATTGGCAGGGAGGACGGAAAGAGGCCCCGGCAGACGAAGTTTTCGAACGCCAACCTTAGACTTGAAAAAAAAAATGTTGGTAAATTGGTTCGAAAAACTCGGAGCATGGCCTGCGAATTCTATGCTTTGATACAGTGATACTTTAACACAGTGTATGAAAATAGTTCAGCGGAGTCGCGAAATGCTTCGGCGCGTGCTTTCTACCTCCGCCCACCTGACCATTATTGTTATGCACCTTGCTATCGGCCTCCCTCATCCTCAGGAAGTAGTCCGTCTGGTCCGCCACTGCTTCCCTTCAAGGAGCAGGATATATTTCGTCAAGGAGGGAAAAAAATGTGGTTGTTTCCTCTTCCATAGGAACCGGTAAAACACGAAAGTGAAATGTGCCTTCACAGGAGCACTTGAATGTTAATTGTGCATCGATATGAACTTGCACGTCGCTATTTATATTTCGTCGGTATGACACCGTTAGACGCATCAACCTTAGACACTGGATTGCACGCGTCGGAGCATTGCGTAAATCCGACTGAAACCACAGGCGCTCACAAACCGTCCGTGCGAACGAAACCAAACGGGTTGTCAGCGAATAGTTGGATGAACGCACGGTCCGCTGCAGCGAAAGGAGCAGCGGACCGTGTCACGAGTGCGATATCCGCAAGTCGGCCTCTCCACAGCTTACGCTGCGCGTCCCCCGTACACGTAGGCGCTGGCACCGAGGCACCAACTGTCGGCGCTCATTAGCGTCATGAAGCACTACTTGCTTGGCCTCTTTTAGATGGCAGCACCATCTGAAAGGAAGGCTATAAGGTGCGTTTGTCAGTCTATTCACGCGTCTGTTCACAGCGCAGTCTGGAGCGTGTTTCGCAGCTCCCGTTGCGGCAAAAGAGTTCGTGGCTCGAATTCCGGTGCCGCCACGCGAATCAAAGTTTTTCTGGCAATGTCATTTCCGTGACGGATATGACGTCAGTGGACCCCGGCATAAAAAACTTTCGTGTTAAAATGAGCCATCTCCACTAACGTGAAACCTGGGGATGGGAGAAGCATGCAGTGTATAAGTGTATTTAAAAACTGTAAATCTCTCTCTTGCCACAGAGCGCGCGCTGATTGGGCGCCGGAGAAGCGCCGGTGGGAGGAGCAACCGCGCGCTTGCTGAGGCGGTGGCGCCCTCCCTTGCGTTGAACCGTATTTAAGCAGTTTTCATGCCCCATCTGCCCCAGTTTTGGGTAGTGGCAGGGGTCAACGCGACCGCAGTGCTATTCCCGCGCCTCGCTCTGGGGAATCTGGCGGAAATATTTATTCGTGACACATGTATACAGCAGGGGTATGGAAAGACATGGGACGGCGTTAGCGCCTCCTTGAGCGTCCGTGTTGCACCGAGAGGGCTGAATTGCCCCTTCCTCGGGGATCGACAGGTCCCCGGCACCAGTCCAGTATGCCTTTTCTTGCTTCGAGCGACCACCCGACTCGATCAGGCCTAGCGTCGAGAGGCGGTGGGTACTTGAGTGTAACACAAATTATAACCCGTCTACAAACAGCTTGTGCTTGTGCTTGACGATTGCTGAGGCGGGCAGGGAGCGCTCCACAAATCTTTAAATCATGCTAGTTTATTTTGAACCGGCTTTATTCATTATACACTTTTCTTTTAGTGCGCGTTGCGTTCTGGTGCGAAGCGTTGAAAAACGAGTGTCCCGGTGTTTTAGTACCGTGAATACATGAGACGACGACAGGAGATGCCGACAGTCCGAGCCCCTAAGTGCTTCGCCCGTAAACTTTATTAAGCAAACGGTATGGTGGTTAGAGCCGTTTCTCGGTCAAAAAATGGCCGCGTATCTGCTCCTTTCGTTGCAAATGTCGACGGAAGACGATAGTCGACTGGAGCCCCTGGCAAGTAAATGTCTCCCTTCTCTTTCCCGCTCACCTCTCATGCTGTTCCTCTACCGTCTCGTTCCTCCCAAGATAACACGCTACAGGTTTGCTCAAGTCAATTTAAATTTACCGCGCTACACTTTTCCACGTCGGGTGCCTCGATGCCAGCGCCGCCGTACGGTGGAGATGCGCGTGAATCAAGGCGCCCGGCTACAGCGTTTATAAAACCACGTTTCCCTGCTTCACGAGCGTTCCAAGTGGAACGCGGTACCTATCTAGTGGAACCTTTCGTTGCTGTTGCCGTTTGTTTATTTTAAATGCCGTCAGGTAACGCGGGCAACAGCAGGCGACTGTTTTCTGCAGTTGATGTAGTCTAGTGAAAAACAAAGTACGCCTAAATCTTTAATAAAGTAACACTGCAAATATCACTCACGTATTGATTTTCTGCCTTATCTTTGCGCAATGTCTTGTTCTTGTTCAACAATGTCGACAAGTATGAACATTAACACCGGACTTCGACGTTTAGATTTGACTGTGCATGGGTATATAAGACTATTGCGCAGTTTCTGGTTCACTTTGGCCGGGTGAATTGAGTCACAGACAGACAGACAGACAGACAGACAGGCAGACCAAACTTTCTGCGTTTAAGTAGCCCATGTCTTTAATATCCCTGGGACGAGGCCGCTGTCCGGACTGAGAACAAAGACTTCTGTTCCTCCAGCCGAAAGGTTGGAGCTGGTCAGTGCGCCATCATACTGCTCGACGTCGGGAAAAGGGCTGGAGTCGAGAAATGGAGGGTTTCTGCATTGCCATGCATGTTATGTAGTACAAAGAGGCTAGCGTCGAGCAGTAGGCACATTTTGTGTAATATTTAGTGACTGCATCATCTGGCGGTACGACGAGCAGAATCGTTATCCACCTCTTTCCTAATCTGCTGCTCCGGTCAATAAGGAGCGGATTGGAGAGCAGTGTGCTTTCGAAAGTCAGCCGTCACCTGTTATCGTATTCCGCTGTCAAAGCTATATTAACGGTATAGGAATCAATTGTGAATTTTTGAAGGGGCACTATATTTATGGTTGGCGCTGTCGGTTTCATAGGCGGTGCATAAGCACCGCATACATATTCGCTGGGCTGTCTTGGAGGAGCACGCACATAAAAGAGCAGTTTCGTTGATGTATTGGAGAGCGCCGGTTATGACTGAAAACACAAAGCAGTTGTTGATGTATTCAAGTTGGAAATCTTGAAACCGAGGCGTTGCTGGTTCGGCAGATTAAACATAGCGCCGACGGAACTGGAGACCACGAATCACACAAACCACGAGTGTAGATCACAAAGCACGAATGTAGATATGCGTGCAGTCGCTGTAATGTTCAGCAAGCTTGGCTGTTCGAGATCAGACGACCACTATTCCCGACTGCATCCCTATAGCTGTGAGAGAAGACTTAGGCGACCATAATGGGAGCGATCGCCGTGTCACTGGTCGGCGGATATGGCCACTGTGCCGTTTCTTAAAGGGGCCATGCAAACAAAATACGTTTGTTTTATTCGAAAGATTTCGTGTTTTATATGCCCCCAGCGCTTGTCCGGATGCAAACGTGCTTTACTCGCTGAGAAATCAATCTTTTTAAGTTAAAACTTTTATTTTCCCGCTAAATCGTGTGTTTTCGTGCTCTGCAATGACATCACAGGAACCGACCGCTCGGCAGCCTATTGCGAAGCCTTGTTTACCGTTAGTGAACCTAGATGGCGCCACCATACTGCGGCAAGCCATTTCATGCTTTTGGTTTGTTTTTGGCCGTATTTAAACCTGGCTTGTTTTTGGTCACGGAGAAAATAATCGTTTCGTGAAACAGAGTGCTCGCGCGACAAATATGGTCACGTAAGACACCGTTGCTTGCGTTATAATCGGCCAGTGTCGTCTAAGACAACCCGAAAGCCCCGCAGTGCTGTGCAGCTAAACCAAGCATATTTCGCGCAACACCAAGAGGATATGCATCGGTACTTCCATGTTTACACGTGCTTTCGTAACTTCCACTGTTTGTCCCACCGTCACCCTGCGTTAAAAATAATGTGCCCCGAATTTAAGGGCAAATAGCCCGCTCAATCGGCGAGCTCTGCATACTTTGTGTTTGCTTTTGCCGGCCTCCGCCAATCGCAGAGCTGGCTGGTATGACATCATAGGTTCTGCTGCGGGAAATGAGCTAGTGGGTCGCATGGCCATTCACTTTTTCCCTAATTAAATAGCTTATTTGAGCGAAGTTTACGTTAAAAATGGTGTCAGTGTGATTCTGTGGCGGCGCCCCAGCGGCGGTGGCGCTGGGGCTGAGTGACAAGCAATGAGTGCGGGCCACGCGGTGCCGGTGCGCAAGCAGCCACGAATGCCACGAGCGTGGAATAAAACGGGGCCCCAGTTTTTTGGGTGCACGGCATAGCGTTCGGACGTGTCTCGGCTCATCTCTGCGTCACGTTCGCGACAAGTCTAATGAGGCAATTCCTTGAATGAACCAAACTTGTGTTTTGTCTTCATGGCCCCTTTAAGGGGATGACCAAGACTTTTCTTTTCGAGCAGGCTCGCAAGGTAACGCGAGGGCACCCATACCGTACTCCCAATATTCCGGATGTTGTCTTCACGGCCAGGTCAAATTCCAAGGCGTGGTTCCCGCCAAGCACTAGGGTACGCTGACGCCATGGTTCTGCCGAGGTTCTGGCATAGCAAAGGCTAAAAAAAATGGCTGCGGCTCAGCTCCGCTAACCTTGGAGATGAAAATCAAAAGCTTGGCTCAGTCTGGTTGAGTCTTGGTTCCGCTTGGCTAGCCTTTGATTTAGCTGCATTGCCAACCACGTCTCAATGCCGTTCGGTTCCGTAAAACGCTCACAGGAGGTGGCCGGGAGAACGCGGCGTTTATTCATGGCGAACGCACCGTTCCTCTTCACTGGGCATGAGACTAGTCACGTTGCCCGAAACAACCCAACGCCGCATGCATGGGAGGCTGCGGGGGTGGTTGGCTGCCTCGGCCGCAGCGGCGGTGGCGACCGCTGTCGGCGCTGTGGGCCCGGCGAATCACGCGATGCGCTTCGAGGGGTGTGTCGCCGGTAGTGTGTCTCTGGTGAAAAGGTCATTTGCGCATCCTCCACGAAATTGTTGGACGAAAGTATTAAAGCTTTGCTTTAATATCTCTCTTTCCCTGTTTGTTGCGAGTGGGCAGTCGCTTCAATTTTTTTAGAAAGCAGATGGAGTGCAAATGCAGTGCCTGCAATGATCAGCCAAATCCCTGCGTGTGGTTGCTTGCGTCCAGACGTAACGATGACACCACAACCGCTAAGCATTTGCCCACGGGTCAGTGCTACTTAGACTGCCTTAACAAATACGGAGGGTTATTTCAAGCATGTTGCGCGGTTTATATGAGCTGAGATTTTTTTTATTTGTGTATCGTCTCGTTTCCCTTAGAGATGTAGCGCTACTCTTCTTTTTCATTGGCGTCTTTGCGATGCCACACTTGAGATATGGAGTACCAGAGCCTCGTGTTTTACCTCTTCATGCCTACTTTCTAGCAGCGCTCTTGTATCGTAATTATATGAACGCCTCCCATTCTAGAGAAATTGCCCACAATAGCTTGCATGCCACATATCCCGATTTCTGGCTATTGTGCCGGTTAGACCTGCGCGAGGCCAACAGAAAGCTCTGGGTTTGTCTCCCAAGACATATTTGTCCGGGTCAGCGCAATCGCCAGCAAACACGGGGGCGAGACACGGCCTTTCGATTGGCAAAGAATCTCTCTGCTCCAGGCCAGCATTCACTGCGGAGTAAGTGCGCAGGCGGCGAACTCTTCCCGCACGATTGTTGAAGCAATGACTGACGGCCCGTGGCGGCCGTAAATTCGGCCCGATAAGCGCGGGCGTGGACGGGGCCGCTGCACTCACAGCAGCCAGCCGGCGGGCACGATGACGTCAAGGCGTTCCTTGGCTCTGCCAAGTTACGGGAGCAGCACTCCGAGGAGCAGCAGTCATCGCAACCGCCAACCGCGAATATGTAGCCCATACGCTTACCATGACTGCCAAAAAGCTGCCTCAAAGAAATAAACTTGGGCTGTCCAAGTATTGGAAACTAAATCCGGCGAATCCCCAATGTTGCAGAGACGGGACTAGAAGGAGGGGAAGGTCAGTAACTCGATAGATGGGTGAAATAAAAAATTTAGGGGGAAAATGGACTCCAGCCGCAGAGGGCAGGAGTGGTTGGAAGTCAAAGGCAGGGGCATCCGTGTTGCAGTAGACCTATGTAGGTTGTTGCTGCTGTTGATGATGATGATTCCTGGTTTTGTGCGCTAGTGGTGCTCAACCACCACAGAGCTGGCTGGGAAAGAAGCTTCACACTGTTGACAAGCAAAACTGTATCAGTTAAAAATCTCCGCAGTAAAGGGGTTTTTTGTGAAGGGGTGTGGTCAAAAAATAATCAGCGGTATACTTTGTAATTTTGTTACGACAGTACGGATGTGGCTTCCCAACTTTCGTTGGTTATTGCCGTATAGTGAACTCTGTAGACACATATTTAGCGTTGCAGAGGCTTGCACTGCGTATAACGTATTAGGCTTGCACTACGTATTCGAGATGACCTATTATCTTGCAGGCGCCTGGGAATCTTCCGTAAATTTGGGCTATATGGCCCCACATTCACGGATGATTCGCAGGCGCCTGCAAGCTAATAGGTCATCTCATAGCTACAATGTGGTTTTCGTTTACCTGTTAAACGAAGCCTCAATCGTCACGACTTCAGAGCATTCGTGTTGTCAGGCTGCGCCAACCTGCCACAGTACCGGAACTTCCACTCAGTTATCATGTCTACACGAGACAATATAACGTTTTCACTTATGGCGTCGGACGGCGGTGACGAGCTTTTGTCGCCGCGGACGCTCGTGCGGACGGGCCAGGAAACGCGGAGAACCGCGCCGCCGGCGAGTTTTATAGCAAAGCTTTACTATTCTCGTGGAACGGTTTCGCGGTGACGGTAAATTTGACCTTCATTTGACTGCTGCTGTGCCGTACCCTTGGAAACGCGTCACGTGACTCGCCAGACCGCGGTCAGCCGAGGGCCGCGTTCGCCGCTGCCGGCTTGGCGCATATGCCCTCCACAGCCGGTTCGCGCCTGACCACGTGACTCGCCGCGTGCATGTGAGCTTGGCCATGAATGAGAGCGAGGCTGCGCCGTATTCTCAGAGCGTTGCTTGGGAGCTGGAGGCTTTGAGCCGTCGTCGGCAAGCGGCGTCTTACCACAACGCGGATATCATCCGGCGAGCCATTCGGCACGGAAAGCACCGGAAGCAGGATCATAACCGTATACAAAGACAGGGTTTGGGCGAATAGTATAATAATTACAGCTAAATCAAGTATTAACCAAGTGGAACGAAGACTTTACCAGGCTAAGCCAAGCTTTCGCTTTGCATACCCATGTTTAGCTTAGCTAACCCACAGCCATTTTTGTTGCCTCTCGAACACCCTACCAAAAGCGACAGTTCTCCTCTGACGTGTTCTAAACGCATAAGAGCCTTAGATGTCTCGTCAAACGCAAAAAGTGACCGTCTTCTTTGTTGTCGTCAGCGTCAACACAAATAGTACCGATATCTTTGCCGATGAAAAGAAAAAAATAAATAAGCATATTCGGGTTCACCCGGGATTTGAACCCGGGGGCCAGAGCAGGAACCGAGTGCGTCATCGCTGCGCTTACTCGGCTTCCTGCCACGGGGGAAGCCGAGAAGAATTAGCCTGGCGCGTACCACGTGACAGGTGAACGTGACGCCACGTGACCAACACAGAGGCACGCGGAGGAGAGCTGATTGGCTGCCGCTTAAGCTGCGGCCAGTCTGGCTGTCGGAGTAGCCCGCGTCAAAAGACGAGGAAATGACAGCGAAGAAATAAACGGAAACACGATGTAGCAGTAAGCAAGTTTTAAAGCACGGCTTTACTACTTTCGTCCAGAGATTTCGTGGAGGAGGCGCAAATGACCTTTGACGCAGCCCCGGCGACACACCCCTCGAAGCGCATCGCATGATTCGCCGGGCCCGCTGTTGGCGCCTGCGGTCGCCGACAGCGGTCGCCACCGCCGCTGCAGCCGAGGCAGCGAACCACCCCCGCAGTCTCCCATGCATGCGGCGCTTGGTCGTTTCATGCAGCGTGACTCGTCTCGCTCCCGGTGAAGAGGAACGGTGAACGCCGCTTTCGCCCGGCCTCCTTATGTGAGCGTTGCGCGGAACCGAACGGCTTTGAGGCGTCGTCGGAAATCAAAGGTTAACCAAGCGAAACCAAGATCAACCAGACTAAGCCAAGCTTTTGCTTTGCATATCCAAGCTTGGCGGAGCTAAGCCGCAAAGATTTTTTGATATTCCTTAGGCATCTTTTGCCTTCAAAGCACGCAGAAGACGTAACTTTCCGGGGAATCTTTTCTTACAGACAACACCACAACAAGTTTTGTAGCACCACGGATGGGCAAAAAAATTCCCTCGCCTTCCCGCGAGGGGAACACGAGTAAATGCAGAGCATTGGGGGTCGTTAACGCCGCGTAAAGTCGCGTTAGGGTGGGTAGTTGGGTCGTAGTTGCGTTGGTGTTGGTTTGGGGTAGAGAGAGGAGAGTAAAGTCGCCTTAGGGTGGAGCGAGCGTCAACCAAGGAAGGAAGGAGCAACGCAGTGACTGAAGCACGAGTGACCGCTAGCCGCTTTATATTTGCAGCGCGCGCAATAGAGGGACAGCAGTACGGGGGGGATAGCGCGCATGCGCAAGCAGCGCGCGCCCTTCCACGCCCCACCGCGCTGCTATCACGCACCTGTTACGCCGAGACCGCGACGGAGCGAACGGGCTGACTACGACGCATGCGCGCGCCAGCTGCTGTTGAGAGAGAGGAGGGAAGGAGGAGAGGCGCACCTGCTGCGGACGCGGAGCTGTGGACGCCGTCCGACGCAGGAAGAGGCGAGGCTAAAAAAGCTCTGCATTTAAAACGATCGAGATAATTACTAACATCGCAGGTGCGTCTGTCAACTGCGCAACGGTTTCACGTCGTATACCGTTAGGCGCCGAAGAGAGGCGTCCACAGGAGGCGCAGAGGTCGTGGTGATCAGGGCTATACCACTTACATATCACGGTTAACAGAGCGTTCCCTTCGCTCTGCAGACACCAGCCACGCTTCACTAACCAACTCAAATCACGCCTTCTTGCGTACAAGTCCAAAAACGCGCTCAAAACGTTGACCCCAAAGCACGGAAAGGCCAAAACAGAAGGGTTAACCACAGCCCCATCTCAGTAGCATGTCTGTTCCGTCCTGAGACCCTACGATGACTCGGACATTACTTGATTTCGCAAGGTGTACAGTTGGCATAGGCTCCCGAGTATTTGCAAACAAGCATCTCAATCGTTGTGGGCACAGCAGCTGCTGATAAGTGCGACAGGCATTCCGAAGCGAGCCGCCGCGTGAACTTGTGAATAGGTAAAGGTGTAAGTTGGCCTCATTCGGCCCTTACAGCTTTAGTGAATGACTGTGTGTAACTCCTGTTCTCGTCCAGTACAGATCGCGTTTCGATGCTACGATGAATTAGTAAATACGCAAAGTTTCATTTCAAATTAACAGTGTAAGTGCCTATAGTTCGAAAACAGCTTTCATGCTTCGCTTCTGGCTTGCTGCCGGAAGACGTCCACGGAGGGTGTCCAAACAGCCCCAGCTGTCTTTCTCTGACGCACGTGCTTTTTAAAACTTACATCAAGCTTGGCCGCTAAAAGATACCACAGAATCATGCAACGTATACCAATAATCTGTGCACGCTAGCAACGCATCTCGTTATTCGCCCTCACTTTGTGCTCGCCACACGCTCAAGGTAATTGGCATATCCGCACCAGCCTTCGCAAAACGGCTCTGACAAGCGCCGCCTCGCCTCTTTCACGCCTGCACAATCGCATTGCTTCCTGATATTATTCCGCGACCTCGATTCGGTGTCTTCCTTTCCCCTCGGCGCGCTGGCAAACAACGTGCTTCCGGCAATTCCGGTGACTTGGGGGCGTCCTATTTTAAAAGCGGAAGCCCCTACCCATGGCGTCCCTCATTAGCGCCTGCAGCTCGAGATGCCGGCTGTCGCTTAGAAATTGAGAACGATGCGATTTGCATAGGCAATGATATTTTTTTTATATGAAGGCTGTGCTTGCGCTGTATCAACGACGCTACGTCCACCTACAAACATCATAGGAAAGTTATCTGCAAAACCCTATTTGGTTATCCAGCAGTATCTATTGTGCTCACCCCCAACCCTGAGCCATTCATTTATTGATTGATTGTAGGGTTTCACGCGCCGACGCAACGCAAGCGATGAGGCGCGCCGTACTGGAGGGCTCCGGGTAATTTTGACCACCTGGAGATCTTTAACGTGCGCCGAAATCTCGAAGGAGTGAGGCGAAAACCGAGAAGAAAACGGACGAGAATGCGTCAGGCAGAGTTTATCTGCATTTTGCCTCTCCGCCCGAGATATCGTTTGTGTGAATAAAAAAGATGTTGAATGTTCTGGAAATTGCAGAAGCCAAGTAGTGACGATTAGTTCGTGTTTAGGTGACTGCACATCTTCTACACTCATTTCAGGGCTAATCGAGGCGCTTAGCCTAAAACTGGTCGCTTAATCCTAGTAGGTTAACGTTACAGTTGTTCGCTTTATACTGGTGAAGCCAAGGAAAACAGGAGACGCCTACATCCCCCTACCCCTCGCTCCTTCCTCTCTCGATCTCTTTCCGTTTTCCTTTCCATGCCCTGCAAACACATCCCCCCCCCTCTCCTCCGGGTGTTCGCGCTTCCGGTACTCCTGGGCGACCTAAATTCTTAAAAGCGGAAGCCCAACTACCAATGCGTCGTTCTGGTCTTGCGTGGTGGTCCGGTGTGTGTGGCGTCTTGGTGGGGTGTGTTCTTTGTTTCTCTGGTCTTCTCTCTTTCGTCTGTTGTTTTGTGTCTCGTCTTCTTCTGTCTTTCTCTGCTCTCTCTCTTGCTCTCTGTGTGTGTTTTTGTATATAAGCAAAACTTTTTCCAAATGACTCAATCTGCAAACACAGCTCATGCTTGTCAACATGTTAAACAAAAAGAAAACAAGGCCTTTTGAGGCAGGACATCAATACCATTGTTCCTGAAGAAGAGAGTGTATCAAAGCTGCTTCTTACCGTGTACTCACCTACGGGGCAGAAACTTGGAGGCTCACTAAGAGGGTTCAACTTAAATTGAGGACGATTCAGCGACCAATGGGTGGGTCAGGGGTGGGTCAGAAAGCGGAGTGGGTCAGGGAACACGCGTGTTAAGGGGAGTAGAGGTGAGGATGAGATGAGAGAGAGGTGGAGAGGAAGGTAGAGGTGAGAGTAGATGGAGGTGTGTTGGGAGTGTGCGTGTGCGTGTGCGTGGTGCGGTTGTCGCGTGCGTGCGTGCGTGTGCGTGGTGCGTGTGTGCGTGCCGTGCGTGCGTGCGTGCGCGCGCGCGCGTGTGTTGGTGTTGTTGTGTGTGTGGGTGGGTTTGGTGTTTTTTGTGTGGTGCTGGTGTGGTAGTGTGTGTGTGTGTGTGTGTGTGTGTGTGTGTGTTAAGGACATTATTAGTACGAAATTAAGAAGAAGAAATGGAAGAAGCAGAAGTTAGATGGGCAGGTGAGATGAAGAAGTTTGCGGGCATAAAATTGGTCGCAGTTAGCAACAGGACCGGGTAATATGTGGAGATTAGATGGGAGAGGCCTTTGCCCTGCAGTGGGCGTAGATAGGCTGGTGATGAAGATGATGATCAATACATAAGTGGTATTTGCAGTGTTATTTTAATTAAAAATACATGGCTGCTTGATTTTCGCGATAGCCAACAAAGAATATGCTTTTAAAACAATGTTCTGACCCAAAAATACGAAGAGCGCTCGCGCCCGCCCGAACACTAGCTCGTGGCGGCATTGCAAGAAGTCCACCAGTAACGAAAGGTTCCAGTATACGCCTCGAGCGCGGCCTGTAGGGGCTGCGCCACTGAAATCCCCCTAGCGGCCCGTTTCGAAAGCAGCCGCGGGAGTCCGCGTCCCGCTCCCCACTGTCGCCGCTGCATTTGCGGCACGTTCACGACCGAGATTTACAGTTTGCGGGCGTTTGAAATCCATGTTTATGTGGAACAGTCAGTCTGTTCGCAAATGGGGTGTGTTTACAAGAGTGTAAATGTTTCTGACGCGGTCTTAGTGGGGTATATACGGTCTGTATAAGTGCCAGGTGTGTGTCACAGGCCAGCGTCGCGGAGCCGGCGTGTGATGGAGCCGATTGTAGTTACATTGCCCTGAATTAACTAGCAGTGTCTCCGTAACCACCAGTTCCTCAGATGTTCGTGCTACGGCTATACACCACGATGTAAATCAGTTTTGTGCGCTTACATAATCGGCGGAGCACTCATACCTGACCGCACGCCAGTTACGTTGGCCAATATTATACCTCTGGTATTGATCACCACCATTTACAAGCCGGTCTGTGCTAATTCCGGGAATATTCAACAAAAGTACTATGGGCACTGCATAATTATACTCCGGGATCAGCACACGACAGAGTCGTCTTGTCGTGAGGTGAGCGCCCACAAACATTCATCTGATACATATATCCTTTGCGAACAGCGCGGAGACGGGCTTAGAATATAATCCGCGTCCGCGACTAAATGTTTCTTCGCAGTATCGTCATATATATATGGCACAGGGAGCCTATAGAATAAAGCAGAAACGGATATCGAAGGGCCTTATCACATGCCACACTCGCCCAACGACCACTTTCATCGCTTGTTGAACTACCTACCCTGTATGCTTCCAAAAGATGCGTCCGCCGTACGGTCAGCTGTTCGTTGAAGTCGAAAAACAAAGGACAGTGAACGCGAGCTTTGTGTGTGTGATTACTAAAACGTTCATTGCTTGATTCCGCTCCACATTTGTACACAGCGTCCCCCTCCCCTCACCCCCCCCCCCCCCACCTATGTTTCGCGAAATAGCAGTGCATTTCGCGTATAGTTGGTGTGGTGAACCCTACCTGGCTTAAGTTTCGACGAACATCTTTAGCATGTGAGAAGCTGCACTGTTTTTTTTTTTTTCATTTCCGTTAGAGCTATGTTTCTTCCGCACTTGCACTACATTTATTTTTTCGTGGTTTCATTAACTTGCCCTGGTTCTTGCTATAAGGCATGTGTGGGCAAATATTTAACGACGCACAGGCTTGGAATATACTTAACATTCTCGCATTGTTCATATTCTTATAAAAGGCATAAGTTATTGTCCGGGATTGGGTAGTCATATCCCCGAAATATATTTTTCTGCCACGTATATATTCGAAATGAAGCCGCATTCGTTGTCCACGCTGCAAAATGAAGCCAACCTCTCACTGCGCCAGTATCAGGTCTAAACGAGGCGACAGTAGAATTAATTTGTGCTTGACGTATTTGGAGGTGACAGTGGTGATATGCTGCTACCGTCGCCGACGCCCGGAAGAGCGGCGACGAAGTGCGAGGAACCGCGTCCCCGGGTAGCTCTTGCACAGGCGATCGCGTACTCTACGAAGACGCAGCTGCTTTTTAAGTGACCTAAACGTACTCTTTGCTTATAGACGTTAGCCATAACACGTTTTTTTCAGGGCGCGGGAAGTCGAAAAGAAGCAAAACAGAACCAAAAACAGTGCACGAGCCCCTATCAGCCACACAGCGCAAATCCCGTCAACGCCGCGGAGAAGAGGCGGCAGGCAGCGCAGCGATCGCGCCTCGAGCTTCGCGATCGGTGCGCCGCCTGCCACCGCTTCTCCGCGGCGTTGACGGGAAGTGCGCTGCGTGGCTGATACGGGCTCGTGCAGTGTGTTAGAGCGATTATGTTTCTTCCGCACTTGCACAGCATGTATATGTAAGTGCACAAAACCGATTTGCATCGTAGTGCATACCGGTAGCATGAAGATCTGAGGAACCGGTGGTTACAGAGACACTGCTAGTAAATTCAGGGCAGTGTAACTACAATCAGGTCCATGCATTGGCCGGTTCCGCGACGCTGGCCTCTGGCGCTTATACAGACCGAATATACCGCACTAAGATTGCGTCAGAAACATTTTCACTCCCGTAAACACACGCCATTTGCTAACAGAGTGACTGCTCCACATAAACAGGGATTTCCAACGCCCGCAAACGCTAAATCTCAGTCGTGAACATGCCGCAAAAGCAGCTGCGACAGTGGGGACCGGGGCGGAGACTCCCGCGCCTGTTTTCGAAATGGGTCGCTAGGGGGATTTCAGTGGCGCCCCTACAGGCCGTGCTCGAGGCGTATAGGTGGCGGGCGAGCAGTAAAACGACTAGCAACGACGTGAGTAGAGTGTACACACTAACCTGAGAAACCTCCACCGCTTTTATCGTTCGAAAAGGGAGACCGGTAGGGAAGAGCATGAAAGGTTGGCGGGAAAGAGAAGAGATGCATTTACGTGGCAGGAGCGGCAGAGGGCGATCGTGTTTCGACGAGATTTGAAGCGAACTGCGTAGGCGCGCGGCCCATTTGTTTTCCCGCGTTTCTTCTTTCTTCTTGTCTTCTTTTTCCCCTGACGTTCTCCTCCTTTCCGAGTGTTCATATCCTCTCTCACATGTCAGCCAATCAGCAGCGAGTCTTCCTTCTCGCTACTTGCTAATCTTATTTCAAGGCTGCACCTTTTGGGCCTCTCTTTATGTCACCGTAATATACGGGGTGTCCCAGCTATCATGCACCATGATTTAAAAAAAATAGTAATGAAGTAACTCGAAGAAAACCTAGTGCGTAATGTTTGCAGTACTGTGCAGAAGCGGACAGTAGTTGTTTTTTGTTAATGAGGCCTAACTAATTCATTGTAAATAATTATCTAACTCGAAAAGTACTGTCCCAATCACTAAAGTGTCAACGAGGCACTTGTAGGTGCCTACGAGCGGCATCTAACTGCGGTATTTTCGGCGACGAACTAATTGCGAACTCATTTATTCTGACTGATAAAGAAAACCCGCGAAACATGAAAAATACCACGTGACAGCACGTCCGCGCCGTCACGTGGTAACTTAAACAGGATTCCTTTGAGTTAGCCAGAATGGAATAAACAAAAGAAAGAAAAAAGAAATCGCGACCGAGTTTTTCCCTTAGTGCCACCCCCGCACCGCGAATCTTGCTGTTGCTGCCAACAAATTTCGCATCAGGGAGTGTGGTAATCGTTAACGCTTTTTTTCCGCTCTCTCACTGTACTGGCCTATGTTGTTTAGGTCATTAATTCCTTGCTCTCAATCCCCGCATGCAGACAGCTAGGCCTGTCTGCGTTCCTCTAATAAAAAGCCTTCTCTGCGATGGCACACCAAATTTACTCCATCTAATTTGGCTCTGTGCCGCCTTCGACAGAGGCAGTGCGCAGCTTTTAGCCATTGGCCCGGTACCTACATTCGAATCCGAACACATACGACGCGTGCGGGAAGATCCACCTACCCTTAAAATGATAACTGAATGCGCTCTTGAGAATGGTCTCTTCAAAATGGTGTAGCAGCTTGCTTCGATTCCCCTAGAGTGCGCCGCATACGCTCCATTTGCCCCGTTTAACTTTGTGTGAAAAAAGAGAAGGAAAGAAAAGAACGAGTCAACTGTGAATCCCATATGAACAGCGAGCCTTTGCATGAATATGAAAAGTGAACAGTGAGCATCGGCTGAACTGCTCTTTCCCCTACCTTTTTACCTATCTCCCCACAAGGGCATCTGGCCTCCTTACCTCAATAAAGCAATTCTCTCTCTCTCTCTCTCTCTCTCTCTCCTCTCTCTCTCTCTCTCTCTCTCTCTCTCTCTCTCTCTCTCTCTCTCTCTCTCTCTCTCTCTCTCTCTCTCTCTCTCTCTCTCTCTAGAATTCCTGGCCTATAAAGCTTTAAGCTATGCTCGGAGCGTTTTCGCATTATGTATGCCCGGATCCGGGTACAAATTTCTCTGTTCCCACATTCGTACTCACAAGTCAAGAAGTGTCGCCATCGTCATTACCATTACTTGCTCCTCACTATCCGGTGGTGACTCCACTTCGCCAAGCTTAGAGTCAGGAAGACGTGTGGGATCACGATCCGCTGTTCATATCTTTCTCGCGCGTGGCTCTTCTGACGTGCGCGATACGTGCGCGACAGTCCTCGACTTGATAGATGAGAGCACTGTAAATATGTTTCACAGTCACGCCTTGGCGGCGCGAAAGAAATTAAAAAATTTAGGTCGTCCTAAATACGTCCCAGCGTGATGCGTGTCGTGACCGTGTGGGAACGAAACCGTTTGTGCTAGGTGCCGGCCGTAACCCCGCTTCTTTCGAAAATGGCTGGAACAGTCGTGAGTAAATTAGTCAGCGGAAGAGTCAAATTTCTAAGGCAAAGAAAGGCAGCTGCTGGTTGTTCTCGACGACTAAATTGAAACGTAGTTGCCTAGAGCAGGTGTTTTTAGATATTAAAAAGAACGTCACTTCTCCCTTCCTACCTCGCATCTCCCAAAGGTTTTCATACCCTTTCGTTGAGTGGTTGTCACACAACTTAAAGTGTCCTGGAAAAATTTGATTTCTGGCTACCACGGCGCACATATACCAAAGGCTTGGACAAACTGAAATAAAAATGCACTGTAAATTACTAGGCGGTTGTGATGCGTAGCTATCTGGTACGATGGACCGGGCCTTTAGAGCGAAGCTGTTAGCCTCTCGTTGGTCGAGATTTTTCGTAGCTTTCGCGCGCGGAAAGGTGGTGAAAGTCAGCCAAGCACGGGATAGCAAGAGAACCAAAGGAATCCGACAAAATAATCACCTCTAGATAGCGGCTCACGTGTTTGAGGCGATGCATTGATATGTACAGAACTTCTACAGTGAAGTAAATATAAAACAGTATTTGTGAAATCTGGTTCGGATCCTGAACAAAAGTGTATTTCAAATTGCTTGTACGCCGTGACATTGGTTTTTTGTATCCTCCAATAGGTTGTTTAAACGCAGTTAGTCGTGTATCATCACAACTTCAATAACTCACATGAAATAGGAGCCCGTTCCCTTGAATGGAGTCCGTCGTCAAGACACTTGAATGTGAGATATTTGCGCACGCATTAATGTAGGACTTGATCTCGCGCTGAAAATGCTTGACACATGTACAGCGAAATTCAAACTCTGTTAAGCTTTGGCACGGCGGTTTAGGCCGACGTCTGCTCTGGCACCTCAAACGGAATACGTTCAAGCGCGAAAGGCAAATCTTCGCTAAACCTAAATTAACGAAATTTTTAAGACGCAATTTTAAAGATTACATATAAAATAAAATGAATCAAGCCACGTATCACTGAGTAGAGTTACAATTCATTCGTTTCTTCAATGGCATCAAGAATAACTAAATTTGAAACACCTGGAATTACAATTTTGCAACGTACCCATATTAACCGCAGCGGTTGCGAAGTTGTTTTTTTCGTCTGCTCTACGCCAGCATCTAATGGGGACAAAATTGTTGCCCTATATTGTTTGGCCATTAATATCTCGTAGTTAAAATGTTTTGCAACATCGTAATTACGAAATGGCAGTGCGAAATTGGGCATTACTTCAGCTGTCGAAAATGCTACAATTCATGCTATCATAACTGCCCTCATTGTCGACGTTACTGTATAGTTGAGTGACTGAGTTAATTAACACAGTTTAGTAACACCACAGTTGAGTAACTCAGCAGCTGCTTCGGTTCCCCGCTCATAGAGTTACAAAGTACACATTCCCGGTTTTGTTAATTTCGCATTTTCTAGATTTATTTTTTATACCACGGCTGCCGATTATGTGCTATCTGAGTACGCTTACAACGACTCTGTTTAACCACAACGAAAGCAGTGACAAGAAAACAAAACAAAATTTCATGATTTATTAAAACTTCGCGGTGGTTCCCGCACAACGACTCATATAAGCACGTAATCATATGAATACATATAACGACGAAACATGCTCACCGGCGACTATAATACGCTGGCGACGACACATTGTCTTTAAAGGGACCCTGCAACCCTTTTTTCAACTTTTTTTAAATCTTAAATGCTGGCAGAACGTAGTCATCCAACACACCCAGCACTTATATTAGGGGGTCGCAAAGTACCTGAGCCAAACATTACGGCTCTATGCCCATCAGATAACCTGGAAAACTCGCTCAAAAGATTTTTCTTTCTTTCCCGGTCTTGCCGTTCTTTCGACGGCTCGAATTACGTCATTAAAGTTATGTAGCGGCTGTTGGCAGCTTGCTTTTCTTTCAGTTGCAGCAATGAACTCATTCGATAGCAACTTTAAAAATAAAGCCACAAAAACAAAGCAGAAACGGAAGGTGTATCTGGTGCGACGAGCAAATCACGCAGTGCCGCTACGCGCTGGCGATAACTTTAGCCTTCGCACTGCTTCCAGACGCGAAGGAAAGAGTGAAAGCGTTTATCGAAAGTGTTGCAGGGTACCTTTAAGGAAACAAAAACATGTTTCGGTGTGCTTACTTTACACCGACGTTGTAAAAATGTTCTGTCCCGCTTAAGTTGCACGCCATAGGGCCTGGCCAGCAAGCCTGTCCCGGCAGATCACAATTGCCGTTATCGTTCTTGTCGACGCATTCGTTGTACGAAACAGCAAACAAGGGACATCAGACCAGTTTGAAACAAGAGCTGGGAAGTGGAGGAGACATCATTACATACCTGCGGTACAACGCCCAGGTGGCACAGCATTTTGCTCAAAAGGCGTGTTCCGTAAGGAAACGTTAATAATAACTTGTGCGCACTATATGCGGGGAGAAAAAGGAACCATACTTTGCGCAGGCAAACACAGCGCGTCCCAAAATTCACGTCACTACGTTTTGCTTGTACTTTTTTTGGTACCCTCGATTCGCGTCAAACAGCGAGGAAAACTTGGGCAGAGGACGTATTGAAGATATCACAGCAATCGCAAAAGCCTCACGTATACGTGCACGAACACGTGGTCGTGCAGCGAAGAAAGCGCGGCACTATTTCTTGCAGTGACAGTACTTCTCCCATCGGTTCCCACGTGCGCACTGGGAGTGGGAACTGTACCAGTCCAGCCTGTCGGCCTGCTGCACGATGGAGAAGGTGGATGTCTTCCAGTCGACGGAGTGCTTCACGGTGGCTTCGAAGAGGGCGTCGTTGGGCGTGGCGGAAATCTTGACCCAGTAGTTGCTGTCCGTCGTGTTTCCCTTGCCCGACGCGGCGACGGAGGCCCCCGTGCTGTTTCCGTACGGGTAGTAGCGGACCCCCTGCACCGACTTGAGCACCCATGGCACGCATTTCCCCTTAAACTCCTTCTGCACCACTGTGTTCACACTGGCGATCACGAATAACGCCACCCTCAACGCCAGCGGGTGGTTGACGGGAAACGTCTCGGTCTCCACGCACGCGCAGAACTGCGCGGGAATGGAAGCGTTCGCGCACGTCCTCGTCTCTGGCAGCTCGTAGAAGAGGCTCTGTCCGTGCTTCGTCACCGTCTTTGGAAGCCCCGAGTCCAAAAGCTGCAGGAGTGTAGCGTGCATGTCGAAGTGCGTCGAGAGCCGCCTCTGGTTTACCTCGAGCGACCTGGCGAAGTCCGGATGCTGTCGCAGGAACCACGGAGGGAAGACGAGGAACGCGTAAGGAAGACTGTCTTCGAAGCGCCCGATGTAGGTTTGACGCAGCGAGCCGAACCTCAATCCGTGGTCGCTCATGAAGGCCAGGACGGTGTTGTTGAGAATGCCGCTGTCGTAGAGCTTGCCGAGGGCGTCCCTGAAAGGAGCGTCGCAGTGGCCGGCCATGTTTAGATAGTCGTGGGCCAGCTCGCTCATCCAGATGTAGGCGAAGAATGGCCGCTGGCCCAGCGTCTTCAGCAAGTTCAACATGTAATCCAGGTATAGTTCGAGCGGGGGCCTGGGGCCGAGGCAGTACGAGTTCTTCTTGAGCTTAGACTTGTCTATGGCCATAATGGCGTGCCGCATGTAGTAGTCGGTTGGCGCGTGCTTCAGTCCATCGCCAACGTAGCTGTAAAGGCCATACTTGGGCTGTTCTTCGTAGAAGATCGTGCGGTAACCTTTCTTCGCGTACTTCTTCCATAGGAAGTCGAGGCTGTCAAAAAACTTGCCTCCCGTCAGTTTCCTCGCCTCGTCACCGCTGAGACCTGTCAAGATTGGCGTTTGATTTGGGTAAGAATTGAGGCCAACCTTGTTGTAGCCCATCAGCTCGTAAGCCTTGAGGACATTTCGCACGTAGGCGCCGGTTTTATTAAAGTGACGGTGGAAGTTTAGCCTGGACACAGAGTCGAGACCGAGGACGAGAATGTTCAGGCCACTACCTTTGTCCTCTGCAGCCTTGCGTGCCTTTTCGCACCGTTCCTCCACGTCCTTCTTGAGCAGCGGCATAAGGAGGTACTCCTCGTGGAACATCTTCTTGGCGGCGTAGCACTGCACGTGCGTGTACTCCACTTTGAGTGGCTCGCCGAACTTCAGCGTGATCGCGGGCTTAAAGAAGAAACTGTCGTCCGGAACCTTGATCGACTCATTTCGATATATTTCCGTGTACGTACATAGCACGTCCTTCGGCTTGTACTTGAATGTCTTCTGAAGTGCCGCTTCGTCGATCAGAGGAACTGTTACGTTGATGAAGCGAATAAACGATGGCTTACCCTTGCAGTTGTACCGGCCCACCTTTTTGTAGTACTTTCGGAGGCTCTCGTCGAAGAGGTTGAAGTTTGGGATCTTACAGCCGGGGGTGTCCACGATGTATCGCTCAGTTCTTGGCGCGGCCGTAGTAGTAACGGCCGCAGATGTGGTAAGTGGTACCATCGTCGTGGTCGCATGGACTCTTGTTCTTGTCTGCTGTGGTGGAGGTGAGCTTATGTTGGGGTGAGCCGACCGTGTAGTAGGTTACTCGGGTCTCTTTGAGGTCGGCGATGATGCCCTTGTGGATGCAATAGTAGGTTCCGAGCACAACAAATCCCAGGACCAAGGCGCGGAAGGCAGGTCTTTCCGGCCTGATCATTTAACCGAGACGGCGCATGGGGTGACCTGCATGAAAAAGGGAACGTGTCATGTAAGCACTTCCTACTTGCGTTCTAGCGGCTCGTGTTACTTTACTTAATGGAATATCAAGCCATGGTTGCCAAAACAAACATTAATAGCAGAACCTCTAGCTTTAACATCCCTCAATAGGCCACACGTTTTGGAAGTCTGTGGAAGTAAATTCCGTTAGAGAAGGGTGCGAGCGCAGAGTATACAGTTCGCGAATCGACAGTTATCAGCGACAGTTATATCAGCTCTCTCGAAGGGTGTTAGTTTCTTGGACTCGTGTGTGGCCTTGTTTTGACAACGCCTTGAGCTCAAAGGTACTCATGTACTTCGCATCACTTTTGCTAGAAACTTTTGCTTGCGCCAATTCCCGGTTATGGTTACACCCACACTTGACTTCACTATAATGATGCCAACTGTTAGCTGTTTGAAACGCACAAACGCAGCGAATTATTTACCTTAGTATAGTCAAAAACTCTTATCGAGGACTGCTTCTCCTTTTTCACATTTAACTCGTTAAAGTAGCATTGTAATGCATTAGTTTTTCTTGGAGTTACTGACTAGTGTTCCCTCTAGCGAGGGAGTCGTATCCATCAGAGGCGAAAGCCTTAAGCCTTATATGTCTCATGATATATGTCTCATGAATGACCCCGGCATTCATACAAATTTTACAACAAAACGAAAAAAAACAGGGAAGCTTCCAGCCAAAGCGTGCCAGCCGTGTATAATAGATGAATAAGGATTACCAAAGCTTAGTTGTCAATGGTATGATTAGTAAGATGGATTAATAATAATTCAGACAGATTAATGGCCGTAAAATAGCGTGGATGCTGTGTCGAAGGGTGGACGTGTATATAGGCCTCTTCGATTTTGCTGAACTCACTGACAGTGCAGCACTCGCCTCCTCTACTTTGGAGTTCAGTGCGCGGCCCCTGCACTATTCCCTGCTATTTCCCGACGGTGCAGAGAGTGCAGGGGACGAGTTCACGACTTTCCCTGCACTCCTAAGAAAGGAGGTGCAGAAGGAGGCGAGAAAATTGCAGGACCGGTTCCGTATGGCGGCACCCGCTCTGAACTAAGAAAGCGCAGGCCACGTCGAAGAGATCATATATAGAAGGTGCCCGCCAGAATAGTACGCCAGGTTTCCCTTTTCAAAGCCGGCAAGCAAGCTTTAGTCCCTCGTGAAAATTTTGTGACGGGTGCATTGTTGCCTCCTGTCCTTTCTTTATTTCCAACCGCATTGGCTGGATACGAAATTCGCGACTGATGTCGTGTGATCTTCGCCACTGAACAAACCGTTATCTTATCGCGTCTTTCGTTATCACGTTGTTATCCTATACATAATAGATGCTTTCTCTTTGTGTAGGTCGGCGATTTGACCCGTGATATAAAAAGTTGCTGTCGGTAACTTAAGCAGCGCGCTCAGATTTTATGGACAGCTAGGAGCAGCGATAGGAACGCGATTTTTCCAACGAAAAATTGCGCCCCACACCACCATGTCGGGTAACTTCACAAGCACGAGATCCCCTGTACAGAGGGTTCTTGCAGCAATTTTTACTGGCTGGTTCCCAGCGGTACCGAATGCCTCCCACATTCGTTTTGTACTACATACCCCACGGTACAAGCCGACGTGGTGTAACGGTTGCCAGTACACCGGAGGGGGGAGGGGTACAGGCCTCTACCCATTTTTATTCTGGTGGGTGCCCAGCAGCTCCCTGAGTCAACCACCGCGCCTTCCGCAGTGGTAGCGCGTGTCTAAGGCCTGCATCCCCTGTCGAGACAGGGGTACAAGCGTCCCCTTAGCGTAGCTCGTCTCGACGTAGGAGCAAACGCTTGAAGCTTTACCACAAGCAGCTGTGGGAGACCATGTGGTAGGTCCCTCGAACACCTTCGGGCGGGGTCTGGAACCGCTGGGCACCCACCAGTCAAAAAGGCACACGTGACCCCTGTCTCGGCAGCCGACAAAGGGCTTGGACACGCACCACCACTGCGGAAGACGGGGTAGATTCCCCTGGAGCCCCTGGTTACCTCGCTGGCTCACCTCGTATGCGGGAGGTACCGGGTTCGAATCCGCGTACCGCCGAGCACCTAGTGGTTTTATTAATGGGTACAGGCGTCCCTGCTCGAGTGCGGACCCTTGAAATGGGAATTCACACCTGGAAAGCTGCCTTTACCCTTTCTAAGGGCCCCCGACCCTTGTATATCTGGCGGGGCCCCCGCCGTTCTACAACACCGCATTGCCGGGGGTAAAAGCGTCTGGCGGCATGTCCTGCCACAGGCGGCTACGGGTTGAGCGTCCACCGTGGCTGTGGAAGTCACCATGTGCATAGTGCGCCTTGGAGGCGCCGGGCACCTACCGGTAAAATAGGTACAAGCGACTCCCCGACCTGGCTCTCGGCCCTTGTACGGGAATACAAGGCTTGAGAACCCGGCTTGCACGCGTGAAATCGCCTCTATGGAATTGGGCGGCCCCAAGAGTGCAACTTTTAAAGCAAAGCTTTCTACCTCTACCAGCCAACGGTTCTTTCGTGGCGTGCGGGACAAGAAACTCCCAGAGCGTCTGGGGAGATGTACGGCGCTTTTCACTCACGGAGCGCAGTGTAGATGGCGCGGCGATAGGGCGCTATTACCCAGCGTTCCCCGTGCTCACCCAGGCAGGTGCGTCGGCGGGACCCTTCCGTCGGCTTTGTCGTCTGCTTTAGCGACGGTGTTGGGCCTGTTTTCGCGCGGCCTCGCGTCCATTGCGGGCTTACTTAGCACGGCTTGATTAACTCGTTCGACAGCATCTCCTGGGTAACCCGGACCCAACGGAATTGAGTGGTTGTACGGCTTACGTTAAGTATTACGTTAAGGATTGATTTGCAGAGCGGGAAAATAAAATGTAGAGACCACTTACAGACATCTGGACACTAGAGAAACAGCACCTGTTGCGCACTGCTTGTCACGAATGGGACTGCGTTTTCTAAATTGCTGAATACCAATTCGGTTGTGTTTTAACAAATATAACAAAGGCGAAAGGAGCAACTGGCTCTGATCAATAGCGATTATAAAAGTCCCCTCGGCTTTCTCGCAATTCTCAAACTTACTAACCTAACTAGTTTAAACCGGTATAAATGGGAATCACTAAGCTCACATGCCGAATTGTTTCGGTGTGTGCGCTTGTGTCGCGCGGTGGTGTAGCCCCAAGCTAGCACATCAGGATAGCTAGGTTCCGCTGTCTCACCCTTCGAAAGACGCTCCTTTCCGTTTTCTTTATCGCGACTCACGGCCGGGTACAGCGGCGGCGTCCGCCGCTCTAGCCCGGCCGTGGCCGACGCTGCTGCGGCGTTCGGGACGCCGCCCCCGCGAATTCCAGGTAACGGCTGGCCGAATCTCTGGTTTCACTCTTTGTAGGACCACGAGTGTGAATTCAAGTGACGTCGCAAGGTCAATTGTTGTGGGGGTCGTTCACAGCTTTGCTTTCCAACCACCTTCACAGCGTGGATTGGAGCCAATTCGTTTTTTGTGCGTATACACCTGGCTTCATATACTGGTTAACCTCAAACCCTTCGGGTATTCTTTTGAGCTACTTAAGGGAGCTAACCGTTCGCCCCCGTGGCTTAGAGTTAGAGCATGCGGTTCTGACACTGGCGGCCTTGGCTCTACCTTCCATTAACCTTTGTTAGAGGAAGAGACAGCCGATTTGTGTGGAGTGCATGTCCTCTAACTCACATCAAAGCCAGCGTTTTATATAGTGGAGTAACCAGAAGAAATTTAAAAATAAATTGGCGGAAATAATTTCAATTTGGTACTAAACTTCCTTAAATTTAAATGGTGGCGTCACGTAGTGCTGAAACGTGACACGATGACAAACAGCTCCGTCAGTTTTAATTTGTGATTTCAAAATCGCATAAGGGACAGGAAAGATTGCATTTAATTGTTGTTTTAACTTGGAAAAAGTTTTTTGAAATACCTGTTTTTATTGCACGTACAGTTAAAAGTTTGTTGCCGTACGACTCACTGTCATAGCTGCCCGATTAATTCGTTTTGGCAGCATACGTAAAGTCAATAGATTTCAAAATTCCGCTTTCAAACGTTCTAAGGTCCTATGGTGAAAATCGTTTCGGTTTAAAGTGTTTTAAATGATACCGTTTCATTTCATAGGTAGCGTATACTAAAAAGAAATCGGTTGTCTGTTCCGTTTAGGTCCCGTGATTTGTTGTATGTAGAAATGATCACGTAGATCAATCGTACACCCTTTTTTTTTCGTAAATAAGGACCTTTGGCATCTTCTGAGTCGGTTGAGGTAGTAAGGGCGCCGCCTATTTCTACGTTTAATGAAAGCTCTTACCACGCACGGTGTGCCGCTTCTGTAAACCCATCGATGAACGGAATGTCGCCGCCGGGACGGCGTCGCCATGAACAGCGACTCGTCCGTACGGTTTTAAGATGCGTGCTGGTGATACGTAGCACACCGACACTCCTTCGATTATAAATCGTATACGGGTAACACCATCCGAAGCACAGCCTACACCAAGAACTCTGAACAACACTGGACATTTTCGATTCACTCGGCGTCTCTTAAAGGACATCAATCGAAAGATCTGACCCTCCCGTCAGCCGCTGTTCCGCACATATATAGGTAACTTTGGAACACATTTTTCCTGTTGGCAGTACAGCGCTCTCGACGATATTGGTATTCCGCAGCGTTGCTGGATGGCAGAATGGATGGCACGCGAGACGGGCCTCGCTGACACTTAATGGTACCCCGGGCGAGCGCAAGGAAATCGGAAATTTTGCCCACCGTCGACGCCCGCAACTCACGCACACGCTTGTGCGGAGAAGCACTCAGGGGCAATGCGGCAGCATACGATTTATAGCTCCCCGCTACGAGCATTTCACTCTCGGCTGGGGACAGATCAGTTGCTGGAGTGACTCGAATGAGCCGCCGGCATCATACATCAATGTGAGGCGCGTACGACATTAAAAGGAGATAAAATTATTCCCGGGCGGCGCCCGGTCGCCGACGTGCGAGGAAAGGTGCCCAGCCCTGGGCGCTCCCGAAACCGGGGTCCTCGATCAGCGCCCAGTTGCGGGGGGCGCCGTGCTCAGAATGTTTGCGCTTCCCGCAGTCGACGGGGCCCCGATGACGGCCTTCAGGGGTCGCGGGATTATACGTCTCCGCGCAAAGCTTTCACCTTGAAAGTTGAACAGGGCGTCTGCGGGCAACGGAAAGGTGTGCTACTGTGGTTTTTTCCGTAAACGGGTCCCAGAATGAGCCGAGTAAGAGGAAAAGTGAGTGAGTGAGTGAGTGAGTGAGTGAGTGAGTGAGTGAGTGAGTGAGTGAGTGAGTGAGTGAGTGAGTGAGTGAGTGAGTGAGTGAGTGAGTGAGTGAGTGAGTGAGTGAGTGAGTGAGTGAGTGAGTGAGTGAGTGAGTGAGTGAGTGAGTGAGTGAGTGAGTGAGTGAGTGAGAGCGAGCGAGCGAGTATAGGGGGGGTGAGTAATGTGTCGTGCGTTGATACGTTGAATATATACCGCCCATTCTGAGATGCTCCTGCAATGCTAATTATTTTACACATCCATCTAACACTGAGACATGAGGATTTCCTAAGTCTAGGCGTATCGAAAAGTGTAGCTATTGCTCACGTTAGCTTGACATACGTATGCCATATTTGGCGGTCGGAGACGCCATCACAGCGCCGTTATGCTTCAGGTGAAATGCGTCGGAAAACGCGCCACCCTATACCGGACTGAGTTCTCTAGCGAATACGGCTATACTCGCATGCGTCCAGCACCACTAGCGCACCTTTCTTATCGCACATCTTCGTTGGAAGCGTACAGTTTAACCGCTCGCGTGCTCGAAAATTGAACTACGGGCATTTGCTTAAATTACGGGAAAAAATCAGACGTCCCTTGCCAAAACGTGACGAAAAGGTAAAAAAACGTGAAACCTGATAGTAATCACGCAATGCACAATGACAACTGAGGCTGAGCTTTATTCAATACACCTCCTAAGAGCATCTATGCCTAATCGTCGTGCTCCTACTGAAATAATATATATATATATATATATATATATATATATATATATATATATATAAGGTATATATATAGGATCATCATATCGACGTATATATATATATATATATATATATATATTATATATTATATATATATATATAACATATATAATACATACATACATACATACATACATACATACCAAGGTTGCAGCCCTTATTGCCGATGCTATTCGGCTGATTTCTGAAAGATTTTATAGTGCCGAATGACGAATGTTCGTCTTTTTTGATGCAGTGATAAATAAGCGAAAATAGAAGTCGAGATAAAATCCGCCATTTTTCCAGGAGCGGGAATCGAACCCACATACCCCGCATAACGCGTGCGGTGCACTATCCGATTGTGCTATCCCGCGACGGCTCCTCCCTCGACTTTACCGCGGGGGTTTATATTTAGAAGTCCTCTGAGGCCGGTCAACTAGCGCCGCCCCTCGAACACCACAGGAGACGTAGAACGTGCTCTTCCCAGCGACCGCCGCGGAGGACGTGGTCGGAAGTCGGGAATAGCTATTGCATTTCTGGACTGCTGGAGCCATAGCCCTCGTAATGCATGTAGCAGAAGAGAAAGATACGGGACGAGGGACTATGTAAGGACACATATCAAGGTTGCAGTCCTTATTGCCAGTGCTATTCGGCTGATTACTGGAAGATTTTATAGTGCCGAATGACGTTTGTTCGTCTTTTTTTATTTTGATGCAGTGATAAATAAGCGTCACAGTGACCATGGTTATGGCGGGATTTAGTGTTGCCAAGAAAATAAATAACCCGCTAAACTTCTCAGGGCATACCACCTATATCGTTGTCTTCCTCATGCATGACTGGCGGGCCCGGATCGTTTTGTGCGCAGGCTTTCATATTTCTCCGTAAGTGGAACGCGTCAGCACGCGCTAGAACCAGTGGCAACCGGTTTGGCGAACTGGGTATCTGTAGCGCGAGCTGTCTTGTGCTCCCCCCTTGAGTCGAGGACGCACGTCAACTGTTTTCTTGATATTTTTTGCGAGCGCCATGCGCAAGCCTGGACGACGCCGGACGCTCGTCGTAAAACGCGTGCTCACGAGCGCGGTAAACGTCGAGAGTAACTATACCCAGGTTTTCTTATGTCGTCGCACACCGCAGACATTACGTCCAAAAAAAGCAGCTCCGCTGCTGAAATTTATGGTGAGCTATCGCCACCCTATGGGCCCCTATGGCCACCCATAAAAGGGCATAAAAGGGCATTGCACGTGTTGTAGCCTTGAGCTGGGAATTCCGAATTGGAACGTAGTCTTCGTGTAGACGCTGTGACGTGAAGCAGATGTGCCGCTGTTCGGTGTCACAGATTTCGGCGGTTACAAGGAACTACTTGAGTGTAGTCTGTCTTCATTAATTTATTAAGAGTGCATTTCCATTTTAGCAGCCGTGCTTGCGGCTTTGCGCGTTAAGTATTGAATGTTTCAAAAGCCTTCTAAGTGGCCTTTTTTTTGCGGGGTACCCAGCACCTGTAAGTATTTGTGTCTTCGTGGGTGTCCGCGAAGAGTGTGCGGCGTAGTTTGACTGTCTAGTGGGTGACGAAATCGTGAGCTGGAGTGTTGGAGTGCGTGTTCCGTGCGTTTCCATCGACGTATGTGAGCATCCGTAGACTGGCGGCGAAGTGGCGTAGAGAGCTTCCCTTTATGTAATGTGGATGAATAAACTCCTCGTTATTACTTTCCATGAGTGCATTTTTGAATTAGCCTAAAGCAATATCAATCACGAAAGAAGAAAATCACACGCGACGCGAAAACAATTTTGCAAACAAAAGTGACGCAAACAGGACAGGCACATACATTCTGAGTTGTGTGTGTGCCAACCAGCTGTCCTACAAGCTTCGGCGAAGTGTTTCCAATCATCACCTTGCCCTCCTCCTTTAACTCCTAATGGATCATCTATTACAGGATGCAGATAGGCACACAACCGAAAAAGTACTACAGTAGAAGCTCTAGAGATCCGTAAGATTATATGGACAGGGCTACGGCCTGAGGTCTAAACAAGACTAAAGGGCGTGCCGTAAAAATGTCTTCAGCCATCCATAGAAAAAAGTTATTATAGACACTGATAGGACCATAGAAGACGCTAAAAGCGCCCACGGGGATGCGATAAGGGGTAAATACATCCATAAAAACGGCTATAGCTAAAACAGTGACATAACCATAACAGAAGCTAAAGACACCGAGCTAGAGACAGCCATAGAAACGGCTACACAAGAAGCTAAAGACACTCATAGAAATGTCGATACTAATAGATAATGGCAGCCATAGAAATGGTTATAGTCTATTTGGCCAAATAGCTAAACCCAACCATAAAAATGGTTTTCCATAGCCGACCATGGGATATTTTTGTATGGGTTTTGAAAGAAAACACAAAAAAGCGTAGCTTAAGAAGGTGAAGTACCAGTAACCAATCACAGCATGGGGAAGAGTTGAATAGATGGTGTCGTAACATGCCCTTACTTATCTAGAAGGCGTTGCAGTAGCGAGAATTGCTTACTCAATGACCAGTTGTTTATTCAGCAGCTGTGCAGCATACAAGAAGGAACACGGCTTCCGCAGGCTTGCAAACGTGTCGGCGTGCAGCAGCTACTAACACATGCCACAGCTACTAACGCAAGCAACAGCTACTCACACACGCATTGACATCCCCGCACCTCTTTATAAGCCCCGCGGCAGCAGAGAATAAGAAGAGATGAATGGCGGCAGCAGGCTCGGGCCCGATGCCAGAAAACAAGAACACGCTTTTAGGCACCGAATTCCGTGTCCGCGAGCACGTTCCTTTCAACAAGGGGCGTTTGCCCAGCGAGCCGAGCACCATTCAACCCTTTATTATAACCCGGCCCGTTTTGTTGTGCAGATGCATTTACACGTATTCGTCGCAACCTTGACGCCCTCACCAGAAGCCGTGATTGCCGTTTGTCATGCCGCCATCACCCCGAAGTGCAAAGCCGTTTTCTTTTTCTGCATTTTTCTCGCTTTTGTCTCCCCGCCATGTAATGTTTTTTTTTTTTTTTTTCGTTCCACTTGTTTTGAGAAGCATTCTGCGCACCTGCTCCGCAGGTGACCTAATCTTGTAAGCGCGTGTGAGTTCGCGCTCTCAATGGGCCCGCACGCTTACAACGCGTCCGAAGCAGTTGTCCAAACAGCGGCCCACGGACATCAAAGCACCTAGCGGCACTAGCGAGCTTCACGCGGGTGGATTCAACAAAACGGAGGCTACGTTCGCCGATCGCTTTCAGTGGGAATGAACAAAGCGACACGTGTATATTTATATCCCGCAAAGCAGTCTTTTCACAAACTCTTTCTTCCTCTCCTTTTTTTCTCGCCTTTCTCTGCTGGCCTCGTAAGCGAAAACAAATAGCTCCAGTCAACACGGAAGCCGAGCTGTTTCTTTTCAGGCAGACGGCGTTCTAGATCGACTCTTCGTGTTCGTTTCATCGAACCGTGCGATAGCTCCGTGATATTTTCAATTGACGCAATGAAATGAAATCTCGAACGAAAATGGCTGATTCAACTTTCGCTGGCGAGATGTCGGAGGCCGGATTCGCAGGCGCAGAGGCGGTACATGAAAACCGCTGAATATGCAAGAAATCCGCGCGCGTAGAGAAACCTTACAGACGGTCTGATTAATTTTGTACACCTCTATTGAATAGCGTTAAGCGTAGCCCATGCAGAGAGAGTTCATGAGAGTCAAACGCAGGATGGTGTTACGTTCTCATTTCGAAGTGCTATCGATGTGACGGGATTAGTAGCCAGGCCGCGCTACATACGGGAGCGTTCGATACAGCTGTTCAAAACTGTTTCTTAAAAGAAAAGTTGCTAGCGACCTTTAAAGCAAAGGCCCCGTATGAATAGAACACCAAAGCATGTCGTAAAAAAGACCGAGAACACCTAAGCACTTCTGGTGAGTAGTGAATGTGAACGTCTACTTGAACGCCGCTGAGTGCTCCTTAAATGAGCCATGCGGACAAAGTGCGTTTGTTTTATTCAAAAGATTTCGTGTTTTATGGTGCCCCTAGCGGTTGTCCGGAAGAAAATGATGCCGTATTCACTGAGAAATTAATCAATTTGGGTTAAAACTTTGATTCTCCCGCCAAATCGTGTGTTTTCCGGACGTCAGCAATAAAGTCATAAGTTCGTGTATTCAAACGAACTTACACTGCATCATTCGGCTCTGCAGCCTTGCTTGCTGTCTGTCCTCCCAGATGGCGCTACCATACCCATCCACGGACCGTTGTCCGCCGTTTCTCTGCTTTCGACCGTATTTGCACTTGGCTTGTTTTTGTTACTGTAGAAAGTAATCGTTTCGTGAAACATAGAGTATCTTCGACAAACAGGGTCACGTAAGACCACGTCGCTTACGCCAATCGACCAATGCGAGTAAGACAACTCCAAAGCGGCGGACTGCTGTTGTGCAGCTAAAACAAGCATAGTGTGTCCAGCACCAACACCAGTGTGCATTCGGTACTTCTATGTTTACTTGCATTCTCGTAACTTGCATTGTTTACCCCACCATTCCTACTTCTGGAAAATGAATAAGCATTACAATTAGGCGCAAATAGCTCGTTCGGCAAGCTTGCAAGCCGCGCCTAAATGATGTTTGCTTTTGCCGGCCTCAGCCGATGACGCAGCTGGGCGCATATGACATCACAGGTTCTGTTGCGGGAAATGAGCTAGGGGGTCGCATGGCCATTCATTTCTTTCCTAAATATATAGCTTATTTGAGCGAAGTGTGTGTTAAAAGTGGTGTTAGTATGATTCTAAGGAGGAAGTCTTTCCAATGAAACAAACTTGTGTTTTGTCTGCATGGCCCCTTTAAAGTTTTGAGCTGCGAGTAATTGTGGCTGTTACGCCGCTGTGCCAGGTCAGCGGGGCGCGCGGAGTGCAATTAGGCATCAATGCTTTCGCATTGACAACTCACCAGACGTGAATAGTCGTTTTGGGATTTTATTGCCGCATGCATTCGTATGCCATTCGTTCGGGGCCGTTGAACACGGCACACGTAGCCGCAGCTGCATCTCTCTGCTTTCCACGTGGCTCTACGTCACATAGCAGCGTGGTCCTTGTGTTTTACAGTGATGCTGTCTATGGCTAGGATCGAGTAGATCGTCTCCGGCGATAGGCCATGCGCAGGCCAGCAATTTGTTCAGCGTATGGAAAAGAATGGATGCAGTTCCACTCAACGTGAAGCCATAAAATTAGCAAAGCACCTAGGGCCTCCGTATTAAGTGCAAAGCACTTCGGTGGCCCGAGATGTCTTTCGTCCGATGTCGTTGGGCGTCACGCACCCAGGCTGATACCATAACTAGTCAAGAGAGAGAGAGAGAGAGCTACAACACCCAGGATGATAGCGAAACTAGTCAAGAGCGGGTGCCACAGCCTCGCGGAATGGACGCCGAACAGTTGGCACGAATCGAGCGGCAGCGAGCCGGAGGGCCGATTTGTTTGTGCGGCAACTGGAAGCAAAAGCCAAGCGTCAACGCAGAGAGGAAAATCCCCAGCTTCGACAGGCCGCAGTCAAGGCTCAACAACAGCGAAGGAAAGCCAACCCTGCGGTTAAAGTTCAGGAAGCTCAAGCGAAACGGCAGAAAACAAAATCAAAACACATATAAACAGAAGATAAACACAAGGTACTCACAACAATAACGGTAAGGAAACACCAGCGGATCACTGCTCCACCGCACTTCCGACAGCTTTAACGTTGAACGGAAATGTATCCACTTTGTATGCAAGACGGTTCATATTACCCCTGGAAGAATGTCTTCCCAGCAATGCGGGGTGGAGCCAACCGCGAAGTAGTCTGTGTAAGTTGGTTTTTAACACGAAAGTGTTTTATTCCGGGATGCACAAAATTTCGCTCATGCCATATCCGTCACGGAAGTGACGCCAGGACAACGAATCAAGCGGCCTGTTAAGGGTGCACCCCTGCACACAGGGTGTTCTTGCGGGGAAGCAATCTTTAGTACCAAAGGGGACGTTATACTTAGTGACCATATCGGACAAGCAGCGCAAAAGGAACGGAACAAAATAAGAATGAAGGACGACACAGCGCTGAGTTTCAGCGTTTCAGCGCTTTATCGTCGTTCATTCTTCTTTTGCCCGTTCCTTTTGCGCTGCTTGTTCGATATGGTCACTGTGAATCAACTAGCCAAACTTGCCATCCTCCTACGTTATACTTAGGGTTGTTCGTTTTAGGGTTTTATATTTTAGCGCGAAAGTGTTTAATGCCTGGATACACCAAGATTTCACTGACGTCATTTCCGTCACGGAAATGACGCCAGTACGCCTTTGCCGAAGCGACCCACCAGCAGGGACGTCGCTCGCCAAGCACACCCACAAGACAGCCGCCGACCCGCAAATCATGCTCAGCTGCAGATTTCGCTGCACATTTCAATTTCGTGTTTTACTGATTCCTATGACAGAGGAATCAGCCACAGTTTTTTTGTAAGCTGGCTTTCCAGCATTCTGTATTGCACTGTGAAACATGGCCATCTACGGAGGGAGTATGGTTACAGCTCCACTTCATATTTCTCTCCGCCGCCGCCGCCGCCTCTCCACGCTCGGCGTCTCTCTCTCCGCTGACATTGAGCAATGCCGCGCGCTCTTCGGCGGCCACCTGTGCGGCACACAGCAGACGTCATTGTACCTCAGTCTATGATGTGAAGATAGCGCCACTGTCTTTATAATCCAACTTGGCAAACCTCAACGGAGGGCCAGCTCCGCTGGACTTCCCTCTTCAAACGGTGCAAGGGCTCTGATTTTTATTTTGTCCCTTTGCGACACGGCGTGCAAAACTTGGGCACGCGACTTTTAAAAGCATTTTTGTGAGTTGAAATTCGTCGTCATCCCCACTTGAACCGCTCAGCCAGCATTCGCATTTCCCGCTCTACGGCGGGGAAAGCGAATGCTGGCTGAAAGAACACCTACTGAGCGGTTCAAGAACACCTACTTGACACGCAAAATGCTCGGCACGTCAAGTAGGTGTTCTTGGTTTTACATTTTTCATCTAGTTAAAACGTTTATTAAAACAAAACTGAAGCGGTTACCTTAATATATAAGGGCTACAGGTCACAATGTGCACACGTTTTCTATTGCAGGAATGGTTAGGAAATGGTGGTCACGTTTACGATAGCGGGTTTACGATTAGGACACGACCTAATTTATTAACTACTTATGAGATCGAGTTGTTTATGGCTTTTTAAGTGAAATTTTGGTTATCAAAAGCATACACAGGCAGTTCCAAATTTTTCTGACGGCTACATCCTAATGCGTGCCGGGCTATTGCGAAGATCGTGCTATAGAGCCCGGAATTCCTCGTGCTTTGGAACTCTATTAAAGAAGCGACTTTTCTATCCCCGAAACCAATGGCGACGCCGGATGCCGGCTGTTTTCGCGATCGGCCATTTGATACTTTCGGTTTAATAATGCGTGCGAAGAATATATTAGACGGGTTCATGCCGTCTTGGTTTGTATCGGTGCGCTCGCCCAAGAGCGTCGCCTTTCAGTCCTTGACCGCTTCGTGCCGTGCTGCAGGCAGCGGCTATAATTACTTTTTTTTCCTCTCCAAATCGAAGGTCCAGTCGATTCAAAGAGCAAATAAGGAACACTATATTGGTTGCGCGAAACAACTAAAAGAAGCAAACGGCGTTCGGAAATGCATAGCGTGCCGAAACGTGGCGAAAATACGGCGGAATAACGTTCGATCCGTTGTGTATAGGCCGGGGTAGGGGGGACGTAAACCTTCGACTGCCTAAGAGCCCCGGTGAACACGAACACGCTACAAGGGCTTTCTCTTCTTGCTGCGCGGAGCGCGGGGTCTTTCCTGCGCGCACACGGTGTTGTACTACAGCAGACGACCTTGGCCTCCGTAAGGAATAATCGATTGCTGTTCAATGTTTCGTTGGCTAACATTCTGAACTTTTCAGCTTTGTAGTCGGCCACCCCTGCCGTCTAGCCTCGGGCCGAGGTCGTTGCGACTGCTCTTTGCTGCGTTGCTCACCCGTGCATCGCAGTAAGGCCGACTCTGTGGTTCCCTTTTTTTGTATTTTGTTTTTGTTATATTTACTGTTGTAGGGCGCATGCCATGCAAGAGAGAGACGGCGCCACACGTCTTGCCGCAACGGGTGCCTAATTTATTCTGAGCTCGGGGCTCGATTTCCCGAGACCAGCGCCATGAATAATGATGATGGTGGAGTGCAGGTGATGATGATAATGGACGATGCAATGGTGATGATGATGATTCCGCTACACTATTATTATCACTGAATGCGGTTTCTTGGCACCAAAAGGATAGCTTTTCAGGCACCCCACTGATAAAAGACGAGCGATACGGTAAAAAGAGTAAGCATCTCCTTATGTTTTACTGAATAATATAGGCAAGAAGGAGTTGTAACAGAGCATGTATGTACCATGTAGATTATTATTAGTAATTTAATTCTTTAATAAGAAGGGGTGTTAATAGTAGTAGTAGTAGTACGAAACTTTAATGAGCCATAAAGTAGGAGTGGTTCCCTAGTCCGAGAATCCAAGTGATGACCGGGCGACCGATGCCCTAGATGCCATGTTGCTGGACGTCCAGGTGGTCGCTGGTAATCAGGTTCTCCCACAGCTCATGGAGGGGGAGGGGAGGAGGAAAGGGTGGGAGGTCAGGGTTATGCGCACACTCTAATAAAATGTGGACGAGTGTGCCAGGCTTAGAGCAAAAAGTGCATGTTCAGGAAATTGAGTGGGAAACATGTGGTGTAAGCGAATTGGATGGACGGAGGACTCGAGGTCTAGTAAGTGATAGGAAAGTCGGTAAAGGAGGTGAGGGCTTCTGCATCATGTTGTGTATCCCCACGGTACTTGCGAAAGTCCACATGTGGATAATGGCCCTCCTCTTTGTTAGTGAGTGAGTGAGTGAGTGAGTGAGTGAGTGAGTGAGTGAGTGAGTGAGTGAGTGAGTGAGTGAGTGAGTGAGTGAGTGAGTGAGTGAGTGAGTGAGTGAGTGAGTGAGTGAGTGAGTGAGTGAGGAGTGAGTGAGTGAGTGAGTGAGTGAGTGAGGAGTGAGTGAGTGAGTGAGTGAGTGAGTGAGTGAGTGAGTGAGTGAGTGAACGTGTCTCTAAAGTAGTCAGCCCTTAGGAAGAACCCTCATTCCAGGATCCCTTGAGTCCGTCCGGCTTCTTAGGCTCTCTTCCCCAGCCAAAGCTGGTCGTCAGGGTCCGAGCTGGACAGTGCTCTCTCCCGATGCTCAGGGGAGGGGTAAGGGATGGGAGTGGGTAGGTTGGGGTTCTTTGCACAGCCCCACATAATATGGGAGAGGGTGCCCAGAGCCTCGCACAAGCGGCATTGCGGAAGTACAGGGCCAGAATGTGGGATCTGTTGGGGTGGGGAAATGTGTTTGTTTGGATGCCTCGGAGGTGGCGCTCTTGTTATTTAGTGAAGTTTTTGTGCGAAGGAGGATATAGTGTACGTTCCAGACGGTAATGCTGAGTGATTTCGTGGAACGACAGGAGGGGGCAGACCTGCCACTGCTCGCCGAACTTTGCCCGGTGGGTCCACTCTCGGGCACTCGGCATCACACAAGCAACACAACCCGCTTTCTAACGATCAGCTACTCTTTCAAGAAGCGTTTGCTTGAGCACAGAGAGGGAGAATGAACGCGAAAATAGAATGAAACCCGAGGTTGAAAACAAAAACAACCACTGTTCGTCGCTTTCTTAATAACCACCTCAATGAACTTGGCGATCAATAGGCTGATTAATTGCCACCTGCGTCACCCGTAATCCTTCATAACTGGCGCGTCCATTCCGATAATCTTATTCCCCCCTTTGCGTCGATGACCTAGATTGGCGCAAAAAGCCGCGTTACATTCGTCGCCTGCGCTGCTCCACTAAGATAACGAGCCCGATTGAGCGAGTCGTGCGCCTACCACGTAAAATATAGAAAGTGTGGAGAGACGAGATAGTGGTGCACGTCCCTACACAGCGGTACGTGACCGCGGCCTGACGGAACGCAAGCATGTGTAAAGAGATCGAGCCTCGCAGAATCCCGTTGGGCGTCGGATTCATTAATGTTCATTACTTACGCATTGAGTTCCACCCCTGCTCCCCCTTCTGGCGGTCATTAGCGCGATGCGTGCGCCCAGCAAATAATGGTGTTTTGATACGGAACGACAATGAACGCTGCACGAGGCTCGGTGCCGTAGTCAAAAAAAAAAAAAAGAGAGAGAGAGAGAAGTCCGTCAAATAGCTAAAGCAGCGGAACACTTTTTTTTTTAACGCGGACTGCTGGAAATGTGTTCATTGCTTATAAATGACGCTTATATGGCTATGGTTCCGTGTGTTTGTAATGTTTCCAAACCAAGAACTATCATGGTTCCACGTGTCGCCGAAGCGCGAGGTGTCCATAGAGCGCGCCGTTGGGAAACAATCGTCCCATGGTGTGTGCTATTAACACGTAGTCACGACCAAAGTGGCACGCCATTCAAAACATTGATTTGGACCTCCACTCCATACGTCCCATCACTTGGATACGCATTTTGAGTACATTAGTTTATGAAAAGTCACAATTTTCAAGGTCAGCAGAGTCAAAATAAAAGAGTGTGCACGTATGTATGTAAACTATAAATAAATAAAACTTGCTCGTACCTATCACCTAAATTCTTTGTGAAATCCATGAGGTGTGGTAAAAAGCTTCACTGGTCATCCACCATTACAAGGCTTCATCTTGTTAATTATTCCTGAAGCTCAGCTTAAGCTATGCCAATTTTTGCACCACAACGCTTGATGCATTGCAAGCTACAGGCTAAAAAAAACTGCTGAAGCTCCCAAGTGGGAAAAGTCAAATGCTTAAAGGGACCCTGCAACACTTGCCATCGACTACTAGTAATGTATTTTGGGATAAAGTCTATTGTCCCAGAAATCTCCTCACGCAAGAATTATGAAAATCCGTTCACAATTAACGAAACTACGCGCGATGAGAAATCGCGCATAATCGTTCCCTCTCAACTCGACCGCGGACAACGCGACGGAAGCTGCGCGCTCTCTCCCAGAGAGGGGGGCCGCTCGCGGCGTTCTCTTCGGCGGCCTTCGATATATCACATGCCGGGTGGTTTTCTCCTTTTCTCCGCAACGCGGAGGGGCCTATTTCCGGTCTGGTGCCACAAAAAAGCAGGCATGGGTGCCTGCTCGCAAGTGCGCGCTCGGGCTGGTAGGGCGTTTTTGAAGCAATAAACGTTTGTAGTCGAGTGGTCCCGTTGAAAGGGAAGTATTGAGCTCATCACTCAAACTCCGCGCGCACTCAAAACACAAAAGAAACGGCAAAACTGTGCCTACAGGTTCATGCATAGAAGAGGTTCGTACACAGCGATGACGACGACGGAAATAGGAGAATCTGGCCACGAAGTTGACCAGTGACAGCCGATCGGGCAGCCATGGCCTATGTGACGTCCCTTAGGCCATGCCAGGGGTTGCATAATGAGGACAACTGAAGAGAGAGCGGTTGGTTTTTCCGCGTCTTTCGCATCGATTTGCGCGCTCACCGCTTCACGCTTGACATGCACGTGTAATATTTGGCTCAGGTATTCCTGGCAGTGTAACCTAAACGTCGCGCAGGTTTACTTGCACTGCTCAAAGAGTGTTGCAGGGTCCCTTTAAGGGGGACTCTGTTAGCATTCCTATGGGAATTTGCAACTTCATAACCTGCGGGCTTAAAAACCAATGTGCAAGAACACAAAATGTTGTACAAATACCTACAAATGTTTACAACGGCCTGGTTTTTTTTTTTATTATTATTCTAGAAATATGTGACTTCTGTACTGAAATAAATAAGGAAAACTCTCACTTGCTAGACAGCTAGCGCCCTCTAGTGAAAACTAAGTAAACCAAAATGCGTTTCTTGTTTATTTGTTCTTTCATTGAAGAAGCGATATATTTCTAAAATAAGGAAACTAGGCGATCAGGAACGTTTCTATCGATTTGTAAAACTTTTTTTTGTATTGGTACCCGATGCTTTTTAAGCCCGTTGGGCATGAAGTAGTAACTCACATAGGAATGTTATTTCACAGGTGAGTTCTGATATACACAGAGCCCCTCTGAAAACGGGCTCCCTACTTCACTCACATGCACTGCTGGAAAGATGTTTTTTTAGTAACTGGATAAGCAGTTTGATATCAAAGAAGGCAAATCCCCACGGCCTTTTATGCAGTACCTCTATATAAAAATCCATGTAGCGCTATACACTGAGCTTTTTTAAAGTCGGCTTCACTGCTAGGCACCAATTTATTGCTGGGTCGACGTATTCTAAGCGAAATATAAGCAGTGATCTCAAAATATGAAGGCTCTAGAGCCTTTTATTATTGGCGATTTCATAAGCCGCGACACATCAAAACGGCCAGACGGATTTTCTCGTTGGGTCCACATTAGTTAATAAATAATTTACAATTATCCCGTAATCAGTGTGAACCCCTCGTCACTAGCTGAACCCCGCTCATCCGCGTGTGAAGAGAATGGAGAGTGGGATTTTGCTCCATGACTTAAGGTGCACGACAATCGAGGCTGCTACTCTCATCACGGTGTAACGGTGTACAAAGAGAGTAGGTTCGGGCAATGCCCAAACCTGGGCCCGCTTGCTCGAAACCCAATAAGACAGACTTATTGACAGTCTAATCTTATTGGCACCCTACTTCGGGGTCTAAACTTCGCCTAGGCTACTAGACGCTTTCTGGAAACGTATAAGACATGTATTATTGAGACATGTATAAGACGTATACGACATGTCGTATTCGTATTGAGAGTCTCATTCGCTGCAGCGATTGAGACTCTCAATACGAATGCGATAAGACTGCGAACTAGCCTGCCACGGTTTGGTGAGTTCCGCTGCTTCACCGGGTTTTCTCGCTCGTCTAAGGAAAACACGTGGTTCGCTGGTCGATCTGGACTGTACGCTCCGCAAGTCGATTTGGATCAAGTCCCTCCGCGATGGAGCGCCAGTCTTGATCCAGTCCGATGAGTCCAGTTCGACTGGAACTACATATGAGGGAGCGTCAACGTTACTTTAGGTACTGGGAAGCCAAATTAGCGCTGAACGCTAACTATAGCGTTTTAACGGGACGCAGAAAGGTCGGCGTCGTCGGCGGCGTTGACCATGAGCGAAACATAGGCGTGAGCATAACGCTGCACAACGCAGTGCCGCCCTGAGGCGCTCACTAACCACCTCCCGAGATCGCAAGGTGCTGCCCCAAAGCGCGCGAGCAGGAACGGAAAGTTTTCACCCCTCGGAAAGCTTCCATGCGATGTGCACGGGGCCAGATAATGCTATCGCGTTCCATGCGTGAAGGCGGAGTGTAAGTGCCCTCCCTTTTTTTAGTGATAGGGCACCGCTAGTATAGCAAAATTGATTTGGGTGCCCAATCCAGGTCGACCAGTGAAATTCACCACTGCAAACGGACGAAAGTACGTCAGTTCTCAGATATCTGTCAAATTTGTCCGCGCATGCACGCACGCACAATTTGACGATGGGTTGTGTACTGCTCAAAAAGTTCGGTCATATTCAGCGACTGAACAAACGGTCCGTCAAGCCTAAAATTCCGGTGGTCAAGACACTTAAAATCACCTTTTCAATGTTGCCCGCTCCAGTTGTAATGCCAGCAGGAGATGGGCAAGCAGGTTTATGAAGCACAATTATGCCACAGTAGCGTGCGTCCAACAACGTGTCCTCTACCAGATATGTAGTGTCATGTTTCTTTTACATCTGCGTGGTAGAATCACCGTCAAATTTTTTTTCGAATTTTCCTACGTAAGCTTACCTGCGCGTTGCTATGGAGTATATACGGTATCAGGAAGGCTGAGGCGGAAACTGTCGGCAGAGAGAGAGAGAGAGAGAGAGAGAGAGAGAGAGAGAGAGAGAGAGAGAGAGAACAAATTTCAATAAATGAAAGGAGCCATGTAATCGGTTTTCTCAGTTCGGTACCCCGTTGGAGCGTCCAGTCGTCTCAGCCCGGTGGATCAGCTGAAGCTCATCTTCGATGCTCGAGCTGGTCAGTTCTCCCTCCCACTGCTCAACCGAGGGATTAGAAATTGGGGAAAGTGAAGGGTTGAGCTGGCACTCCCACACGATGTCATAGAGAGTGCAGGGCTTTTCGCAGAATCGACACTGTGAGTCGTATTGCATAGGCCGGATGAAGTGCAGTTTGGTCGGATGAGGAAACGTGTTCGTTTGCAGAAGACGCCAGTAACACTCCTCTTCTTGCTGAGAGGAGTGTCTCGGGAGAGCGTACACCGGGCTAGCCTGCAGTATTGCGTCACCTCCTGGAATTATGTTAAGGGAAATCCATGGCTTCGTGTAGCGCAAAAAAACAACAACAAAAAAACGGACAAGGACAGGGGAAGCGCTTGTGCCCGTCACCTCCCTCTGTCTTTGTCTGTTTTTTTTTTTCGGTACACAAGTCATGGATTACCGCTATCAACTAGCCAAAACCCAAACTCTGCTAAGCGTCGTCTGTAACCAAATCTCTCGCTGCGCTCGGCTGGTTAGACCTCGAGCAGTCTCGTGGGCAAAGACATTACCACACAGAGAAGTGGGAGCCGGTGTCCAGACAATCTATACCCTTTTCTTCGGAGGGTTCTGCTCAAAATCTTCATAGCGGTGTGGTAGATGCGGCCTTGGAGGTAGCTCCTACACGCTGACTGATAATCTGTGATTATTACTTCCGCAAGAGTTTGCGTTATTTCCAGTGCAATTGCTACCTCTTCGGTCTGTAGCGTCGTGACTGTTGTGAGAGTGAGGCTCTTGACGTGGCTCTCTTTCTTCGTTACGGTCACCATCATGGCTCCGCGTCTTGCATAATCAGCGGCGTCCAACACATTATCGTTGGAGCCATATTTCTTCTCCAGGGCTCTAACTCACGCCTCTCTCCGTTCCTCCTCTCTCCGTCCCTAAACCATAATGTGAGGAATGCAATAAGCTACAGTCACAAATAGAAGACCTTAAAAAAGAAATGACTACCCTCGGATCTACAATCGTGCATGTTTCCTCGCAGGCTAAACCAACCCCTCCGCAAACGAGCGGAGCAATGGATTGCGGCGCAAGATAGACGACAACGAGCAGAATGACACGCCAAAACGGATTGAGACGCCAGAGATGCAGACAATAGAGGTAGTGGAGAAGCAGACCGAAAAGCTAAATGAAGTAGCGCAAACCATGACAGATGGCATAGCTGAACTCCAACATTCTATCGGCCTTATGTTAGGCAGACTAGACGCACTGGAAAGCCAAAGTGCGTCCGCTGTGCGAACGTCACGTAGGGATAAGCCAAATCTTCGACCGTCCTCGAAAGATACCCACGACCAGGCAGACTTCAACCGAGCTAGTCATGGCTAGCCGCAGGGGGAGGCAAGGGCAAAAACGTATAGTACGGCAATGGAACGTGAGAAGCATCAAAGGAAAACGTATCACTATCACAGTACATTGATTCGCGCATGGACAAACCGGACGTAATGGCACTGCAGGAAGTCAACTCTTATGCCCGGCACCCTGGCTACATCACACACGGTGACCTGTAACGGGGTGGCACTAACACGCTTGTCAGCAAGAGAGTAAGGGCAGTGCAACGCACGCTCCGCGGTAATCCGAAACGGAGGAACCCCCACAGAGCTGATACCTCGTAAACCCGGGAAAGGAAAAAGCATTTTGGTTCTTAACTCCACTGCAGGCCAAAGAGGAAGCCGTCTAAACGCTGGAATCTGATACAGCAAGCAGTACAGATGGCTGACGCCTGCCTCTCGCCATACCCGGGTACAACTTAAGAACTGCAACGGAAGTTGCCGCTGTGCCTCATCACCGCAGCCAGATGTTACTCCGCGTTGCGCAACAGGGGCGTTACTAGGAATATTTTGAACACGGCACCAGCCGTCTCCGCGGTTTATTGGACTTAATACGCTTATAAACTTCTGCAGTGACGACAAACAAAGTGAGAAACAAACTAAGTGAGAAACAAACTAAGTGAGAAAAGGCAGACGATATCACGCATCCATAGCAATCTTCTTTCAAAACGCGCGCGCCCGTTGACATCCGGGTACGTCGCTTAGGCCGAGTGATAGCGTACATGAGCTATAGTATATTTTAGGTGACGTGAACGCAGCCCACCCGGTATGGGGATACCTCTACTCAAATAGACGAACTCAACAGGCGAGGAAACGAACGCATGGCTTCCGTTCAAGAGCGTACGCTCCTCACCGACTGGACCGCACAGACTGGGGAATAGTGTGTCCAGAGACACGTGCCCGGATCTCACGTTTGGGCGAGACGTCTCTCGAGCCACGTGGGAAAACACCACGCAGTTAGATGGGAAGTACATTTTGGTAGAGCCCGAGTACATTTTGGTATAGCCCGAATCGCGTACACTGGACAACGTTTCGGTGGCAGCGGGCGATCCATGTGTCTCAGAAATCGAGAACATTAGCGATTGCGCTTCATCAATGCGAAAAAATATTAAATGAGTAACGCAAGAAATCAAGACTACGGTTAATACTCCAAGTGTCGACCCCAACTTGTTACAGATGTGGGACACCCGCCGCAGCCTCATTCGGAGATGGAAGCAGCAGCGCCACAACAAGAAACTTAAGAAGAGAATAGCCGCATTGTCTGAGCAGGCCTCAAAATACGCAGCGGATCTCTGCAATCAAAACTGGCTCCAGCTCTTTGGCGGGCTCCGGGGGACCCTCAGCGCATCCATAACCTGAAAACTGCTGAGATACCTCATTGATCATGCAAAAGGCAAAAGCGGGACTTGCAAAATAATTCAGATCGATAAACACCTGTTCAAGTGATCGCAATAAGATCTGCTCGGCAAACTGCAGCAGAAATACCTTCCCACGCACACCCCTTACGCAGCCCCTGATTACACGGAACAGCCAAACCCGCAATTGGATGCGTCCATTACCACGGCTGAAGTGACAGCAGCGCTTCAGAAGATCCGCCGAAACACCACGCCAGGTCAGGACCAAATCACAGACAAAGCATCGACCAACCTCGATGAAGCCTCTATCGCTTCCCTCACGCGCTACTACAATCGCTGGTTGGAGCGCGGAACTATTGGGGAGGAGGTTAGAGTTCCTGTATATGTTCCTGTATATGCTCCCGTAGGGAGCATATACAGGAACTCTAGAGGAGATTTTAGAGTGGCGCCCCTAGCGGCGCCAACGAGAAACTGAATAGAGGGGAAACAAAGCAGACGACACAGGCTTTTTCACATGGCCGAAGTCGTACCGTATATTTCAGGAGAACGATATTTAGCCATTTATCCAATTCTAGGGAGCACTTTTGAGTATATGTTGATCTGAAAGAATTACCCAAACTGTACACATTTTCCGAAAAGATTTTGCTCGCTGTTTTACACCGTTTTGTCCGAACTAAAACCCCACTTACCTAACATTCAGCCGTCCCTCTACGAGAGCTGCCGCACTCAGTCATTCTTACCATGGCTATGAGAATCCGTACAACTGCTGCGCGAGAAATGTTACTAAATGAAGAAACAGAGGAGCGAAGTCTCCAAGGTGGTTTAGTTCTCGGTGTTCGAATGAAATTCCAGTTTGAAAAGAAACAGCATTCGCGTCGGTGTACTCGTTCCCCGACAGGTGCAAAAATTTGTCTCCCCCACTGAACACAGTCCCACACAGTAGACGCTGAAGGCGGCAGAGTTATAATACCTTCACAGGCTTTCACACGCTATACACGTGCAAATACGCGCGACACTGACGTGGTTATATTCGCATGAAAAGCTCCGCTAGGCCACCGAACTGCCCTAACGGCTGCCCGCGCTTCCTTCGCATGCTGTCGTTCAGGAGAGGGGAACAGAAAGAGCAGTGACCTCCGGCATTTTTGTGTGTTTGTATTGATTCCGACCACCCAATAAGCGCAGAGTACTGGGGAAAGAATAGAGGGGGGGGGGGGGGGGAGGCGGCGGCCAGATTCCTCATCCGTATCGTCTGCCTCAACGTCAACTTTTCTTTCTTTGTAGGCATTTATTTGCAGACGGCCATGGGTCGCGTGATTGCTTACACCAATGAGTGTTCGTGTCGCGGCGACAGCTTCTGTTTCAAACGTACTGGTTTTCTCGACGTGCTAAGGCAGGGCGGGAAATGGGAGCTTATCGCTCGTTGCGTTAGCTCGTCTGTGTCGGTGTGCAGTGTGTCCCATGCAGTTGTGAAACTGTGTACATCTCGTGGTCTGCCTTGAATTACATGTGCTTGTTTCATCACTGTCTGCGTGTCAGCTCGCCCGTTCAATGGGAATTATTGAAAAACTTGAAACTTTCGGCGGCTTGTCGTGTTCACCACGGGTAAATTGTCCAACGGAACAGCTGTTCTTTTAAAAAACCCACTGTCTTCTCACTGCCGCGAATGATTGCAAAGCCTTTTGGGTCGGCTTTTCGTGTCTGTGGTGATTTCTGCGCTGTTATTTTCATTTCCGTCTGAGATGTGCTGCCTGAAACACTCTGTGCTGAAGTTTAATACAGACCGAGTCCAACGTTCCTTCAAAATTTCAGCTTTTATATCGAGAGCTTGCGTTGGGTTTCCGCCTGCGGAAAGCATTGCAGGCTAATGCCTGATGTGTATTTCGTAGATTTCAACTGCCCCACTGCGCATAATTTCCCCGTACATTAAAGGAATCTTGTTTGACCGACAAGTTCCCTATAGAAACTCATGTATTTTCGTCGTTTGTTTCCCCTCTATAGAAATTTGACCGTGGCGCCCCCTAACTTAGGCGGCGCCACCTATAGGACGATCTCCTGGCCATATTCGAACGGAAATCCGCTGAAGTCCGCCTAATACATAAACCAAACAAGGACACAGGCAACAAAAACCTACGGCCAATATCTTTCGCGGCGTGTATCGGGAAGCAGCTCGAACACGTCGTGCACAACCGGTTGCACAACTTCCTCGAAGACACGAAACAGTTGCCACCAACCATGTACGCGTTCCGACAGCACCTGTCTACGCAAGACGTATTGCTGCAACTGAAGGAGGATACCATAGATCGCGCCAACAGACACTCAGCCATCCTGGCTCTTAATTTAAAAGGGGCCTTTGACAACGTCATTCACGAAGCCGTACTCACTAATCTCAATGAACTCGGATGTGGAACCCGCGCGTACACCTGCGTCAGAGACTTTCTCTCTTGATACCAAGCCACCCTCGACATTTGAGACTTCCAAACACAATCCATTCTCACCAGCGGATGCGGCATGCCACAAGGAGCGGTCCTATCACCTTTCCTATTCAACGTTGCCCACATCGGCCTGTTTAACAACTGGTATGAATTCCCGACTTACACCACGGTCTTTATGCCGATGATAACACGGTGAGGACCGGTAAGGGCTCGGTCGGGGAGATGCAGGACCGCCTCCAAATGGCGGCTGATGCCGTGAACTGTGGACTCTCGTGCGCCCCAGAAAAATCAGAACTGCTCCTAGTGCGCAGTAAAGATAGTAGGCGAACCAATGTACCTTCAATGCAGATCATGCTGGACGGTGCCACTATCAGCCCGTTTCGGCAAATCAAAATTCTAGGCATGATTTTCCAAGCAGATTGCTCAAACACCACGATGATAAGGAATTTGGAAAGCACGAGTGGACAGATTGCTCACATGCTTCGTCGCATCACGGTCAAAGGAAGAGGCATGAAGGAGGCGGACACACTCATACTTGTCCAGGCGTTCGTCGTCTCAAGGTTCACCTATGCTTTACTAAATAAGGCTGAGAATAAAAAGTTGGATACGCTCTTGAGAAAGGTGTACAAGCAAGCGCTGTGTTTGCCACCCTACACCTCCAGCGACCATCACCTCAAGCTTGGGCTGCACAACACTGTGGACGAGCTGATTTAGGGCTACCTGCTCAGTCAGCGCTACCGGCTATCAAGGACGGATGCGGGTAGGGCCCTTCAACTGAGACTGGGCATGAACATCCCTGATCGCCCTCCCTGAATCCACGGAAGATATCCCTGGCGAACTACGCCGAAACATCACAGTGGCCCCCTTGCCAAGAAACTGTCGGCAGGGGTTAGTATGCGAAAACAATGGTGGGCCCGTGTGCTCGAAATTTCGGCGCACGTTAAAGATCCCCAGGTGGTCAAAATTAATCCTGAGCCCTCCACTACGGCGTGCCTCGTCGCCTGTGTAGCGTCGGAGCGTTAAACCCTACAATCAATCAATCAAAACAATGGTGGTAAACTTGGCTAAACGCAACCGTCATACTGATTATAAACAGCCCGCCAGTAAGAGGGGGCAACATCGACGCGTTTGCCACTGCTTCCTCCTCGTCGTAGCGCTTTTTCCATTCCGTGTGATACTGACAAGTAGGTATTTCGCAAAACGTTCGTTGCATGTGAGTCAACCAGTCGGAGGGTCCGCTAGTGGCAGCCATCAACCCGACGTTGACGAGCGGTTGAATGACGCCCCAATCAAGGGCGCGTTTCCCTTTTCTTTCGAAGCTTCCTTTCGGAGAACTTCGCGTCCACGTCACGCAAAAGTAGAAAAAAAAACTGAAACCTAGCTGTCCGGCGCACACTCTGTGCTAACGACGTATAACGACCACGCAAGTGCAGATAAAACAGGACACCGCCACGCGGTTCCACGTCGCTTCAAACGCACGTTCCCCGCTTGAGAGATTTCATATAGCGTGCCAACGGCGTCAACTTCCCTGACATCCCGTGACCGCGGTGCCGCCGCCGTCTTCTTGGCGCTTGTACACGCGGCATTTAACTGCGTGCTGTCATACCACGCGCTGGGGTGCAATCTCTGAAGATATTGCGCCAAGGACTCCCAAGACGTGAACGCGCCGCACTATAGGCAAGACCTTGCTTGGCGTTAACCCTTCACCGGAACGCAGAATGAGCTGTAAAGAAACGGCGATCTTTCGCGTGAAAGTACTGCGAAGGCGTTCTTCGAAGAGCCGGAAGCGATTGCATGAATCGTGCAGCATGCTTGCCCCCTCCCCCTCTTCCCCTTTCTGGGCCTCCTGAAAATTATGCCATGCTATAAAGCCTAAGCTCACTTTTCATTGAAACATTCCTGTTACCGTTAGTATCGTTCATTAATTCGCTAAATTCATTAAAGCAACAACAATAAAAAAACTGTTAATCCTCATAACGTGCGTAGTACTCATCATACGCCAGTAACTCTTCACGCATTTCAGGTGTAATGCGCCTGTAATTGACGGCGGCATTTAACGAATCGATCCAAGATCGATGAAGTGGGTGTCTTTAGCTGATATTGTGGAGCGACGCGCTATATTTGTGTGTACGCTGCTGCAAATTTAACCTTATTTATGCAGAATCAACCCAACTACATTACCTAGTATCCTTTAGCCACGCTGTTCCGTGCGTGTATGTGGTATTGCGGTCAAATATTCCGCCACGGTGGCTTAGTGGCTAAGGCGTTGGCCTGCTTGAGCACGAGGATGCCCTTGTTGCGGCGCATGCCCATCTATTCCACACTCCCACTGAGACTGCCACCCCGCGAACCTTCCCCCTCCCTCTCCCGCATCACCTCAGGGGAGACTTCGCTGGCTCCCCCGCCAGGAATAGACGCTCGGGCCATCCAGGAGGCTCTCCGCCTTCATGTCCACAAGATTTCGAGGACATTCTGGCCTTTTATAACGACAGTGATACCTCAGCCTCTATCTTCTAGCTGACCTAGACCTAGGTCGGTGACTGGGAAATAAATTATCTCTCCCCCCCACCCTCACCCACCCAACGGCACGTCACATACTCAGGTGCTGCTTCAGCATTTAAAACTCCTATTCAAAACGAAGAATGAAAGGGATGCCGAAATAACTATTATTTCAACTAAATCACGCTTTGTGATTTGATCCTCTCTGAACAAAATTAAACTCAGACTCTGCGAGGCCGCCAGTGGCCTCGCAGAAACCGGTTCCTAGACCAACCGACACAGGGCGCATCAGTCTCGCAGGGGCGGGTTCCTCTCCTGGAGAGAGGAGGGGGCCTCTCGCAGCTGCCGCTTAGCTGCCGATTCTTCTGCTCGAACCGTAAAATTAGCGCGGTGGCGAGGCTGCCATTCTCTGGCGAGCGCCCGTTGACGTTCGAACGAAACAAGAGAACCGCAGCTTCGCTATTCCAGCAGATTTCACACTGGGTGGAACTGGGTGTAGTTTTTTTTTTTATGATTTTATCGCTCCTTTGATTTGACACACCTAACAGCTTCGCTGGCCATCCGCTTCTGCAGGACGCGACGTCTCTTTTAGTGGTGCCAATATCATTCCTGCTAAATGTAACTTGCCTTGGTCGTTTATGTAGAAGGACAGGTCGGCATGCAGTGCAAATAGGCGTCATACATATGTTTGCATCTTAACTGCACCTCATTCTGGTGCCCTATGGGGGCCCGCAGCTCTGTAAAGCTGTCCTTTGAGGCAGCTTTTTCTGGCGGCCTCCGGCATCGTGAACGTTGCATATGATACCAATAAATTTCATTGTTCATTGTTCATTCAAGAGCTTGCCTAAAACAAGCCGCAGAGGCTGACACGGCACCCTTGGCAAATACGTTACGCATGTAACGTAACGATTGATAGGTGTCGAAACGTTGGTCAGACTTGTCAGTGGCACCTCCATGGTTAAAGCATCAAACGTTTGATCCGATTTCTTCCCTCTCATCTCAAGGTTTTTGGGTTTCCTATTGTGTTGTTATTGTAATACCAACGTGGTAAGAGTGACAGATAGACTGCGTATCCACCGCTAGGGCGAGCGGGGTAAATTTGTACGCAAAAAGCTTCGTTTTGTAACTTTGAGTCTCATATGTCGTTTAGTGCATCACTTCGCCATCGTGTTTTCAGCGCACGAAGTATCTGTTTTTCCTAAAGGGATGAAGCTGCTAGGTAAGCAACAAGTTTTGTTGATTCAATAAAAACATCTGTCCCGCGATTTACAAAAAAAAACTAATTGCAGGCGGCTTTAATTGAGCGCGCTCTTGTTTGTGACAACGCATAACACTCCTGGGGGAGAAGGTGATTGGTAGCTTTGATGCAGAGGGCTTAAGTGTTGGTGGCAGATGCTTCGCGGAGGCGTTGTCTTTCTCAAATGTCTATCAGAACATCCGGCTGCGGATGTCGGGCATGAAAAACTCCTGCGTGTGCCTTGCGGAGAACCTACACGCCCCTTGGAACGCCGGAAGGCATGGGCGGGTTGTCTTGATAAAAATCCAGGACATATCCACTTACGTGAAACCTCGGAAGGGGGCGAAGCATGCAGTATATGTCTTCTTGGTGCCTTGACGTTTTTGCCAACGGAGATGAAACCGTTGGAGGGTAGAGGTAACAGCTCTGCTGTAAGCCTTTGAAGCACAACGCTCTCTTGCGCGAGGCGTCAACGAGTGTCCCCGTGTCTTTTTTTGGTTTTTTTAGTACGCGTAAACGAGTGTGCCGGTATTTTTAAGTGCAGAGCACCTTATGGGCTCGCCTTGTCGTCGTAGCTCGCTAATGGTCGATGCGACGGCCGGAGTCAGGCGGCACAGCGAGATAACGGACCCAACTAGACCCTGATGTACTATCGTCAGGGGGTCACGCTGAGGCTTCGAAAACTACGCGGTTTAGTCATAACCGTTCGAACCTGCTGAACCGCTGGCGCTTGTCATACATCTCCCCGTTGTTTGGCGCAAAGAAAACTGCAGGTACATTTCAGGCAAAGTTTCTCCCACCTCCCCTCGCGGGAACACCTGTGTAGATGCGACGCATAGGGGGTTTCGTTGTTGTTTCCGTTAGGTTGATTCTCCCATCGCGTGAAACGTGCCGTGAACCCCCTGCCGCGGCTATGACGCAACGTGGCGCGGCTATGACGCAACACAATCCAACACAATCCACTTCAATCCAATCCAAATCCAATCCAAGCCAAGCCAAGTCAAGCCAATCGAATCCAATCCAATGCCCCTCGCGAGAGAGTGTTCGCTATCGGAGAGGAGCGGGGGTGAGCGGCGGAGAGCGCAGCTCGCGCGGCGAGGAGAATGGGGGAGGGGTGTGGACGGACAACAACAATGCCGTATGGAGGGACAAAGCGAGTGAATGAGATGCAGTCGCATCTAAAATCTGTGTATATAACCGGCAGCCCCCGCGTTCATTTAGTTAGGAACTCTTGTTGGGTCGGCTTTTACGATGATAAGCGAAAAAATCCGCCGCGCAAGAAGAAAATGGCGCATTCGAAATGACGCAGAAAGGCGCCAGCCGCGCAAGAAAAAAAATACGCGTTCGAAATGACGCAAAACAGCTCCAGCATACGAAATTAGAGCAAGCACAAAAAGAACAACTCCCGCTGGCGCAGTTTCAGGCAGGAGGCGCGCGAGCACTGCGAAGGTGGTAAATTTGAAATGCATTGGGTGGAAGCAGTGAGCGGATAATGGCGCTGCAGCCCATTATGGCAAATCACAGCTGTGCACTTCCGACAGCTCTCACATTGAGTGGAACGGCTTTGATTTTTTTTTTTTTTTAGTACGCGTTACGTTTCAGCACGAGACGTCAACGAGTTTCGCGGTGTTTTAGTACCACGACCACATGAGAGACGATTACGACGACGACGACAGGAGACGCCGACTACCTCACCCTGAGGCCCTGAACACGTGAGGCCCATGAACACGTCGGCATTTTGCAGGCTGACCACGAACATCGATAACTCTGCGCCAAAACAGGGTCGATCATTCGTCGCAAGTGAGCGTCGGCAAATGAACTCTGCCGAACGGTCCAAAATTACCCGTAGCCTAAAAGTAAAGCACGTTCTACGCACACAAGGAGTGGCGGTTTGCTGGAAATGCGATCTTGAAATCGCATTGTATTAAAAGGTGCGTATCACCCAAATCTGTCTACTGATTTGTCCCACAATGGAAAAACGTAAAATTCCTGCACGATCGAAGCTCCTCCACAATGAAATAAAAACGAATCACGTAGCTTTATCGCTTTCATAATTTTGTATGAAGGGTACATAAATCACCGCTATGGCTTGGTGGATAAGGCGTTGTGCTGCTGAACCCAATGGAGCGGGTTAAATCCCGGCCGCAGTGGCTATATACCATCGCAGGTTGGGGCGAAAAGCGGAATCACCCGCGTGTCGATATTTCAGCGTGCGTTGAAAATCCCCAGGTGGTCCCCGGACCTCCACTATGGGGCGCCTTATAGCCTATAGTGTAGCCTCAATGCGCAAAACACCCGTAATTTGAATTTTAAAGGTAGATCGTTTACTATGCGCTTTAAGTGACCGATAGCAGTTTTTCCGTTTTACTTTTGCTTGTTTTGCCAATTTTAGTGGGTTTGTTTTGCCTGAACCTATGCGCTGTAATTTCCTAACGCACACGTAAACAAAATTGGAACAAATTTCTTAAAAGCATTTCGCGTTTAAAAAGTAAGTTTGGCATTCTGCAGCTGCGCTGCCCCTGCGGTGAGCAGCTCGTGCCGGAAAGCGAGTCAACGACGCCGAGCGCTAATTGTTTGCAGGACTCGAGCTAGCAAATTAGTACTTAAACAAAGGCTTCCTCCGCCTCTTCGCAGTCAAAGCGAAGGCGCCGCAAGATTTATTCCCTTCAAGAAACAAGAGGAAAATAGGCCTTGTGAAAAAGAAAAAAAAGAAGCCCTCGGCTCCGTTGTCGCACGTACGGGTGTACAGACGGATATGAAGAAATACGGCTCCTTTCTGACGGTACAAATCAGACGCCTCGAGACAAAAAAAAATGGCCGGAACGTGAAATGAGCAATAAACAGAAGTACAGTACGCAGAAAGAAAATGAACTTTTGTAAGTGTACATGCATAATACCTTGCGTTTCAAACAGGTACATCAGTAATTCGCTGCAAGGAGCAGTCTCATCGTGGTCAGCTGTATATAATCATCATCCACAATAGCAACAACGCCATCATCATCAGCGCACTGATACCAACTCAGGATGGAAGCCCCCGGGCTCTTAACAGCACCTATCCTGCGCCATTTTAAACCACTCGTTTCCCCCGAATTTTCAACGCTCCACCGAGTTTTCTGTCTCTGTTGTTCCACTGGTCGCCCCATTCATACTTACTTCTCATAATCTGAGCTAGGACGTCTTCTGCGCAACCATAGCAAATGCGTGGCACTCACGTGCAAATCTCTAAGTATCACTCGTGTCATCCTCTTCACATGGATCTTTGAGCCGGCCTACGACGGGCGCAAGCTAATTTCGTTTATGTTTGCAGTCTAGTTTATCAAGGAGGTCCTATTGTAAACAGAACTCACAAATATGGCTTCGTAAGCAACTTTGATACTGGCGATGCCACGTTGCTTCTTACGCTTAAAACTGCATAAATTACTTTCTGGTAGTGTATCATTGGGCATTTCTTATATATGGTCGAATCAGTACCTACCATTCGGTCGAAGATAAAGAAGTTACGCGGGACTAAATGTTTTTCTGTGCGAGATTTCATCATGTTCCAGACACTCTTAAACGCATTTCTTCATTCAGCGTTCTTTCTGTAGCCGTATAGGCTGTGATATGTATACTAATCCCAAGATGTATTTCTGGAGAACAGTCCGAATAAGCTTTTTGTTGACTTTTACTGCCACCTCTGTCTCAACGAGCGGAACTTCGCAATCCCTAAAAAGATGATTATATACATATATGTATACAGAAGCTTCTCCGCCGGGTAGCGATTACAGACCCGCATAACGCAGTGCTCAGAACAAATGGCTATCTGCATCGCATCGCGTACGCTTTCTTTCTCTTCCGCTCGTCGCTTGGTTTGAATGAGCAAGTGACTCACAAGGACATCCGGAAGCGTGAGGCCGAAGCCACATATCTCGCCGCCCTATGTACGTCGGCACGACTCGCACGCTGCACAATCATATAGGCCCAAAATAATAAGGGAAGCGGCTGAGAGCGGGAGAATCGGTGACGCAACAGAGTATCCGGCACGCATGTCGAATGATACGCTCTGACTTACGCTTCCCGGTGAGTTCCTGGTGGTTTCCACAACCCTGTGCTATATCGACGGTGGGCATTATGTACTCGCGCACGTGCTCTCTCTCAGGTATATGGAATCTAATACCGTCCATTACTATGGAAATTCTTTTTTACTGAGCTGGCAAATGTCATTTTGCAAAGAACTTGACGTCACAGCTCCGACATTTGAGAGGGTCCTTCTAACCGCGTTGATCATCACCACGAGAAGAGGGAGAAATTAAACTTTAATTCGAGGATTATTAGTGATTATGCATCGTGAAGGCAATGCTGGTGGTTAGGTTGCGCTTATGGCTGTTAGGGTGAGCTTATCAGCTATCTCAGCAACACTGGACGGGAATAAGTGTATCGATGAACCAGAAGCCTCGAGGTGTGTTACCAATGGACCCGCGATGCATAAAAGCAATCTTCACACCGTTCGCCTCGCCCGTAGTTGAACAAAAAAATCAACACCTACAATAGCCTTAAGTATGAAAAGTTGAAGGACGAAATGTATCGCAAACACGCACAGCCAGAAGCGAACAATCTGTATTGATTTTGATTTCAAAGCCTTTCTTGGTTTAGATTAGCCGCTTGCAGATCACAACAGTACATCCGCCGGCAAATTGTAAGCAGAGTGGTAGAATATCTGAGGTATGACAATCAAGATGATACAGAAACAAGAAAAGCAGATGCGAAAATTTCCAAAGCGGCCATGGTATATTGGTTCAGGAACGGTCTAAATGCTGGGACCATCCTGTTTTCAAAAATTTACCCATTCAAGTTGGTTGTCCTTCTCTTTGTGACCCATTTAATATATATATATATATATATATATATATATATAATATATATATATAATATATATATATATATATATATATATATATATTATGTCGCAGCCTGATAAGCTTTGTCAATGAGTGCTCGAAAGAGTTTCATTAGACTGGTGTATCGAATTTTGTGTTGCACCTCCCAAATTAAAAACCTTTTGACTTCCGGATGACAAAGCTCAACAACCGCTGAATTTGAATTAAGTTTCTATTGACTCAATAAAAACTCAACAGGAACTGAATTGAAACTCGAAATGCATTTTCATAAGGGATTGTTGCCGACTAAGCACGTGCTGACTTTTGAATACACGGTGTCGGTATTAGCGGCAGAAGACGAGCCATGTAGCACCAAATGCTTACCAAGACTGCGTGCCGGGAAGAAACTGTAGCTAGTAATCTAAAAGCTGCACGACGAAACGATTGCTTTATGGTGCTCCCGCAGCGGTTCCGCGCTTCTGCCGAGCACATCAGCTGGAAGGTCCATGCACCGTGGACACGAACTACGCCTGATCGATACCCATCAAGTTTGCTAAAGCTCAAGGATGCTGTCTAATATTCAATGAAGGATTACTAGCTGAACATCATTCGTCAAAGGGGAGTAACTGCATATTTGTACCAGCGCAAATGCAATATGTGGAGCAATCGCATGCCCGAAGCACGAGCCTGCCATAAATTATCCACGACGAGACTCCGACAAAGGGGGGGAACCACGGAAGACCATTTTTAGACTCAAAGAAAATTGCCTTCGAGGAATCAGCTCGTTCGCAGCAGAGAGAGAGAGAAAGGGAAAAAATGCATTTGTTAAGTCTCGCGACAACATTAGAGCGCTGCCGTCTTGTGTGTCGGCGGTCATGCCTGAGGCATTTGCTCGCACTCGCCGTACGACTTGCTCCTAACATGGTGTCAGAGAGTGAAAAGAAGGAGCCATAGATAACACTCTCCCTGTCTCGCAAAGCACGTCGCGCTGGCACGCGGTAACAAGAGATGGCGGGAGTCTTTATGCGCACTGTATAATAGACCATTCGTCTCAGCGCGCTCCCATTGAAAGCTGCCGGCTCGCTTCCCTCGCACAAAAAATAATGCGCATACATTTCGATGGAAGAAGCTGAGATTAATCGCATAGGAGGTGCTTTTTGTACCCTTGTAATAAAACAGTTTAAGTAAACAAAACAGGACAACATCAACAAGACTCAAACGCTTCTCAAGGCAAAACGCCCGCGATATTTAGAGGCGAAGCACCTTAGGACCTCGCTTTGTCCGGGGCTTGCGTCCGTGTACACAGTATTGCGCATGCGCTAGGAGCATTGGATTGGATTGGATGGGATTGGATTGAAATGGATTGGAATAAATTGAATTGTATCGGATTGGATTGGATTGGAATTGTATATACTGTACACACGAGTTGCCACTCATTTACACGCGCGAGTACGCAATGCCACGGGTGATTTACGGTAAGAACGATCCCCAGTGCTTCGCCCACTCGTCATGATTCGCTTCGTAAAGATGCGTGAATTTTTTTTAATGCGTAGCATTCTTTGCCGAATACCCTCACAGCCAGGACCGTGTAACGCGCTGCATTTCCGCAATAATGCAGATTTCGGGCAAAGTTTCACCTGTAGTCGTTATAATAGCGTAAATGGAGATGATTGGTAGAACGATATTTTGAAGAATAATAAATAACAAAAATATGAAAAAATACGGAAATGCAAATCTAACGACCTGCATTTCCACAATAATTCATATTTTGCGGAAGTTCCACGTGTAATTGTTATATTAGCGTAATTGATATAATGGGTAGAAAGAAATTTCGAAACATTAAAAAAATAGAGAAAAAATATAAAAAAATTACGGAAAGTGCCGAACCATGTAACTCCCTGCATTTCCACAATAATGCAGATTTCGCGAAAGTTCCAAATGTAATGGTTATAACAGCATAAAGGGAGATAATTGGTCGAACTAAATTTAGACAACTAAACTAAAAAATGAGAAAAGTATTAAGCAATTACGGGAAATGGCAAACCGTATAACGCCCTGCATTTCCACAATAATGCAGACTTCGCGAATGTTCCACTTGAAATCGTTATAATGGCGTAAATGGAGATAATTAGTCGGACAGGATTTAGAAAAACCAAGAAATTCACACTCAAGAGGAGCGGCATAAGAATGCTACTCATTAGCAGATAATTCTCTGAATTTCTGCAGAATTTTTTTCTGCTATGCTATAGTTAGCGGGTACACATACGCCTCCTAAAGAGGTGGGAAGGAGTACTAAGAAGTTTATGTAAGGGCGGACATTGCTGCATCCGTTGCGCATAAGCATCGTGCATCGGCAATAGCTATACCATTCTCCAGGAAAGATGCATCTGTCCTTGCATCCAGCGTGGCATGAAACATGCAGCGTGTAGCTTGGGATGACGTATCACGTCATTACGCGCCGCTATCTTCCATCGATCCCAACTGCAAATTCAAAATGCCACCAGGACTCTCCAAGCGGGTATAGAAGCAATTCTACATCGCATGCGGTTGAATGTCGCATACACGCGCAACTTCCTCTGTAAGATGAAACAAGCTACGTCGCCACTCTGCCCACACTGTGATGTGCGAGAAACCCTGCAGCACCTGCTCTGTGAATGTGCTCGATTCAGTGCTCAAAGAGTGTCTCTCGCAGTATCTTTGGGACTGCCGCTTTCCGTGGACATGCAGCTAAAGGACGTTCTAAAACCATGGGCTTGTCCCAGACGGGCTTTACGGGATACAAAAGCTCTGATAGATCACCTGCAACACACAGGTCTAGACCAGTCGCTGTGAATAACTCGCCGTTTCTGTGCGCATCAAGGTCTTGAACATCATCGCCATCATCTTCATCACGTCATCAACTGGCGTAGCAAGGTAGGCATTTTAGCCTGGCTGACATCGCCAGACTTCATTAGAGATCGTTCTGTCTCTCTCTTTCTTAAATGCGAGCCGGTTGATTTCATATTCACTGTACGAAGCGTACGCCTTGCTGACGATGACATGGCTCCATGCGACGTTAACCCTCAGCGCAAGTCAGATCTTTGCCGGTGGCGCATCTGACACACATCTCAAGTGATGGCCTTCGAGCGCAGCCTGTGCAGTTACACCGTATTGTGTCCCAGGAGGGACACAATAAAGAAAGCCCACTTTTCAACGCGTGCCACGACTTTAAAGCAGACCAAGCGTTCAGTAGAGGGCCTCGACGGGTAAAATTAAGCGGTGGGGCGAGGCGCCGGGTTACTGTCCACCACCGAAATAAATCATCATCATCAGCATCATCATCATCAGCAGCAGCAGCCTGGTTGTGTCAGGGCGAAGGCCTCTCTCAAAGATCTCCGGCTTATCCGTGTGTTTGAGATCTCCGTGTGTTCGAGATTTCGGCGCACGTTAAAGATCCCCAGGTGGTCAAAATTAATCCGGAACCCTCCACTACGGCGCAACTCATCGCCTGTGCAGCGTCGGCGCGTTAAACCTCACAATCAATCAATCAATCAATCAATCAATCAATCAATCAATCAATCAATCAATCAATCAATCAATCAATCAATCAATCAAAGATTTCTGGCCACGTCAATCGAGGGCTAGCTGGGTCCACCCTTTGCCTCAGAATTTTCGTAGCTCATGCCTCCATCGAGTCTTTGGCCGACCCTTATTGCGTTTACGGTCTTCTGGCAGCCACTCCCCTAAATGGATGGCCCATGCGTTGTCCCTCTTGCGCGTTGCGTGACCCATCCATGCCCATTTCCTTCGCTTAATTTGAGATAGAATGCCTCCCACACCAGTTTGGTCTCTAATCCAGACGGCTGTTTTCATGCCCTAACCGTGACCTGTAGCATTCTTCTTACTATAGCTCGTTGCGCCGATCTATGTTTCCTTTCAAGTCGTTTGGTGACCCCCCAAGTATCTGCCCCGTCCGTCATTACTGGAAGAATGCATTGGTTATACACCAGCTTTTGGAGTGACACAGGAAGCTTACTATTCAGGATATCAGAATTCCTTTAAAAAATAGGGCTATCATATTAGTCCATTCTCTGCTTTTCTCGCTCTTTTCTTAGTTCACACTCTTCCTTTTACGCTGCATAGCACATAGTGCAGGGCGCGTTTTGCGATATGCGGCGGGATCAAAAAGACCCAGGACGCGAACAAGTGACGCGTGCTTTTTTTTTTTTTTTTTTTTTTTTGTACCAGCGAGAAGCGGCGCAGACGCGGGTGAAAGGAAGGCGAACGGGAAGAAGTCCGTCTCATTCATACCGTTAACTCTATCGTCGCGGGGAAAAAAAGAAAGAAAACTCAAGTCGGGGGAACGGAGAGAGGAAGCTAAAGCCGCACACGCATCGCGCACGCGGCAACGAGGAAGTTGCCGTCGCCTTTCTGGCCTTCTATAGTTTATCGTCTTTCACCTTCGCGGGGGCTACAGCTTCGTCGAGTAGCTCGTTTTAATACTCTTTCTTGGACGCGCTGCTCGAGTCGCACTGATTCTGTAAGGACGTCGGCGCCTATAGCACGCTGCCAAGTGCTGGCCGCATTACCCGAATACTCAGTACATCCCACTGCGCTGTTTAGGTGGCGCTACAGGGAAGGAGGCCGAACGGCCCCCTGGTTAGTATGTTGAGCAACGCTCATGATGGCGGCGCTTTCGATGTTCTTACCGCATGGGCTCCAGCTTATCACAGGGGTGGCAGATCTGTTATTGCGAAAACCTTAAAACAGCTCGGCGTCGGAGTCATGAAACGGCTCTTAACCCACGTGCTTGCGTTCCAAAGCGAGGTGCGTCCCGTGGCGCGAACTTAAAGGGACCCTGCAACAGTTTCGATAAGCGCATTCACTCTTTCCTTCGCGTCTGAACCACTGATAAAACTATAGTTATCACTAGCACGGTGCGGCGCTGCATGATTTGCTCGTCGCACCAGATACGCCTTCCATTTCTGCTTTGTTTTTGTGGCTTTTGTTTTAAGTTGCTATCGAAAAGCGTTCCTTGCTGCAACTGAAGGAAAACCGGTCAACATCAGCTACATGGCCTTAGTGACGTAATTCGAGCCATCGAAGAACGTCAAGACCGGGAAAGAGGGAAAAATCTTTTGAGCGAGTTTCCAAGTTATCTGATGGGCAAAGAGCAGTAATTTTTGGCTGAGGTACTTCGCGACCGCCCCCTAATCTAAGTACTCGGTGTGTTGTGTTTACGTTCTGCAAGCATTTAAGATTTCAAAAAAAGTTGAAAATTCTGTTGCAGGGTCTCTTTAAAATCGGCGGTGCAAAAGGTGGTCCCCACCTCAGTGCACCGGCGAAGGAACGCAGCTGGACTGACGAACAGACAGGCAGCAAAATCCACTTCGTCGTCAATTCTCCCAATACATACGGCAGGTAGAAAGAGCAGCGGCGCAACGCGTAGGAGGCAGATCGAAGCCACTCAAAAGCGCTGAGGTGGAAGCGGATCGCGAAGCAAAGCGTCTCAAGCAGTGAGAGGACCAACGCAAGGCGGAAGAAAAGCGCCAATGCTTCCGAATTCGCAACCCGCCAAAAGTGCTTGGTTGTCCTTGCATAATTTTACGCGCTTAATTTGGGGAAAAAACTAATTTGGTGCGCGGATTAGTTTAAAGCATCAGGGAAACGGCATCAGCAGTGACAGGGCTCTCTCGCTATCATGTGCACCGGTGGTCATATGAAGCAGAGTTTGAGCTGAGCGCTTTTTCCTCAATCTAACAAGTTTTATGATAAAGAGCCTGCAGCCACCATTCACCAGTTGGAAAAGAAAGCAGACGCACTGAGCTATTATTGTACAATCGATGCGTTGAGGGCCCTGTGAAGCACCGGAAGCAGCTGTATCGGGATTCTGCGCATTCTCCTAGATTAGCAGCAGTTTTAAAACACAAAGAATTGGCCGCGTATCTGCTCCTTTCGTCGCAAATGTCGACGAAAGACGACAGTCTTTGTCGACATTTGCCAAGTAAATGCCCCCCTTCGCTTTCCCGCTCACCTCTCATGTCGTTCATCTTGCGTTGCGCTCCTCCCAAGGTAAACACGCTAAAGGTTTGCTCAACTCAATTTAAATTTACCGCGTTCCACTGCTCCAGGCCGGGTGCCTCGATGCCAGCGCTGCCGTACGGCGGAGACGCGCGTGAATCGAGGCGCCCTACTTCAACGTTTATACAACCACGTTGCCCTACTCCACGTGCGTTCCAAGCAGAACGTGGAACCTACCTAATGGAACCTTTCGTAACTGTTGCCGCTCGAATTTTTAAAACGCCGCCAGAAGCTATGATGGCGCGGGCGAGCAGGCGACAGTGTGATTTTTTTTTTTTTCTGCAGTAGATGTAGTATATCATTTCGCGAAAATCAATTATCTATGAATTTTTTTATAAAGAAACATTGTAAATATCAATTATGTTTTCATTTTTCCTCATATTTGCGTAATGTATTGTTCTTGTTCAACAATGTTGACAAGTATGAACATTGACGCAGGACTTAGTTTAGATTAAGGCTACTGCGCAGACTTCGTTTCACTTTGGCCGGGTGGCTGAATCGAGTCACAGACAGGCAGACAGACAGACATACAGACCGACCAAAATTTCTGGGTTTAAGTAGCCCAAGAAAGACTATCGTGTTTGAAAGAGCTTTAATTAGCATGCGTTTGCTTTTCGTACCGCTCAGCGGTAGGCAGCAGCGAGCGAAGGATGTGCAAATGCGATGCTAAAACAGAGCAGACCACACAGCGGGAAAATCGCGGGTGCGTGACGGGTGAAGTCAAGGCAGTACCTGTTTCACGTCTTTATATTGCTTTCCCGTAGCCCAGATTTTGCTGGCATGTATTTCTTTACCTTGGTTTTTTTTTTTTTTTTAACCTGCGAGTAGACTCTTTTGCATTATGGAGAGGTCAGAATACAGAATATTGTTCTACATCACGCACTAAATTATTTCCCCTTCCCCAACGGGGCATTCATGCCCCTCTGATAATAAAGGCACTCCTCCTCCTTCTCTTCAACAATACTTTTTTTCAAATGTTTTTGTTACTTGATTCCCATGGTATTCACGCTTTTTTTCCTCACACCGTATAGCAAATAAGTGACGATGGTTTTATTTTTCGTTCGGCGACGTTTTATTTTTTACCCGAATTGGCGAGCGATATTCATTTCGTGCGAAACTCGTCGTTGTCAGGCCTACTGAGATAATAATCCGCGCGCTTCATGCATGCATTGCATCGGGTTTTATTAGTGTCCAGTTCTGCTCGATTTCACCTAAAGGTGGCATCACATGCAAAGTGCTTCTACTTATCTTTGCAAGCCTTGGGGTAAGGGCTATCCTATCTTGAATCAAAAAGGAACAGTCAACATTGTTCACAGAGCCGCTCGCTTTTTGAAATACTTTTTAATGCAAACCTAACTAGAAACAAAAAAGAACATTTGGCAGCAAATTCAACGAATATTTTTAGAGGACGAAAGGCCAAAATTTTGTCCGCATATACATCTATTCAGCGGCCCGGATCTATACAGGCATGGTTTTCCCCTCAATTTAGATCCACTTGTGCATAAATACACGCATAAAGTTTTAAAAGAACATGCACTTTGTTGATTTCGCAGCCGACTGATTATTTCGATAGTTCGGGTTTATGGATCGCGGCTCAGTTTTAACTTATCCATGTTATGTTTAACGCGATAGGTCACCTACATTACATGTATTGTCCAATATTTTGAAATCTACAGAGCACGCATATCAGCTCATGTACTTTTTTTTGCCTGTGTTCTTTTAGGGGTGGGGCTGGGGCTGTTGGCATCTCCCGTCGTCGCCGTCGTCGTCGTAACCATCGTTTCATGTAGTCACGGTACTAAAACAGCGGGGAAACTCGTTTACGCCTCGCGCTAAAACGTAACGCGTTCTAAAAAAACACCGGGACACTCGTTTTCCAACGCCTCGCGCTAGAGAACTTCGTGCTTCAAAGCCACGACACTTTTACAGCAAAGCTGTATGCCTCCACCTCCCAACGGTTTCACCTCCGTTGGCAAAACGCCAAGGTGCCAAGAATACACTTATACACTGCATGCTTCGCCCTTTCCCAGGTTTCACGTTAGTGGAGATGGCCCTTTTTTTTAACCGCTGATGTATGTGTACACAGGGATCCATAGCTGCTACGCCTTAACAATTAGTTTGATCTCTCAGGACAGTGTAGATCGCGGCCTCATAAAGCTTCACATTCACATACATGTTCCTGGAAATGTGTGCCTCTCCAACTACTTTGAGGACCCATATAGTAGTAGGGGCTCTGAGCGCTGCTGTAAGAAAGGGGACCGATTAGCGCACTTAGTGAAATACTGAGTGCGGCTCTGCGCAACGCAGCTTTTGGGTGTTAACAAAATAACGTTGGAGAAGCGAATGCCCTTGACCAGCTGCAGCGGAACATGTTCGGCTGTGCTGACAACACGCCACCCATTGTGCCCGCTTTCTCTGCAATTGACCCTGACTGAGACGACAAACGTTGTTCTCAACAAACGTGAAGCACGCAAGGCAACCGGTTGAGTGCGTGGCAGAATTAAGGCCTCTTTGTTAATTGGGCTATAACAACGCCAACAAGTGCTACGATTACACACTTATAGGCTAGGCTGCGGCGGCGCTGTCAGCTGTATACTATCCGCATCCGCTTGATGCATCGGCCGCCGCAGGAGCACCTGTTTCCAGCTATGTCCAGGTATTAGGCTTTTATTGTTAATGGGGCAAACATCATCAACCGTGCCCTGATTGCGACGTTTTTTCTATATAGGCTAGGCTGCGTCGACAGTGCAAGCGCTACGTGTTATCCATGTCCGCTTGTTACATCATCCGCCGCCGAAGCACCTCTTTCCAGCTATATCCAGCGGTGACAAAGGTGACAAGGTTCAATGTTGTTCGAATGGTTCTGTAGCAAGCCATCAACAAAACCAAAAAGGAATTTGCGAGCCCCGGACGAATGTACGCTCCCAACATCAACCCGCTCGACATCGTAGCGCGCGGACGTTTGCTGTGCGGTTTACGGCACAGAAACGAGTCCTCTGGTTCGGAGTTCTATTTGACTAGAAAAGCCAATCTTACACCCCGGCTATGCTAGGGTCCGAATGTCATTTAAACTAAATGTCATTTGACTCAAATCGGGTACTTCGAATGCCATTTAGAATCCGCCGTGCTCCACTGCAATTTCGATGGCATTTGAGAGCTTTAACAATCGCTCGCCGTGCTGCATGGCGCTGCTGCTGTCGAGTTCTGTTTTTACACAATAATGCAACAATCAAATTTAGCGGCAGTCTTTTGCATTAAAATGATATCGTATCATCAATAACGCAAGCTTTGACACGGTTTTTCTTTAATTCTGAATCGCAGTCAAGGTTTTTTGTGCTGTCTGGCCACACTGGTTTATCGCTTGCTCGCAGTGGTGCTGAGAGTATGGAATTATTACATCTTGAAATCGCGATTTAAGCGATCGCGAGAAGGGAACGAAGTACCACAATTAAGTATATTTTGTTTGTTTTAAGCGCGCCCGTAATGTATTTGTTTATGCTGACTTGGAACGCTGTGCGCGAGAGTCCTAGAAATGGCATTTGAGAGCCCCAAATGTCTCTCTGGGTGCTCATTTGGCTCGAATGTCATTTGAGCCGAATGGAATTTCAAAGCCCAGCGGAGCAGCACAACTTTGCATTTGAGTCAAATGACATTGGTTCAAATGACATTCGGACGCTAGTGTAGCAAGGGTATTAGTGTTATTTTAACCATTATGATACCGATTAAGTCTGCTAAACGTGTTCTTTTTTTAACATTAAAATTTGGCAGAGCGCTTGACGTGTCGACACATTGTTAGCAGTCGAATAAGCAGTCTGGAATTTTAGGGATCAATATATAGAGGCTAGACGCGCTCCCACAAGCCACGAATTTATAAGGGACTGAGGTTTATTATCTCTAAGGTACGCTAGAAAGGAGTCGTGGTATGAGGAAGAATGTTCAGGAACGACAATTTCAAACGCTCTAAATATAATTCAGCACTTTGTTCTTACGCCTGTGTGGGCATACTTGTCTATCAGATACATCACGTCTTTCAATCGGAAGTGTCTAAACACTACGAACATGATAAATTTGGCAAGCCAGGACGCAGGAGACGACTACGTTGAAAACAGCAAACACGTCCGTGCTAGCCGCATTTTTTTCCCCAACCTGAATCTCTCGACCTCAAGCCCGACACAGGTAGATGGGACGAGTTATAAACCACTGTGCCTCGGTAACCTGTCACTAAAATCAATTTTCCACCAACGTATGTCACGGGTAACACGTATGCATTGGCCGATTCACAGAAAGGGGTGGGGGTCCGGATGTCCTGACCCACCCCCCTTAATTTTTGAATTTATACCCCGAAAAAGATGACCTCTCAGGTCGTGGAAAAAAGCCTAGTTGATTTTTTTTTCTTTTCTATTTGTTGTATTTGTGGTTTTCCGAAATTTAAGTGAACAAAAAGAGCTACGAATCTCCTCCTTATCAACACCAACACCATCGTTACATCGTTATCATCATCATTACTGATAGAAGCTGACTCCCCCCCCCCCCCCTCAGGAAAAACTTGAATCCACCCCTGCACGTATGGTAAACAAGTGATTTCACCTGTAATACGCCTCCCGATTTCGGCCCTATATAGTACACAAAAGCGAAACACAGCCGAAGTGCGAAGAATGTTAGGTTAAATGATTTCATTCTCAAAAGTTTGCTGTGTGCAAGGCAGTGTTGTTAGCGCCGCTCAAAATTGATTGAGCACGCTTTCACACACATAAAAAAAAAACGAGCATACATTCCTGCGTGTGACTGTGAGCTCAATCGACATTGAGTTCACACAGCCCGCGCTTGTCCTGTCCGTTCCACCTGGCGTTTCCGGCGGCCCCTCCGCCTTTGGCGCTGTTGTTCAAACAAGGCTGAGTAGCATTTCATAACACCGGTTTGTGCAGCGTACCGTCTCGAATGACGCCGAGATTAGCTTTGAAATGTCACGTTTTCGTCATACGGGGCGCAACTTGAAACCTGAATGCGTGCGCACACGAGTGACAATACGGAGCGGACCCGACGACATCTTCCTGTTTTCTTGCAGCCCCTGTCACAAAAACGGCTCGCGCAACGTCGTCGCCGTCTGGCCGGCAGTGTGTGGCGGTGACAGCGGCAGCACGTGGGCCTCCGCCCGCGGCCAGCCCCGATCGAAGAGCACGGAGAAAAGAAGACCAGACGGGGCGAGCCCGTGTCCGGTGCTTCCCGGCGGCCCCTCCGCGCCTTGCCCGGAGCCATCAATGTTGTATGCAGTGGGAGAGGGAAGGCAAGGCCACGCGTGCCTCAAGACGTCGTTGAGCGCGCGACGATTGCGTGTAGAGCAGCGTCGATTGGCGCGGCCAGCAAAAGGCCAGCTCCGGCCGCCACCTTCCTCTCAATGAGCATCGCGTTGCTCGAAGCACCACCCGGACATTCAACGCCGTGCCGGAGGTCAGGAAAGGTCCCTCGAGGTGTACGCGTGGCATGACACGGGAGACAGTCGGCGTGCCCCGCTGCCTCGGCTTAAGTGCGAACACGTGTTTGTTGCGCCAATGGTAATTTGTACGTAGTGCCGCAAAAAGGGGGCAGGCGCGCAACAGAGGGAGAACTGCAGCGCGAGATGCTGTGAGGAACAGTTATATTGGGGGCTTCGTTGCAAATAAGGAACACGTGCAGGAAATGGTGGGCCATGGTTTAGGTGGTGTTGTTGTTGTTGTTACTTATTTATTTAAACCTATTAATTATTGATTTTATGTTGTGGGCTCTTTTGTCTGATTTATGATGTAACGAGGCTGGAATTTCAAAATGAGCTGCATTCGGCTTTTCTAGATTGTAACTCAACTCGTGCTTTTACACAGGGACCGTATGAACGCCGAGAATGACTGCGCCTGTTCATGCTGGTATGAAAATGGTAAAACAGATTACCTGCATCACACGTTGAGGACGCTAACTTTAATGTTTTCTCAGGCTGCTTGCGTGTTAATTTTATCGAAAAATATCTGAGTAAAGTTTGCTTTCGATTTCCTCGCCCAAGGTGTAGATCCGCTGGTACCGTCGTCAACCACTGAGGTTCAGACGAGGGGCCCGCAGATGCGGCCGTAGATCTGTTGAGCCGCCAGAGGCTGGCGTCGAGTAGTCGAAGGGTTCGATGGTTGATGGTCTCCGGCAACAACGAGACGAAGGCTTGAGTTCGGTAGAACTCTAATTTTGTAGGCAGAACTTATTTACAAACTAAATTTACGGTATATACATAAAATGGGGCAACTAGTTACAACTCTCGGCGTAGCCGAGGGTACGAGTACCTGCAAACGAGAATGGACCCAAGTGGTGGATCTTATAGTTGGTGACAGCTTAACTCTGCAGCGGCTTTTTCGACATCAAAGAGATTTTGTGTTCATCCTCAACCAATGGCGTCTTACCGTTTGTGTGACGTCTGCGACTTACGTTTGAGAGGAGAACTACTTCCAATATGTCCGCGCTCGCTTGCCGACCGCTGCTGCGTCGCCCAGCGACAACAAGGCTGCCGAGAACCAACACCTCTGAATGCGATTTGTGTTACGAATGTGCTGTAGTGCACCAAGAAGCCGCGTATCGTCGTCTGTCCCGTGTGTGTCTTGCCGCGTCATGGTTTGTGCTGGAGGAAATCGTGGTGGGCCGTTTTTATGCGGAACGTCGTCACCGAACTCAATCTGATAACATCGAAGCGTCGAAGCTGCATCTGTTGCTGGAGTGATTGTAGAAATTGTGTCGGTGTGACGCAACCTCTATGAGGAAATCATCCGATTTCCTTTCGGATACGGCAGTAGCGGTGACAAGTTGCAAGCGTTCTCGTTTCCTGCGGACATAGGCTGCACCCGATGTTGAGCGTAGGCCTACGTGGTGTCCTTCTGGCCCGAAGCAGATTGTGCAAACGTGTGTGGCGTGTTTTTTGGCCGGATACGGCCGCTCGTACTGCTTCTCGCGTTATTAACTCGATTGTCAAATCTTACAACGTAAGGTATTTTTCCTTACTGATTCGCGTTTCTCTGGCTTGTCGGTGTACGGACGAAGCGGCGGTGTGGCGTGTTTCTTTCTTTTTTTTTTTAGCGTATTGCGAGCCCTTGCAATGCTGTTCCTCGTGTTTATAGGGTTGGAGAGCGCTCCTGCTGGCGCTCCCGTTCACGTGATGTCAAATGGATATCCGGGCTGACATCAGTGGATGACATCAGATCGCAAAGCCCGGATTGGTTCGCTCCATTTTTTTTCTTGCTTCTCGCAGGACAAAACACGCTTAAAAATACTTTCCTTTGTTTGTTTGTTTTTGCTAAGTGTAAAGGTGTTATTTATACACCTATTTACACCCTTAAGGGTCTAAATCATTTTAGAGTATACGAGTAAAGGAATAGCTTGAATGCGACAAATAAGTAAATAACTTCGAATTTTCCAGATTACAAACAGCACGTGACAAACACTAAAACAAATTGTAAATTAACTAGTGTTCAATTACTTAGTCATATTGCAGCTGCGCCTGTATCAGACTCTTTAAAAAATCTCCTTGTGTCTCTTTTATCACAATCTTAATTCTTGAATGACCAATCGCTTCGCCAGAGTCAAAAGTGGGATCTGCCCTGTGACGTCAGGCAATGCAAAAGGGTTGAAAGTTGGGCGAGTTGGTAATGATGCAGCACTGCATCATTATGGTAATGAGGACAGCGCTGTGCTTGTGCTGTCTTCATGCGTTCTTGTCTCCGTTAATTTGCACGCAGTTTTTTTTTTTTAGATGCGTCAAGCAATGCAAAACGTCATTATTTCATAGCGCGATGTAAATCGATCAATCAGTTCATTTCACTGTGCAAACCGCATTTTTCGAGTCATAACTTGAGCTTGGCATCGTCGTTAACCTACTTCGCCGCTTTGATCGCAGTCACCGGTCTTTTGGGTGCAGTACGTAGATACAAATTCGCCAGAAGTTTGTTGAGTGCACCAATACCACGACCGCTCCACTTGAACTACATAGTACGGCTGGGAGGACAATTACGCGTATCCTTCCTTACCTCTCGTTTTCTTCGCGGTGCTTTCCTGTTGGAATGGCTCGTGCGGCGCATTCTTCCTGCACACACAACGGCTTCGAGTAGGACACCAGTGCGCGTACGTAGAGGAAACAGAAACAAGAAACACCGAGGCGTAAAAAGGCCAAGAGCCCTTTGGCGCTCAGGGAAACGACGGGCCGCACGGTCGGTACGAATGACCGGTGCGTGCGCCTGCAGGCTTTACGGCTGCGTTCACTCAAAGCAGCTCGCCTCAAACGCGCTAAAAAGGCGCGTCGCACAGCTGCGGCCTTTGCGCGGTTCAAAATCACGCGAGTCATTTCAAGCGCCATTCACGGTGACCTTGCTCTGACACTCTTAGTTTAAGGAGAGTAAAAAGTGCGCGGTGAAGGCATTGATCCGCTGTTTGATGGGCTTTCCCAGGACCATTGCCAATTAGAGTGCAATTACTGCTAGAGAAGCTATAAGCGGCATCCGCTAGCACAGCTGTGAGCTGGCTTCTTAAGTGGTATTTGGCTTCCGATTTTTACTGCCAAGCAGTATAGATGGTATTCACTAAAAAGTTTAGCTGTCAATTTCTTCACTTGGGAACACTGGAAACGGCCACAGACATGGCCGAAGCGCCACAGACATGGCGCGGCTTGTGCCACTGCGGCCGCACGCCGCAGAAGAAAAAAAATCCCGGCGTGCGTCGTCTGCTCCGTTTCAACCCTATTCTCAACGGTGGTGTCAACAGAGGTGTTATTAATCGCGCTCACATTGGACTCGAGGCATTACTTTGCGTTCGGTGGGGTAGAGTCAGTAACGTCCAACACACATCTTGGGCTTAACACGGACAAGTACCGCCATCCCGCGAAGCCCGACGTAACCAAGACGGCGCACTCACATGGTTGCCTGCATGCGTGTATCGCCAGTGAATGCAACCTATACTTCTAACCAGCCAAGGAAATTTTCCTGTCCGCGTCAGCAGGAAACTCCCAGGCTACTACTGGCTACTGGCTACACCCAGACTACACATACATACTGGCACCGCCAGGGTGCCAACCTGGGCCTGAAAAGAAGCGGAGCGAGAGCTCGTCATCTTGCCGACTAAGCTACACCAGAGTCCCTCATTGAGTGACTCTGGCTACGCCCACATGTGGAGACGGGGCGACAAACGGTTGTTTGGATTCGGCGTCTGGGAAAGGGGAAGGCGCTTTTTGGAGGCGACACATGAAACAAGAGTAAGGGGGAGGAAGTGAGAGACCATTCAAAAGACGCTGCTCTCCGTTTTCTTTCTGCCGACGCGGCTGCGTTAGAGACTCCGCCCCCGCGAATCCCACGTAACGGCTGGCAGAGTCTCTGGCATCACTCTTTGTAGAGCCACGTGTGTATCCAGCTGGCGCTGCATGGGTAATCGTTGTGGGTGTATTTTACACCTTCCCAGTCCAACCGCCTTCATAGCGTGGATTGGAGCCAAGTTATTTTTTTGGTTTTCTTGTTTTTCGGAGAATCGTTGAATGAAGAGAATAGTTCTTGGTTCGTGTCGGTTTTGTGTCGGCACGATTGGCGCTACGTCGCGATTAGGCGGGGATGGAAACAGTCCTTTTCGCCAATTGTTGTCATTAATTCACGCTGTAAGAAGTGTATTTATTCGCGCGATTAACCCGACTGTATACGTGAACGAGATCCACAAATGGGTTCATTCGTTATGCATGTTGGCTGTGACTTTTGTCCTCCGTCTTTTAAGCGGGTTGATTAGCCGTGAATAAAAGCGTGGCGTTATTGAAAACGAGTCGCCACCCGAGATTTGTGGACGGTATTGTTTTGTTCAGGGAGTCTGAAAAACCTTTCCAAACATTTCCCAGGAATTGAGCTTCTGAAAGCTCCGTCGTAAGGTTGAACATGCATTCAAAGCAATCGAAAGTTAAACATACACGTAGAAAACATGCCGTTTAACATATAGGTAATGGAATTCTTGAAGGTGAGGATGGGCATAATTGCCTCGGACAAGTTGCCATGCCGTTCCAAACAACGGAAAATTAATTCGTGGCCTAAAATGGACTGGGTTACATTCCGCAACTGCTCTCGAGTAATGAGCAGCAGGTTAAGCGTGTCGTTGAAAATAGCAGTGTACTACCAATGCTGTTAGTGATGACTTCGGGGCAGGAACTTGGCTCCTTACAAAACACTCTTGAAATAAATCTTAGGTGAGCCCCACGGAAGTTGATGAAATATGGATGATAGGAGTAACAAAAATAGATATGAAACGGCCGCCTCGAATTATGTGACTCGAGTAGAACACATCCAAGGTCAAGTGAAGAGATAAAAGTAGAGTTGTACCGGACATACAAGGCTGAAAACTGCTATAGCATACAAGGCTGAAAACTGCTATGGCCGAAAACTGATAACTATGTTACCCGTTCGGATACCATGGTCACCACCTTGAGGCGGGACTAAATGCAGGAGAAAGAAATCAACTCAGTAGAGGGGTGAAATAAGAAAGTTTGGGGGCCAATGAATGGATTCAGACATCACAGTACAGAATGAATTCAGACATCACAATGGATTCAGACATCACGGACATCATAGTTAGAAGTACATGATGGAAAGGGGAAGAGAGGGTGGAAGAGAGGTGCTACCAGGGCTGATGCTAATGATGATGATGAATCACCGCCGAGAGGCCGCGGGTAGATAAAGGGCTCTACTTGGCGTAGAAATATATGTGAAAAACTAATATAAGATTGCATCGGGCAGTTCCCGGTGATTCCGGGACCGATACTCGGAGAGAGTTATTGGTCCCACCATACTCACATGTGCTGGGAATTTTATAGAGATTTGAGATTTTGTGTAAGCCTTTCTTTTCTTTTTTTTGCAACAAGTCGCAGCAGACAGGCCACCAACGTGATAATAGGTGTGTCGAGATGCGTTCTCCATTTTGAGTCCATGTGCCCTGTGAGCTGTTCTGGAACAGCGATCACTTTAAAGTCGGCTTCATATCAAAACACAGATGCATTGCTGGGAATAAAATTTTCACGGCAATAAAATCGGTCTTATATCAAAATTTGGAGGCCCTAGGGCCTTTTGATTATTTTATGAGATTTTTTTTTTGTTCGTCGAAAATTGTTGGTCTACGCTCAGTTTGTCGCCAGAAGATCAGCGGAACCCTCGCCACACACAGCTTCGCTGTAAAAGAAGCCGCCTTGTATACACGGGCAAACAAGTGCCGTATAAAAAAAAACTTCCGCTGTCTGTGCCATTTCAAAAAGTCACCATGGGTAGGATATACAGTTTGAAGAATTGGTACGTCAAAACGATAACGAGAAAAACGGCGAAAGGAGAGAGAAGCCTTGACATATCCAAAAGAAAATATGCTGTGAGACCATAAAAAATGCATTGAATTTAGATGGGATAAAAAATACCATCATTTCCACTCCGGACATATATTTGTCACCCTCTTGCAACCGCTCGTTCGGACTCTCTGACGTTCCATTGTAAGCCACGCAAGTGAAAAGCGCAGCTTTATACATGCATCGTAACGGACCATCAATCAAACCACCCGTTATTATATACACGTTTTTATGTCAGACAAGCAGAGCCCAGTCGGCTCCTTTCTGGACTGTTAAGAGCATGCGCAGATGATTTGCGAAGTCACTTTAGTAGCGCATTTTTATGCGCACGCGTGAGACAGCCCGAAATTGCGGTTTCCGAATGGATTTGATTGCAAAGGTGTATAGAAGCGCGTGAAATGTCTAGTTTACGCGAAATGTGAGTCAGCAAGATGTGGTCTCACCAAAAAAACTTAAAATTACCGTTCAACACGGGCGACGCGTCATGAGCGACAAATAAAAAATGAAGGAAGCTCACACGAGTAAGTCTGGAAGGTATACCGAAGCTGTGAGCAACCTTCACGACCATCATGACTGTTTAAGTCCACGATAGCAGCCGATTTACTTCTTCTTCGCTGCCGCAACGACCTTTACTCTATGATTGTTGCTGTAATACCCGTGCCACACGTGCACGAAAAATGACATTAAGTGCTTAAGGCCTTAAGAAACCGAATGACTATTTCGGTGTTCCGTTCTACACGCCAAAACGTAAAGGCATTAAAAGTGTTACGCATGATGGTGATAATCACCAAAACTGAGAAATGCACTCATAGTTTAGTAGTATTTAAAGCGGAGAAAAACTTTTTGGAAGGGTTAAAAATGTTTTGTGTGTGTGTGTGTGTGTGTGTGTGTGTGTGTGTGTGTGTGTGTGTGTGTGTGTGTGTGTGTGTGGTGAGTGCGGCGTGGCGTGCGTGGCGTGCGTGTGTGTGTGTGTGTGGGTTGGCGTGCGTGCGTGCCGTGCGTGTGGTGTGTGTGGTGGTGGTGTGTGTGTGTGTGTGTGTGTGTGTGTGTGTGTGTGTGTGGTGTGTGTGTGTGTGTGTGTGTGTGTGTGTGTGTGTGTGTGTGTGTGTGTGTGTGTGTGTGTGTGTGTGTGTGTGTGTGTGTGTGTGTGTGTGTGTGTGTGTGTGTGTGTGTGTGTGTGTGAAAGAAAAAGAGTGCTTTCTAAACAATGGTGTGAGCCGTTTCAAAAAGTGGCTTCAGCAGTTCCGTCACCTGCCAGCGCTAGCCAAATCCTTCATATTCAAAACAAGTTACATGAAGTTCTGCCTTTTGCGGCTGTTTTAGTGAACTTCGTCTTCTTCAGAACTTCGCCACGAAGAGGGCACAAAAAAAAAACATCACGCACCTCCACGAAGTGAATCATGACGAGTGGGCGAAGCACTGGGGATCGTTCTTACCGTAAATCACCCGTGGCATTGCCCACTCCCGCATGTAAATGAGTAACAACGCGTGTGTACAGTATTATACGATTCCCATCCAATCCAATCCGATACAATTCAATTTAATCCAATCCAATCCAATCCAATACTCCTCGCGCATGCGTAGCACTGTGTACACGGACGCCAAGGGACAAGCTACGGACAAAGCGGGGTCCTAAGGTGCTTCGCCCCTAAAATCATCTTATTTTGAAGTAGCTACGTTTCCGTGTCCACACTGGTGCTGAGAGTTTCATTGGTTTCCTTTGGTGCTCATCACGTTCGAGAATAGGCATATTTAAGGCGTTCGTGAGGGCGAATGAGTTGTGCGGAGCTCCTTAAACCAAAAATGACATTAGAGCGAATGACATTAGATTTTTACGTGCAGCATCGAACTAATGGCATTAAAACTTAAGGCATTGAGCACTTAATGTCATTTTTCGTGTACGTGTGGCACGGGTATAAGTGTGAGCTTTTTTTTTGATGTTTAATCATTGGACATCACCTTGGAGGGGTGTATGCTATGACGTGTCTTTTTCGTTCCGGGCAAGTGTTGCCCCGATTACGGCAAGCGCGAGTTTTTTTTTTTTTTTTTTTTTTTCCAATCTTGTTCGATCTACCTGAGTGAATATGCTTGGCTTGGCAATGATGCGCCGGAAACGCTAGGAGGTAACCGTGAGGAACACATCGACGTGCGCGCGCTCGCCAATTTCTCGGTATTTTTAACTGCAGACAGGAAAAATTACGATTTGCTAAGCAGCTTCGTTGCTAAAAAAGTATGACGTAAGCATCGGTATCTTTAAAGGGGCCGTGAAGACAAAATACAAGTTTGCCTCCTTAAAATACTGTTTTCTCCAGATAATAATGATGCCATTTGTACCGCAAACTTCAGTCAAATACCTGAGATATTAAAGCAAACATATGAAGCAGTGGTGACTCCGCAGCCACTTTCCAGCGGTTTTTCTATGACGTCACAGAATCTTGTTTGTACTATTGGCTGCCGCCCATAGAGTTTCATACTAATATATACGAGAGGGAAATCTGGCGCTGCAGTCGCGGGCAGCCGTGGGCGGCGCCATTCCAGCTAGCGACGTTCCTCGCTTACTTGACATGGCTAACCACATGGCTTCTTTTTTGTCTCGAAGCCGAAATGAACAAAAAAGGGTAACATTTTTTTCTTGTTCATCTTGCATGAAGCTGCGAAATAATCCCTGAAAAAGAAATCTTTCTGGAGCTTTATTTTATAATAACAAAACAAATTCGATTAATATTCTGTAGTAACATTGTTGCTTTTTGGCAGCCAAAGCCAAGTTTTCAGCCTGTTGTTGAGTCATGCCAAGGACAAGTAGAACGTCCCTGCCGGACATGATGAACGCTCGCTGAAGCGCGCCTCCCCTAGGCAGTGGCGCCAGATTTCCCTCTAGTAAGTATTAGTATGAAACTCTATGCTGCCGCCGGCCTAAGCAACCGCCGAGAAGCCTTAATGGGCGACTGCAGGCGAGCCTCTGGTTGCGTTTGAATGCTAACGTGCTTGAATGCTACCGTGCAGTTAACACATTTATAATTATGTTTTAGTGCTGGCCCACATTAGGTCACACATGCCCATAACATTTCACTGTAGCCGCTAAATTTGAAAGTTTTTTAACACTAAAGTGTTCTATTCCGGGATTCACGAAGATTTCACTGACGTCATATCCGTCACGAAAATGACGCCAGTACAACGAAGCAAGCTGCCTGTAAAGGGTGCACCCCTGCACACAGGGTATTCTTGCGGAGAAGCAACCTTATGTGCTAAAGACTACGTGTTACTTAAGTTTGTTCGTTTTCGGGTTTTACATTTTAACACGAAAGTGTTTTATGCCGGGGTGCACCAAGATTTCGCTGACGTCATATCCGTCACAGAAATGACGCCAGTACACCTTTGCCGAAGCGACCCGCCAGCAGGACGTCGCTCGCCAAGCACACCCACAAGACAGCCGCCGACCCGCAAATCATCAGGTGCAGATTTCGCTGCACCTTTCACTTTCGTGTTTTACCGATTCCTATGAGAGAGGAATCAACCACAGTTCTTTCCATGTTTCTTGCATTTTTTTTTTGTTAAATAAAGTTCTTTCATGGCTGAAATGAAGCTGAGTGAGTTACCAAATGCTAGTTCTTTCAAACTCAACAAAGTTGTGGTTTGTCGTCATGGCCCCTTCATTTGCGTTGTTGGCTTTGATGTTCGGTATTTTTGTTAATTCACCTTGTTAATTTTTTAGCCGGCAGCAAGTGCTTGACGTGCCATCTTTCTTTTCGGTGTTCTCCTTTCCGCTGTGGTTACTCATATAACATGGTTGCACGCGCGCCGACGCCGACGCCGACGCCTGCAATGTGAATAATCGGTTCTCACGCGTTGAGTTACGGTCACCTTGTCGCCGTACGTCAATGTTGGCAGCGCCGCCAGCCGCCCGAGTTCCTGGACGCGCATTAAGCGCATTGTGTTGGTCTAGCCGGCCTTCCACGCCAGGATGCACGGTTTCGTCGGCGTAGCGTTACAGTTTATACCAGCAACTTGACCCTACGGGGAAAGGGTGGGGGGATATGTTCAATTGCGGCTATGCACAGCGTCCACTCCTTTGCATCGCAATGCGTCGTGAGACGAGTGTAAGTCAGTCGACGTCGCGGACCTTTAATGAGTTTTGCTTTGTACAACTCGTAGGTTTAAAGCCATACAGACTCACATATAGACCTTACGGACGCCATAACTTGACTTCGCAACAATGATTTGGCATGAATGGTTTTTCTTTTACTCGTCTAAATAAAGTTTATTCACTCACTTACTCACTCACGAAGCTGATTGATTATTATGGTCATCCTAGTGGTAATGGGGCATCGAAGAGTTCATTTCTACCGCAAGCAAGTATTCTCGTAGACATTATCGAGTCATAAAATTATTCATCCGTGGTCATCGAGGAGACGTAGGATACCTTTTTGGGTTTGTTCCCTTTATGCGCCTAAGCTAGGCGCACAATATAGTGGAGGGCTGCGGATAAATAACGACCACGTGGTCATCTCAACGTGCGCGGAAATCTCGACACAGGGGCGTTTTGTAGCGTGAGCTACACTGGCCGATGTTGAGCAGTTTCGCGTGGCTTCTGGAGAGCCGTGCTGCGCATGCGCGAGGAGCAGTAACGTAACGTCTTACGGAGCACAGCTGGCGTGCCGGAGCCATTGCCGCCGCGCATGCTGCCGCGACTGGACTGGACTGGACTGGATGGATTAGATTGGATTGGATTGGATTGGACTGAATTGAATTGAATTGAATTGAATTGAATTGGACTGGACTGGATTTAATTGGATTGGGCTGGATTAGATTCGATTGGATTGGATGGGAAATCGCTTTAGCAGCAGTAAGCATGATAATCAGCTAATCCTAAACAACCAGAAAACCTAAGAATAACCAGCTGAACCTTAGCACACGCTACGTATATCCTGGCATAGCCGAGCTAAGCCACTGCTAATTTTTCTTCGGAGGGGGGGGGGGGGGGGGAGGCATCTGTTAAAAATGCAAAGGCCGCCGTCACCAGGATCTAACCGGCGTGCCTGTACTCATCAGCGCAACGCTCTAACTTTGAGCCTCCGCTTTTTTTTTTTTCTTTATGGCCAGTTTCACACATCATCCCAAAACAACGGCACATAAAATAAAAGCGCTGGCTTTACTTAAGCCAGCGTAACATGTCTAAAAATGGACATGAACAATACCTTTTCGTATTCATGCATAAATTCGAGAGTACATTGTTGAAATTTCCAACATTTCTACAATAGGAGGTCTGAGCCACTGCGGTGGGTCCGCAGTACAATCGAGGTTTTCTGTAACCATAAAGATAACATACAAGTCTCTATATGAAATATATTGCCAGATAAAAAAACAGTAGTGCCAGGTTTAACACAAACTTCGAGCAATTAACATAGATCACAAAGAAAACAGATAAAATGGTGGAAACTCATCCGTATCACCCACTCCGTCGCACTGTCCTTGTGACGTCGCAGGCACTGCGTTGTGCGATTGGTGGCAGCCGACAAAAGCAACCGCCCACAAACCCGGTTTTATGATTGCAGTTGGGACCTGTGGTTCCGTTTGAAGGCACCATTTGAATGCTAGCATGGAGTTGGCACACCAATTGCTCATGAAGACGAAATACCGGTTTGTTTCGTTAAAAAGACTGCTTTGTTTCGATATCAATGGCGCCAATTTTATTACAAACTTCAAACAAGTAACCGAGATACTAAGGAAAACATATGAAGCAGTGGCGACTCCCCAGGCACTTTCCAGTGACGTCGCATGACGTCACGGAATCTTGTTTGCGCGATTGGCGGTCTCTGACGGAAGTGGCCACCGCGAAACGTGACTCGGCGATTTCACCGGGGCGTCTAGACACGATTGATCGCACCACTTGGGTACTAACGGGCAGTTAACAAACTGATAAGCATTTTTAGGGCTGGCCTCTACTGCGTCACTCCAGCTCATAAGATTGATTGATTGATTGATTGATTGATTGATTGATTGATTGATTGATTGATTGATTGATTGATTGATTGATTGATTGATTGATTGATTGATTGATTGCAGGGCTTAACGAGCCGCCGCAACGCAGGCGATGAGGCGCGTCGGCCGGGAATCGAACCCGGGACCACGTGCGCAGCAGCGTAATCACGCTCATAATACTTATCCGCAGAAAGAAATACGAAAGTTTTTGAACATTCCTTGCGTTTTCTCGGTTAAAAAACGTCTTTTCTGGCTGTACTGGAGCGGAGTGAGCTATGAAATACTAGTTGTTTCATTCTGAATAGAGCTGTATTTTGTGTTTAAGGCCCCTTTAACCACTGATGGTTAAATTCAAGCGGCCGTATCGGTTGATACCAGCCTCATTGTTGCTACTAACAGTGTCAGTATCTGCTCGGTGCTCTGAAAGCACCGCACATATCCAATAAAAGTCGCTTTGGGCGCACATACCTGCGGATATCGGCAATGATGGACGTTGTGTGGGTTGTGGGTAAAACAGAGTAGCCAACAAGCGGAGCAATGGTCCACGTAGGCTTTTCCGTCCAAAGAGATGTCGGTAGCTTCGGATGGACTCCTGCGTGGTAGTGGCAGTCGGCGCAGACTCTGCCGGATCTCCAGGGACACTGTAGTTCGAGTAAAAGAGCGTTCAGACTGTTAGACAAGCGCTGACACACGAAGCAGTCGCCTCCTAGAAAGTCCAATCATGAGTGAATTACACTATTAATTTATTTTATTTATATACTTTGGCACCCCAAGGGCCCATTAAGGAAATAAATGGGCAGCAAGACTTCTATTAACAGAAATGCACAAAATCGCAAGGTGAACAAAATGTTTAGATACCCGAAAAAAAAGATACGAATGTGAGTGCACGTAATAACATACTTTTGGTATATTGAAATAAAGATAGCTATAAGATAAGACCCGTACATCACGCACGGAATACACCGGTGCTAATCAGCCTGCAGTCGGTTAAGATTGGATTATTTTCCGTCGCAACTGCTGCAACAATGCGACTGGAATGTGTGCCACACCACGCCGCTGCACAACAGCTGCCGCGCGAATAACTTCTGCCACCAACCTTTCCTAACCCAAGTACTGCGTAAAAGATATATTGTAAAGCCCCGATGTCTTGCTCTGTGCTGAGCTGTGAGGGCACGTGCTGGAGGGGTTGTGTTCGGGACGTTCCTTTGCGCAGTCGTCGCTGATTTCGTTTTGTTTGTGAAGCAAAATCCACTTTCCGCTGAGTTTTCGGTGATGTCGGCTTCGAATATAGCTTCCGCACATGTGGCTGTTTGTTGTTTGAACGAGAATCCACGGGAGCCTAATTGCCGTGGTCTACAATGCGTGTTTATCTTGTACCGGCACAGTCGTTCGCCGCAGCATGTGCAACCCCACAAGCAGGCGGTCCCAACTGCTGTCATAGCTCTGGCGGAACTTGGTTGAGAAAAATTGCTTGCTGGGGGTATTTTCAGCCCTAACCGAGCGCCTATCCAGTGCGCAGCTTCGACAAATACCAGACTATTCCATCCCGCCTGCGGGTGCTGATGTTTAGCTGTTTCAGAGGGATACCTTTTGCACCAGAATAAAATCCTTGCTTTCCTTCGCCCGGTCAGATGGGCTGGAGGACTGAACCGCTCCGTCCCCTCTAACGGGGAACCGTAGGGTCGTGGTTTTGTTTTAATAAACGTTTTTCACACGCACACACGCACACGGGAACGCGCGCACGTACGCACGCACGCACACAAGCACACACACACACATGCACACGCACACACGCGCACACGCACTCACGCACGCGCACACGTACGCACACACGCGCGCACACGCACCCTTCTCAGCGAATATTTGCACTACTAAGCACGTGTGTGCGTACGTCAGGGCATCTCCAAATCAACATCTTTATGACTCGCCCCTCCCGCACATTCATAGCAAAGTTACGTCATGAGTTGTATCTGCCGCTTCTCTCAAGCAGCGCGGAAGGGGGGGGGGGGGGGGTCACCACGCCAATCGCATTAATGGGGAGCACGAGGAACGGTGTTAATTCGATGGCGTTTATTGTGCGTGCAAAATCGCCACTAGGGCTTTGCATTGACCCAATTTTAGAAACAATAAAATGTCTTTATCAATCAATACATGGGGCATGTGATTACAATTCACTGAAGTACGTATAGTAACCATTAGCACATATTATTAAAAAGGTTAAACATGCTTGTCTGACGAAAATGAAGCATTCAGAAGCATAACTTATTCGCTTCACGATAAGAAGCACAAGGACGCGTAAAAAAATCTATCTCCAAAAACGTACATATTGCCCGAAACTTGTAAACGGTATGAAGGCAATATGCAAAGCAACATATTAGAGACAAATAGGGCTCAGTGGTTTGGAAATCGCTAAGGGGCCTGTAAATTAACACTTTCCCATAAATCAAGGAATATATTTGGCACCATTTATGCTGCCGAAGCTTATTACATATAATAGAGTTGTAGCCACAATACACTTTTCGTGCAAAATGCCTGTCGTAGATGATTCGAACCAAATTTTTTTTAGTGGGTTGGAGTAACAGCAGACTGCAAGTATTTGGAAGCTGATTCCTGCCAACGGAACCAAACTATAGACGAGATAATACCAAGAAAAATCTGGCTAATCAGAGCATCAAGGAATTTAACGAGTGAAACGAGAAATTATTTCAGTAGCTAAGTTAGAACCACTGTTGCAATGTGACGTAGCGTGTGGTTAGAGAAAAATGTGGCAACTAATGCGCAGAACTAACTCCTGGATAACGTCAACGAAAATACAAATTTGCCTTGTAAGTGTAGTTATCTTCGTTTTAGACGAGCCGAACAATAAACAGTTTTCTACACACCTCTGCAAGGTGGTAAAATTACCTTCTAAAGATTGTTGTGCTGCTCTAATGATTCAATTTAGGAAACAACTGCACGCTATCCGACAATAAAAGCACCTTCCCGAACTTCATGCAGTTTTCAACATCAGTGAAGAAACAACAACTAATAGTGACTGACCCCAGTGACACTCCTGTGGTAGAAACGAAAGGTAAGGAAAACGAATTATAAACACGCGCGTAATTTTGGCGCAGTGGTAAGTAACTGTACAACATTTTATAAAGCGCCCAACATGAGTCATTGAATCTTAAGTTGCCCGCAAATAATTCATGATGAACTCTGTAAGACGCCTTTGAGAGATTCTTACTACCTTACTTCTACATAAGAAACCAGAGGGGTCGCGTAGAGGTGTGCGCCTGGATCCTGGCAAATCCGCGTCTCTGTTTGGCAGTTTATATGATTGATTGTAGGGTTTAACGCGCCGACGCTACACAGACAATGAGGCGCGCCGTAATGGAGGGCTCATGATTAATTTTTACCTCCTGAGGATCTTTAACGTGCGCCGACATCTCGAGCGCACGGGCGTTCTCGCTTTTGCATCCGTCAGAAAAGCGGCCGCCGCATGCCCAGAATCGAACCCGCCTTCTTCGGCTCAGCAGTACAACGCCTTATCCGCTGAGTCACCGCGGCGGGTGGCTTGTCATATCAAGAAAGAAAGCCACAGCACCAGAAAAAAGCAACAAGCCGTCTTGTGTAAGCCTCTGTCTGACATTTTGGTAATAAGCATATGCTTATTTAGTTTTAGACCCCAACCGTCGTTCTTGGTTTCACAAACAGGACACTTATCAAGTTTTTCCAAGAATTAACGAAAAATGAAGCCCTCGGGCCAAACATCCGGGTTCTTTGAAGCGGCAAATGTCTCATCATCGCCGGGAATAATCAGCGGTCATCGCTTCCTACCAAAAGAGAATGAAACGAGAATTTCTTTGTGTCCAAAAACGCATGGAAATGCCCTTGTTTCTATTATATTTGGACACTTTTTGTACCCCCCCCCCCCCCCCGCACTCATTTCATCTTCTTCCTGCCGCAACTGTTCTTGAAGAATGGAACACGTGGTTCTTCGCTCCTTCGTTATCTTCCGCTCTCAACGCCTCTGTGACGGCTTCGTCTTCTACAGTTCCCGTCCTGTGCAATAACCACTTCTCTGCACGGATAAACGAATGTTTTTTTTTTTTTTTTTACGGGGAGCAGGTCATTGATAACTTCTAAGCAATGAAACATTTTATTCTCGAACAACTGGTCATCGATATTTTACACATCTTTGTTTAGATACATCTTCATCTACATTCGCAACATGTCGGTCTTCATTCGAGACCTGTCCAATCGTTAACCGTATCTCGACCGGGAGAAAGTTCTCTCGACATCACAGCTTCCGTTAGCTGTAGCACAACAATCTCTGTGCAGTATTTGCCGGCCTGAGGTAGTGAGCGGTAGAGATACTCAATGAGTTTGACAGCTGTGTTTGTGGGGCTTGCTTGCAGCCAGTATACTGGTTGAGAACGGCGGACCACCAGCGCACGATTGTGCAGATCGATACTTAGAAAAGGTCTATTCGGGGAGAAGTCAGGTTTAACCTGAATCTCCTGAAACATTTTCGGGGTGTAAAAATTGAGTGAAATCGGGTTTTGTCCGAAAACGAACAACCCTATTCAAATTTCATTGCAAGTGGCTTATAAATACAGTCGACGAGTAGCCGACGTTGTTCGGTCTCGCCACCGACACGACACGGCGCACTCGCGCCGCGCACCTGGCCACGCTGAGCGGGGCGGCTGGCCTCAAGGTAACCGATGTGTTTGCGTCGGGAGCGGGCGTGCGTGGCTGTGGTGCGGCACGTAGGTGCGTACATACGACGTTTATAGAACTCTCTTAACTCGCTCTCTGTCTCTCTCTGCGCGCGTGCGTGCGTGCGTGTGCGTACCTGTGTGTGTGCGCGCGCATGTGTATCCCTGTGTTTGTGCGTGTGTTCGTGCGTGTGTGTGCATGATAAATCGTGTGTGTGTGAGAAACCGTGGCATCACACAAATCGTCCACACTAATCGCCTCCCCAAAGGTGTGGCTTTCGTTCCTGTTAGCGGTATTTTTTGATGAGGCGTTGCTAATGTGAATCAGGCATAAACAAACAATAAAACCACTTAATCAAGACTAAGACCGTTGAATCAACATCACTGCTTCACCGACATTCGCAGAGGCCATATTAAAATCACCCAATACTTCCAAGACGAACGCTGGTTGAATTTTGCGAAAGAAACGGTAATGCACCACGGGATTCCTTTGCAATAAAACGACAATTGCGGCAATTTTTTAGCAATTTATTGTTCTTGTACAGCTTGTAAGCCTGTCCAATGGGCACTGACACAGGCACCGACGTCAAGCTTCAGCTCTAAGTGTACCTGCCAACGATAGCTTACGTTCTTATCAGTCAGAGGGGGAGTATACCTGCATATCTCTTGTAATTTATCACCGATACTAATTATAGCCTATCCCCGGCATTTTTATAGCGTTTATTTTACCACAGGGCATAGATAAGAGGGTATGAGTTGATGATGACGAAAGTTGATGAAATGAACATGACAATGTTCGCTTCATTGTCTTCCAGTACTGTATTCTTCACTGCTAGAATGTGGGTGAGATCGCTGCCTTTTAAAATGGCCCTAAAGGATCTGCAATTCCCTATGGTTTAAGCTTTCACTAGGCTCCGCGCTTCATTTGCAAAAAGGCCTTGCATGTGGAATGATGCTGGCAGTAATCTAGCCCCCCCCCCCCCCCCCCCCTTAAAAAAAAAAAAAGTCTGTCCTCGTATATATTTTCCCCACGACCGCACGCAGACCAACTGCCATGTGGTGCATGTTTTTGATACAAGCAGCGATCGTCTCCGAAGCGGAACGCTTTGAGATTGGCTTCCGTGCAAGTAACGTTGACCATGCCTTCATCGTGAATCGAGCCAGCGGCAGCTCGAGGTCAATGACCCCCCACTTGGCTCCAGTGCCCGACTCTCGAGGCAGGCGAGCCGGTCACGTGCCGGCGAGCACCTCCCTCGGGGTTTACGCTGCGAAGGACAACGCCCACGCGAAGCTCGCAGCGCTCGCCGCGGCTTTGGGGGAAGCAGGTGACGAAGCCACGGCGTCACTCACCGCCGGTGTTATTTTGACAAAGTTGGGTAGCATTGTGGTAATACGCCGGAACACTGCCATTCAACTGGCGCAACCCGCTTCGCGCGTTGTCTTGTAAATCCAGGAGAAATTGGAGGGCCTATGTATGCGTGCATGTATGTATGTATGTATGTATGTATGTATGTATGTATGTATGTATGTATGTATGTATGTATGCATGCATGTATGCATGTATGCACGTATGTATGTATGTATGTATGTATGTATGTATGTATGTATGTATGTATGTATGTATGTATGTATGTATGTATGTATGTATGTATGTAATTATGTATGCATGCATGTATGCACGTATGTATGTATGTATGTATCGCACCAGACCGGTATTCTGGAGGTCGTGGGTTCGGATCCCACCCGGCGGGCATTTTTTCCCCACTTTCTTTCTGACTCAAAAATTTCTTCATCTGTTTCTATGACCCACCACAACCTCCCCTTTAATTTCCGAGGTTTTCTTGACTGCCAACCCTTATTTTCTGTATGTATGTATGTATGTATGTATGTATGTATGTATGTATGTATGTATGTATGTATGTATGTATGTATGTGTGATTTCATGCATGAACCTATATACGGATGTATGTGTGCATGCATGTTTGTACGTATGTATGCATGTATGTGTGTATGTGTGTATGCATGTATTATGTATGTATGTATGTATGTATGTATGTATGTATGTATGTATGTATTATGTGTGTATGTGCGTATGTATGTATGCAGGTATGTATGTATGCATGTATATATGTAAATGTGTATGCATGTATGTACACATGTTTCAATGCATGTATATATGTATGTATGTATTTATGTATGCATGTATGTGTGTACACGTTTGTATATGTGTATGTATGTGTGTATGCATGTACGTACGTATGTATGCATGTATATGTGTATGCATGTATGTGTATGTATGCATGCATGTACATACATACTACATACATATTACGTATGTATGTGTATGTGCTAGTGGCCACCCGTTTTCAACATTTCCGAACAGGGAGCAGGCCCAAGCGGTGAATTTCACAAACTGATGCAGATGAGGACGCTTTATATGCATGAGCGGGGACTAGAAACTTCATCTGGGACCGACACACGGGCGGAAAATAAATGACAGCGCAGCACGCCAAAAGACACCATCGGGGATCCAGATTCATCGACGGCGATTGCTTCTCGAGAAATTTGTAAGGGGACAAAAAACTACGACTTGTTCACGTATCAACCCCTGCTGCATCTGCTGATCTCGCTTTTTTGAACTGCGTACCACTCACCCTATTCGCTTGTTCGATGTAAGCACGAAACACGCGGCAAATTTTATAAACTTTTATGAAGAGCATGTTCTGCGCGGCGGCCGGTTGGAACAACGGGGAACGACATTGGTATATAATTGCGGAAGAAAACTGGGGTGCACAACCGTTATATAGAGAGGTAATAACATACAAAAGTGTCAATATTTAGGAAAATTGTCGCGTAGTTTAGCGGTCTCAAATATTATCCGTGCACGTATAAGTTAAAAGTATACAGAACGCTATGAAATTCGGACACACCGTGCCCACTGGGTGCGTTCCGCTCGCACACCCCTAAACATACGCCAGGCACATTTATCGCCCCATTTGAACACTCCCAACCCCTGTTAGTGGATGGTATATGAAGCGTGTATTCGCGGCATTGTCATGCAATGACAGTTCGATCGGCCCGCACGTCGTCCGTGCCTAGCGCCGCAGCCACAATTCACGATAAATGAGGCGAAGCGGTTCTCTCTCGAGGCGCTCGCAATCGCGAATGACGGGTCGCTCAACAGCTCTCCCCTTCGCTGTATCTACAACAATGCAAAGTTCCGCTATCGCCGCAGAAGTATTGGGGCGCCCGCGTTGATCGTGACAGAGGCGCGGGGAAGAATGACGGAAGCCAGTCGATCGTCGGACGCACTGTAATTCGCTGGCCAAACCGGGGTCGGTCTGGTTATTGCACCCGACATTACATTGACCGCGCTCTGGTGCGAGCATCGACCTGGTTGTCGCGGTAGCCCTGATAACTGGAGCGCATAGAGTAACAATGCCGCTGCGGGGAGAAAACGGCGCTGTTGTCGGATGATGGGAGCGACGTTCTTTTTAAGCTCTGGCATTCCTCTATTTTTGTCCGCTGAATTCGGAGTTGCATTCGAGAGCATCCAACTGTATTTCTCTCAGTGAACATTTGTTTCGATTGCGCTTAAAACCACTAGGAGGCTTATTTAAAAGGGCAGGGGGAATGAAAAGAAGTTTTGCTTTCGAGGACTTCACTGAAACAAACAAAAAATGTTGTCCGTGCAAAAGCATTCGTGCCGGTATTGTTCCCAGAGTCTTCGGTTTTATTCTTTTAAGGCAGTTGAAGGGTTTATTCTACAAGAAGCAGAGAGAGAGAGAGAAAGGGGGGAGGGCGGGAGGGAGGGAGGGGGACATTGTTGAGCGAGGGAAGTAAGAATCACAACTTTCTCCCACTTATACACGGTCTTGAACGCATGCTCGTTCCTGGAGGAGATATACAGGCGGCAATTTTAGGGCATGAGGGCAGAAAAATGGCGCTAGAAGAAAGACGGAAGCAGAAAATATTCTTGAAAGAAAATAAAACTGGGGTAGCAGGACGGTATCACTTTTGTTGTAAAGGATGGCCCTAGGTCCATTTTGAGAACGAGGTGGTGTGATGGAAGGGGGGCTCTGTAGTGGTATGAACCAACAAACATGGTGGCCCATTCACGTCGCACTCACGTAACATGTTTTCGCCGAATTCCACTTGAGCCGATGGATGTTCAAATGGACTATAGTTCTCGGAGCTAGGCTGGCGTGGGGAGCGGACTCGCTGCTCTCGACTACTCGTGCAAAACTGCTATTCAACGTGAGAGAGGGCAGGCTCATCGACAGTCTGAGGGCTGATGCGAACTTAGCGGTCATTTGTAGGTGGTTTGAACGCGCGAGAACATGTGAATTCGGGGCAGATCGATATGCGGTGGTGGAGACCGGCTTTGGTAGTATTGAAGCAGTGAGAGCATTTTGGTGTCGATAGAGGGGCGCACCGTTGTCTGAAAGTTTTAGGGGTGTATAGCGGGCGTTGGCGAGGTATTCATTAATGAAGACTTCGCCAGAGAGGGGAGTTTCAGTAGAAACGCAGGGAAGCCATGGGGTTAGAGTTTTCGAGGCGTTTCTTTTCTTTTTTTTTTTTTCTTTTGGTCCGCGCGCACCTACTGCCCGCCAAACTTCAGTTTTAGCGGGCAGTAGGTGCGCGCTATTGTGTTCGCAACGTTAAAATGAGATATACAAGTAAACGATGGAATTCACCACGATAGGCCTAGAAAAAAAACAAAAAAAACAGTTGAGCTGCCGTTAAGAGAGTCGCAGAATGGATTAAACTAAAAAAATTAACCAACATTTTTCTTTGTGCGTTTTTTTCTTGAGCGGTGTGAGACGTATCCTTGTTCAGTTGCCGCGAAGATCGTCTTTTTAATGGTTTAGTGTTTTGTTGCCGCTGTCTGATCACGCACTCTTGTCTTGTTACGTCGCACAGTCTGCTTGTTGCCGGCTCAAGCCGCAGGCAGCTATCTTGTACGAAAGCGAAACACAGAATCTGTTCTTCGTACCGGAATGCAGTTTTTTTTTTTTAATTCTTCGACTGTTTACTGCAATCCCTTTATGATAAGTTCAATGCGCCGTCATCTGTTGCTGTTTGATCGAACATTAATTACGGCTTTCAAGCACCGTCAACCTGCTGTTACAGCTTTTTGCCAGAGAGACCAACGATTTAGTAAGCAACGTTGAAATAAACTTTGATGTGATTTGATCCCGGCTAATTGTCTGGATAATTGCAGTTCTATAGGTACTGCTCAGTCCTATTGCACAATTCTAGAAGAAACCACGCTGAATTAAAAAATGCACCCCGACCAGAAGTTGTGGCATTCGAGTCAACCAGTGAACGTAGGATGAATTTACGTGGCATTGGTGCATGCTTTTTTTATTTATTTTTGAACACATGATACACTAAATCTTACCTAGCACTAAACTTGGCGCCGTCTTCGGGACTATTAATTACTTCGTTATATGCATTGATATGTCATTCCTTACATAACATTTTACGTATTCCAACTAGCCGGCGCCTTTATGGGACAGGGGTCAACCTTCCGATAGAATAAACATTTCTGTCTGTCTATTCAAGTGGGCCTTCACGTGCGCACTCAAATGTCACCGCCTTCAAAAGGTTCGAGGAGGCGTTGAAACCGCTCGGCTGCTTTTGACAGTAGCTCCTTTCTTACCCCATTTCGGCCGGAACCATGAATGAAACGCCCTTTTCGGAATAGCCCGGCGAGCACAGTTCCATTTTAACGATCGCTTCCGGTTCGCTTTTCGGGGACCAGCAGCGGCAAACACTTTGGGCGCAGCGGCGACGTTCCCCCCTCCGCGTAGAAACGGCGCCGAAGCTCAGTGGCCTGTTTGCAAACCCGACACCGCGCGTTTGTTCGCAGCCCCCCCGAGCCTTCGGCACGTCCTTCGCCAGGTGTTTCCCGTCGCGAGCATTCAGCTGCTGGCCGAGCGCGCGGCCCCCATCAAAATACTCGCCGCCTCGCAGAAAGATGCGCCGTCTTGCGCGAGGAGGCAGGCCTTGTGTGCGTACGGAAGGAGCGCGCGCGGCACTCGCAAGCGAGAACGGCTATTCGCCGCGAGCTCGACATGTAGGTGGCGACAGCGTCGCGCTGCTAGTGTGGATGCTCCGCTGAGCGGCCCGTAAGAATGCACACTGTGGGCGCGCTTCGTGCCTTTTCCCCGCCGTAAGTGCGCACGAAAGCCGCAAACAACAGTGGTATGATGTAGTTCGGTTCTAAACGTTCAATCTATAGCATGGAAGCGGCAGTCAGTTTTCATTACTACGCCAAAAAAAGCGACGACTCATCGGGAATGTCAGAATGGCCGTAATTGTGACAATGAACTTGTACGCTGTGGCTCGTAGCAAGCTCGATCTTTCCAGACTATGGCGTTGAGCCTTCAATAAAAGCATAAATAGAAACAAATCAGGAAGCCTAGATCTCTGAAATTCAGTTTACAACGGCAATCTCAATCGCTTTCACTGGTAGCATGACGCATTCTTGCATTTGTGGGATGACCTGAAATGGTAACACTACCTAACTGCCCCGAAATTCTTTCTAAGAGCTGACGATATTTTTTGTGTGTTCAAAATGCAACATAAAATTACTGAATTTTGATCAGCGCAGAGATATAAATGTAACCCGCTCTAACGGTCTTTTAAATTGAAATTTTAACGACTCTGAAGGAAGGTTTGATAAATACGGTTTCGGATCACTTATTTACGGCTTTCGTCGCAAGTGAACTTGCGAATTGAATTGTCAACGCACACAGTACAATCAACATCTCATGTTTAGCTAGGTTTTCGCAAAGTGACAAGCAGGTTTACAGTGTGCAAACCGGACCTCACAGTGAGCACAAATTTTCTGTTACGCTGCTCTGTTGACCATTGCGTTCCTTTTAAAATTTATCAGGTGCCTGCAACAGCGAGATGTGTTTGCATTCTTGCGTATAAGGTCGCTTACGAACCCTAAAGATGGCAATAAATGAAGTTGTGCTGTTGCAGATGTAGTAAAACATTTCCTTTTTATTTCTCGTTGCGAGTCAGCGCAACGGGTTCCCGGTAACTACTTTGTTTTGTAAACTGAATATCTCCTTTGTCTTGGCATTTAATTCTTGAGGATTGGTTAAAAAATGAAATTCTGTGCATTTAGTTTTTTTTTTTTTCGGGAAGGAGGGAGGGGGGTACCGCCAACGTTGCAAGAGCAGCGAGAAGAGAACGCATGTAACGCGAAAAGCCAAACTATGGTTATCAGTATTACTTACAATCGAAACTACACTAGGCGTCGTGTTCTGTAGCGGTGAAAAAGCAGTAACGTATTTTCAAACTGATTACCCCCCTTTGGTCCGGGATTGTCCAGGAATTGTGGCTCGCCTTTTTTCAAAATTGTATTGAAAGCAAGCATTGTGGGAAAAATTAAAAAAAAAACAGCAAGTCATGCACACACCCCTCACACATGCGAGCAACAACGTGCATTATATTACGCGTTTTCTCCTCTTTATTTAAACTTGGGTCCACCTCAAGAGGTTAAGACGTGACCCTATTAGGCATTTGGTTATGCTGAGTGAGACATGTTTATGGACAAGGTGATTCATGTCGGATTTGAAAATGATATATATGAAAATGACACACGGAATGCCACATTGCAGACGCAAACTCACAACTGCTTAATTTTACCGAAAAATATCCCCTAAATACTCTTGCGCATCCATAGAAACGTATTTTAAATAATACGTAAAATTAGCAACTCAATAAAGTTGAATAAACGTTTATTCCTCCTCCTCAGTATTTATTGGTATTTATTTGTATTTATTGGTATATTGGTATTTAAAAATGGTATTTATTTTAGAAAAGGTACGGGAAGGACACGATCACACAGGCGCTTGCGGGTGTAAAATACGTGTCCGGTAATGTATGGGCGATAGCGCACGGGTCGTGTGCAGTGTAATGTTTGTTGGTTTCTTCCTTTCTATAAGGCACACAGCGCAATTTTACAAGGGTGTTGGATTTGCGCGCGTAAGAACAGGTCTTGTCGCTTCTTACCCGTTTCGCGTACTAAACTTTTATCCTTTAAATAATCACCACGCCACCTTCAAAAAGCACCCTTCGACGTTCCCGAAACGGCAGACGACTGCACTCAACAATAATAAAAGTGCAATGTGTGGAAGCAATGTTTATAACCCGTTTGAAACTCAAGCGGTGACCACGGCGAAGATGTTTCGTGTAATTAAACCAGCGCATTAACCCGCAACGGCCGCTGATTATTGCGTTTCTAGAGGAAATGCGCAAGCAGAGGGTAACTATGTCATTGCTTACTGCCAAACTAGCACAATATTGGTTGTTTTGTCGTGTGCAGCACGCGTCTTGCGCCGCACGCAACGTGAAAAAGCAGACGACGCGAGAGCGCCATCCACACTAGGAGCGGTTCGTCCCGCCGCCGCCAGGGGCCGACTGTGTTCGCGCTCGGGGCGAATAGTTGGTGTCACTAGGTAAGATACAGAGTATCAGCACCGACCTTAACTGCACACCGTAACCGCAACCGTTGCACACAAAGGAGCAACGGCGGCCGCTTTGGTGTTTATCAGTGTTGCCAGATTGCCGCTTTTGCGGCCTCACCGCTAACTTTGACGAGGTCATTTGTAAACCACACTGCAGAAGACGCAGCAAAACGGCATCTTCGGACACACTTTTGCTGCTGAAATGTCGCTACACGCGTTATCTTTGATTCGCGTTTGGAACATCGTCAGTCGCGCACAGCCGCAGAGCAGGGTGGACAAGCTACGTCTACAACAGTTGAACGACTAAAACGCATAAAAAACAATTGGTGGCACTCATGAACCGCCTTATTTTCAACAAATGACACGCGATGCGAACTGACCAATGATCATGGCGGCGGCACAGAACTATAGAAGAGAGTGCCGATACTCTGAAACTTTATCTAGTGACACTAGCTATAGTCTTTATTGGGCTAGGTCCGTCCGTTCGCCCGCCCGCCTATCTGTCCGTCTGTTGCCAGATGCAGCCAGTAAATTTCTGTTGAGCCTACTCGCTAGCGGCATTGGTGAGTCATGGCTGACCTACTAGCCAGTGATGACCAATCAGTGAGCGTCCCGTGGGTCACCCGAAATTCATTGGTGACAACTCCAGTACCCAGCCATCGGTGACCTATAAGTGGGTGAAATTACCAGTGAACCGACCGGGTACTCACTACAGTGACCCATCCAACCAGTCGGTCACGTGAACCAGGGGAATTGGGAGGAGGAGTAGAAGGATGATGGAAAGGATCAAGAGGACGAGTACGGCAGACGGGAGCGAGAGGAGAAAAAGGAGAAGGAAAGGAACAAAGAAATGCTATACAGCAGTATACGTCTTCAGTACATACTGGGAAATTTCCCGCGTACAGAAAAAAAAAAGGCCAAGTCGAAGGATTACCTGCCGAAGAGACGACTGAGGTATTATATGCCCCCAAAGGAAGGTTCATTAACCCTACCTATAGGACTTTGTAAACGCGGGCGAAAACCTCATACGTACGGCGTGATTCCTCCGCATGCAGTCGCCATGAACCACGAGCATGGGCTTAACCTTATGTGCGCTTGGCGAGATGTGGACAGGGCCGGTTAGTGCAATAAGCCGGGCGTGTTCCTTGGGCCCGGTTGGTTATAGCAGTATTTCTTCCGGGGTTACGGGTGACCCGGCTAGAAACACTTCGGTGCAAGCTAGTTGGTGCGTTCTCGGAGACACAGACTCGGCATTCTTGGAGACACGCAGCGACAGAGGCAGGCGCTTGTCATGGCCTTCTCTGTGCACTGCCCTCTGCCCCGTCCTATAAACAGTTCGCACTGTCAAATGAGTACTCTATAAACGAGGCTGTCACAGTGCTGAAATTCATCGCCGTTCTTAGCCGTTAAAACTCATAGGCGGCTCAGAAAAAGGCTTCGCTACGTACGATAGCGCCAAAAACACTCCAGGCTTAAACGGATCCAGGGAGAGTCGAAGACTGAGGCTGACGATCCGCGTGCATATCGACGCCTCCTGTAGTGAGCCGTTGGCAAGCATTGCCGCCCGTCACCTCAAGGCCGTGGGGGCGTATACAGCTGCATACAGGGCCGGACTGGCGCCAGAGGAGTTCCGTGTGCTTGAGAGTTCTTACATTCAGTTTACCAGACTGTGACGCAGGGACCAACAGACAGAAGAGTAGCGTAACACGAATTAAGAATTTAATTATTGGGACAGGAATGTGCCGATTCATAGTCAGCTGCTTGAAGAGGGCGTTTTGTCCCCCCTCCACTCCATGTGTGCTCTTGGGAATCGGTATCTGGGTGCCTATAGGTACCCTGCCGCCCTTGAACGGTCAGCAGAGATAAGCGCACAGAGTGTGCGAGAGTTTGTCGTCGACTTAGCTTCTCCAGAAGCAAAGCGGAGGCGATGCAAATGCTATAAGTCTCATGAATGAAAAGTTTGCCATCCCTTCCTGACGAAAGTTGAGAAAAGCGCGAAAGCTAAAAGTGCGCCAAAAAGTCCAATCGATAGTCAAACCTCCTTCCCGGAACGGACCTTTTACCCACTTTCCAGCCGTTCCGGCTCGGAAAATGGGTAAAAGCCCGGACCGGAACAGCCAGGCCATTTCCCAATTGTGAGAAAAAAAGAGAGACAAACCGCGAAATTTACCCTTGAACACCCAAGTCGGGTGTAGCCCGACAACGGACCGCTACGGCAGAGTAGCCGTGTACGACCGTGTCGCACCTGCCGCGGTGGCTTAGTGGCTAAGGCGTTGCGCTGCTGAGCACGAGGTCGCGGGTTCGACTCCCGGCCGCAGCGGCCGCTTTTTTGATGGAGGCAAAAAGCAAAAACGCCCGTGTGAACAAGATTTAGGAGCACGTTAAAAATCCCCAGGTGGTCAAAATTAATCCGGAGCCCTCCACTACGGCGCGCCTCATCGCCTGCGTTGCGTCGGCGCGTTAAACCCAACAATCAATCAATCAATCCTTAATTTCCTCCTTACGAGAGGACAGATGCTCTTTTTGCGTACTCCAGCCTTTTATGTGTATAGATTACGTGGGCTCTTTCAAAGGATGCGTTAAGACATTGGTTAGTTCCCGTTTTAAACGCTTTATTAGGGGCTAATTTAAAGTAGCGTTATTAATACTCATTATTGCTGTTGTTCTGAAATGTCTCGCACTTGCTTTTTTATTCACATTTTTTTTCTTGTGGATGGCGCAGTCGCCCATTTATATTACGACGTTGTTTTTCTTTTTCCCTTGCGATTTATTTTCTTGAGATATTCTTTTATCACTTTGCCCTCGCTACCTCATTCCAACGTTTCCTTTCCTGTTTTTGTGTACGCCGTTATTGAGCAATTACCTAAGATTGACAACATTTCTTATGTCCGATGACAAACTAAACTCATATTTCGATAAAGTCCCATACCTGGCTGTAAGGTACTAAAACATAACGATTAATGTGTTGTCATGTCGCCAAGTCGTAAACTGTGTACGCCAGTTTTCATTTTTACAGATCTCTAAATCTCGGTAAAAAAAACAAGCAAGGACAACGACACTTCCAACGAGGGAATATTTAAAAGCCAACAGTAGCTGGTGGTTAGCGTTTCAGAAATACGACCTGATTCATATAACAAGTGTCTGCAGAACGAGCTGCCTGTCAGAAGGAAATGCTTTCGAGATTCACTTTCAGAGCGGTGTAATACCCTCCTCCTACGGTACCACCTGCGGCATTTGTTGGACAATAAAAAGGAAGAAAGACAATTATGCCGCTGCCCTAGATATACGCCTTGACAAGTATAGTTTAGAGTCTGTCAGTTGTGTCACATTTTCTTTTCAGGGAAAGATTTACCCTGTCACCTGCTTCTGCCCCTGTTAAGACACAGGTGAAACATTAATGGATGCTCGTATCAGAATGAAACAAGTTTCGCCGTCGCGATTAAATAGGACGATGAGGATTTTTCGCCTTCATATATACAATTTTTATATATATATATAGCTTTTTTTCTCTAGACTGTTACGCTGATGGCCGCGTGGGCAGTGTTTCGAAGGGTTTTCTTGTGGTTTATGTTTGTTTTGTGTCTTTCTTCCTTCCATTTCAAATACTGTCGGCGCCGTATACACACAGATACCCCCCCCCCCCCAAAAAAAAAAAAAAAAAAAAAGAAGGAAAGAGTTTTCAGCCAACCATCGGTCCTATCCAATGAAACTTGGATAATTTTGAATAGAATGTGGAAATCCAGAAATGGTCAGAAGATTGCGTTAGGCCCCCGTTTTAAATATAAATTGTCGGAAAGCGTAAAACCGGGACTACTCATAACTTCAACCCTGCAACGTTGTATCCCACATAACAAGACGACAAGTAACTTACTGTAAATTTGAGCTGTAAGGTCGACTGGAGCAAAAAAAAATAAAAAGTGATATTTCTTGTTCCGTTTTCTCGTTTCGTTTTGTTTTCTTTTCTTAACGTCAAAATGTGCCCTTGCTAAAAGCCCAATTAATATCTCAATAAAATATTGTCGCCCGAAGGAGTCTAAGGCAATATAACTAAGGAACAGTTGTCACGCAGGACGTAGCCATCTGCCCTGCGCTCCTTTGCCTTTGTCTCCTTGGTTTACCAGATAGCCAATCAATCCCATTTTTTTTTTGATTGCGGGTGGATAGTTTTTTTATTGTCTTCTTTTACTCTACTCCGAGTGAGATGTCGACTGCGGGTAAAGAAAAAAAAAGAGTGTTTCTTTTTTATTATTATTTGAGAACGATTGAACGTTGGCCGTAGTTCTGCGCGTTTTAAGTACTTTAATAGCTGCAATTTATATGTAATTAATAGTGCTCGCGGCCCACGATAAAACAAGACGTCGGAAAGCAACATTTTTCATTTCTGGAAAGTTTCGAATTTCGGAAACATTTGTTTCACAATTACAAAGCCCCTCTAAAACCACTAATTTAATATTCTAATTTACCGAGTTCTTCGGGGTTTGTTCCGCTATTTTATTATTATATAAGGCTCCAATACTTGGTTTGAGCTACTATTTCAAGATAACTGTACCTAAAGTGTACGCAACCAGCCCGTCTAACATTGCAACGAAAATAAAAAATATCGGCAAAACGATGTTCTTTACTGTTTTTCGCATCAGAACAAATAGCACATGATGCCATGGGCGTCTGAATGTAACCTACAAGACAAATAGGTACAAAAACTTCACTTTGACACATACGCGTAATTACCCTACGCTAAAGAACGCTCTCGGTATATGTTTTCTATGCCTACGCTGAAATAACGACAAATTGTTGTGCTCGTAGAAACAAAAAGTATATTTTCTGCGACTTGTAACATTGCATCAAAAAATTTGGGCACTCCTTGTTTAAATACTCATGGAGGGAAGGTCTTAAGATTTGAGATCAATCGTTAAAACCGGTTGAGGCGTAAATTTGTTTGCGTGCAACTATAATCTGCTCCATACGCAAGCTTCCCCGTTTAAGCATCGTGTTGCTATTTTCTGGGCTAAACAACAGCCACGTGTGTCCCCATTTGTATTTTAGGTCTATCCCCCATGGCAGGACCCGCCGCATAAGCTTCTGCAATGTGCTTGAAACTAATCCCACATAAAATACGAATATAATAACCTCAAAGGCAACGGACGCTTAAGGAGCAGCCGCTGGTCCGAACTAAAAGCGCCAGTCTGCTTTCATCGCCCGCAACAACATGCGACACCTATTTCGTTTCAATAACGCCGCGGCTCAAAAACCGTGCCGTGCGTGAAAAGCGGGAAGTAACTTTCGTTTTCATTTTCCTCCCTCAAAGAGAAGAGATGAAAAACTTCGCAGAGTACTCACCCGTCAAAAGGAAGGCAGGCGCACCATGTCGAGGAACCACTCTCACCGGTTTCGGTCCGTTGCAGTCACGGCACCACTGGACACGCGCGCTGGGCGAGTTGCGTTGCGAATGCTGGCGCCGGTTTGAGCTTTATCAGAGCGCCCACTATTCTTCCGTCAACACCTTCCACCACAGCGCGCAGCTTCGGAGCAAGCGCGGCCCAAAGTGTGGTGACGTTCAAGTTTCCGTTGGCAGCGCCGAAACCACGCGCGAAAAAGCTGCGGGAGCAACCGGCCAGCCACCGGCGAGCGGCCGAAGTAGTGTCGGAGCAGCAGACGACAGAACGGCGCAGGCGGCGAGAGCAGACGACGCTGTTCCGCCCTGCGCGCTGGGTTTCGCTTTCGCTCTCATTCTTCCCTTGACCCTTCCTCTACGCGGGGCCCTCCTCGCCCTTTTTTTCTCTCCACTCCCTTCGAGGAGAGGGCTTACACGAGATCGTGTAGCCGTACTTATTTGCCTCTATTAACTCCTTCTCTTCCGCTTTCTTTTTTCGGTTCTGCGCTTGGCGAGCTGGCGTATCGTTCTCCGCCGTCAGAAAACACCCAGATAGAAATCGTTCGAGAAGGGCGTTACGCACGCAAAATGAGTGAGCAGTAAGGTCAAGCAGAGGCGATAGCGTGCTGCCTCGAACGTAATCGAGTTACCGCCAAGATGCCGACTTTTGCAGCCGAAAGTTTAATTGCGGGTCCTGTTGATCATCTGTAAAATCACGGGGATCACTTTATTCCTTTGGATGGTTGTTGTACACTCTTTCTTTCCATTCTGTGTCACAAACTGACCCACACCAGCGGCCTCGGGTGCCGGCCGAAACAGGACTAGTGCAACATCATCGCCCAGCATACAAAAACGCAGCAGAACCCATCATGGAGTTCCTTTCGAAGGGCGTTATTAGAAACTCCAGTGGCATACGCAGGATATAATTTCGGTGGAGAGGGAGCAAAAAAAGGAAAGGGAAAACATAAAACGCGGAAAAGTAAACAAAACAAGAGAAAATAAAAAGTAAAAACAGGAATTTGCATAACTAAAAAAATACAAAGATATCGATATGACATCGAGCTTCATATAACTTTCTGATTGTTTTGTTCATTTTTTTCCCCAACTGAGACTGCAAAATGGCTGACCTTCGTGGTGAGAACATAAATCGAAGCTGCATGTGGTTGGTGCGCAGCTTATCCACACAAAAACAATTATCAGTAGTCGTTATTTGTTGTCAGGCACAGTTACCTTCGCCTTTCGTTCCACCCCCCTCCCCCTCGTGCGTACGCCAGTGCGAAACTCTATGGTGTCACTTGCTCGTACGTTGGAATGTATTAAAAGGGCGTTTTCCGCACAGAACATCAAACGAACAAGTTTCCTGTCCAAGGCATCAACCTAAAAATCATTCACCCGTCTGCGTAGCTTTCATCCCCACAATTTCACTTGGAAGATCTCAAAACTAGCAAAGTTCTATCAACAATTTTACCGCTGGTTTATCTCCACGCATTCCCAACGGTGTGTTAGACAAAGCCGAGGTTTACTTTAGGGTCAGCATAACTTTCTACGTGGCATTACCATCGCCCGCATCGCTTCTTTCCTTTAAGTGATTTTTAGCACGAATTGCTGCATTATATAATCCTCGCTCAGCATTGCATGCATTAGGTACATATTTTCATTTCTGAAATACTTTACGTACACACTAACCCCCCCCCCCCCCTTTTTTTTTTTCTAACTGCGACGTCTCAACCTTCCGACTACAGCCGCGTAAGGCCGTGGCTCTGCCTCGGGCGGGGGCAAGCGAATACCGTCCACTCCCAGCTATATAATGGCGGCAACACACTTTCCCGCTCATCTCCAGGCGCCCATCAAGCTCACGGGCGGATGTCACCGGCGGCGGTCCAGCGCATATTGAAAGGGAAACGGCGCCGGCCTCGGCCTCGACGGCTGCAGACGCGCTGAGCTGCGTACTAAACCCCCGAAAGCCCCCTTTCTCCTCCTATCCATCTCTTCCGTTTTTTGCCTTGTATTTCTCTCGCTATCAACCGCACTTTCCTGACTCCTTTCATCTCGTCTTCTTGTCTTCGAATCTACAAATCCGCGCGCGCGTTTGAAAAGACGGGGCCGCGAGGTGAATGCGGGAAGTGAATAATCAAACAAGAAGGAACGAGACACGATGGCGCAACGGGACGCGGCTGACAGGGCGATGGGAACAACGCGCAGCTGCTTGTCATTGCCAGGTGACGTCATCGTCGCTGCGCACGCTTGCGCAGATCCTGCAGCCGTTCGTCGCTACTGCGGCCAGGCAAAGCGCGCGGCGGCTCGACCATCGGGAAAATTGTATGCGGTATTGTTCGCTTCGGTTAATAAGCAGTCGCACGACCACGCGGAGAATGCATTTATAGGCTCGGGCAAGGTTGCCCAATGGTGGTCTCTGGCAGAAAGCACGCGACGTGGCTCAAACTGTGATGATCCGCAGCCGTTCACGCAAGCTCCTCTCGTTCGCATCGGGAAATACTAATAAGCTACAGAAAGGCCACGGAAGACATCTTAATTTGCTTGCACGCGGATACCAAGCAAACGTAATCCCTTGGATGGCGGATGTGAGCGGCCAGTGGGGCCTTCTGGGAGGTTCTGAAAGAGGTTACGACCATTCTGGCCCTCCTACGTACAACTTTGCTGGAGAACACATTCCCTTCTTTTACAAATCTGTGCAACATTTGCTGGCCTCTCCTGGTAAAACTTCCCTCCATTGATGAACAAGTCTACATAAATTTTCTTTAATTACTCCGCAAGGAATGCGCATACTCATACCGAAAAAGTCCGGCAAGAAATCAAAATTTCCTGACTACAGAAGTGCGAAAGCCTCTAAAACGTAAAGCCCGCGTTCACCGGCCCACAAACTCGCGGCGCACAATCTCAAGCTTCGAGATAGAAGTTTAGGAATTACAGAACCGTCTGTAAATAGCTGTGTAGGCTCGTAATCGGTCCAACCACATAGCCAGGGTAAAAGTCAGTGCTACGCGTGACCGGAAAAGTTTCTGGCAGTACGTTCGCTCCCAAACTGCCGGCAAGACGACAGAAACAGCGCATCTTTTAGACGACGATGTAAACCAGAGCGAAGAGGTTGCGAATGCATTTGCAGAACAATTCAGCTCTGCATTACTAAAGTGGCATGTGGGCCTTTTGTCCAACTAAACTTCGGCGTCGTCTAATTTCTGCGTTCCCACAATTACTGAGGATTACGTTCGCAAAGCCCTCAAGAGCCTCAAACCGTCATTTTTCTGCAGCGCTGACGGCATTCCACCCGTAATATCTAAAAAAATTGGCGGGCTCCTGTTTTCTACACATTTCTATATTGAATCATTCAATTCAATCTGCTACTTTTCCAGGAGCCCGGAAGAGAGCATGCGTGGTCCCGGTCTTCGACACTGGCGATAAAGTTAATGCCAGTAACTACCGGCCTATTTCGTTTCTGTGCGCGGGGTCTAAGCTTTTTGAGACTGTTGCGCGTGATGTTTTGTCGTCAAGCGTTAAAAACACACTACGTTCCGGACAGAACGTATTTATGTCCGATCGCTCCACAACTACTAACCATCTTTCTTTTGGGCAGAAAGCGTCCGAAGCGGTTCACTGTGGAAGGCAGCTCTACACTGTGTACTTTACCTAAGCAAGGCTTTTGATGTCGTCAGTCACCACTTGTTAATTACTAAACTCCCCCTCCTGAGCATAGATAACTCATTTCTTAACCTGTTAATCAGTTATGTGCGTGGGCGAACCTGCTACGTAAATATTAACGGTCAGTAATCATATCGCTACTTTGCCTCGAGTGGAGTGCCGCAGGGGCCTGTTCTGGGCCCTCTTTTGTTATCTTTATTTTCAATGATATTTCGGCCGCTACTGAAGTATTCATCATTTTTACTTTACGCGCATGACATCAAGATTTTTAAGGAAGTTTCGTGTCTCGGCGACTGTGGGATTTTTCAAAGAGACCTCGACGCATTTGCTCATTGGTGCAAGGAGAACGAAATGATAGTGAACCCGGCGAAACGCAAAGTGTTGTCTTACACACGTAAGTATACAGACTGCCTGCTTTTTCAGTACTCTGTTCATGATGTTCATTTGCCTGGAATTTCTACAACTGATCTCGACGTGCTCTTTGACAGCCAGCTTACCTTTAGACCCTATGTTAGATTCATCAAACAGCGATCTCCCCGGCGCTTGGGCATGGTTTGTAGGATGTCTAGAGAGTTCCGTTGCTCAACATCCGTCCTTAAACTGTACTCCGCTGTGTGTCGCCCCGTGTTGGAATATGCCTCCGTTGTCTGGAACGGCACGTGAAAATGCGGGAGCAATCGGGAGCAACCGGGGGCGACTTTCACAAAAAACGCGTGCACGCGTGTGAAAGTCGCCGACGTACGGGAGGCCAGGAGAGCTCTCGAACCGGAAGTCGCCGTAGCAGGCGACGTAGCCATGAGCCTCTGCGCTTTTTACCGGTCACCTATTGTGCCGCATTACAGGTGAACGTGACGGCCCCGCAAACACGATGCAGCAGTGAAGAAGCCTTGGATAAATTGGCTTTCACCTTCAAATCACTTAAAAAACTGAAGTACCCGATGAATTTTCCCGTTTACACTGAAAAGAATATAAATTGTTTCATGCTGCATCGCAAAAGTTCCGGCAGAGCTTCCGCTCTCAAAATCTGCGCCCGATTTCACGTCAAATCATTGATTTCAGAAAGCGTTTCTCAAAGCGTTTCCCTCCCTATAGATTTCACAACAGATTTCCCCGGAGAAGCTCTGTTTGTTTTCTTCAACGTTACCCTGGATGGAAAAAAAAACGAAAAGAAAAACGTTTCTTTTCTAGTTTTTTTTTTCAACCGCTCATATCTCTAGTGCGTACATACCGCGGTTAGCGGCATTGTGAGAGAACCCCCGTCTGCGGGAGGAGGCCGCCAGCTTGCCGAAGTCAGTTACGCTGTTTCAGAAGGTTTCATAGGCGTGAAACTTGGACATATCTTCCCTTCGGAAGTGCTGCCTGATCTAAATTCTATGGGCGCGATACAGCTGACCTCTTAATCCTTTTTAAGCTCATACATTGACAAATTAATAGTGCGGATCTTCTTTCTGAGCTACAACTAACAGTTCCTCTTAATCCCCCGACAAACTGTCATCCCTTTCGTACTCTCAGCGCCTGTAACAGGCACTGTCCCCTGTTCCGGCTGCAGAGCACATACAACTTCTATTCTGCTGATCTATATACTATTTTTTAACAGCTCACTCCATCTGTTCAGGTCAGGCACTAGAGGAACTATCACTCACTGAGAAACTCGCACTTATTCTCCTACATAGAACCCTATTGCGTATTTCTTTGTTGCGTATAGCATGCTATTCATCTTTTTTAGTGTAGTTGGACTTTATTACACTGCTTGCTTCATATGTTGCCGTGCTCTCTGCAGAGTATTCTGCCCACAGAATTTTATTTTGTTCAGGTTAAAGAAGATTGTGTAACTTTACATGTCCATCTGTGTTATTAAGACGTTCTGTTTAATCTGCTGGTAGTAATTATCTGTCACACTCATTTTTACATTCTTTTAGCCAAAAAGGGTGTATCATAAGTGGAAAAAGGGTGTTGGGAGGCCTTTACACCCTTTTTCTTGAATCTCAACACCCTTTTCCTAGCTCTACACCCTTTTTGTGCGAAAAAAAAGGGTGTTGATCAACTTCAACACCTTTGGTTTTTATTAGGGTGTTGAAAGGGTGTGGAAAAGGTGTTCAGCTGTTCATTTAATAAGGCCATGCTTGGATGCATAATATGACTGCAAAGAACAAGACATCCCCTCATATACTCCTCTACTCGCAAGAAATTTTCAAACACACAAAAAAAAATAGCTCCTACGCAATTATCGCTCGTTTCCATACGCGGTGCACTTCATGCCCCAAATTTAGCTTTGGCACGTGAAACACCAATTTGAACCTTCAAAATTAAAAATACTATAGTCGTGTGGCGAAAAGGGTGTTGACCGACTGCAACATGCTTGGCTTAATGTAGGTTGCTAAACCGTTTTAATACGTGTTCAGTTGCAAAAAAAAAAAAAAAGAACAGCGGAGCTGGGGGTCGACCTAGTTTCTTCCGGTGTTGCTAAGTTTTGTTGTGTTTGCTTTTGCTAAGCTTTGCCAAATTTAACCGGATTTTACAAGGCTGTTCCAGTGCGTGTTCCAGCTGTTCCAGCCCTACCACTCGCTCACTGCTCTTCCCGCTTCCTAGCACTTTTCGTCGCGGGAGTGATGTTCCGAGGCGCTTGGAGGCAAGCGAGGAGGGAAATGCAGCGCAACCACATTCTCCACGCATGAAATACCATGGGGCTATGTGCCTGGGCCACGCCGCCTATGCACTCAGCGCTTACGGGAAACGATAGGGAGGATGAGGAATCGGTCTCGCTCTTACAGCGGCCGCCTTGCCTGACTTGTGACTCCTCCTACTTAGACGGCCCCTACTGTAAATACCTGTCAATACACCACCCTTCGGTGTGCCTTCCTCGTAACGCTTATGTTTTTTTTCTGTCATCTATATACGTTGTCAAAGTTCTGTTGTACTTTTTTTTCCTCTTTATAGTTTTCACTTTTATCTTGTGGTGTCTTGTCTTCGTTAACACTGCAATCTTTTGAGCTTGTATCGTCTAAAGTATTAATCTAAAGCCATAACAGTTATAATCTAGAGTCAACAGTTATAATCTGGAGTTATAATCCTTTCGTGCGACAGTACTAAGGCCTCATGGCTGTTCCTGGGCACAATAAATAAACATGATTGATTGATTGATTGATTGATTGATTGATTGATTGATTGATTGATTGATTGATTGATTGATTGATTGATTGATTGATTGATTGATTGATCACTACAGTGTGCCAGTGCCAGGGCCACCTAGTTGTTCATAGGCACTGTAACGGATTATTGATTGATTTATGGATTCATTCATTCATTCATTCATTCATTCATTCATTCATCATTCACTCATTTATTGTCATCCTCATCGTCGTCGTCATCACTATTCATCGGTCTGTTTCTGTCCACTACTGGACGAAGGCCTCCCTCCATAGACTTCCGACTGCTCCTATATTGTAATGCCTGAGTCCGTTAACTGCCACGAAATCTCCTTATCTGACGCCTCCTCTACGTCTGGTCCCGTCTCTCGGTAGCTACATCGATTTTGATTAATATTGCTTGCGATTTCTTTATGTTCCTGTTTAATCCTATTAGGGGGCTTTTTGAGTACAGCGTCTTAATTAAGCATTTTTTGCAGTTATTTTCCTGATTGGCTGAACAAGATAACATCGTCTGCAAACCTCAAGTGGTTCAAGTAATCTTCATTCACTTCCGCTCGTACCCTCGCCTTCTCTCCTCCAAGCTTCCTAAATACCCCCTCGCGACAGGCTGTAAACAATTTTGCAGACGTTGTGTCTACTTGTCTGACTGTCTGACTGTCTGACTGCCTTTCGTACCGGCAACTTCTCGCTCTTCTTGTGGAGGGTTACGTCCCCTACCCCTGCATCTCCTGCATAGGTCCTCCAAGAGTCCCATGTGCACCTTTTCTATTCCCTGGTCCTTCCGTGCTTCCTATACTGCACCGGCCTTTAAATTAAGAACGTTAATTTAGATGATCAAGTGTTTTTTTGTAATCTATGTAAAGGTGTTTATTATACTCAGCAGATACGTCTATTACCTCATCGGCGACATGAATGTGATCAACTGTTGAGTACCCTTCCCTAAATCCAGTTCGCTTTCTCCGGTTTTTGGACACCTTGACAGCTCCATGGTAAAGGGAAGAAAAAAATCGCCACGAACCGACTTTTTCTCTCTCCTGCCAACTCCTTTGGCACGGGGTACCAAACTTGTTTTCTCAAAAAAACTTCTCAGAAACTTTTAGTTAACTTTGATTGTATTCATAATTGTATATGATGACATTCACTGTTCAAGGTATTTTGTGACATAGCTAGCCGTAGCCGTGCGAAGTCTAGAGTTATAATTAACCTTCCTTGTATTTGACTTGTACTCTGCCTTGCATTTCGCCCGTCGTGTATTACAAGCATTACTTCGTCGTTGAATTCGGAGGCTCTGTCTCATTGTCTGCGCTGCTACCGGGAGAATAGGGAGATCAAAGGGTAACCCCATCGTCAAAGACAGCTGAGGGAAGGATACGCTCTTTTGCAGAGTACCGTACTTGTGACATCGATAATGGGTCTTTACAACCGGCAAAGCTAGCTTCTTAGCGCAGCTTTTATTTGCCATGGCGGCAATACATGCACAATTTTAGGCTAGGCCCACGCGTCGCGCTAAAGTTGAATGCGAAGTCCTGCAAAAACGCGCGCGTGTTTCCTGCATAGTTTCGGATCCCAATGCGTTTCCTGTCTTGGGGGGGAAAAAAGCTGCATCCGCTGCCGTTGCAACGAAAATGAATTGCGAGGAACCGGACATAGAAGAAATCTATGACTGCGCTGCGTGCCGGATGCGTGCCGAGATAACATTTTCCCGACACAATCCACCGATTCGACAACGCGTAATACGCAGTAAAATCTCATCGTGGCATGCGCCAGACGGAAACGTATCACAGAAAACAACTAAACGTGAACCATTCACGAATATCGGAAACGTGAGAAACAGCACAGCGCAACAACAACAAAAAGACGAGGCGTGACTCGGTTACAGTTTTAAGGCGGAATCCTTACCCACTGTGCAAAAAAAAAAAGCTGTTGTTGTTCGGTACCAAGAATGGCCGCGTAAGTAAAAAAAAAAAAAACATGCTTAAGTTATTACGGGAATTTTGTACTGTGCTGGACAGTTTATAATGTGCAAGGAAGCTAAGACTCGCTCCTTTTTCGGAGAATATGAAGACTCGAGTACACTGGCTCGCAATATTAACGCTCCTGAATCAATAATCCATATGATAAAAAAATACCACTGTCAAGGCACAACATTACAATTGACTCGAGAAGCATGCTCTGCATAGTGACTTCCTGCACTGCAGGCACAATGCTTAGCGTGTCGTGATTTCTCCGCACAGACCAGATTTTGATGCGTAACCATTCTTTGGGGAGTATTCAAGCAACATCTGTCCGCTAACGCGAAAAGTGTAACGCCTTGTAGTCTATAGAAAATTGCGTAATCGGATACGTTCAACATTTAGTAGATGAATAGTGTAAAAATAGGCGATTGGCAGCTTTACCAGCTATAAAGAACAATTGAAGCAAAAAAAAAATCACAACCATTATCAGCAAGCACCTTGAAAGCTTAATTTCCCGCAGGACGGGTCTGTGTGCAAAGAAGCCTGCTGTGGGGCTGCTGAGTACGTAAATAACTCAGCCGTAGATGCGGTAATTGTACAACAATACATGACTGTATGTGGTAAAGAATAGGTGACGCAGCCATCGTTGTATCAAGGTCGTAACAAAACGGGGAAAATAGAAAACGAAAAAAAAAAAGGTTAAAAAAAGCACCTGCGCCTCGAGAAAAGAAACGAAAGAGACGATCAGACGGCTGATACGATCGCTTTGAAGGGGTCGGATGCGACCAAACGTGTTTCTTCAATGCCACCAATTACTGAAACAGAGAGGCGCCGTTAAAATGCTTGCGCATTAGTGGAATATTCTGAAAATCTCTGTAAATTTCTTTTAGTGACGCCGTATTCGTCGAACCTGCTTACTCTTCAAATTCTTTACTCATTTCTCAAGCACAGGCAATTCAGGTGCACCGTGTCAAAGCAAACCCCGATATGTACTTTTTACTCCCATCCTCCTTCTTTTTGATGCGCGAAGTGCAATGATCGCACTTGTCGGCATAATTTGATGTCTCCAGGATATTGTACGCTGATTCAGGCTTTCATGTTCACGCTTCACTTGTAGCTGGTTGCGCTACGTTGTCATCGTACTAGGAACTTTCCCTCAGCATAGTAAGTGCTCTGCTAGGTGTGGACTTGTTTAGCTTCTTCTCGTTTCAACGCGTTGTTCTTGAGATAGTGGAGCACGTGGGGGAAAGCTAGTAGAAAAATGTTTGATTATGACATAAGTGTGAACACGACGTTTCGGTACAAAATTAGATTCTGCGTGGATGTCACTTTTTTCCCCAGTAGGCAACGTCATCAAGAACTTGTGGGGAATTTCTATTCGGCATTAGCAAGTTTCACCTTCCCCGAGTGAGAGGCGCGAATGAGGCGCGTGTTCAAAAAATAAAGAAACTGGACTTCATTTAAATGACAAACTACAAAGGCACCTCGAAACTCGCGAGAGTCAATTAATTATCATGGCATCTCTTGCCTTTCCCTGGTATTGTCTTTTATATATACGTTAACAGCCTTCTAAGCACCGTAGCTTTTGCACGCATCTAATGTATCACTCATTAGAAAGGTCTAGTGGAAGATTTGTGCTCGTCTGGTAGCTTTAATAAGCTCGCGTCGTCCCCACAGTATACAAGCCCGTACCACCTGTACAGCCCCCCTTCCACCCACCCCCACCCCCCATTCCTCTCCTTCCACTCCATTCCACGCAGTCTACTTCCCAAAAAGTATACGTATCATTAGGTGTCTGTCGTTCGGCTACAGGGGTCAGACACACCCACGGCCGCTTGAGTCCAAAATTAAGTCCAACAGACGCCTAGAACTTTGAGACGTCACGTTTTTCTCATGACTACTTGCTCAAAAGTTGCTCAACGCTCTGCGAATATTTCTGGTGTAGCTAGAATCGGCATTGAAAGCTTACCGTTGTGCCTCACGTCGATATTGCAAGGTTCCCAGACAGGTTGAGTCCGTCAATCGTAACTTAACGAGCAACAAGTTTTTGGCGACTAATTAAACAAGCTACAAGGGTGTCCTTCAAAGGTACCTGGTATTACTTGTACTCAAAGTAAACGCTGTGCCAGAAATGTTGCCTTTATGAGAAGCTCAAAGAAGATTCCTTTAGGACGCACCCGGTAACCGAAATTTCTGAGCATGAAAATGAATTGAATTCTACCCTTCTGCCGCATTTCCAATCAAAGCTTTCAACGGGTGGAACAGTATATTGTATCATTCAGGATATGTCAATAATGTGGTCTTTATGGACCGTTTTTATTAGAAACATCACCTGGTAATTGGTGGTCAATAAAATACCCAACATACCCAACAGTTGTTCCTGTTACGCCTTGTAAACAGGAAATGAATGCTGCTGTAGCTCATGCTACTACAAGCACTGTTGCGACATGCACAAAGCAATGAATAAATCAATTACTTACAGCACAAGCACTGAAAGGGTCGACCACAAGAAATGTGAGTCCGTACTCTGAATCCGGTGTGCGTGCTTTTGTTCACGCACACAGAGCACAGCACACAGGCACAGTAGGGTACAGGACAATGTTTTATAAGCGAAAATGTACGCTGCTTTGCCTAGATATTCATTGGTCATTGGTGCAGCCAAGGAGTCTCACAAAACATTTACTAAACACTCCACGCACTCGTGCGTAATCCGCGCTCACGAAGTAAAACGTCTTCTTGTTTTGACAGGCCTACGCGCTGCAAAGTAAGCGAAAGCGGAAGGAAAACCAATGCGGCTGTTTTTCGCGGCTTTGCCTCTGTGTTGTCGTTTTTCCTTCACTACAGGCTTGGCGTCTTTATGCAGTCGCACAGACAAACGGCAGAATGAAAGCTCGGAGTTACGTGCTTTCCAATAGGAAGTCGAATCCGCCATTCTCTCAGTGCACAGGAAAATGGGTTGATGGTACAGTCGACAACACCGTGCACTGCACTTTAACACGCCCTTTGTAGCCACCTCGCGCCGCCGCGTATGCCTCTTCCGTAAACAAGGGAGCGTGCGAACGCGTTCGCGCCACCGGAACACGAACATAGACATCGTACAGCTGTTCATTTCCTGCTCAAGTGACCAAGTCCCCCTTTCTCCAACCGCTGTACTTAGTGTCCCGCTGCTGCTGCTGCTTCTGCCGGCGGCGCGTTGTTTGTCCTCCAATCGTGCTGATGAAGCTAAAGCTGGCACGTCCCGTCGGGGCCGCACGCGAACCTGGCGTCTTATTGGACGACTGCCGTTGGGATAGATAAATACAGCGAAAGTAAGGTTAGCTGGGATGAGGCATCGCCCCCATTCTAAAGTTGTTGAGAAGAGACGGTGGCGATCACAAAAAGGGTGTAACCCCCTCTGTCTGATGGTCACACGTCTAGTTTGCCAGGGGCGTAAGCCGCATTGCAATATATATTGTGACGCAGCTCACCGTGACGTTTAATTAGCTGCCTATATTTAAAATACCCATAAGTAATGCTATTCCCAAGGCCAACGTGGGAGATTTGTTTGTTTGTTTGTTTGTTTGTTTGTTTGTTTGTTTGTTTGTTTGTTTGTTTGTTTGTTTGTTTGTTTGTTTGTTTGTTTGTTGTTTGTTTGTTGTTTGTTTGTTTGTTTGTTTGTTTGTTTGTTTGTTTGTTTGTTTGTTTGTTTGTTTGTTTGTTTGTTTGTTTGTTTGTTTGTTTGTTTGTTTGTTTGTTTGTTTGTTTGTTTGAAAGATCCCAAGTGCTTTTGGTAGGGGCACCTGCTCTGTGGAGGCCTCCCTACAGTGTGCTAAACCCCAGCTCTCGGTAGCATGTCCGCGTCCTGGTCAGCAGGTCTCGCCGTTCACAGGGGTCGAAAGTAGGTCAGCCGGGCGGCCCACTGCTCTCGTAACTGCGGTTGGGATTACACGTGAGACGCAGGGTTTGGGACCACTCTCAGAACATATGAGTGATGATGATGATGGTTGGATGTTTATGGCGCAAGGCCAACTGGGGCAAAGAGCGCCAAAACAATAGTCATATATGAGGGGTGAAACCTGAAACACTAAGTAAAGTCAACAAAAACAAAAGTAAAATCACAAAACGACAATGAGCATGGCTGGTGTATAGGGCCAGATTTCATTATGCGTGATAGGAAATGAGGTTTAAAAACTTGACGTCTGACAAATACTAAGCAACCTCCTTTCTAAGCAACCTCCTTTACTTTTGGGAAAAAGAACTAGAAGAGAAATTTACATGCGAATCTAAGCAACCCCTTCCCTAAGCAATCATCGCAAGGTGAATTTCAGACGTGTGGAAGGAGGCCCTAGCTGACGTTGTGGCCAAGTCATTTATCGAGTTTTCAATTAAAAACCACTTCAACGGAACAGAAGACGACCTGCTGGGGGATTCTTAGAGCGGCACAACCTAAGCGGCACAACATACTCGAACGGTAGTGAGGACGGTTGAGAGAGAGAGAGAGGAGAGAGAGAGAGAGAGAGAGAGAGAGAGAGAGAGAGAGAGAGAGAGAGAGAGAGAGAGAGAGAGAGAGAGAGAGAGAGAGAGAGAGAGAGAGAGAACGGTCTTTAATGAAGTCTGGCGATGTTAGCCGGGCTAAAATACCTAACTTGCTACGCCAGTTGATGATGTGATGAAGATGATGGCGATGATATTGAAGAAGTTGATGCGCACAGAGACGTTGAGTTATTTACAGAGACCGATCTAGACCTGTGTGTTGCAGGTATTCTATCAGAGCTTTTGTAGCCCGTAAAGCCCGTTTGGGACAAGCCCATGGTCCTAAAACGTCCTTTAGTTGAATGTCCACGGAAAGCGGCAGACCCTAAGACACTGCGAGGGACACTCTCTGCGCACTAAATCGAGCACATTCACAGAGCACATCGCAGTGTGGAAAGAGGGGCGACGTAGTTCGTTTCATCTCAAAGTGGAAGTTGCGCGTGTATGCCACATTCAACCGCATGCGATGTATAATTGCTTCTACCCGTTTGGAGAGTCCTGGCGGCATTTTGAATTTGCAGTTGGAATTGATGGAAGATAGCGGCGCGTAATGACGTGATACATCATCCCAGGCTGCTCAGATCAGACGTAAGTGGTGAGTTCGCTGTCTGTACCGTACCTTTTTTTCTTTTGAATATTTGCCAAATAAATCAATATTTCTTGCGCCCGTCTCGCCAAGATACGGCCGCGAAAAAAAATGCCAGTCGAGGGGTAATTTGTTTTTCTTTTGGAATCTAAGCACCCCCCTCACTTCGGGCATCGCGATCGTAGGAAAAGGGGGTGCTTAGAATCGAAAATCAGCTAAGACTTTGTGCACGCGGCACCCCCGTCAGCGACGGACCCTGACCTAAGACTACCCAAGTTGTGAGATCTTCACTAGCCTGACCTGGCTAGCCCGGCAACTAGCCGGCCGTGCATAGCACATTAAAACCCTGAGGATTCGACCCCGAGACCGCGTGTCTCGTGGTTTTAATGGGTCACTTATATAGCCTCCTCCCCCGATATACAGGCCAACCAGCATCCCCTGGCGATCTGATTGGTCGGGTTACCACACCCGGGTTTAAACTGCGGTGGGCAACGCCCCCCGTAACCCTGAAACATCGGTCACCCGCTCTCACAACAGAAAGAAGGAAAATATCAAAAGCAAATGAAACAACTACAACAAGCAATTCAGAAACCCGCGGAAACACGTGCAAGCGCCAGGGACAAGCTTCGAACGCGGCCCGCGTCGCCTGGCCCCACGATTCTCGTCCAAGACCGGACAGCCACTCACGCCAGCTGGGACCCATAACCGTCCATCTTAAGGAAAGGCGGCGTGCCTCCGAGAGTGTCCGCCGTTGACAGGCGATGCACGGTTAATTGGACCGTGCGCCAGAATCGGCGCGTAGGGACAACAGGACACGACGGCCGGCGCAAGCGTCGCATCTCCCATCCCGGGCTACCACACGAACACCCTCGCAAGCCTTCACTCCGCGCGCGCACGGGCCAACAAAGGGAGCACTTTCCCACAAATCGACCACCGTCGAACCCTAGTTGACAGCTCCAAGCTTCCCCGTCTCCGGTGGCGCGACGGACCGAATGGTTTTACAACCGGCTAAACGAAAGCGCAGAGGGCCCAGAGCCAGCTACTGCCAAGCTCCCCGTACCGCCAATGTTTTCCCACAGCTGCACCATGCACTCAGACCAAAACAACGCGACGACGCGGCTGCGGCCCGAAACAATGTGTCCTCACGCGAGCGGCGTGACCCAGAGGCCGTTTGCTCTTAACAAGCTTGCTGCCATAAAGTCATTCATTCCCAATTCCCGGAACCGCGCCGCTCCGTGTGCGTTCGACAGATCCGGCGTCGCTGGCGCCTGGAACTCTTACACGCGCCAACAGATAACACGGGGAATGCATGTGAGCGGCAACAAATTGACATCTTTAAACAGTGTGGCACGCGACGAAGTTCCGCATCCAAGACGTTACACAATCTGCTAGCGGATAAGAAATTGAAATTCCTTGTCAAGTAATGACACAGAAGCAGCACTATCGCACTTGTCCTCGTTCCTTCTAATATGGAAGGACTCTATTACCTCTCGGACTAATGGAGCATAGACGCTCTCTGAAAGGGGATGACACATTGCACAATACTGCAAAAAATGTAGAGGTTGTTTCCCCGTTTTAAAGGATACAAAAGTAGTAGCCAAACATAAAAACCAACGTGTCTGAGAGATAATGTCCTTCCATAATAGAAGGAACGAGGACAAGTGTGTTAGTGCTCCTTCTGTGTCATTGCTTGACAAGGATTTTCAATTTCTTATCCGTTAGCTGATTGTGTAACTTCTTGGATGCGGAACTTCGTCGCGTGCCACACTGTTTGAAGATGTAAATTTGTTGTCACTCACATGCATTCACCGTGTTATCTGTTGGCGCTATAGCACGGTTTTTGTGTATAACTACGTGTTTTCTTTCTAATAAACTTTCAGTTGCGAGTTCAGCGCTGTGCGTTGTCCCCTCTTCTTTTTGTCCTTGTGTTGCCTGCGCTGTTTTTCACCGTGAATCTGAAAGGGAGCGGTGACAGTTCTCCTCGGAGCGGTCAGGAGTCCCAGCCATATCGTTAGTTGGGCTTGGGGCAGCTGTCGTTTTGTGAACGACGATGCATTGTCTAGGGTGGCTTGTAGCAGTTGCAGGTGGAGGTGCGTCCTTCTTGAGGTTTCTTCTGATGCTTTTGGTTTCCCGCTTAGTCGAGAGGCTGTGACTCGTGCGTCAATCTGATGTTTTGTTGGGGCGATGCTGGTCTGTAAAAAAAACACAGTGATTTTTTTTTCTTTACACGCGTCTTTTTGCACCCTCAGCTGATATGAGCTCGACATATGGGTAGCTTGAATTTTTCCCCAAGGCGAATCGAATTTGAAAGACTGTCCGAAATATTCCATAGTTCGCTTAGATCTCATGTGAGATTTTTTTGGACACGTTGAATTTTTCGTACCTGCAAAACTTAACGCCTAGGCTTATATTTTTTCTTTGAATCCCAATAATGCACATATGTGCGCTCACGATCTGCTGTCACTTGTCTGATCTGGCCATATCGCGGTTAAAAAAAAAAAAACAATGAGCACGCAGCATGCGTGCGGCTCTCCAATCACCTTATGGAACCATATGTTCACATCGAACATAACTTAGAACTCCAGGGATAAAGAAATGAATACAACGTGCTGATTTGTGTTGTCTAACTACGTGAAGTAATCCCCCTTGAGCATCGCGAAGCAACGACACATCTGATTTGCGAAAAATGGTTACCCGAAACAAAATGAGTAGTCGACACACACACACAAGAAAAAAACGAAACTGAAAAACAAGAAATCTAAAATACGTTTGGCTTAAGGTACGAATCGCGTTACACCTCTGAGACACAGCGTAAGGGCTCTGATTGAATTTATTCTAATGCACTTTAATGTGCGACGAATCTGCAACTATCTACTGGGATTTCAGAATAGAAATTTTCTCTCTCTCTCTCTCTCTCTCTCTCTCTCTCTCTCTCTCTCTCTCTCTCTCTCTCTCTCTCTCTCTCTCTCTCCTCTCTCTCTCTCTCTCTCTCTCTCTCTCTGTCCAAGCCTCTTGTGTCACACGCCCTATAAGTTCCAACTTTATTCTTGCGACCGTATCACTGCGAATTCAAGCACAAAGCACACCGCGAAAGCGGGAAGGAAAGTCTTCAACGACGCATCTGCTGCCTGGTTACTAATGTACGGTGGTACTCGTACAGAAGACTAATCGCGCACGTTAGGTGACCGGGACCACACCAGTGCATCCTAATGGTTTGATGCTCTTGCTAGACTAGCAATTCCTCCCGAGCGCAAATAAGAGGGGAACGGCACGTAAGTGTGTTTCCGTTTTGGCTAATGCGTGTAATCGCCATCACCCTATGTTGTTATAACAAATCATCATCTCCGCGTGAGACTGCCCGAACGGAACAGAAAAGGGGGGATGCTGGGCGTTCCCATGCCTCGATCGGAACTGAAAGGGTAATCGTCGCGAAAAGAATAGGGAGGACCAATTCCACGAGCCCGACTGACTGCGGCCAAACAGCTGCTATTTCTTCGTCCGTCCTGTCCCCCGACAAGCCGGAACGTGAGTTGCCCATCAGACAGGCGATGTGCGGTTTGGCCTCCTGTTTTCTGCCATATTCGCCTCAAGCTTCGTCTTCCTTGGTCTTCTTCTCGGGAAGAAGACACGATAACGGAAAGAGAAACAGATAAATCTCTCGTCACGACGCTGCTAATAGAAAAACAAAATAAACAAATGACTGGACGCTGTACTACGTTATTTACTGCGCGCGCCAGGCGTATGCGTGATCGTGAGTTAGGTTTGGCCCGTTCGGGATGCGAGCTAGCAGGCTGAGCGACACTTGCGTAAACCGGTGTTTGCTGATGAGATGCACTTTCGTCGGCGCTGCAAGGTCTGCAAGATCATTCCACAACGAGAACTGCAGTCCTCTTTCACTGATTTTATTTTATCGTACAACTCGACCGAATTTCGACGTCCGCGGTCATGGTGTAGTTGCACGCGTGGGTTGAAGTAAATACGAAAACGTTTTTAGCGTGGAACAGGTTTAAGTAGCGAAATGAGGCTGTACAGTCGCCCTCAGATGGCCGCTCTAAATTCCTCCCGGAACAACAACAACAAAAAAAACCATGCAGCCCACTTGAAAACAATTATTCTCAAGACCCGCGTCATGACGCCGAATTATCGCCAGTGAACGCCAGCATCTTTGAGACTACGAAACAGCCGCCAAGCGATGTCTACAAGAAGCCCAGTGGTCGAGTGCGGATGTTCTGTTATGGGTTTTGTTTCGGCCGAAGTTGGTGCGGGGAACGGTGATGTTTACGTTGTGGGTCATTTTTGAGGGCTAATTGCTGCTGATGCTGCCATTCCGTTTGCGGAGTGGGCAACCGTACGCTTATATCTCGTCATCTCGTCATACGGTGGGTTCTGGGCTCCGCCCTTTCTGCTCCCTTGACCGTTCGTGTTTTTTTTTTTTTTTTTGTATAGATCTTCTATATGTGGTAACTGTGTTTCGTGATGGAGGTGTGGGTGGTATCCGTTGTAGCTTGCTCGTGTCGTACCCTGGGTCTTTTTTTACGATTTCGGAGCTTTGCTGGGCGCTGCGAGGCGCAGGTGTCGGGCTTCTCCACGCATGATGTTACTGGTGTTCTGTGCTGTGGTATTCTGTCCTAAACAGTATCGTGGGTAGAAGAGGTCTCCTAAACTTCTCTTTTTCCTGCTCTGCAGAATCTTCGGAGTACAACAGCAATGTTTCGTTCCTACGAAAGGAAAGGGCAGGACTATATGTCATGCATGTACAGTCATGAAACGCGAACACGTAAATATTAACCTGTACACGCAATATTGAAAAGTACTGTTGAGGAGGTTTAATAATGGCGCGTTATTGGTATGTTTGGAAAGCCACATTTCACAACTTTGTTACTGTAATTAAGCCATGCATCCATTTGACTTGCATGGAAAGCAATCGCGCTATTTGTGTGTTCTGGTTCGTATTTTCGTGTTCGTCTTTCATTTGTCCATGAGTGTACATGCAGTGGCTTCAAGCCTTCAACTTTTTTTTAGTTATGTCGCCGAAGCACTTGCCTGAATCCCTGCGATAATGTGTTGTATTTGCGTTAGTTGAGTATTGATAGGTTTAACCAATGTTGTGCATGGACCGTCCTGTTGCCAAAGGAGGCCATGATCTGCGGTGCATATATGAACGCTGTTGATGTTAAGCGCGATTTGCTAACCAAGGGAATCTGCATCTTCCCTGGTCGGTTGGCTTGTGACGAGAGTGTATCCTGCATTTTTGTGGAGAGCATCTCGAATCTTTTGCATATTTTTTATTGCATAAGAATTATTCTTATTCCTATTGTTCTGCCTGTGAGAAAAAAATTTTATATATAGAGCGCTTACTTTGCCGCAGGTCGTAGATGAGGGGTATGATTAGGTGATTATGGGGAAAGGTGATTAGATGAACGCAACGATGTTCGCTTTACAAATGAAGTCTAGGACGGAACGATTCTGGGGCCCCCGTAACTGAACGCAGGGGAGAGTCGGGAGGACTTTTCACACCAGTATTTTTAGTTTTGTTTATTTTGAACGCGAAAAGGTGTTCGATTGATCATAGTACAAGCAGAAACAGACTGCACAAATTCTGATAAGCACTGATTTCGACCATTTTGACCTAGCCGTAAAAAATAGTTTCGAACAGCTAAGATCTGTCGCAGTTCACCCGTTCCATCGGGTGTAGTGGGAAATCACTTGGAAGGAATGGGACGTCTGTGAAGTATTTGTCCCAACGTGTTCATCGGACATTACTTTAACGTCAAACCAGTCAAACCTGAAGCGAGGTTGCAGACGCCTTGCTTCCCCGACAGTGTTTGGCGCTGTCCGCTTCATCACAACGTCCGACACTGCCCCTGTATCTTTCTGAGGCGGAAAGTAAACGTGATTTTCCTGCTTTCTTTCGCAGGAAATAGACACTGACGTCAATGTTGTCACTGCTCTCGACTCAACCGTTGTTTTTTTTGTTTTTTTTTTTCACCACACCTGACAAGGACAAATTCCTCTTTTGTCACTTCAAATGCTTCATTTCGGCAACCGGCTTCTGAAACGTCGTGCCTCTCATTGTCTAAACCGGGCATGCCACTGTCTGCATCGTAGCCGTTTCTTCTTTGGGCAAGAAGTGGCGACAGACTCGTATACCTGTCACACGATAATTCTGATGTCATTCAAAGTGAATTACATTAGCTATAAAGGACACTGGGTTTGACTGTGTGGGTCTACAGGGCGGAGTAAATGTCGTTTGATAATGATAGCACTGAAGATTAGGAAAATCGAAGAATTGCGAGATAATAAAGTAAATGAGTCAAATGAGGCGAGTGAAACACTTTACTAAAACGAGAGGCCATGAGGCCCTGGTGGGAGTAAGGAATGGGGGAGGAGGTCACTCACAATTCACACAGTGTACACAGTTCGCGTATTGTGGTCCTATTCATCAAAATGTGCACAGTTTAGTCAGTCAGCGACACTAAAAATGCACAGTCCACACTGTAGACATTGAGTGCGGAAAGGTATAGTCAGTCCGAGAAGGTCAGTCAGAGCGCGCTAGCTACTTAGAGACCAGTTTGTGCGTACGTGCGCGCGCGCGCGACACGCTGGAAGCCTGCCTGTGAACCGTTCACACTTTGGGGTATGAGTTCTCGCTCTTCGGGACATTACTCGTTCCGAGTCATGTTGTACGCAAGCTAGCTGGCTGTCTCCTGTATCACCGCTGCTCTCTTCCCGCAATGTCGCTTCTGCGAAGCCCCCGGGACGCTCTTTCATGTGGTAGGGGCTGCGCCCATGCCCCACTACATTCGCGAAATCCTTCCTTTACTTCTTCAAGCTCCGACTTCAACAATCAGCGCCTGCTGGTGTTGAGGGCTGTTGAGGCTGGGAAAGCTCAAAGGGTCTTGGACTAAGGACTCCACCCCATTTCTTTTCGCAATAAACACGTTTACTCTCTTTCTCTCTCTCTTACAAGTTAAGTTTTGCTCTCGGCTCTTCATCGTTCGGAAACGAGGCAGCTCTCCTGCGCCCGCTCGTTCATCACGCACCCCTACATGACGGAGGCGACAGAGCTATTGGCGGTGAGCGCGAACACAGGCGGCGCTGCGAAGCGCGCCTCCGTGACGTCAGCTTAGGGATTCTCGCATTTGTCGTCTGCTTCACTCAGGATCGCTCTCCCTGCTGTTTCTTTGCGCTCGGTCAACGTCTGATGCTTGTCCGCACCAGAATTGGCGTGTGGGTAACTTTTTATCATAATAATAGGCTTAAAATCGCACACACTAGCTCATGGTGTCAATTAAAGTATAGTTTTGGATACCGCTACGGGAGAAACATTGCCGGCGCCGCCCCATTCCTTGCGAAGCCGGTCCTGTGCGGAGCGCGAAGAGTCGGAGCTATGCGTCAGCTTCTCATGTAAGCATTCGAACAAAAGGAACAGTCAGCTGCTAATAACCGACAACAGCAAAAATGGAAGACCAAAACAAATTCTAGGCCTTCAGGGCTGTCGGCTTTGGCAGAAGGCATCACGATTCCCGGTAATCATATGTAAGGTAAAACAGTTTTTGCAACCTTGCCGAACGCTCGAACGCGTTTTGTCACATCACTTTACGTTGTCAAGGCATCAAAGTTTGCCGACATGCTCTATAGACTGCAAAAACTGTAGGTTGAGTTCCAAATAACCCAGTGTGTATATACGCGCGTGCTGGTTCTATACCAGGCATCTAACCAGTATGGAGGTTTTTTGAGCAAAACGAGTCACGTCTTCGTTAAATTTATAGTAACACGTATATGTTTGTTAAGACCTGGAGGGATATTTCTGAACATGTTGCACAGCCATATCTTCCCGATATTCGGATATGCGTTATAGGAAAACTGCACTCAAGAGGAGGAGGAGGAGTAAGGGGAGGAGGAGAAAACTTTGTTTAGCAATTAAATCGATCTGGTTAGTGGGCCGGGTCCTCAGTCCAGGACAAGAGAGTAAAAGTAATTTTCTTCAAATCATAGAACGCCATCCCGAGTAGAATAGGATTTGTTCTTCGCGCCTGGAAGGGTTGAAAAGCAATAAAGAGCTACTTGTAATTCTTCTTCGGTTTCGAGTCTTGTAATATATGCAGGTACACTATTTATTACGTTAGTTAGCGAGTATATCATGCCTTCAACACCGTAATCATGTCATCATTGTTCGAGTTAAAAGTCAGTTCGTTATGATAACAATATAATTACGATAGAAATTCGGAGCACAAAAGCCGCCTTCGAGTACTGTGGACCACGTTGTTTAGGGCGCGATCGCGGTGGCGTAGCACAAACCTTCTCATTGTATTTGCATGTGAATAAACAAAGCACGCTGAGGATATGCACCTTCTTGCACGCAGCCGTAATGAAAGCCAATTTGTGAAGAAGGGAATGTATGCCAGACAAAATGAAGGAAATATCCACAGAACCTTTGTGAGGCTCCCAAACATCGCCAAACCTCCTAAGTTGGTGACGGGGCAGAAAGATTAATGCGTTGGGCAGAAAAAAAAGCAAGAAACATTAATCTGATACAAGACAACAACGAAAGAAACACAAGAAAGCCGCTTTATTTCCTGCTGTGCGATGAGCGTGTAGAGGCCGCTGCTTGGTACGTAGTATTAGACTGTTGAGTCTTCATAGGAGCATCTCAAAAATACTGCAGGGAAGCCTACGCATTTTGAATACTTAACGAGAAGCTCTGATCACTGATCCTCGCGAATAGGCAAGAAAGGACGAGTTACATACGATCTTCTGACTGTTCTCTATCTCTTCGTGTGTTGCAAACTTGTGGGGGATACAGCTTCAAATTATTCAGATGCGTCAGAAGCTGGCAAAATAACTGAGTCGCTAGAAATACGCTTTTTAACGCACTACAGCAACGAAGCGGGCGATTTCTAGCCCAGGCACTGTTGCCCCTCGCAAGCGGAGTGTAGCAGACGACAGCGGCGCGAATCCCTAAGCCGACGTCAGAGCCAGGGGGCGCCACTCAAAGATCTCACCGCCAATAGGTTCGGGGACGCATTCTCCACACCATGTGCAGCTTCGCTGTAGAATTCAGAGAGTGTTATGTAGTTTTGGCGCTCTTTACCATTTAATGGCCTTGCGCAAAAAAAAAAAAAAAGAGCTATCATCATCAGAATTCGGAGCGACTCATAAAACAGCTTATGGGTGGGAATTCGAAAGCGTGTCGTTGGTGCCGCTGATGCGCTGTTGGATCCGACGACGGCAAGCCCCTCCCTGCCAATAAGGCCTGCACCGCCCCAGTGGGTCTCTTTCGCGTCGACAGGTGCCATGCGTCTGAACTCAGTTTCGACAGCAGCCACAAGTGCATTCCAATTCATTAATGGAAGACCCGTTGGTGGATCTTTAGGAAAGCGTGAAGATGTCACCTCTCTCTCTCCTCCTCTCTCTCTCTCTCCTCTCTCTCTCTCCTCTCCTCCTCTCTCTCTCTCTCTCTCTCTCTCTCTCTCTCTCTCTCTCTCTCTCTCCAACTTGAGGCTCGGCCGGATGCGCACGCTCTGCCGCAGCTTTAGAAGCCCGCCACGCGGTGTTTTTCGCACGCACATCGCACGCCCCGCCAACCAAGCTTTGCGTTCTAACAGTCTCAGTGGCCACGTTTACTCGCTTTAGCAGCATCACTGGCTGTCCGTCGCTTTTTGTTGTCTACCAGCAACGGCAGTCCATCGCCATCACTCCCAGTCCAGCGAGTGCAGCTGGGCCGGAGTAGCATAGCAGGCGAGAAAAGGCTTTTGTCGCCTACTCCGGCTTTGCGCTGGCTGTATGGCCGTCAAATGAAACGCGAACACGAAAATATGAACCAGAACGTGCAAAATTGAAAAATCCTGTTCGTAGAGCTTATATAAGGCACGCTATTGGTAGATTTGGAAACCTGGCCACTTTCCCCAACTTTGTTTTTGTAACTAATCCACGCGTCATCTTGGCTTGCATGGAAAGAAATCGCGCTATTTGTGTGTTCAGGTTCATATTTTCGTGTTCACGTTTCATTTGACGATTTACAACGCGTACAAGGGGTGAAGGGGCGCATCGAGGCGCCTTGCGTCGGGCTCAGTATACTGGCGAGCTGCCTACGGTTAAGGTTCCTCAATGTTCCTCCTCTAGCCATACTACCTACGGTTAGAACCACTAGATCAGCGTAGGTTATTTAGTGGCTCTACCTACGGTGCGAGCGCAGCGCCACCGCAGCCAGCGCCATCGCCGGCTCAGCTGACGTCATCCCTTTCCGCACGCGCACTGCGCCCTCTGTTCTTCTCTCACTCTCTGTCCGCAGATGGACGGCGAAAATTTCTGTCGAAATGTCCCATCTATTGAAGATGATAATATTTATCGGGCTACCTAAATGCGAAAATTTTGGCCTGTCCGTCTGGCTCTCTGTCCCTCGATTCAGCCACCCGGCTAAAAGTTAAAAGAACTCTTGAACATGACGCGTATTAAGCTAAACATTTCCGAACTACTATGCTATACTTCATACTTGTCGACATTGTGGAGCAAAACGAAAACATTAGGCATGTTTGAGGCAGAACATCAATTCATTACTGGTACGCGCAGTGTTCTTCTAATGCAAAATAGATGTGTACCTGATTTTTGAGCGAGCAATAAAGAAACGCATTGCAGTCAATGTTTTCACCAAATACAAAAGTGCTCGCTGTGGAGCCTAGACCTCGAGATGGCATTCATTCCAAGTCCAACAGTAACGAAAGGTTCTAATAGGTGGCAGGCGTGCAGTTAAACGCGGGAAAATTGAATTTACTTGAGCAAACCTCTACCGTGTTTATTGTGGTAGGAGCGAGACGCGAGCGGAAGATGATGGGAGGTGGTCGGGGTAGAGAAGAGAGGCTTTGCGTTTCAGAGGTCGGCAGGAAACTCATCTTTTAACGACATTTGCAGCGAAGTCATCAGATACGCGGCCAATTTTTGCCTCGCACTGCAGTAACACTGAAACCTCTTCAAATTATTGCAAAATTATCGCGCTAGCCATGGCGCCCGAGGTCAGCACCCAACACTGGGAAGCTGTTTTTAATGCGCCACCCGGTAAATCGTTTTCATTTGCAAACAACCCCACGTACGCTTAATAGGAGGAAATTACAACCCGAGAATTTTACGCCCCGAGGGAACAGCGCGTATGACCACCTGGGGTGAAACGCCTGTCAAGACAAACGTTCGCTTGCCCGCACAAACTGCGCAGGCGCAGCTCAATTCATTCTTTCTGCTGATTACTTGGGAAAAGGGCCACACTGCTATTTCCTTCACACAAATTCTGAGGGCGCAGTAATGATGCGCGCCGAGAAGCTAATTAGTCCCCGTGGAGCACGTCTACAGCTACGCGATCGACCTGCTGCTCTTGTGTCCGGCAAATGAATGAAGGCGTGTCCGGGGCATAAAGCAGTTGGCGTGCCGACATGCACTTGACAACGCCTAACGGTGTGTGCTTCGTGCAGAGACGCCAAGTAACGGTGGCGACGGGCGGAAGCGCAGCTGCAAGAAAAATGGCCCTGTTTGCGCCGATATATCACCTCGACAAGCAGACGGGAAAGCTGATGGCAAAACAGAAGAAACGTGGTAAACTCGGTTCGGAATCTGTAATCCTTGCTGAATAGAAATTGTCTTCCTGATTCCGTGGTATTTAAAATATACGCCATGCATGCATTCCTTCTTGCCTTTGCAGGCCTAGGGAAGCTTTATTTGGCTTGTATACCTTTCTCGTTCGTCAACGGAAACACACTCACCTTCTTTTCGAGGAAGAAGGCGCCATTGGGTCCCTCGATTCTTGATAGTAGGGCTGCGGGGCCTGTATCATGTTTAAAACGGCCTCTGATTTCGATAATGACCGCACACGCCATGATGTTTGTTTCGCTCCCGGAAGAAGCTCGGGACTTGGGCTCGAGCGCAGCGCAGGCTCTGTACGCATAGAGAAAACATGCCTTTCATTCATGCTACTTACTTAACTCGTCCGATGTTAACACGTCCAATGAATTCGTCCGATTTCATAGGCTAGGGTTCCGCGCGTTTTTTTTCCGGTGTAAAAACGACTTTCGGCCGGGCCAACCTTATCGCAAATGCTCAGCAGAAAACGCTTGTAACTTTTGTAAACGCTTGTAATCTAAACTTTACCCAAAACAATCATATGAAAGTTGGCCGATAAGATGTCGTGAACAGGCCTTCTGCCCCGTTTGGTTTACGTGTGTGGTTTGTTGCCAGCGTCTGTCCGCGCCCGGCTGCCTTATCAATGCTCCAAGCTAAGCGCGTGTTTCCTTCCCTTTCTTATGTACGTCACACTGTAGGCTACCTTATTTAACAGGGAGAGTGTTTCGCCCTGTCATCACTAAAGTAGAATGTTCTTATCTTATCACCAGTGTTCCCGATATAATTCGATGGTTCAGGAGAGAGATGCTTGCAGGTCGAACGCCCCGGCATTTCCATTCGCCGACGCTCTACGGCACGCGTCGCTCTGTTGGCCGCTTCTTCGTCGCTTGTTTGTTTCGGAGCACAAGTTCGCTCTAATAAGCCTAGTTTACTGGAAGGACCTTGCATCGTTCTTGGCTACGTGACAATATCATTACGTTGAATGTCGATTACTTTGATATTTCGCAGTGAATTTCAAAAGGTTGTGGAATTCCCATCTGTTGTCGATATATTGGTTTCTACGGGAAGTAAATGGGCAGCCCCCCCGTGTTCGTCTGCAGGATAAACCTATAGTACTTCCACGTCGCATTAAGTAATCCCAAAAATACAGCCACTACCATAGCCAGTAGGTGAGACAAATAAATGCCAGTAAATTTTCTAACCATTTGTGGCATATGTTTTTTTATACGGCTTCGCTGATCAGCCACCTTCGCGGAGTGCGACGAATACCTTTTTTTTTGTTTTTTTTTTTTTGAGAAGCCCCTTAGGGGCTAGGGCTGTTGGTGTGTCGTAGTCGTCGTAATCGTTGTCTCATGTAGTCACGGTACTAAAACACCGGGAAACTCGTTTACACTCGCGCTAGAATGTAACACGTGCTAAAAAACACCGGGACACTCGTACGTTTACGCCTCGCGCTAGAGAGCTTCGTGCTTCAAAGACAAGAGACTTTTACAGCAAAGCTGTATATATTACCCCCAGCGGTTTCATCTCCATGGGCAAAAACGCCAAGGCGCCGAATACACGTATACACTGTATGCTTCGCCACTCCCCGGGTTTCACGTTAGTGGAGTAGCCCGGGAAATTTTTTTGCAGCGTGAGCTACACTGGCCGAGGTTGAGCAGTTTCGCGTGGCTCCTGGAGAGCCGTGCTGCGCAAGCGCGAGGAGCAGTGACGTCACACGGCGCACACAACGTTGCTCGCTTCCCGGCGTCTCTCACACACACACGCGCCCAGCGTCTTGGACGACCTGCGTTCCGCACGTGGCGGCCCGGTCCACTTGATGATCATGCGAGTGGTGGCCGGGTGTGGAACCGATGGCTCCTGCGTCGCAGCAACACCAGCGTGCGCCTGTGGAACCAGCTTAACTCTGGGGAGTTTGGTGACGCTGCACCGGAGCCGCTTGATAAATATACATGTGTCACATAATGTGTATTCCGTGTGTGTGTCATTGAAGCAGCAGTAAGCATGATAATCAAGCTAATCCTAGACAACCAGGAAGGCTAATAATAATCAGCTGAACCTTAGCTCACGCTTCGTATATCCTGGCATAGCCGAGCTAAGCTGAGCTTCGTATATCCTGGCATAGCCACTGCATTTTTTTTTCTTAGAACTGCCACGCCTTCAGTCCATGATGCGTCGATGTAAACGTACGTGAAATTTGACTCACCCGCAACACTTTAGAAATCGTGTGTCTGTCTGTTACGCTTGATGTGTCACAATTGCGCAGCCCAAGAAAAATGCTCATTATGAAAGGCACTAGGGCCTTCATACATTCGATATCAAACTGTTTATATTTCCCCTGAAAAAAAAAAGTCCCATTGAAGAGGGCTCGCTGTAATGCGCTCCACAGGGAATTGGATACATGAGGTCTCATGTCCTAGGACTTTTACACTGATATCAAACGTACAGCTTACATTGCCCCTGATAGATGTCTTCCCGCAATGCATGTATGTATAGTAGTGAAGCTGAGTTTAACTTTGTGTAAAATATGTTTTGAGAGGAGGTTGAGAGCAACGTATCAACGTAGGTGGAATGCACGAAATATTCTTACACCGTGGTGGAATGCTAAAGTATTTAGGTATCAAAAGCATCTACACGCAGTGGTCAAGGAAAACTAGAAGACTAACGATGAAATACGGAAAGAACAGTGGAGAGTCCAACACAGCCAAGGTAACCAAAAATGAGGCAAGGCAGATAGAAACGAATAAATGGAGAGAAAAAAATGGCAGCTAAAACTTTGTTAGAGATGTATACAGGGCTGAGAAATTGGACATCAGACAATTTCTACGATAATTCCAGGGGCAGTGCTTTGCTTTTTTGAGGCTAAAGGAGGTTGCTTGCGAACTAAGAGCTTTGTGGGGAAGTGTACACAAAATGATGGAGATGCGTGGTCTATGGAGAGGAAACAGAAACTATGCGGCACATTGTGTTGGAGTGAGAGTGTATCCATCTAAATCTACATGAGGGAAATATTCGGCTTCCAGAAGCCCTAGGATTTAAGGGTAGCACAGAGGGAGGTAACTTCAGGGCTGTCGAAGCGACGAAAAGATTAAAATGCTGGTGGATGAAAAGAAGAGAGGGGAATATTGCCTAGGACAGCTACCACCTGTAACAGAAAAAGTAAGTATTTTGTGCCTGCCCAAAGAGCAGCGCTAGTATTAAACGAAGAGTATAAAACATAAGTATATTAGTTTTTTGGCATGTCGTCACCCGGATACAAAGGGGATACCGCTAGCTATCATCATCATCAAGTGGAGTTTTATGGAGGCATTTATGAAAGCCCCTAGGTCCTTCATGCCTCCATATCAAAATGCTTATATCCCCCCGAATAAATGTCTCAGCTAAGCATTTGAGTATGGTAGTGAAGCCCGCTTTAAAAGGGCTCAGTGTATAGCAAACCTGCTTCATTCATCCGGCTATTCCCACGTGCAAGTTTCCGCAATTTCGTTAGCTCATTAATCCTGCAACTAGCCATCGGCCTTCCCCTAACAACTACCGCATCTTGGTAGCCGTAGTCGTTCAGGTAGTCCACCTGTTATCGGTCTTTAACTGACATGTCCTGCCAAACTCCACTTTTGTCTCGTAATGTCCAACTCGAGTTGTTCCCTAATCCAAAACGCTCGTTTCCTACCCCTGAAAGCGTCACCCCTGTCATCTTTTCCTTCAATGGCTCGTCGGCGTCACTTATAGAGTCCTGTATGATATTTACCGACCGGTACCAGTGTTACGTACCGCTCAAGGCGCAGAGTGGCCGCTCCCAAAGGAGGCTTTCCTCAAGCGCTTGCGTTTTTGGCTATGAAAACGGCCATTCACGGCGAACAGTCCCACGAGTTGACGTTGAAGCCTCCTCGGCGGCGGCACGGGCCGTTGTCGTCAACGCACGACACTGGAGAGCGTGTCTATTTAAGCGAAGCTTCTATGTTTAGGATCTGGGATTTTATGGCGTCCCCACGCGCGCGTGGGAAACGCAGTGTGGGAAAGCCAGCTTACAAAACCAAGCTTATCGCCAATAGCAAACGCATACCGTCACTCGCATCGGAGATACATCTCTTCGTGAAAATATGACGTAGTGCGTGACGTAGTGTACGCCTGATAAGCCGACCGAGCACGTGGCGTTGGAAAACGAACGTCCCGGTGTGTGCGTGCTATTAGAACGCGACGACCGTCAAAATCGCACGTCGTTCAAAACATGTTTTGGACTTCGTCACTTGGACATGTGTTTGGAGTGGAGTAGGCATTATTAATGGGCACCACTTTTAGGGGCGAGGCACCTTAAGGCCGAGCCATGTTCGGCGTCCGTGGTCACGACACAGCATCGTGTAAATCGAAACATCTGTGAACAAAAGGTTCACAAGAACAAAATAAAATGTTCACAAAAGGTTAGAGAGAGATAGAGAGCTTCTGGAGAGACGTGCTGCGCATGCGCGAGGAGCATTGGATTGTATTGAAATGGATTGTATTGGATTAAATTGAATTGTAATGGATTGGAATTGTATGTACCGTACACACGCGTTGTCACTCATTTACACGCGCGAGTGGGCAATGCCACGGGTGATTTACGGTAAGAACGATTCCCAGTGCTTCGCCCACTCGTCATGATTCACTTCGTGGAGATGCGTGAATTTTTTTTATGATCAGTAGAGTCAAAATAAAAGTGTGCGTGCGTATGCGTCCTTCTTAGGGATTGCCGCCGTCAGCGCTCAAGTGAAATAAAATTACCATGTACCTTTCACCTAACGTCTGTGTTACCTATATGTCACGTTCTCGCTGGTCATCTAATTTTGCAGGGCGACCCCTCAGCGACGTCCTTCTGAGGGGTCGCTTCGGAAAAGGTGTGCTGGCGCCATTTCCGTGACAGATATGAGGTCAGTTAAATCTTGGTGTATCCCGGCATAAAACACTTTCATGTTACAATGTAAAACCCGAAAACGAACAACCCTAAGTACAACGTACTCTTTGTTCTAAAAGTTGCTTCCCCACAAGAAGACCCTGTATGCAGGGGTGCAGCCTTTACAGGCAACTTGCTTCGTTGTACTGGCGTCATTTCCGTGACGGATGTGACGTCACTCAAATGTTTGTGTATCCCATAATAAAACGCTTTCGTGTTAAAAAATTAAAAACGAGGATTTCTCTTTAGAAGAACGTCAACGGTTGAAAAGTACCTGGTGTGGCCGCAGAATGCGAGCAGACACTGTTTTATCAAAGCGCGAAGCCAGAAAAGCAGCGACAGTAGCGGAGCACACGGCGCCGAGACGCGTCTCGAACGCGTGATTTCAGCCGCTTATAACTTTTTTGTATGAACAAAATTATGGAACATGTTTTTCAGCCGTACTGTTGACCCTCTTGAGGAGTCTCTTTTTCCCAACTTTGAAGAAAATCGAGACCGGTAAACTTACGCTTTTTCAGAAAAAAGCACAGCAGTAAATCTTTTTTTGCTATAGTACTTATATTTTTTATAGACAAACAATATTTTACAGATACGTTTACAAAAAAAATGAAGGAAGCTTACACTGACGCGCAAGACTTGAAGGTAGCGAAGCTGTACGCAACCTGCACGCCATCACGCGACGGTTTAAGTCCACGATTGCAGCCGATTTGGTGCTGCTTCGCTGCTGCAACGACCATTATTCCATCATTGTTGCTATAAGTGTGGGCTTCTTTCATTTTTTGTGGGATTCTTTCATTTTCATTTTTCTTTCATCACCTTGGAGAGGCGTACGCTAAAACGGGGTCTTTCTCGTTCCGAGCAGGTGTTGCCGCGATTACGACGAACGCTCCAGTTTCTTTTTTTTTTTTTGTTTACTAAGCTTTGCCAATATCCATAAGTGGGTATGCTTGGCTTGACGAACGTGCACCCGGGACGCTGGGTGGTCGCCGCGAGGCACGCACACACGAGCGCTCGACCTTTTCTTGGTTTATTTAACTGCCGGACGGTCGCCGCATTCTTGGCCAGTCTCCCTAAGTGGGTATGCTTGGCTTGACTAACGTGCGCAGGGAACGCTGGGCGGACGTCGCGAGGCACGCCCACACGAGCGCTAGGCATTTTCTTGGTTTTGTCAACTGCCGGGCGATCGCCGCAAGGACCGCGCCCACGTGCGCCCTTCGGGCAATTTCTTGGTATTTTGAACAGCGGACACGAAAAATTACGATTTGCTAAACAGCTTCGCTGTTAGTATCTGGTCGACATGTTAGCTACCACCTACAAGTTGGTCGCAATTACAGATACGGAGATACGGGGCTTCAAAGTTAGCGGCAATCCAGCGTCTGACGCGATTTCACATTTTTTTCTTCACGGAAGAACACAAAATTTGTCATTTTGACCTGTTTGACATTTTGGTGGTTTTTTTTTTTAAGCAAATTTTTGTAAGAACAATCAATCCTTGCCGTGCGCAAAGCCCCGAAGTTGGAAAAAAGTGCAGTCGCCGGAAATCACGCGTAGCCCGCGCCACCTTTGCAAATCTTTCTCGCGAGGCATGCATGCTAGAGGAATACGGATTGCAGTTTTAAGCTATTCTCTGGCTTGCACATAACTCATAAAAATATGGGGAAAAACAAAAAATGCGCGTGTCCACGCATGTTCGTTCCCTCGTGGAATCATTCATGTTTAAAGCACGGACAGACGATACACAAGAAGAGGACAACACGAGCGCTTGTTGCCCTCTTCTTGTGTATCGTCTGTCCGCGCTTTAAACATGAATCAGATTCAACTAGCTCAACTTTCCGTTCTACTGCGTGGAATCATCCTGTGATGCTTCATCTCCCGATGGGATCAGCAAGGGTGGTACCCTTGGTCCGGGGCTCCAATGGCCTCTGCTGCCTAGTGTGCCCACTGCACCTGGCCAAGCCGGTCTTCACAACGGTCACTGGCCAGAGGGGCCTTGTACTGCTGCACGTTAGGGTCTCTTATTTTTGGGACAGCCTCACTATGGCGTTCCCATGTGGATTGACGAAGTGTCAGCTTTCGACTGCACTGTGGACGTGTATACGTATCGTGGACACTTTGCTATAGGTATGTTACGAAATATACCCGTCCGGAGCTGCCTAGCAGCCCTCATAAGACATTCATGTGGCGGAGGGGGATTGGCGTGCGTTCCTCAGGAGCTAGGTTTGTAGTATAGCCTCAAACTACCCTCTCCGCCTCCATATTCCTAGTGCGCTATCCCCACGTGCCACAGTGCACCTTTCGCCTCAATAGGTACACGGAGAGTGTGTTGGCTTATTCTCCTATTTGGAAAAGGCTGTTTAGAAAATGTCTACAGGCCTCTTGCGAGCTGGGAATTATAGTAAGCAAGTACCTTTTGTTGCTTTACCTGAGTCACGTGCTCTACAGCAGCTGGTTCATAGGAAGGCTGTGGCCCATAGAGAGTTTCGTACCCCAGGGAGTTTCCTCGTATGCAGCACCTAAAAGTGTAGCTTGACTTATATCTATGGATGTTAATTCTCTGTTGGATCAGGCGTGCACACCTATGGACCTATCAGGCGTGCCATCGATCTTCAGCGGTTCTCAGGTGCTCTCCATCATAAGTACTGCTGGAGGTGTGAAAGTAAGTTAGCACGTAAAAACTAGGCCCTCCTCTCAGAGAAAGACGAGAATACAGGTTGTTACTGCTAGCACTGCAGTAAAGCTAGTGGAAACATTTTTTGCAACAATAAGAGAGCTAAGAGAGCAAATCTGCTTTTAGGAGGGACTTTTCTCCTTGGTTGGCAAACGTCTTGGGCCCGTCGAGATATCGGACAAGTTTTGCTGGCAAAGGTTACCCAAATGCATTTACAAAGACTGTACTAGAATTTGCTGAAATTTGAACACCTGGTAGCTGTTAAATTTGATTCAGTGGAAAATCGAGATTGAAAGGCCCAACAAAAGCAAACGCATATTGCCGTTCGTGTCAGAATTATGTGTCTGTGAATCTGTGACACAGTGTGTTATTTAATGTGCACTTTAAAAAGCGATCAAACAGCCCGGCATTGGAAAACTGGCTTTTCGGGGCGTGTGCTATTAGAACATGGTCACTGCCAAAGTCGCATGCCATTCAAAGCAGGATTTTCACTTCAAGCTATACGTCTCATCACTTGGATATGCATCCGGAGTGGATAAATTATCATTATTAGGCACCATTTTTAACATTTGTAGAGTCAAATTAATTCCTTGTGCATGTATGTCTCCCTCTAAGGAATGACCACCGCTAATGCCAAAAAGAAATAAAATTTCCTCGTATGTTTCACCTAACTTCCACCACCTCTATGTCATGTGCTAAAACACTTCGCTAATCATCCACTTTTGCGGGGCCAGAATAATGAGTTATTTTAAAGTGGAGCAAACCCCAAGTACGACATTATATTTCTGCTTGATTTGCAGAATGTATGTATATATATATACAGGGTGTCCCAGCTATCATGCACCAAGATTTAAAAAAAGAGTAAAGGCGTAACTCGAAGAAAACCTAGTGCATAATGTTTGCAGTACTGTGAAGAAGCGGAGAGTATTTTTTTCGTTAATGAGACTTAATTAACTAATTGTAATTAATTATCTAACTCGAGAAATACTGTCCTAATCACTAAAGTGTCAATGAGGCACTTGAAGGTAACCACGAGGGGCATCTAACTGCGGTATTTTCAGCGATGAACTAATTGCGTACACATTTATTTTGACTGATAAAGGAAACCCGCGAAATATGAAAAATACCACGTGACGGCGCCTCCGCGCGCACCGTAAAGCAACGCCCTCAAACAGGCTGCCTCTGAGTTAGCCAGAATGAAATGGACAAAAGAAAGAAAGAAGAAATCGCGACCGAGTTTGTTCCTTATCTGCACACGCGTCCCGCGAATCTTGCTGCTGCTGCTCCTTCCATGCATGCTATTATCAAGGTGATGCGCTGTCTCTTCGGGCGGCTAACAGGCGAAGCAGTTGCTTTCAATCAGCTTTGTTTGGGGACGCTGCTTTACAATGCGTGCGTAAGCGTCGTCACGTGGTATTTTTCATATTTCGCGGGTTTCCTTTATCAGTCAGAATAAATGAGTACGCAATTAGTTTGTCGCTGAAAATAGCGCAGTTAGATGCCCCTCGTGGTTACCTACAAGTGCCTCATTGACACTTTAGTGATTAGGACAGTATTTCTCGAGTTAGATAATTAATTACAATTAATTAATTAAGTCTCATTAACGAAAAAATTACTCTCCGCTTCTTCACAGTACTGCAAACATTATGCACTAGGTTTTCTTCGAGTTACGCTATTTCTCTTTTTTTAAATCTTGGTGCATGATAGCTGGGACACCCTGTATATATATATATATATATATATATATATATATATATATATATATACAGAAACATAGGTCGGCAGTCTACAACGCCAAAGGAGGCATAGGGGTGTGGTTAGGCTCTATTTTTACTACGGTTAATGAAGTTAAGATTTTTTTTTAATATAAAGAATAAAGAAAGAAAGAAAAACACGCGCCCAGAGTGGGGACCGAACCCACGCCTTTCGATTAGATCTCGAATGCCTTACCAATTCGGCGTGGTTCGGTTCCCCACTCTGGCGCGTGTTTTTCTTTCTTTCTTTCTTCTTTATATTAAAAAAAAAAAATCTAACTTCATTAACCGTAGTAAAAATAGAGCCTAACACACCCCTATGCCTCCTTGGGCGTTGTAGACTGCCGACCTATGTTTTCTGTATTTCTGCCACGCCGACCTATATTTCCTCAACGAGCCCCTCATTTCCTTACTATATATATAATATATAATATGGCTTTTTTCAACAGAGTCCCAATTATGGTAACAAAATAAGTGTTTATTTCAAAACTGAACACACTTTGTCTTCTCGCTACTACAAAAGCAGGCTGAACTCGGTCAGTTTCGGTCGCAGTGCAGAATTGAGCCGGTGTAGCCAACCACGCCATGCCCTTGCTAGGCTAGGATCCAAAAAGGCTCACTCGCAGGCAATGGGTAACAAGTGTTCAATCAATATTGTCACTCTATCCCATGCACCCTCATTTCTTTTCATCGAGACCCACAATGCAGCTAACGAAGCTAGTATCCCTGTCTGAAAGTTATTTTTATTTTGGTACTGTATGCTGCCGTAGCACTGTTCGGCGCGTTCTTTCGCAGCTGGCAGGCGCACAACAATGAAGTCTGGATTACCTCACAATGAAGTCTGGATTACTTTGTCATAACCACTGCTTTGTTGTAACCGCCACACATGTCCACTCATGTCTGCTTCAAATACCACAAATGGGAGTCACGATTATGACAGGTATTCAAACATAGGTTAGCTTTCTCATTTTTTTTTTCCCGAGGAGACTTGCCCAACATTAGTGGCAGTCAACCTACAACCTACAAAAGAAAGGTTTGTGTACAATCACAACGAAAGGAGGTCTGCAGGTAGTTGTCCCCAAACATGACTTCGCAAAGATACATTCCTTTTTTTTTTGTCCTCACATGGCCTCTAACGTACAGAACTGACCTAGAATAAGCACGACCTTTTGATGACCACCGAAAGTCATGACGTCGAAGCCAATTCCATTACAAAAAGGCCTAATTGAACACAAACAGAAGACTATTTGTGGAACATCACGAACATTACAAGCAGCACCTTACTGCCTCAAAGCAGCGCCAAATAAAAACAAAAAATGACAAATGTACAGCTTTTTTTAATAAAAAAAAAAAAAGAATTTCTTTCACGCAGGTCACCCATCAAGGCCGTCAAACAATTTCGGACTGATGGTGAGAACAGTAACAGTGAGAGGGGGAGGCTGCGTCCCCAGAGCTAGGCGCCCCTGTTTCCTGCGTTGTTGCCCCAGTCAAAGCCCCCCGGCCTGTCCTCGGGCAGTGGGTTGTAGTTGGGGTCTGCCGGCGGTGACTCAAACAGGTGTTTGCTGCAACAAGAGAGAATAATGTCCCCGTCAAACTCGGAGGAAACACCCACCGGCGGTGCTAAGTATATTGAAAATAGTTTATTCAAATTTCGAAACCAGTTGTGCGATCTCTGCAGTGTTGCAAGCATTTAAATTGGCACGCATTTTACGTTTGTTTGTAATAATTGAAGAACATTCACATCACAAATGTTTGTTTTGGTGAGACTGACTTTAAACAGACCATACCACTGCATACGACTTCACTTCAGCCAAAAAATAACCATGGAGTGATAGCAAATATGCCAAGCTTAATACAAGCTACAAACTATTTTGCTAGATAATTAGGGAAGACGGTGCTGTGGTACTGGCTCCCCGAGGCATCTCCCACTCTATCGGTCACTGACCGGTTTGTGCGAGTCGGCCAATACTGCTAAAAACCGATTTATTTATTTATTTTAAATGCTCACCAACAGCGCAAGGGCCTTCTCGGGCGATGCACTGGGCACATAAATATAAGGCATACAAAAGACAACATATAGGAAGGGAAATAACTAAAAATGCTAAAATGCCAAAAATAAAACAAAAATAAATTTAAAAAAAAAGCCAGGAGGCTGCACCAAGCACGGAGAGGCAAACCAGCACCTCCTTTTTCCACTTTCCGACTGTGCCATAAATGAATGGGATAAGGAGCTAGGACACCTCTGAAGGGGGAGGAATAAACAAACTAGGAAAGAGAAGAAAAACCAGTGGACTATTTTTATGGCCAGCGAAAGGTAACCAATAACACAGCGGCAACTGCATGCACCGTACGGAGTTGAAGCGGCCCAATACCCGGCAACCTCTTCCTGCCACTTTTCATCACTTGAGCTGTGCCACAGACGTTCTTGCAACGCAAATCTCCGTAGTCCCGGACAGAAAGTGAAAAGAGCTTTCATTTAGGGAGAAGCAGGAGTTCTTAAGAAAGGTCATTGAGGATCCAAAAAGAAAACGCTCTGTTCTTGCAAACAACCTCAGCCTAGCGGCATCGACTTTGTCCACTTGGTCGGCGGGATCAGATCATGCGAAATAGGCGATGCTCCAACACGGGTGCAAAGGAGGGGAAGAAAGTGCATTATGACATGGCTTACAGAGGTTACTGCTGCTGGGGTGAACATAGCTGGCATACTCCTTCAGCATTTGCAATGACAGGAGCAGATACGCCGCCAATGTCTACAAAGATAGTTTTTGTAGACATTTGCCAAGGAAATGCCCCCCTTTGCTTTCCCGCTCACCTCTCATGCTGTTCCTGTACCGTCACGTTCATTCCAAGGTAAACACACTAAAGGTTTGCACAAGGCAATTTGAATTTACCGTGTTCCACTGCTACAGGTCTGGCTCCTCGATGCCAGCGCTGCAGTACGGCGGAGACGCGCGTGAATCGAGGCGGCCGACTACAAAATTTATAAAACCGCGTGGCCGTGCTCCACATGTGTTCCAAGCAGAACGTGGAACCTAGCTAGTGGAACCTTTCGTTGCTGTTGCCGCGTGATTTTTCATATGCCGCCAGGAGGTGGCGCAGGCAACAGCAGGTGGCGGTTTTCTGCAGTAGATGTAGAATATCATTTGCTATTAAAAAACCAAGCATACGTAAATTTTTTAATAAAGGAACACTGTAAATATCCCTTGTGTACTAATTTCCTGTCTTATATTTGCGTAATGTCTTGTTCTTGTTCAACAAAGTTGACAAGTATGAACATATAAACCAGGCTTAGACAGTTATGTTTGGCTGTGAGTATATAAGACTATTGCGCAATATCTACTTTACTTTGGCTGGGTAGCTGAATCGAGTCACAGACAGACAGGCAGACCAAAATTTCTGGGTTTAAGTAACCCCAGAAAGACTAACGTCTTTAAAAGCCTACAGCATCGCATTATTGCCGGAGTGGGCCCTTTCCAGACTCCGGAGGCTGGATTTACTGCTTCAAGGCTAGGCATGGATTTTCTGGCTTTCTAAATGGTGATTTTGTTTGCTTTTTTGTAACACAAATTTCGGATGATACGAATATTTTACACGACCGCTGAGATTCATATCATCGAGCTTTTATTGTGTATCTGTGTGGCCCTCGTAACAGAGGAACACGAAAGCATCGCTTACTTTATCACAACCGTGCAGTGTCAAAATGGAAGAAATAGCAAAAACTCGGAGTGCCCACTTCCTCGTTAGGAAGTTTCATAGCTCAGACAGGCTCAAATTGTCCAACTGTAGAGAAATCTAAGCCTCAGCATGGGGTACATCATCTGAAGCTTGCACAGAGCTTATGGTCATGCTATTACACACATGAAATGCTCTACTAGGTTTTGTGGGCTAAAGAACAGGTCTGCCAAATTATCCTTTCGCGATTCCTCGAGTTTCCAAGGTTTTCCCTGAGCACCTTATCAAAAATTTCCTGACTGATAAAAGGCGTGGCAATACCTTAACCACTCGTATTGCTGGTACATGGTTATTTTACGGTGAAGCTCTCATGGGATCCCACTGTGATCTAATTTCTGCCCGTGTCATTCGTGGACAAAAACCATTTAAAGTGAGTGCCTTTAGGTCAAGTTTAGCATGCTTACAAAAAAGTGTAAAATCACTGAGATTGCAGATTTGTGTCCTTTTTTTTTTTACAGCAAGACTGCGTCTGTTTTATTTTTGGTTCTCATCTTCATACTGTGCTCACTTTTAAGGCAATCAGCTACAGGCTCAATGTACTGATAAAATAAACACAGAATATCTGTTCACCATGACTAACTCCTGTGGCATTTCTGTCGACATTGTAACATGTAATATGACCTCGGTTAGTCGCATTATTGTAAAGCTTGATTATAAAGCACAAGGTTTTCACCTTATGAGCACATTGTCGATGATATCACCAAATTTATTTGCACTACATGCTTTGAATACTGCAGATGGCTTATGAGGGCTTCGATAAGGAATCTGGAAAGAGTTGCGTGACGCAATGCGTGAGAACTCACATGAAATTTGGTGTGGCCAGCAAGCGAAACCCGCCTCTTTGGTTTGGGAAGACGTCCTCGAGGAAGTAATAAATATGACCCACAATCACGCCTGCAACAAAGCCAAGGGCAAGGAAGTCACGCACACAGAGCGAAGTTAGCGAGGAAAAAATGGCCGCGTATCTGTTTGCTTCACTGCAAATGTCATCGAAAGTTGATGCCATGTAACTCCCTCTACTCTCCCCTTTCCCACCCTCAAGACCTTCCCTCCCCGTTCCCTCCTCCCATGACAAATACACAAAGGTTTGTTAAATCAAGCCAATTTTCAGCATTTGTTATGTACATTGATGGGACACCATGCTTTTATTTCCCAACTTTGACATTATTTTTAATGCATTATTTTTTTACCTGCTATCATAAGAGCCAACCCTGTGTGTCTTTTTTGATTAAATAACACTGGTATTCTCAGTTATTTACTTAGGGTAAACTGTGCCTAAAATGTTCCCCAAGAAAATCCCAAGACTCTCATCCTTTAAAAACGCCAACCACGCCGATGCTGCTAAGACACCGTATGCTGTTTTCAGTGGGAATTTAAACAAACAATAAAGTGCCCCCAATAGTGCATCACAGATTCAACGGAGTGAATAGCCAATAGCACAACCCATCTATGTACTATTAAAACAATAAATTCGCACTTTTGTCCATTACACATTACTGGGCTAAGCTGCATATGCATGATTTTGATGCTAATTTCATCTAAGCTGCCTTTATGTCCAAAGCACACATGCCTGATTACCTTTGAAGACACACCACCACCTTTATGTATATAATGGTTCGCTTGGTCATAACGAACAGCACATACTAACCTAGGCTCACACCTCTTTCACTAGGTGCTCTGAGGAGGGAAAAAAAAGTGCCGCCAGACCCTTTCCAATTGTACATCACTCTTACAAGATTAAGTTCCAAGTGCTCCATATAGTGAGCAGTACCAACAGAATTTAAGCAAACACGTTTGTGGCTTTATTGCTGAAAAAAAAAAATGAAAGAAATGCCTAAATTATTCGAATCTACATTAGCTTATGGCAAAGACTACAGTTGTAAACTAATGACACTGCTAAATTTTAGCTGCAGGGCACACCGGAGTGCTTACTACCAACAAAATGACGATTTCCAATAAAACTGAGTTTGGCTAGAAAAATTCTGAAGGAGACCACCGAGACCAGGTTGACAACAAACTTGGCTGCCGGAAAAAGCCTTGTAAAAATGGACTCGTTATATCACGTCATTGTATAAATTTTGTTGTTTTCAGTTAGCACTGTATGCACGTGTGTCGTCAAAGTTTCTGTTGGGTGCCCTGGCCCCGTCAAGCTGCGCCTAGCAGCTTTCACGCCAGGATGACCTTCAACGTTGTAAGGCTGAAAATGAAATTGATTTGATTTGATTTGAAAAAAAGAGTGCCGGCTCACCTATGATGTCAACAATTACAGAGTTGCCCAGGAGGAGGGAGAAGCCCAGGAGCACCCAGGGCAGGTACGGCGCTTGGAAGTTGATCAGGCCAAAGAAGTTGAGCCGGAAGTATGGGTTGCGCCGGCTCCAGATGTACACCAGCATCGTGGTGAAGGCGTGCCCCAGGAACAGCTGGTTCACAAACATCCCTATCACCTGCGACGGCAGCGCTAAGGAACACCGGCCCCACAGCTCGAATGCAGCCACAGAAGATCATGCACGTGTAAAAAGAGCTAGCTGGATTCTCGAGGTCTGCTCAGAGAGACCACATGCCTGTTAACGTAGCAGCAGGAGCTGTAACTGAGAAACTTTCTTTCTGATAAAAGCTAAGCTTAAGGGAGGACATGGGTCTTAAAACAACTTCTTTTATATATTGAGTAAACTCTGTGAAACTTGGCAGTCTTGTTGCTTTTTTCCCACTGATTTCAAATATGCCATTATTTTTTGAGTCAGTCAAGCAGTTCCCAAGATAATTAGAGGTAACTAGCCATTTTTGGAGGAACAATAGACAAGACTTTACGCATCGTTTGGAACTAATTTCATAGCTCATTAAACTTTGGTGGCACCAGTGGGAAGGAACCATTTTGAATTCCCATTTCAAACACTGAAGTTTAATGAGCTGTAAAATTAGTTCCCAGCAATGCATAAAAAAACTGCTTTCTTTAGTGCATTCACCAGTGTTCATAGTATTAGGAAATATGGAGATTACAGTTTTATGACCAACACTGTTTTGTCTATTGTTCCTCCAAAAATGGCTAATTATTTCTAATTACCTTGGGAACTACTGGACTGACTCAAAAAATTATGCCATATTTGAAATCAGTGGGAAAAAAGCAACAAGACTGGCAAGTTTCACACAGAGTTTACTCGGTATATAAAAGAAGTTGTTTTGAGACCCATGTCCTGCAGCAATACTGACAGTACAGGCCTTAATTGCCGACTTAGCAAAGTAAAGGCAACAATTTTAAAAGCCGGTCTCGCAGGGTCACTACCAGAAGGATACAATCATGAGTGTTCCACCGAGGAGAAACATGTAGAAAAAGTCCGCCGTCCTGCCCCGGAACGATCCTTCCTCGAGCATCCGACAGTACCGGACCGTGAACAGCATGTTGAAGAAGAAGGCAAAGCCCAGTGTGCCGAAGAAGAGGAAGGTCGTTATCAGCCTCCATACCTGGGCAGCAGAAAGCAATAGCGGGTTAAGAACGTAAAGCTAGTAAAACGAGAACGGTGCCACATTCCGTCCCCACCTAAGCAGTCACATGATGCACTGAGCAGAGAATTGAATTCATTAATGAGAAGCAAGATGTACCGTATTTTTGCGCATATAACCCACCCCTGCATATAACAACGCACCCCCACTTTTAGCCCGGCGGAAAAGAAAAAAAAATACTTGCGTATTGCCCACACATTTGATACAGGAAAGGCTGCACCAAAGCTACTGCTCAAGCAACACATCACATACTATGTAGACAGACAAAGCGTATATTTAGCAAGTAGAATACTCTGACTGCAAGGTAAAAGTCAATTCACTCAGCGGCAATGCTCTCGCTAGAGCTATCACTTGAGCCGCAGTCCTCACTGTTGTACATAAGGTCATCTTCCCAGCACAATGCGCATTGCCGTGAAGCTGCCCTAAAGGGAAATCCGATGCGAAACAGATAAGGGGCGTGTAAAACCCGCTCCACGCTTATCTGAATAAAATGAGCATCTGCACGAAGGAACAGCCAACTTTATTACATGAGTAAACTAAAAAAAGAGGAGAGCCGACAACAGTACCTAATGCCACTGCACCAACACGGGAACGTACTTGCAAGTGTCTTTCCTTTTTTTAGTTACATCCTGGAATAAAATTTGCTGTTTCCTTCGTACAGAAGTTTCTTTTATTCAGGTGAGCGTGGCTGCATTACATGAACATTACTGTGCCGCATTGGAAGGGCACGCGAAAGAAGAGCGCGCGCACACGTTGTCGCGAAGTTGGCTGCGTGTACAGCCGGGCTACTACTGTCGGCGCACAAACGCGTTCCAGCGCTCCAGGCCTCGCACGCTCCAGGCTCGCAAGTGCCCGCTGTCGCTGCGGGGGAAACACAGTCCCGCTCATGGCAACCGGAAGCAGTAAGCCTACGGTCAAACACGCTCTCATCCTCGCAGTACGTGAAGCATGGCTTGGAGCTCCCTAAAGGGAAAATCCCGGCGTATTATCCGCACCCCTACTTTTCCCCAGAAATTTTCGCATTTTTGGTGCAGGTTTTACGCACGAAAATATGGTAGATTACATTTGAAAAAAAAAGAATTGCAGGTTGTAAAGTTTGACATAGGCCCTTTTCCCGGCACATTGCAGCCACGAACTGTTACATACATTCAAAAACAGTTGTGGCAAATTATATACAAATACCTCACGTCTCAACTGACACTTTCATCACTACTTTAGCTTGTGTATGGTTCAAAATTTGTCCGACAGAAGGCTCACAACACTTTTCTGTAGGGAGTATCGGCTGCCCAGTGGTGCTTAATTTATGGAATGATGGCCTTTCGCCGGTTTCAGTCCAAGCACCAACGACAGATTTTATTTGAACGATCTTCCCTTGCCCTTGCTCCCCTTTCCCACAAGGGCCTTTGGCTTGAGTCTGACATCTTAAATAAAAGCCATTTACTCGCATTACAGCACAAGGAGACCGGCAGCAATGTTCAGGGCCATGGATGGCCAATGAAGAGATGACATCCTTAATGGCCCGTTAGCTATTTACACGATGATGATGGTGATGACACATACCCAACTCATTCATTCATCCATTCATTTCCAGGGGGTAACAAAAAACTTACTTGATAGTGCTTTATTATCAAGGTAGGGTTGAAATAAAGTTGGAATGGAGAAATGATGTCTAGATGCTGAAAAAGAAAAAAAGGGAGAATTATTTCGAAAACACTCTGCAACATACACAAGAGACTGCGAAGCATTTTTCACGAAGCAAAATGAAATAAAGCTTGTCCTAACACAAAGATAAAAAAAGAACCGACTGCTGGGGCTCAAACCGAGTCAGTTGCATGTGGAAACCTGAGATGATACCTCCGTGTTACCCATCTGAATGGCATTATTTCATCATTCGGCAGCCCTTCAACCGCTAGATTGTGCTTAGGGAGCAGCAGACTGAAGTTTACGACATCCTACATCTGCACCCGTGCCACACGTACACGAAAAATGGCATTAAGTGTTTAAGGCCTTAAGATACCGAATGAGATTATTCGGGTGGGCCGCGCTACACGCAAAGGTATTAAATGTGTTAGGCATAATGGTGATAACGACCAAAAAGAGAAACGCACTCATATTTTAGAAGTTTTTAACATAGAGAAAAACGTCTTACAAGGGTTCAAAATGTTTTTCGTGAAAAAAAAAAAATGTTATGGGAAATAGTGTTTTCTAAAAAATGGTGTGAGCCATTTCTAAAAGTGACTTCAGCAGCCGCCGTCGCCTGCCAGCAGTAGCAAAATCCGAAAAATTCAAAACAACGAGTAACACGATGTTTTGCATTTTGCCACTGTTTTAGTGAACTTCGTCTTCTTCAGAACTTCGCAACCAAGAGTGCACAAAAAATTGTCTTATCTCGAAGTTCAGCTACGTTTCCGCGTCAACACTCTGGTGCTGAGAGTTTCGTTGTTTCATTTGGTGCTCATCGCGTTTGAGAGTAGGATTTAAGGCGTTCGTGAAGGCAAATGAGTTGTGAGGAACTCCTTAGACCAAAAATGACCTTGGAGCGAATGGCATTAGATTTTTTATGTAGAAGCAAATTAACGGCACTAAAACTTTAGGCATTAAGCACTTAATGTCATTTTTCATGTGCGTGCAGCACAGGTATAACAGTGGAGTGCGTGGCATACGCACACTATGCACAGTTCTCAATACTGCTATTGAACTGTGCTTTTATGTTATACCACCTAGACTGCACACTGCAAAACAGCAACCAGCTACCTAAAAAGCAGGCTTATTTATTCAATTTCGTATTACATGTTGCTGTGTAAAATTAGTTTTGTTTAAGAAAAAGCTATACTTTGGCTAAACTACTCAATTCATACTCAAGTCTCACATGGAAGTCAGATTTATGTCTCAGGCTTGGATGAAACAGCATTTCAAAAGAAGAAAAAAAAAGGGGGGAAAGTGGATGCTGTTGACAGTAAAGAGCCTTAAAAAGTAGGCATTTTGTGTTGATTAGTTGCTGCTGTTGGTTTCTGTTTCCACAGAAGAACCTCACTGACAACCTCAATGCCATTTGAACGTAACACCTGAGTTGTACCAAACTTGACCATGAATAAGCCAGCAGTTCGACCAAAGCACCTGGGTTTTTGACAGAACAATACCGTGATTCCCTTTAAATTTTATAGAAAGCAGCTTGGATTACGTCGCCTCTTCAAGCTCTTAATTAAAATTCCCAGGTGCACAAAAGCAACAACCTACGCAAGGCAGCGCTTACTAATGGAACAAGGTTTTTTGGTGTTGTAAACAAAACAGTCATTTACTGTTTCCCCGCATGGTGCTAAAAGAAATAGCCTAAAAAATGACATTTCAGTGCGCTAACAGCCGACCAATCTTGTTGGCAAAAATGTCAGCGCCCGAAAAGGTTTATGCAGAAAAACAGTATTACTGCCTAACCATGACAACATGGCTCGGACCGCTGTTTTGACATGTGCACATTTTATATTGAACTACAGCTTTTAGACGGATAGGCGCTAAGTTTTACTCCGTGTATGTGTGCGCGCGAGCTTTCGCGGCAACCTTTTAGTAGTCTCTACCCATTTTTTGCCATTTTACCTAACGATCGCAATGAGGTAGTTCACTCTGCCCTCTGCACCTGGCAACGCGTGATTTACTACGGCCGTTGCAAGCATTTGAGACAAGTGGTGGCCACCGTGCGGCAGGTGACGCAAAATGCGCTTCATAACAGCTGGACGACGTCAGCTGCAAAAGCCAACAATCGGAAAGAAAAAAATAAATGAAAACAAAAGGCCAATGACGCGCATAACCGGCGCCACTGCGGTGGCATATAGCGTTCAAAGGTTGTAAAAATTTGCGTCCGGACTTTTGTAGATTGAAACACCAACGAAATAGCTCTGCGAGTTCAGCGCGATCTGGGCTCGCATCTCCAACAAAAGGCGCAACGCAAACCCTGGCGCCTGTACTGAACGCACGGCGAGGCGTTACTAACGTCTTGGCTACTTTCCTGGAATTTCTTTTTTCTTGTCTTGAGCGCTTGGCTACTAACGCGCGCGTGTTTACCATTCAACTTTTCCCTCAAGTTAAAAGATGGTGACGCACGCACTAAGCGGCCAAACGCCGGTGAACAAGTGCAGCATCATCAAAATCCCAAACAGGTTGCGAGGAAAGCGAAGATAAACGCTTAAAGGCTGAGTAATAGGCAGGAAATTATTAATCAATCCATCGCTCAAGCAACTCCCGTCCATTTTCACCTCTACAACGAGTGTGTGCAGTCGACCAAGTGGGTTTCGTTCGCAACGATATCTGTACACAAGGCGGATTCGGGTCGCCACAATTTCACTCTTTGCGTACGTAGAAGTCACCGCACCCTGTACTTACTACTGCCGCCGTCGTAAGCACACACGCCACTGTGTATGTCCGAGTGACGACGGGGATTTGCATGAATTCTTGCGTCAACATACGCAGTGCCATGACGTCTCGCTCAGTGTTCGAAGGGCCAACGAGTTCACGCACATGTGTGGGGCCACGGGCTACAACACGGGCTGTGTCGGTGGCATAACGCCGACGTCCCCTTCACCACAATCAATACAGACTAATCCACGTGTAATTCACTGCTTCTGGGGACGCAGACCTTCAACCGACATCACACCAGCAGCTAGCCGGCTATCGGCACGGCTACGGCCGTTGCGCAGCCAACACTAGTCGATAGTCTTCTTTGCGAAACGAAAACTGCCAGAACTACCAGACCATGTCGCTGACGCGCTTCTACCTCCTCCAGCGCGTGTTGCGCGAAATAATGACGAATAAAATATACGCAGAGCATTTACCCGTATTATATGGACAGCGAAGCTGTTGAGCAAATCGTTTGTGTATGGTATTCGCAGTTACAAAACCAAGAAAATGCCGAGCGCTCGTGCAAGCGTGCCTTGAGCGCACGCCCGTCAAGCTAGCATACCAACTTCGTGCACGCGTGCCTTGAGTGCACGTTCGTCAAGCTAAGCATACCCACCTCCGGAGATCGGCCAATGTTGGGCGAAAAAAAAAAAAGAAAACTCAAACGCCAGCGTTCGCCGCGAGTGGCAGCGAAGAAGAAGCAAATCGGCTGCAATCTTAAACCCTCCATCGTGATGGTCGTGAAGGTTGCGCACAGCTTCGCTACCTTCAAGTCTTAAGCGTTGAACTTGCTACATTTTTTATACTGCTTCGCATGCATCAACGAAACATAAGGATAAGGAAAACGTGCTCGTGACACGCGCATTCACTCGCTCGCGCGCCTTTGACGAATTCGACCAAGGCACGGCACTTCGTTGCACCTTTAACCTGCCCTTTTAGCGAATCTGAAGTAAGCTGCCTATTTACCATAATTATACAAATTCAATTTTTTGAGTGTCGTCGATTGTTTGATTCGCTCCCCGTGTCTCGGCAAATTCCAGCGCAGTTTTTTCCATTGAATCACCATGAGCACGAGGTCAACCTGCACGACCGAAAGCCTCATTGTCCTCGCCTCGTTTTACGTGGTAAGCAGCAGAATGGTGTCGATAATTTTTTGTAATACTTAACTGCTATGCAATCTTAAACCGTTTTCCCGTTTCAGGCGTGCAATACCGGCAGCATCATCATGGGTTACGGCAGCATGGTCAGCTACACCGCTACTCTGGACCACACTGGTACCTGTCGTGCTTATCGCAATTGCGCGCAAATTGCTTTCATGTGACCGTTACACAATCGATTTTACAGAACGGCCAGCCGTGCACGCCATGTATGGATTAGTCGTCGCAAATCGGCTCATGAATATCGTCGCCTGCCTGGTCTGGCTTCTTTGCCTCAGCATGGTAAGTGCGCAGGAAGGCGTTTAATTTTCCCTCGTTTTCTAGCAAGGGGCTTTATGTAAAAGTGAACAAAACTCTACTGTTTTAACTGCAAAGGCTCTGAAGCAGAGAAAAACTGTTGTCGTGGCAGAGTATTCTGCCCTCCGTAGTGGTATGGTTCCTTCTTTCTTGACCTAAATCTCACACTAGGGGGCTAGACAGCGTCTTGGCGCGGGCGTTTTAAATTCAAGTAATCTAGGACCATGGCGGGCCACGCTGTTCGCGGCTCGGTAGCAATGTGCAAAAACGGTTTTTCAAGTTGACTTGCGCAGTTCTTACCTTAATTACATTTGCACACTGTGCTTAATATAGTTTGTCATTTGATGCTACGAGAACGAAAACATGCAGATTAATTTTGAATGGTATACGTACCCTTCTCTCGGTGCTGCTTGGAAGTATAGATCTGCCTTCTTCGTACCATAAAAGCGAGGACATAAAAAAAATATCAAAATGCAGCTAACGCTATGCCAATGCACCCATATGATAACACCCAACTCATGTACAGCTGGTAATTGCCAACAAAACGTGCAAATGAATGATCGTAATGCCATGTCAAAGTGAAAACTTATAGAAACTTTTTATCGCAGGGTTACACCTCAGGACTGCGCTGGATCTTCATCTACTTTCTTGTCCATTTCAACACAACCATCCTGTCAATGATTGCTCACTTGTTCAAGGATGTGATCCTGGTAATTTCTAAGTCCCTGTCCTATAACCAGAGTAACATGCACTATCCTACATTTTATTATTTCTCATCCTAGTGTTATCATGGCAAACATATCTCTACCTCTTGCATACGTAATGGGGTAAAGTCACTCTTAAAACACTCCTCCACTATAGTCAGCAAATGTGCTCAGCAATGTAATTTAAACAGTAAAATATCTGAGTGGCACATAAGTTAACGCTTGACCTTAACTACTTTGCTCACCTTTCTGGCCTTGTTGCGAACACACAAATGAATGAATTTTGTTTTGATGCAAAAGTATTACCATTACCAGTGAAAGTACTATGCTACCAATGTTTAACAAAATGGTTACTCAGTGTTGCTAAAAATTTCTTCTGTGAAGCAAAATTTGACATCCACCTCAATGCAGCCATACGGCTACAAAGGAAAGCTATACAGCTTCCTCAGAAACTTCGCAGATGAAGGAAAATTCGTCCTGGTCCAGGATTCGAACCCTGGACCACCGCTTAACCGGAGCAGTCACTCTACCAACTGAGCTAACCAGGAGGCTAGTCGTTTGTAGCGCTCTCGCGCGAATTGATCAACTCGAAGTGAAGGACGGGTGTTAATGGAGCTTTCTGTGCATGTTCATACCAGCTTCCATAGTTTTTGGGGAAAAAAAAAAAAGGAACGCCAGAAAACAAGGCGGTGTGCAGGTGCTAACTGTTAATTGTGTGAATGATCCCCCAAAGGCGCCCCGCTCACACTACTACACTGAAGACGAGGTTGACACCGTAAGTAGTTTGCGTGCTTTGACATTCCTACTATCATTTGCTAACGTCCAGGATCGATTTAAGGGTGAAACACAAGTGCGGAGGCTGACGTGTTTCCGCACGTTTCCCTCTCTGCAAACAGTCCGCCAGCTGTCAAAAACCCGCATGAAGGCTGCGCTACCGGTTTCAGAGGCAGAAAATGCGTGTGGAAACGCGTCACTCGCTGCACATGTGTACTGCCCTTTAGCCACGTGACAATAAAGCACAGGCACTTGTTGTCAATTGAATAACGTTAGAGTGTGTCTCATGTGCTGTATAGAGAAGAAAAAATGTGCATATAGATGGTATTCACTGAAAAGTTTAGCTGTCAGTTTCTTCGCTTGGCAACACTGGAAAGGGCCACGGGCATGGCCGAAGCGCCATGGACATAGCGCAGCTTGTGCCACTTTGTCCGCATACCGCAGGAAAAAAAAAAAAAAAACAGCGTTGCGCACTGTCTGCTCTGTTGAAACCCCATTCTCAAAGGTGGTGTCAACAGAGATATTATTAATCGCACTCACATTGGAGTCGAGGCATTACTTTGTGTTCGGTGGGGTAGAGTTTGGAACGTCCAACACAAATCGTGTGCTTAGTACGGACAAGTACCGCCATCCTGCGGAGCCCGACGTAACCAGTGACGGCTCACTCGCATGGTTGGCTGCATGCGTGCCTCGCCAGTGAATACAACCTATATGTATTTGGCAGGTAATGATTTGCGATAATAGTGACTGGAAAATAATTTTCTTAACAGTAACAGCTGCTGCTTTGGGTTAAGCATACCAATATATGGTCAATTTGAAGACCTGTGGTAATATAGTTCTAGATTAAACTAATGTGTCCTTGCATGCCATGCACTGATATGTGCAGTGCAAGTCCTCCGTCCTCGACAATTTCCTTTTTGCTAGGAAGCCAAACCTATTGTGAGAATTATTTACAAAATTGAGCTACACAGCGAACTGCTTTTTTTTTTCAAGGAACAGGCAGCTTGTAAAAGTGTAGCTTTTTCATTTCTTACAGTGAGTTATATTTCTGACATTTAATTGCCTACACATATTCTGAGTTCATCAATCCTTTGAAAATTATTAAATGTTTTCTCAAGAAATTAGTTCAACATGAAATAAATAGTGTACCAATCTAGTTTTTTAGAACACCAAAATTACTGAATGTTTTCTCAAAAATTGGGTCTCCTTAGAGCACAAAGTGACCAATTAGGTCTACTTAAAGCACGTAGTGATTATGAAAATCAGGTCAGCATGTGCTGGTCCTACCGAGAAAACTCTTTTAGGTTCTTTCAGTATATTTGCTTAGTTCGTAATTATGACTCATTAATAGTGCACTAAACCACAAAATCATTGCTTGCACCTATAAAGTGAACAATCACGTCACGCATTCCAATCTAATTTTCAGCGTTTAATGTGATTAGAGCTATGTTCAGTAGCTCTAGTCAGCTTCCGTTTAGTAACAGCAAAAGTAGATGGCACTGGTGATGCGAGCGTGTTACCGACTGTACTCTTGAGTTTCTTTTGCAGGCCAGCTATTCAGCAGAAGTGGTCCCTACTTACATCTGGATAATTTTAGAGGTAAGGACAACACTGCTTATGCTTTGCCAAAATAGTTTGTCATTAACGCTGCCAGAACAAGATACAGAGCTGCAAGAAATGTATAAATACCAAGAAATTAAGCAACAGTGTTATTGCAGCCCCATCTGTTTGGCTATGCTTGCTGCACAATAACGACGAGAAACACGGTACTAGTTTTAAGTTGAGCTATAATTGAAGCGGTCGTACGGCAGTATGGTATTGCTGTATTATTACAAGGCAACCTTTGCATAACCTAGCCCTTAACCACAGCTAGCAGTACCGTCCCTGGAATAAGCGTAAGCATGCAAGGCGTTACGTTCACTTGCATAAATACGAAAAGTACTTAGCAAAACCGCAGAACTACACCCTCAAAGTTTTAACTGGTTTCGTGCGGTAATTTTTCTGCAGATCGTCATACTGTACAGCATATACACGTACTACTCCAAGCTCCAAGAACTTGAAGCTGAAGCATCCAAGAAAGTCCAGCAACCAGTGTTTGCAAGTTCCATACAGTGACGAACTGGAGTGGTGCTTTGCGCAGAGCGAAATACATGTAACTTTTGCGTGTGGCTGCGACGGTGCTGTGTTTAGTATCAAGATCAGCAAAGCGTGCTCCCCACTTGTCCAACAGAGTGATGTGTCATGCCCATGATGCCATGCTGTCCCCTATTTTATTTGCTTTCCCCTTGTTGCCCTAGCGTATTTCTGGCCAATAAAAATTGCATATCCTCGCATAAGATAATTTTGTCTCTCCTTCCACCCGTGCTTATGCTACAGCTCTGATGGCAAAAAGGAGAATCCCAAGTGACCTTTTAATTGGCGGATGCCTCGGAAGGCAAGATGGAGAATGGTGGACATTGTACTGCTGCTCTTGATGTTGCTTGGAGGGGGCCCAGGATCCCACATTTCTCCTGGATCTGCCACCACAGTAGTGTTTTATCCTCACTCACAGCAACCACAGTCGAACCTCGTTATAACGAAGTAGTATCAAGACAGCAAATTGGTTTGTTATAACCGATATTTGTTATAACAGATGTAAAAATCAACTATAACAAATTGACAATCTGGCTCGTGCAAAAATACTTGATACAAAAATGCATTTTGCATTGTTTGAGGCTTCGAACCCACTATACAGAGGGTAAAACTTGCTGCATTTCGAGCTCAATGAACCGGACAATGAGAACGTGAAATTACAACAGAACAGAGTTCACTTTTGACGAAGGATGTGATCTTCGTTTGGTGGCTACTCACAGCACTGAGCAGCATGAAGTTTTCCGCAGTGTCCACGGACAAAAGGGCCTTTATACTTCTGCAGTTTGGAACTACGGGGAGTTTTTCCAATTAGCTTCTAAGCCTCCTGGTCAAATATTTCTTCGGTATATTTGATATCGCACAGCTCTCACGGTTTCAGTTTCGTTATAAAAGATAAGTGTCATTGAAATAAAGTGTTGCTAACCAAACATTGTATTTAGTTCGCTATAGTCGATAATTTGCTATATCAAGTGTTCGTTATAATGAGGTTCAACTGTACAATAAGGGCAAAATTCACTTCAGAGATAGGGGGGCAAGCCAGGAACTTCAGGTGCAATGCCAAACGGTAATTAAGCGTGTTGGTATGATGGCTCTGCCCATAAACCGACATAAAATATACCAAACCACCCTTATTTACGAAAAGAATGCATAGAATTGAGCCAAAAGAGCCTTTTACAGTGAAATAAAATCTGATTTTGCAGAAACCTTTTGCACTGCTGGGGCTTGAACCTAGGCTGTTCGTTCCAAAGCCCGTAGTTCTACCCAATAGGCTACTGAGGCCGGACAGGTGGGCTCGTTTAGCATTTGCTCAAAACAATAGGAGTGTTCGAAGTGCACCAGTAGATGGCGCTGGGTGCAAACAGGAAGTAGCACTCTTGTACCCACCAGGGAAATCTCGTACACACGGGCGTTTTTGCTCAGCAAAGCGTGCCATGAGGACAAAACAGAAGTTTGGTTCATTCGAAAGATTGCCTCGTTCAAATCATACTGACACCCCATTTAACGCCCACTTCGCTCAAATAAGCTATATAATTAAGAGAAAAGGGAATGGCCATGAGATCCACTAGTTCATTTCCCGCAACAGAACCTATGATGTCATATGCCCAGCTGCTGCGCAACTGGCTGAGACCGACAAGAGCAAACGCAAATTAGGCAGGGCTTATAAGCTTGCCGAATGAACTATTCATGCTTAAATGTAATGCATATTCATTTTGTAGCAGTAACAATGGTGGGTCAAACAGTGGAAGTTACAAACACGCAAACATAGAAGTACCGATGCACACTGCTGTTGGTGCTGGACACACTATGCTTGTTTTAGCTGCACAGCAGTCCGCCACTTTGGAGTTGTCTTACACAACACTGGCCAATTGGCGTAAGCGACATTGTCTTACATGACCACGTTTGCCAAGCATACCCCATGTTTCACGAAACAATTACTTTCTACCATAACAAAAACAAGCCAGGTGCAAATACGGTCAAAAACAGAGCAACTGTGGACAACGGTCCGCAGCTGACTATGGTAGCGCCATCTGGGAGGTACTGACGGTAAGCCAAGCTGCAGAGCCTAATGACGCACTGGAAGTTCGTTTGAATACCCGCCCTTGTGACTTAATGGCAGACGTCACGAAAACACACAATTTGGCGGGAGAATCAAAATTTTGACCTAAATTGATTAATTTCTCAGTGAGTAATACGGCATCGTTTGCTGCCAGACGAGCGCTGGGGGCACCATAAAACACGAAATCTCTCGAATAAAAGAAACCTGTATTTTGTCTGAATGGCCCCTTTAAAATGACCCTTTTCATTGTTCTAAGCTTCGACAAGCTCAATGTCAGTTGAAGCGCACCTACAAGTGGACCAATACAGACAGTGGTGATGAAAGGGAGCCCACGGAGGCAGCCGTGTATTCTTTGTGGAACAGACACGAAGATCCTATCTCGCGGCACAGTCCGCGTGTCTGTCAGCTGATGTCCTTCTTGACGGTGCCCTGGGCGATGAGGAAGTCGTAGAGCTTGCGCGTCTTGTTCACGTCGATCTTGATGATGGCGCGCGCGTTGGCGAGCCGCAGGGAGCCCAGCTTCTGGTACTCGTTCACCAGCAGGCCCTTGAAGTGGATGTACATCTCCGGCACGATGCGCAGGTTTGCGCACAGCTGCAAGCACGGCATGGGAATTCAGGAACACTTGTGAGATCAGAGAAACAAAGTGTGGCACTGGCTTCCTAAATGCATGTACCACTGTTGTCAGAAGCGATGGGGAAGTGCCCCAAAAAGAAATAAAAATTGGGAAAAAGAAGTACCTGCCCCTTTTTCTTTTATTTGTAGCTACATTCAATATACTGCATTTATTAGAATATAAGGGGAGTTTTTTTTTTCCAAAATTCGTGGTCTGAAAGTTATACCCCACCTTATATTAGAAGCTCAGTACAGCAATACGGCGATTTTGGTGTGACAGTTTTGGTTTCGGCCTTTCAAAAATTTCCAAGGTTCCAATAGAGCCCGCAACACAGTTGGAAATGTAACAAAGAGGTTTCAGAATAAAACGTATGAAATTTTGCACAAATGCCGGTAGCAGATAGTAATTATTCAGTTTTGGCAGCTGCAAGTGTATTGAATAGCTCGCGATCCAGCAGACGCCTTTGACCATGTCAACGAGCTGAGCCAGTTGTAGCCACTTCAAGCAAGTACTAGCTGCAAAGCTTGTAAACTTACAAGTTGGGACGCCTTTTTGCATTTTTTTGTTGGAGTGCTTGGAGTCCCTGCTGCAAGATTTTCTTTCTCAGTGCTTGTTTCTTATTTACGCGACCAGCCCAATGGCAAGTCGTTGTTGCTACTATGACGCAGCCTTCAAGAGAAAAGTCATAGCTGAGGCGGAAGGAATTCAATGGAAAATGCATGGTGGGTCGAAAGTTTGGCGTTCTAGAGAACAATGTGTAGCGCAAACAGAAGACATCACTGAGCCTGCACAACGACGAGAAAGGCTTCCTGTGGCCCATGGAAGGGAGCGTTTCCTGAAGCGGAAAAAGTGCCGACAATTTTCATCGACGAGAGAAGAGGTTGCGGTTTGGCCGTTACTGCCGACATTGTGCAATTGAAGCATCGCCTCCTGTATTTTTTCAATAACAAATGCATCAGCCCCAAGCAGCCAACCAACCCACTTCCTTCCATTCCTGCTACTCTCCCCCAATTGCTAGCCTTCCCAGGGCTTTAGTCACGTGAGCAGTGAATCTTGGGATGACGCATGGTGGAAAGCGGCAACATTGCAAAAACGTGCTCAGCCGCGGCGCTGAGTTTTCTATCCCTGGCCGGAGCGCCGCTACTTTGGCGGTCTTGAGCATCGGTTGCCTTGGCAATCAGGCACAAGCCGCTCTCGCATTCAGATACGGTCAGGGATCCCGGTTAAGCTGGGGGCCTCACCTCTCAACATGTGGCCGAAACAGGCGCCCCTGTCACTCCCATTGTAAAGCGGGCGATGCGTTTGGCATTGAAAAAATACAGGAGGCATTGGTTGAAGGAACACGAAAATCGCAAGAGAGCGTAACATCCCACGCTTAAGTTCAAGGACAAGCCGGGTGCAAAAGTACATGAAGGAGGCCGGGTTTTTCTTGCGAAGGCAGACCGCTGCGATGCAGAACTTTCCGAGGGTCTATGAAGAAAACCTCATTTCTTTTCAAAGATATGTTATCGGCCTGTGATGCAACCATGACTTCTTACTCGGCAGACAGGCAAACACCAACAAAACTCCAATTCTTTTTTATATGCCACTGACCCATACCGTTCACCAAAAAGGTGATCTCCAAAAGAGCCTACACACTACAGACAACGGGAAAGTTAGGATAACTGTGATGATAGCCTGCACCACTGATGGGCAGAAGTTGCCCCATTTCATCATCTAAGGTTGCCACCTGTCCGGTTTTTGACGGGCCTGACCGTTTTTTTAGACAGTGGACTGATTGCCCGTCTGTACTTAAACTGGCTATCATTAGCCAGTTTTTTGGTGCCCATGCCGTGATTATTATTTCCTTTGCTATAAGTGTCAATTCAGCAACTACATACACTATAATATGTGTCAACAAGCTGCGCAGACATTGAGCAGAGAAAATATGCGGCGAGCACATTCCCCGAGCTGGAGGGGGACCAAAGGGAGGAACAACACAACGAAACGCTGCCGCTGCGGTCAGCAAGTGCTTGCCACCGTTGTCGTTCTGCGTTTTTGGTGTATTGCACAGTATTGAGCGTGTATGTTTATTTGAATATCAAATCATTATGCTATGTGCAGTGAATACTATTTAACGTTCACTTGGTGGATTCAGATGCAAAGAAGAGTGAGCTTTTAATGGACAAAGTATGTGCGGTTACTTTTCAGGGCAGCACATTCAGGGCAATAATCAAAATCTCAGTCAATGCCCAAGGAAGCGGGTTTGATTCCCGGCCGCGGCGGCCACTTTTCTGATGGAGGCGAAAAGTGAAAACGCCTGTGAGTTCGAGATTTCGGCGCACTTTAAAGATCCCCAGATGGTCAAAATTAACCCAGAGCCCTCCACTACGGCGTGCCTAATTGCCTGTGTAGCGTCGGCGTGTTAAACCTCATAATCAAACAAATCAAAATTTCAGTCCCTTTCGGTACAAACATTGTGTTGGTTCCTCTCCAGGAAAACACTACAATAAATGGCATTGCATGTCAAAAAACATAGCGTCTTTTTTCAACACAAATTCAACCTTCTGTATACCATGTCCCCCCACTGCCCCCCCCCCTCCCCTGAAGGGCCAGTTCTTTTTTTCAGAAAAAGGTGGCAACCCTATCATCATCCTAAACCAAAAGACTGCCGAAGAACGAGGTGTTCCCGCAGAATTTGTTTTCAGGAGAAGGGGTGGATGACGGAGGAGCCTTTTCTCAACTGGATAAAGTAAGTGTGGTGCCCAAAACCAGGGGCACTGCTCGCCCGAAGGTCAATGCTTCTGCGGTCAATGCTTCTCCAAGGTCAACGCGGTCAATGGAGAAGGTCAATGCTTCTCCAAACTGCAGCCTCGCCTTATCATCGAATAAATACAGTAGTACTGCGACTGCGCCTCACTTATGGCATTCGATGTTGTGCCAAAATGCACTGCAGGAAAGCAAACTTTAAACATGGGTTTCACAAAATTATGATGATTAGGTATGAAAAGTGAAGATACATCATGAGCCTTAAGAAAAAAATGCTTCCTGTGGTCGGAATCGAGCCTGGGTCCCTCACATTACGAAGCCAACATCTGTCGGATTGCGCCATTCCAACACAGTCAAAGCAGCTTTGCCTTTTAACCATCTTCCTCTTGAGAAAGGGGCTTTCGATTTTTTGTTTCTATGATATAACCTGTACAAGTAATTGATAAAACCTAGGAGTAAATCTTAGGGTGCGGCTAATGTGCAAATTCTGCCCAAGAGGGCGGCTTCACTGCAATGCGCACTGCATCTTGACGAATGCGTTGCCACTACCTTTATTACGTTCTTCCTCCTGCCCCCTTCTAGCCAGCTTATTTGCAAATGTAAAAAGAAACGTTTTACTGCTCACCCAAGGACAGGGCGCTATCTTATCTTCGTCAAGAGCTGTTAACGGTCAGATGCCATTGCACAGAAGTGAGAGCATTGGAGATAACCAGATAACGGGCACAACCCCCGCTGTGCAGGCGAGAAGGGAGCTTAACCTAGGAGTCTCACAGGCACAACTCAGCAGATGTGCTTTGCCATACAGCAATACGGTTTTCAGCTCCATCTTTTAGTGAACGGGGCGAGGAGCGAAGCACTGTTTACGTGTACATAAAAAACAAAACAAAACAAAAAACCAACTCGGATGACTACTGGTGGAATTTCTGTGTAAATGTCACGTAATAGTGCGATACTCCTTCCTTACAGTGACTGAAAGATTGAATTATATAGTCAGTTGTGCATAGAATATGCATAGATTTTACGCACTTTTTCTGTGCGTGAAACACAAAGGTGCAGGTTATGTGCAGGGGCAAGTTATATGCACGAACATGCAGTATGTACTTTATAAATCCAGGTGACATGCTGGATTTATAAATCACGTAGTACGCTCAAAAACCAATCTAGAAGTGGGGGGCAGAGTACTCACCTCTTTCTCCTCGCTGTTGAGCTTGTCATAGCCAGGCAGGCCTTCGATAGCAAGTGGTGGAGCAGAACGCCGCACTGGGAAAACATAGTCGGGCACTTAATATTACTCAAAGCAGTACGAACCAATGCTAGTCAATGCTGCACGGAATTGTTCACTGGTGTGGTGAGAAAACGAAGAACAGCTCACCCAAGCCCTTCGAAGATGACGGGGATAGGGAGACGTCCTTCACAAGTTGCTTGTGCAGCCAGACTTGCGTCGATGCTTCGTTCTGAAATAAAATGTTTAGGTAAACAAGCTCTCCTTAGAAAATCATCAAAATCGCAAGCAAAGATGGATAAAAAGTGACATCACTTGGCTGGAGTTTCGAAGGCCTAAAGTACCCCCAATACCATTTCCCAAAGTTTCATGATGACTGTGGTCCACTAACATGCAAGGTTGATGCCAATGCAAGAAATTTACTTGTATCATTTTAAGGGGGGACACTGGTCTTATACAACTTCTTTTAATTTTCAAGTAAACTTCTTGAAAGTTATCACTGTTGCTGCTGTTTTCCCACTGATTTCAAATGTGCCATTATTTTTTCAGTTGGTCAATTAGTTCCCAAGATAATTAGAGATAATTAGTCATTTTTGGTCAAATAATAGACAAAGCAGTGCTGGCCATAAAACCGTAATCTTTATATTTTCCAATGCTATGAACCCTGGTGAATGCAATAATTGAAGCAGTTTTTGATGCATCGCTTGGAACTAATTTTACAGCTCATTAAACTTCGGTGTTTGAAATGGGTACTCAAAATGGTTCCTTGCCACTGGTGCCACCAAAGTTTAACTCTTTCGCTACCGCAGAAAATTGACCAATTTTTAGGGGTCCAAGAAAATATTTTTTTTCCTGCTAAAAAATTATTTAGGCACTAATTGCAGGAGCACAAAATGCAGATTATTTAACGGCCTTTCCAATAACACCAGTTTTTTAAAGGTTTTCATATATCATAGTTGTGAAAAAAAATATCAAAATCAAAATTTTTGTCAAGTTGTCGAAAAAATGATAAAAAAGGAGTTGTGTATATCAAACCACCGGTAGTAGAAAAAAATTAGAATATACATTTTGTAGGGAAACCTTTCAAAAACACACCCTAAAAAAAATGTTGACTTGCGCGGAACAGTTTTTCAGATATAAAAAAAAAATGTTAGCACGCACGGTGCTCGTGTCATGCGGTGAAGCCCAACCTCTAATTCAAAATGTGCAATTTCGGGTGGTTCCCTGGAATAAATCTGGCGGTTTGACGTTATCGGAGGCACCAATTTGCCCCCACATAACGTAAAAACATCTTGTCAATGGCTGACTTTGCAATTACAGCGAGCACAATATTTGGGACAAGCACGCGATGCGGAAAAAAAACATGCATGAAGTTGAAAACGGAACGCCGTGGCTGATGCTTGTTGTCGTTCACGGTCAGTTATCTCTCAAAACATAAAGTTGAGCTTTATTATCACCTTCTTACTCGCAGTTGTAGCCTTGGTCGCAAAATGACGGGACGATGAGCTAGAATCGTGCCCTGCGATCTTTGGCCGAGTAGCAGTAGCGCGATGAAAAAGATCAGCACAACGAGCCTCCAGGGGGGTAAAGCGAGCTCCGAGACCGTACGAATCGTGGGCGCTGACATGATACAATTTCCATGGTTGCCAGATCAATTGTATTCAGTCTTCTAAAAAATTGTTCCGTAATTACTTAACTAAAACAAATAATTGAAGCAAAATAGTTACAAATAATTCCTCAGTAATTAAAACTAGCTTTATAAAAAACTTTTAGTGTAATTAAGCTCTTATTAGCGGAGAAAGAGTAAGTGTGTAGTTCAGTTTTGGTTTCGATTTTCTTTAAGTGTGCTAGGAAGTGGCGAGGCCCTTGCGCCTGACTTGCGTAGTGTGTGTGTGCAGTCTTCAGCTCAGATCTGCGTGCGTGCAAAACGAGTACAACTGGTACAACTCGGATGCACGCGCTGAGCAAGTGCGTCCCCGGGCGCTTGCGAGGCTGTCATTCTTTCTTCACGTTAAGCACCCTATCTATTGCCCCTGAACTGACGCCGGAACAGCGATTCTGATCTGACCTTGACTACCGCAAGTTCACTACAGGCTACGGAGTGGCAGCCAGCGATCGTTCCCGTTGGAAGAGAAATAAAAGGAGCTTTTATAATCGTTCGGTTCCAGTTGTTTTATTCATGGAACTTCTTACAGCTCTTCGTGCTTCGAACTTTCGCGCAAACGTTCGTGAAGGTAGAACGAAAAAATAGGTAACGAAATGCGGTTTCTTTTTTAATCAGTCAATGTTCTCTCCTCGCGCGCTCTATGAGGTAAATTACTGCCATTCAATACTGCGCATTCAGTCCCGCAAGCTTTCCCTTTGAAGTGGTGGAAAGCAGCTAGAACTTGACGAATACAGACAGAAAGGAAAACGGGACATGCCGCGGACTACATTTCGCATACTCCCTTGGCATGCGATCGACGGCGCTCTTTCGTTCCTGTGCTTCAAAGCGCCGCGACTCACCGGAAATATCAGCGTTGGCCCGTGCGATGTCGTTTTACATTGAGCTAAAGCCACAGTCAGTTCACTACACTTCGTTTGAAAAGCATTGAGCGACTCGCAAAATGTTACAGAACGGCAAATAAAGCGGCACAGCGCAAAAATGCACGGAGATCATACGGAGATTCATTTTCTGTGCACCCAGTACGGATCAGCTGACTCCTTGGCGTCCTCGCGCATGCGATCAGTCGCATTCGAGCTTGCGCGCAAGTGTTGCGTGAGCGTTGCCACATCTTGCTCAAATAGTCTCAGTACATACAAGTCGCACGTACGCTAAACCGAAAACACGTCGGTTACCTACCCACAGGAGATAAACTACGCAATGCTGTCGACGCCGCCTACACAAAATCCGCCTGGCCAGCGGTCCGCCATGTTACAATTTCTCCCGGCATGCTTCGCTAGCCGGACCCGGAAACACCGCAGTAGCACGTTGCCAGATTACAACCCATCGCTTTCGCCGTTTTTAGTAAGCAAAAGCTCAGCTGGCAACCTTCAAATCGTTGTATCATGTCTGCCACCGTGTGTCGTACGGTTCCAATGCATTGGCTCAGCGGCGCGCTTTCCCTCTAGAGTCAGTATATTATCTCTATGCGAGCCTCCTCTATTGCAGCGCCACCTAACATTTTTCAAATGAAACAGTACAAAAACTTATCAGAGACTCCGTCCGAATAGACAGTTCAACTAAGCAGCAACATTAGACACCCGGATATACCCTCGCATGGAAACGAAACTAAAAGGCGAACAGCTGGCAGTGTAAGGCCGGTTCGAAGCGCTGTCCTCGGCGGAACAGATATCTGGCGACTGCGTGTGACCTTTTGACTTGCATCTGAAGTTCTTATCGCAGAAATCGGGTTAGGGCGGGGGGAAATCAGGAGCGCCGTGCTTTGTTCGAGGATCAGTCGCGGACGCTTCAGGCGCCATGGCAGGTAGCCTTGAAGTTGGGTAACTGCGTAGTAGCGCTAAATATGAATTTCGCGATGCAGAAACGAAACCGAAACTGTTGTAAACTGTTTGCGAATGGTCCTGGGGTAAGTAGAACTACCACAGTACTTAGAACAACTTGCGCAAACGCAATAAAACTGCCTAAAATCATAAAGTAGCTTTGCAACCAGGCACTGCTTGACATTTTCAGCCGATTTCTGGGATTATTACTGTCAGAGCGCGAACCTGACGATTGAAAATCGTTTGCTAGTTCCCCATTCACGCCCTGATAGCAAAAACAAGCGCTGGTGCAGAGTAATTACGAGTTGTACGCATTCTTCGTTGGTAGCCGTGACGCGCGATGACCACGCCACTTTTCCACACCCAGGTGATTCAAAAGCGTGTCAAAAATCATGTTTCCGTTGCAAAAATGAAAACAAAACTGATTTTGAAAGGCCATTTTCTGATCTAACTCCGAACAGCTTTACTTGTTCGAGAAACGCCTGAAACGCTATGAAAAGGCGCTCCCAAAAGTATCGATCAAATTGATCGATTTTGATAGGCGCGGTAGCGGAAGAGTTAATGAGCTGTAAAATTAGTTCCAAGCGATGCATAGAACTGAAACCAAAACTGGTTTGAATTTTAATCTTCGACATCTTCCAATTACGTAGACCCTTGTAATGACGTCACTGCTGTTAGTTGGTGCGGCCGCCGCAAACCGCACATGGTAGTTTTTTCTTCTTTTAGGGTTTATAAAATAAATACCGCATTATCACCAAGATAAACGATTTTAAAGTGTGCTTATTTGAGCCAGTCTACGCAGTTCAAGCAAAAACAGGATTTTGACAAATTCACTTAAGTGCCCCTTTAAAAGAATACTTTCGAAACAAAAAACAAAATGCACTGAAATTCCTCAGGGGCGATATTATATTTTCTCTTGTGCTTTATCTACTACAGAGCTTTAGGAACAAACTTAATCACCTGCGTTTCCCACAAACAATGAAATAAGAGATTAAGAGCCACACTCGTGACGAAAAGTATGATGATGGTTAGAGTTTTTTGGCGCAAGGCCAGCTGGGGCAAAGAGCGCCAAACAAAAGTATCTAAAAGAAAATAGTGTGACGAAAAGTAAAAATACCCTCAGGGCACTTGAGTTCACTAACAGTGCTTTGAGCATTACAGTTTCCACTGGCAATACTAGTACATCAAAGGCCACTTTACTGCTACACAGTGTTGGCACCTCTTTCTTCGTCTGTTGGCCTGAATCACTTCGACAAGCAAACTGAGGACACTTCTTGCCACAGCTTCCCGAGAGTCATCGTTCTCTATGACTGGGATCGCCATTTAGGCGAGTTGGTATTGGAAGAACATCTTCGAACAACAGCGTAAAAACAGACACTAAGGAAAAAAAAAGTGACAGGATGACGCTCTTGTCATGTCATTTCCAGCGTCATCCTGTTGCCCTGTCATTTTCTTCCCCTAGTGTCTGTTTTTACGCTGTTGTTCAAAGACGTGCTGTCACGTTCATCTGTCGCACTCGACAAAACTGTCGTTCTACACCTGGCAACATGCTGAGGTCACGTGGTGGTAACGCATTCGGTTCCTACTCCAGAGACACTGGTTCGATTCTCATACAAACTCGAATGTATCAAATTATTTGTCAAGCTAATTAACTTACTTCATCAAGATTAACCCTCATACGCACTTAGGCATAAGTACCAACATTTTTGTACACGGTCCAACCCTTTACAGCAGCGGCTATTTTCTGTACTAGACAACAATGACAGCGCTGGTTTTCCACACAAAGGGTGCTGAAGAATTTCGCATTAACCCTTTGATGCCCAAAACTTTAATTTTTTTGCTTAGGACTGTGAAAACATTTTTACAATTTAAAACAACTTCCAATCACAAATATGATGTAAGAAAAAAATTTGGCTCATCAGTACGGATACTGGGACCCACTGGGCACTGGGAAACAATGGGCACTGGCTGCCCACATATCAGTTGAACAAGAAAGTTACCTCGATCAGCATGATTTATGGTTAAAGTGAAGACAATAACATAAAGTTTGTATTGCTCTCATTTGTACTAACAATGTAATTGCACAATTTTGCTTACTTGTCACTAGCCCATTGAGCCCCCAGGCTCAATGCGGATTGAATTGCATAAATAAGACTTTTTTTTAGCACACAGACGTATGTGCTGCCCTCTCTTTTGAATTTTTGAAGGTCCAGGAACCTTTGCCTGTCAGCGGATGGTGTTAAATGTAGGGAAAAAAAAATAAAACCACAAAGTGCGAGAGAAAAAAATATTGTCTGAGTTTTCGCTCCTGAGCAACCCTGGGCACCAAAGGGTTATTAATACAACTTTTACGAGGTCACGTCACTCAGGGTATCTGTCAGCCACAGGCTCCGCCCACCGTTGGACCCACCTTGATGTGTGCAAGGAGCTCGGTGAAGGCAGTGTGCTTGGGCCGGTGGGCGGCCCTCCACCGGTTGCACTGCCTGAAGAGGGGAATGCTGTCCAGTCGGGTGAGGCCCGCCCGTCGAGACTCCTGCAGCAGGTGCACATGCTGCCGCAGGAGCTGCTCGCCTGGGCAGAAGAGAACACGGCAGGGCATGCACTGCTGAGGAGGCCAGTTCCAGCTGGCATCACTCACTACAATGAGGCGTTTGCAGCGCCTTGCTAAGCGCCTTATCGAAAGGAATACTTTGGTCAGCCGAACGAGATACGGAGAAAAGGACAATGGGAGCAGTGTTTTTTGATAGAAAACGAGGGTCCAATATCAGAGAACAAACTCAGGTGGAAGACATCATAGCTCGAAGTAAAAGAAGTGGATATTTGGGTGGTATATGCGATGGGGAGAAGTGACAACAGGTGTAGCACCAAAGTAGCAGAGTGGGTGCCAGGAGACCATTAGCAGATGGAGGATGAAATCAGGAAATTCAGGGGGAAATGAACACTAGGGAATCGCAAGACAGGAACAGTCTAGGGAACATGGGAGTGGCCTCCATCCTCCAAAGGACACAAACGGGTTAATGATGATGATATGAAAATGAATGCTCTATGATGCAGATGCTGTTTGTAAACATCACCAGCTGACACATATCCCTTTGCATGGCTTTTGGAAACATGGAAAGCTCAAAAGGTACCTCAACAAATGCCAAATTACTGTTAAACAGGTGCCACTGGTTGAATGCACTAAGCGTATGCTCTATATTTTATTTGTTTGGTGGCAATGGTAAGCTGCTCTTCCGTCATGTGGGAAAGTGCGTCCTCAAACGCGCCCCACCTAACAGCTGAATTATTTGCTAGATCACACATCAAGGGATAAATTTCAGTCTCCTTGGCTTAGAACAAACCTTTAGTTTGGCTATGTCACAATTTCTGTACCCTCTGTAGAAGATAATATGCCAAGAACTAGTGCAAAATATGATACTTTGTCATCATGCACTTCAAGCAAGTTACATGCACTGTAAACACACAGTGCCGCACCAGGGCCGGGGCTTCTTTAGTGACCCTTTAGGAAACTGTAATGGCCTTCCACCTAGGATGGCCCAATGCTACAGGCACAGACACAAGTGTCACTTCTGCTCACCGCTCAGCTATGCTTTTTCACGATCCAAAACTACCACATTTACTCACATAATTTGTGCACTTTTTTTTTTTTTGCGAATTTAGGGCTTCAAAATAGGGGGTGCACAAATTACGCAGGGAATTCACAAAAAAGTCCAAAATAACATGTAAATGGTCCTAAAGCAGAATATACATTTAAGAGGAAATGGAGTATAATAGTACAGTAAAAGCTCGGTAATTTGAACTTGGTTAATTCGAACTTCCAGTTAATTTGAGCTGACGCCCCGGTCCCGGCACAGCCCTGTATATTTCAATGGGGGAAAACTCCTGATAATTGGAACGCGTCGGTATCCATAACGGTTAATTTGAACTATGATCTCCTGGTTTCCATCGCTCATCGGAGAAGAAGTCGGCCCAGAGTGATTACAATACGTTGTAAATTGAAACCAAACCAAATTTACTAGAGATGCATAACAATGAAACAGAAAAACAACAGTGCGGTGTGCGCGCTATGCTACTGCAACAGCTTATTTCGCTTCTACAGAGGGCGCCACACCACTGGCGCCAGTGCTCCGGCGCATGCCATTATTATTTAGGAAGCATTATTTATGAAATCACCTGCCGCAAACGTGTAGTAGCGCCTAATTTGCGAGAACGAGTCCAGAGGTGCCTTCTTTTTGTTTTGCCCGTGGAGTGTGGCATGATTTCATTCAATCTAGCGTCCGCCCACTAATTCGAACTCTGCTTAAAGGGACACTGAAGTGATATGTAAACATTGCGGGATTACTAGCGCAAATTGTAGCCCGGAGTCCCCAGGCCATGTTTCGACCACTCTGGGCGCGTTTACGCGATTTTATTTAGTAGAAAAATGAATTCGAAAATGCTGTCCTCCTCTCTTTACGCTCGCCCATTTTCTGTGGCGTTTTCGTGTGACGTCAGGAGGTGCCGAGCTCGCAATTGGCTGCGCTACTGCACGGCTCCCCGGCCTTCAGACAGAGTCAGTCGGCCCAGCGTTTCGTCCGCCGGCCGCCGACGGGTCGTCGCAATTCGTTCGCTCAGTTGAAACAAAGCCAGGACACGTTTGTGAATGGAAGAATGTGCCTTTCTTTACTTGGTTAGTTTGTACACTGTATCTAGCTCCAAGTCAAGGTCGCTTCACACAAGCGCTGCACAAGCGCACATGCGACGCTTCGCTGACTGGTACGCCAGTAGGAAAATATAAGGCCTCTTGAAGGCGGGAGAAGAGTCAGCGAAGTCAATATAGGTACTAAGGAAATAAAATCAACTGATATTTTTACCGTACAGCGTAAAACTAGGGTGCGGGAAGCCCTTTTTTGTGCTGGGCGAACAACCACAGCGGTCAGCAGCACGACTACACATCTGCGAATGCTTTTCCGTCTACGAAATGCAATTGCTAGACGTGAGCTATTGTGGAAACTCGGGGTACGCTTACTGCACGAGCGCAATACAACAAATAGTCACCTAAGCTGCTTGAAATGCCAAAACTAAATAAAAGTGTAAACGTGTTGTACAATATATACCTTATATTACCAAGGTCGGCTGAGCCGGTCTCGTGGCCTAGTGGTCTGGGGCGCTAGGTGTGTTGTCGCAAGTGTTTTGCAAGTCACGAGTTCGAGTCCCCGCGGGTACGTGCTTTTTTTTTTTTTTGTAAGTTAACTTTTTCATTTTCTGCCGATGTTTTCTACATTGAGTTCACCTTTTTTTTGGGCCGCAACGTTCATGGCTGCACGAACTAGTTCACAGAACGCGCGCAGGCTGGCATTGGCGCGCTAGCGAGTTCTCGTTGGCATGCTGTTGCCATAAGCACCGACTGCTTGCGGGCAGTGGGCACAGGCCAGAATGAACAGACCCTTGGCCTGGTGCGAACACGCTTTTTACGGTACAGGCATGAGTGAGGCAAGCTCCAAATATGGGGGAAAAGCGCATGACATTTGGGCGTCTGCGGGTACGCGGAGGGCGTCCATGCACTGCGTAGGCCTCGGCTAGTGAATGCTACGATTCCAAGCCGTCCTGGGAGGCTTATCTTTATGCATTTTCACAGCTGACAACATGGCAGAAGCGCGGTACAATGATTACTGAGTTATTGAGAATGCCCATCCAACAACGCCACCAGTTGTGTTTTACAGAATCGAAACCGAAACCGAAACTTGTTTGGTTGCTCACCTTGGGCATCGTCCAATCACGGTGCCCGCTCCTCCTAACGTCACAGCTTTAGTTGGTGCGGCCGCCACAAACCGTGCATGGTAGTTTTTCTTATTTCGCGCTTTGTAAAATAATTACCGATTTGTCAACCGGATAAACGATGAAAAGTGTGCTAATTTGAGCCAGTCTACGCAGTCCAAGCAAAAACGGGAGCTTGACAAATTCACTTCAGTGTCCCTTTAATTCAAACAATTTTATGGTCCCCTTTGAGTTCGAATTAACGAGCTTTTACTGTGCCAGCGAATGGTACTTTCACCAGTCTGATACGGTAGTGGTCTAGTCCGAATAGCTGGTCGAGAAGTCTGACTAGGAGTCGTCATGACGGCAGCCGTCACTGTCCTCCCAAAGCGCATCCAAGTACCGCAAGTGGCTCCCATTCACATTGAAGTACTATGCGGCGTCACGGTTCCCTTCTTCCTCGGCAAACTCAATGACACTGACTTTGGATTTTTCCATACAGTGTTTGTAGCCCACAGTTGCTGAAGCAAAACGTGACAGACTGACAGCAAAGCATAAGCACCAAGGGAGGATTCTGTCGCAGTGTGAATGCAGGAAAGGAGGGGTGAGGTTTGTGCGACACTGCGGCAGGGCTGGTACGCCTTCGTGCACCTCTGATGCAGAAATTCGTGCTTCTGACTCTGCACCTGCATTTGTGCATGTTGTGTGTGAATTCTCGCCGTGGAAGCGAAAGGAGAGGAGGCGGGAGGCACACGCTCGAGCAGTTCCAACTCCCCATGGAAAGGACGGGAGAAGGGGTGTGCATGTGTCAGGAAGGGCGAAGAAGGCACAGTGTTGCCAGGTAGGGTGCCTGGATGTTCCTCCTCACCTCTGCTCTGTCACGGAGGAGCGGGGGGGAGGAGCATTCAAGCACGGGAGAGTAAAGAAACAAGGAAAGAAAGAAGGGACTATGCATGCACAGTCTTGTGTATGCACTGCGCTCCGATGCGCCATGTCGCTGTGCTGCCACCCGAAGCGTGCTTGTTTTTGCATGCCCCCCACGGTTGCCTCAGGCGAGACAGGGAGCGCAAAATATGCGAGTTAAAGGCCAACTGCGCTCAAATTTCACCTCGAGCGAATTTATTTTTAAAGCGTAGTACGTACCACCAAATCCGCTGGGACATAAGTGGTAGACCCATGAAATGCCTCGTTAATCAGTCAGAAGCAATTAAAAAAGCTCCGCCACAGACCACACTGCACCTGCCGGCGGATCGCGCAAACCGCCATGACGTGCCTGTGACGCTCCGGCCGACGGGGGCTTCTTCCTCTGGCCAGCCATGCAGCTGGAGAAGTGATCGAGCTCTGCTGCGAACGCTTCACCCATTTGCTGCCCCGTGCACGTGTAGAGCTTGCGCGTAGGCTTGCTCCTGAACTACTGACCATCCGGCCGCTTGCTTGCTGGCTGCAGCGTCACTTCAATGGCCGTGCTCTTCTCAATTTCGGTTTCAAAACCACCGATTTTTGCCGATTGCTTGCGTCGTCCACGCACATATTTCAGCTGTTGTATTTTGCATCTTGCTTCCTTTTTCAGCAGACCATACAGAAATAGTGCTTTCAAGAGGTTGAAATTTTGAGTGCAGCTGGCCTTTAAAAATTCTTTTTCTGTAAAGCTGGATAAAACTTAGGGGTGCGCAAATTACGCGGGGGCACAAATTATGCGAGTAAATACGGCAGCTTCAAATGCAATAGCATGCCGGGGAATGATGGAATGTCCACTGATTTTCAAGCACAGAACCGCATAGAGGGGTCAGATTTGCTAGAGTCCGGATAGGATGGGCAAGTTTGTGCTGAGGTCTAAAAAAATCCATATGGGCCGGACCTGTCCAGTCAGTCAGATTTAGTCCGGCTCAATTTGGCTTCATTGTGCTTATTTCAATGTGAGCTCGGTTGGTGTACATATGTGTGCATGCATCCGCACAATATCCACGCACACTGCTCAACCACGAGTGGGGTCCACATGATAGTGCAGCTGACCGGTGGGGATTCATAGATCACGAACGGAGGGGAAGCCCAACCATCGGTATCATTCTTTCGACAGCTAACGCAGCCAACTGCGTAGCTGCTTCCCCCCACACATCCCAAGTCCCCCCCAAGTGGCGTGCAGTCAGCCGCTCACTGTGCAGGCCCTCGCAGAGGAAGTCGAAGTCCTCGGGCGGCAGCAGCTGCATGAAGCGGCCCAGCAGGGCCGTGGTGGCCTCCCCGAGGGTGGTGCTGTACCGGCGCCAGCTCAGCTGGTTCCTCGGCCCGTGCACCAGGCCGTGCTTGCGCACCAGCCACTTGCGGCGGGCACGCTCCCGCAGCCGGCTCCGGTAGATGGACACCAGGGCCAGCTGCAGCTCTGCGCTCCAGGCAAAGAAGGAAACAGGTTAACTGCGGTACACACTGCAGAAGTTTGTTAGTTCCCTTATCACTGTGAAATAGCACTATCTCAAATTCCCGGCACATTATCTTCGAGTTGGGAATAATACTTTCAAATCCATGCCTGTTTCCAGCAGACCAATTTATGTTGGTGACCACGTCAAGCAAGAGCAGGAATGCATCTCATGGCATTGCCATTCTATTTCATTTTTTTTCTAATTATCTAATTGATTGACTGTAGGGTTTTAACGTGCCAACGCAATGCAGGCGATGAGGCGCACCGTAATGGAGGGCTCCGGATTAATTTTGACCACCTGGGGATCTTTAACGTGCGGCGAAGTCTTGTACACACAGGCGATTTTGCTTTTCGCCTCCATCAGAAAAGCAGCCGCCACAGCCGCGAATCGAACCCGCGTCTTCGTGCTCAGCAGGATTTTCTAATTACCTAGACCAATTAAATGTGGGTTTACATTATCCTACCATGGCACTCTCTTGGCTGATGCTTGTCTTAATGGCCCTTTTAAAGCTGCAACGCAGCACTAGGACCCCTCAATCACCAGTGACGGATTCACTGCGGGCTCCCTGAGAAGTGATCCAACATTCATTTTCACATAAATAGCGGACTACACGCAGTAAGTTTGAAACTGTAACCCAAAGAACCTCCTCCACTTGTAGCCCCATTCCCAAATCAGACCTCAGTCCTGACTAACACGAGCTGACCACCCCTGATTTATACGTACATGTCGGGCATTTGGCATTCGGAGTCCATAGTGTGCTCCTGAAGTGCCCCTGCTGCTTGTGAAGCTCACAAATTGCCTATCACTACTGTTCACTATTCCGTCTGCTTTGACCCCAAGGCCAGTTTCTTCTATTGCTCCTGCTGGCATCTTACTATCAGCGAGTCGCATACGAGTAAAGGATAGAAAATATGCTTAATCCCACACACTCAAAGGTTCAAAGGAGTTTACTGGCCTAACTGCCATACGGCTGCGAGCCTCAGGCAGCTAAAAGGCAGCAGTTCGCACATTCAAGTGCTGGCTGCCTCCACAGCTGCATGCTAACAATTACACAGAGGACATCGTGATAATGAAACATGGAACATGTATACAGGTGAGGTGGGTTGCTACAAAGTGCAGCGCAGCTGGTGACGCATCTCTGTTCCACACCAAGTCTTTGAATGTGGCAACACCCTGGGCCCTCCTAGCATCAATGCCGACCCCAGTATCCATGGGAGCCAAAAAAGCACATTGAATAGAAAGCACAAAAACAAAGCGCTCAATGCAAATCAGCAGTTTATGATGTTATTCCTGTTAATGAAACCCACAATTAAAAACCAGCCTGCAAACTGTCACCAGGCAAGAAATGAAGTAAGCGAACACTTTGCAGGATGGAGCAGCTTCCTGTGTTGCGTACCAAGGGGGTCAGAGGAAGAGACGGGCAATGGCAAAGATACGTCTCCAGTTGCTGGTCTCAGGACAACAAACGCCTGCAGAATAAGAAACTAGGCAGCACCACGGGAGAAGAGAGCGGCCCCTCACCCCGGTCGAGGTCGTCTTCGCACTGGTCAAAGTCCAGCTCAGCCATGTCCATCTCGGCATAGTTGTCGAACTCGTGGGAAAAGTCTCCGCGGGCCGCCATGTAGCCGGCCATCTCCGACTGCTGCTGGGAGCACAGCACGGGGCGCGGCGGGTCCTCCGACACTGCAACGACACAATGGGGTCTCCCTCTCACTCAAACCGAGGCATGACAGATTGGTTTGCAAAACACGAGGTGGTTTCACACCACCCAATTCGGCTTGATGCAAAATAAACAATTGGTCGGATTGGCATACTTCTGTGGAGCAAAATTACTCACCTCGGTGGTTGCTGATATTTGGGGGGGGGTATTCATTTTTACATTCTACGAACTGGCTCTATTAGCACAAAGTATGTTTGGGTTATAACCCCTGTTCATTTATTTTTAATTGGCTTTAAACCTGCCATAGCATTGCTGGAGTGGGTGTTGTTCCCCAGGTTATTCTTTTTATTTTTGGGAGCGGGGGGAACATGGAAAAAGAATTGCAAGAATTGGCCGAACTCGCAGCCTCAGCATTCTGTGAGCCGGACTGGTTTCCCTTGCCCTGAATGGTAGCGGAATCCCCCTAGATGACACCGTAAAAGTAAAGACAGCCTTGTTACGTTTGTGTTTTACTAGCAGTCATTTGTACTCGGAATGATAAGGAAAACAGTCCAAAGGCAAGAGAAGGTGAAGAAAGGCACAAACAAGACTACTTGTCCTGTTTTTAGGAGCTGTTTTAGTCATCATTATGCTACCTTATCCTGCCCGAACTTCCATCTTCACCAAACCTATTTAGAGTCCCATGTACCGCCAAGTGTGTCTCACAAATTTTTAAAAATTACAAGGCAACAGTTCCTAAAGACATCTTATTCTATTATATAATGAAAGGCTGACATACCAAGCGTAAAAAACAAATAGCAACCTTGCAATTGAGTACACTCGCTCACTCACCTCTGTATGGCACGGGAGCCAGCTGGCAGTAGCCCTCAAAGCTAGGTTCAGGTGCAATGCCTAAAATGAAGCCACATACATGTACGTTATCAACCAGGACATGACAACGCCTCTTCAACATAGCAAAGTTTATGACTGGGCCTGCTGGCACATGACTTTGAGCATAAACAGTGCACAAAGACACGAAGAAAAGGGTGACAAATGAGGCCACGCTAGTGAAGCCTTTTTTTTTTTCTCGTTAATTCTCCGGCCGTCAAATGGAGGCCCAAGAAACAAGGCATGAAAATGGGTTGGACACCCAGTAGTGGCAGCTGACTGATGTCAGTAAAGTTTGGAAAGCAGAGAGACATTTGTGCACTGTAACTGCCCCATACACGAGGCAAGCTTACACACAACTGGAAGTAAACGAAGAGCCCTCAACTCCAGCAAAGCAATGCAGCTGTTGACACCTCTAGATTTTAATTGGTAAAAATACAGGAGCATTCATGCTCTGGTAATTAAACATATGGACTTAGTCGGAACAAGACATTGTGCTACTTAAGCAAAACGTCCCAATTCATGTCGCAGAAAAGTGCAGTATCAAAAGAATCTGAAGAAAAGCACAGTAAAACTAGTGTGCTTATATTGCAGACGTATTAACAGTGTCTATTATATCCGACTGTATTCATCGATAAGAAAGGCAGACATTTGTCTCGATTATTAAATGCAGCATGCAGATACAACCGTTACTCCAAAGGGCTGCTTGTGTGGCGATTTGCCAACTGTTATTGATCAACAACATTAACGTTGCAGGGTGTGGCATAGCATGTGCAAGCTGAGACCCTTAATCTATCAATTAGACAAAAGGAACAAACGTCCCATTAATGCTTTAATGCTGACATTATTCAGACGCATGCAGCCTACTAACCAGCAAGCGCAAGCATACACATGTTACCATCAGCTTCTTGTGGTTAAACAAGATGTTTGTAACACGAACCTTTGAGCTCACTTGTCGGTGCATAGATGTAATGTTGCAGGTAGTGTGACTCGCATTCCTTGGCAGTCTGGGTGCCCACATGTTTGGCTATGTCAGTCCTGGAGAAAGAAAAGAGAGCTGTCATTGCGTGGAGACAAAAAAGTTGCAGGTCACTTTAAAGAAGGATACAACTGCGGGTAAAGCACGAGCAAAAATTTGCTTGGCCTGTCCTCTTTTCGCTGCATCAACATTACAAAACATATGCCACTCAATAGCACTGGTGGTCATTAGCAGTGTTTTGTCAGAACGTATGTTCTTACATCCGAACGGTGTCAGATGCACGCTGATGATCATATATGCTGTTTTACCAAGGCGCTCCAAGGTAGTGCCTTGTAGACATCCCCATGGAACCGCTTTATCTGAGGTGCGAAGTTATAAACCAACAAAATTGGCAGACAGAGCCATCGTACCAGTTTCCAATACCGCATTCCAGGAGGGCATCGAGCAGCTTCAATTCTTCTGTGGCGGTCCACGTTTTGCACAGCAGGGGAAACTCTGTCGTCTGCAAAGTCCACGACAGCTGAGGCATGTTTCTAGAGGCAAATACCGTACGTATATATCGAGATGTTAACTCCGATAATTATGCTACCTAAGCTTACTTTTACTACACTATAAGGACACAAAGCAAAGCTGAAGGCAGCTACGCTTACCTTGACGGTGTATCGGTGGTCATTCTTGTGAGTTAGGGACTCCACGCCCTTTGAGAAGCAGCGAATGCAGATAGGCACTTTCGGATGACAGTCCATGCAGAGAATGTGGACGTCCGTGAAAACGTAGCTGCAAAAGGAACACGACTCCGCCATGCCGCTGATCGATGCGTTGCCTTGCTTGCTCTGTCTTACAAGCCTGTGTGGCCTGTGGTGAGGAAAGCGAAAAAGACTTCAATGTAACCTACAGTTCAAGGGGACATTACTGTTCAATGAATTAAATTTGCACACACGTGCGTGCGCATGTCCTCAAGTACGCAACCAGCGCCGCTATCAGCCGCACCAAACCAACCAAACGCCGCATAACCGTTCATGTCTATTCAACCGGTAACAACGGCTACATTTTCGTTTGGATGCTTAAAAGTATTTACCCTTTTTTCCTGCACTTTCAATTTTCACATGTAAACAGACGAAGAAATAAACATCTGCCGGATGAAGTAGGCTGCATCTCAGGCAAAGTGCAGCCACCATGGGCGTTCTCTTATTTTCGCGCGCAAATCGTGGCGCTAAGTTTCGGTGGTTTCTGCGCTTTCTGCGTATGTTTTCCGCTGCTTCACGCGCATGTAAAGGGCGCGTTCTGCCCGTGAAGCGCAAAAATGCAGTGCGCTGACGCCGAATTCATCGCGGAAAAAACGCTCGTGACAGTCGTTCCCTCATTTAGTCACGACGTGATCTATTTAATTACCGGCGACGTCGGTCCCTTCCTCCCGTCGACACCGGTCCAGGTTCCCCTCTGGATGGCCCTGAACATGAAGCAGCGGAGACAGTGCCACATTAGGCCCCCGGAGTGGCTCTCCAAGGAGTACCTCGAGGAGAAAAAGCGGGAGGAGATCGACTCGCCGGTGTTCACCAAAATGCCGTGCGAGCACTACCTAGAAGTGACGCAGATGCTCTTCGACGTCGCGGCAGCCGACATTCCGGACGCGAGCGAAGTGCGGACGCTGGTCAAAGACATTTGGGACATCCGCCAGGCCAAACTGCGCAGCTCGGTGGACGCGTTTGTGAAAAGCGACGAGGTGCACGCCAAGGTCGACAACCTTACCCAGATGGAGGTTATCACCGTCCGCCGCCTTCTCTGCGGCGCTCTCAACCACCTCAACAAGTTGCGCCAGGTAATCCGTCAAGCCCGTCGTCTATGTTGCTTGCATAAAAAGAGCTCTTTTCTTTTTTTTTTTTCGGCGTCTTTGGGCTCTGGCTTCGTGTGCTAGTGTATTCTCATTCATTCCAGGTTCGTTCACACTTTTCAACTGGAGCTTCAACACCTGTTGTGAATCCCCGCGGCGTGCACCCGAATAATTGTGCTTATGAACAAAAAAAATAAGTAACGAAGAGTACATGCTTTCTGTCGCTCTAGTCGCATCGCACAAGTCGTTCTTGTCTTGACGACAAAAGAGCGATGCCAGGCGACAGAAATTGAGTCGCTTTTGTCTCTCCAGTTGGAAAGTGTGAATGGGCCTTTACACTACAAACCATTGCACTATGTGTGTACTCTTCGTTACTTTTTTGTTGTTGTTCATAAGCACAATTATTTGGGTGCACGCCGTGGGGATTCACAACACGTGTCCTTGCACTTGTGCAACACGACTAAACGCAGAAGCCAAAAACACTGTTGGGAAGTGCGCATTGCCACAGAAGAAATGGTTTGCTCAAGCCAACCATTTGCAGATAAGCATTGCGAACTCATTCGCTTGTGGTTGCCATTGGCATCACCTTTGTATCAGGGTGCTTGCATGTGCCACCTTGCTGTAGCTTCTGTTGTGTCCACGTAAGTAATATTGTTCAAATTTTAAATTTTGTTCGCAATCTGCCTAGACTGCACGTCTCACCATTTCAGATACGCTTCGTTACAGAGCCGTTTGCTTTTTAACACGAAAGTGTTTTATTCCCGGTTACACAAACATTTCACTGACGTCATATCCGTCATGGAAATGACGCCAGTACAATGGAGCAAGTGGCCCGTAAAAGGTGCACCCCTGCACACAGGGTCTTGCGGAGAAGCAGTCTTAAGAACTAAAGAGTACGTTTTACTTTGGCTTGTTCGTTTTCAGGTTTTGTATTTTAACACGGAAGTGTTTTATGCCGGTATAAACCGAGATTTCACTGACGTCATATCGTCCTTGGAAATGACGCCAGTACACCTTTGCAGAAGCAACCCGCCAGCAGAACGTCGCTCACCAAGCACACCCACAAGACAGCCGCCTCCCTGCAAATCATGCTCAGCTCCAGATTTCGCTGCACATTTCACTTTCGCGTTTTACTGATTTTTGACACAGAAATCAACCACATTTTTCAAACAGCTGGAGGCACTGCTTTGGAGCTGTCAGGTTTTCTTTTCTATCGTACTTCCAAGCCTGGTACATCTCCAACATTATTGTTGCGAAAGCAATAATGACCGTTTGAACACTGCTTTCTGTTCTATTGATGTTACTGCTGCTGGCTATCTTCTTGGGTTCGGAGATTAAATTGGTGTGGATCAGTTCTGAGAGTTTCTTCATTAGCATGTTGGCTGTAGGCCAGAATCATTTCAGTGATATTGCCGAGAATTATATTGCAGCACAGGGTGGCCTGGCTCACTGGGGACTCGAGCCGTTGGGCGAGGCCAGTGAAGAATGTGTGCAGAACACCGGACGGTAGTCACAACCACTGTACAACTATGCTTTCTACACGGCTTTGGGCATGCCAAGGCTTTGCCTAGCCATGCGGTTCTTGTTTTCATTAATGTCGCTTTGCTGGCATGTTAATTTAGGAGCTGTTCACTGCCACAGATGCCATTAACACCAGCATTTTCGCTTAATGGGTCATTTAACGCTTCTCCATCAGCACTGCTTCATTCATGTCTATAGTGTGGGTTGCAGACAATTCACCAAATGCTGTTGCATTGAACGCTGTTGGTTCGAAGGTCGTTTCATCGAGGCCATTTTATCGAAATAGGATGTGCACAGTGGAGCAGAAGCTTTGTCCTGCATGGACAGAAATAAATTATTGTTTTCCCCCAAAAGCTTCTATCATCAGGATGACGGCTTATTATGTTTATATTTTGTATGCGAGCATGTATTTGCTTCAAAATGTTTCCAAGTGCATCCAGAAGATCGGATTGCAAACTTTACGGAAGCAACGCTAATTTTTAAAATTTCGGTAACTCTGCACTTTGGCCTTTTTGGCATACGTACCCCCTGAATAGTTCGGTGGTACATAAATTGACCAGGGTTACTTCGGATTTCTAAAAAGTTGTTGGCTCGCAGAAGTTCGAAAAACGAAAGGTTCCCATCAGTTGCCTGTGAGGTGGTATGCTTCTTCAAGAAGCATTATGTCTTGTGGAACGTATGCCAGCTACCTTGAGGACTGCTGATCCGCGCTCTACCTTGATTTCTCTCTACCTTCGGTTTCGTTCTGTCTTTATTGGAACGAGGGCTGCCGCGAGGAAATAAATCAGTAGAAAGTTAGCTCGGTAGGCTTTCGAAAGCTGTCAGAATTTTATGTCTCGGCTTTTGGCGCAGTTCTTCAGCCATCTGCAACAGGAGCGAAAAATCTACGGACGGCTAAGCACTTCTGCGAAGCCAGCAGCCGCCAAAGCAGAGAAAGGCTGCATTGGTCAAAGAAGAGGCCCTTAAGTCGGTCTTCAGCTACCGGCAAGACATGCCAGTGAAAGACAAATTTTGAGGGCAATTAACCAACTGAGCTATTGTATGCTTTTATGCCATTGTACAATGTAGCTACACATACAGCTCGTTTCTCCCTTGCAATAGAAACTTTTTAAATTTCTGCTAGGGCGTTGATGAATTTTCTGTGTGTACCAAAAATGTGTGCCTTCGGGCAAATTGTGTTGTCAAGTGCTTAGTAGAAACACAGTTCTAGAAAACCGAAAAAAAAAGGGCACGTAATAGAAGGCAAACTTCTGTAAAGATAACACTAAAGGCAGCATCACTTGAAGCGCGTTCATTCTGTTGCACATTGCCGATAATCAGCAGAGAATGGGCAGTGAAGATTACTTGAGCTTAAAAAAAAAGCGCAGCTCTATGCGGCCCTAAAATTACTATTTCACACTTCAAGAATTCCTTGGTGATTAAAGGGCTTGAAATTTTCTAGCAGCAATACTGATCACTCCTGAAGCTTCCAAACAGCATTCGATGAAATTCGCGACGTCACTTCGATGAAACAGCGTTCGATGAATAGGCTTTAATGAAATGGACTTGCCTTCGACGAATCGACGTTCAACGAAACAACGTTCTATGAATTGTCGCGTACCCCTGTGGTGTGCCCTGGTGTTCGCAGCTTTTTGTGTCTATTTGACGTGCGGTGGGTTGTTCACAAAAACATCAGGGTTTGATGGGTCAAAGCTACATCTAAGTTACGCAGCGTGCTGTAATATTGTTAATTGTAAACAATACTTCAATTTTTCACAAGGCATGTTATGTGTAAAAGCGTACAATCAAATTGGTTGCGCCAAAAAGAGCACAATTGTACATGCAAGAAACAGGCAACAGGCATATAAGAATACAGTTTGGGTGCAGAAATACACGCTCTAAAAATAAGCAGCAAAAGAGGAAAAAGAAAGACGAAGTTTGCCGGTGAACATGACAAGTATGGCTATCATTCGGTGGCATGCAACACTTTGACAGATGCAGAAAAGGTAGAGATAATTTTTCAGGCATCCAATTAAAGCACCCTCATGGGTGCCGCTAACAGTGTTGTTTGCGAGATTATTCGAGTCATTAACAGTGCAGCACAAAGGGGAATTTTTGTCAGTTGCTGTACATGTTTGCATTTTGTTGACCTTGGGAGGGTGGCCAAGGCCTTGAGGCATATGTTGCCAGCTGCAGATAAACATGGTTGTTGGTAGTGGTGGGTTACATGTTAGTTCCGGCCACCTGGAATTTTCTTAATGACCAATAAACTCTCGTGCACAGATCGCCCTCCAACTATGACAATTGTTAACCAAATCTGTTGGTTCATGTTCAGCAGCACAAGTTAGCCACTGTGGTGGTTGCACCAGCTTTTACGGCATGAATTATCATAAATTCTAAAAGCCCAATTTCAGTCCTGGATTTAAAAATGGTCACTGATTGAAGAAATTTAAGGAAAAAGAAAAATTACCACAGAGGCAAGAAAAAAAAATGGAGCTGCTGATACTATAATGCAACTTGCACAAAGGAAAGCTGGTTAAGTGAGCTTGATATAGTATTGTGCACAAGAACCAATCAGTGCCTTTACTGTCATGTGGCCAGGGCTTCATTATAACTTTAACTTTACAGTGTTTCATTTAACAATGCTACTGCACAGAAAACTAAATATAAAAGTCCTCACTTGCAATATGTTGCCGCTAACCTGTTATAGTAGTATGCTGGTCAAAATCTTGTATGATTCAATTGTCGTTCATGCGAACGAAAAAAAAAAATGAAAGGTCCGGTAATTGCCCTCAATCTGTTGTTCACATTGGCAAGTGGGTGACGTCGTTCTGCCCGAGGGGGTAACTACCTCTTTTAAGATTTGTCCATTAAATTGTGCAGTCACCTTACATCGTTATTTTTTAAGGTGTTCTTGCTAAAATTTATACAAACCCTTATAGATTACCAACACTATCTTGTTTATCTGTCCAAATCAATAAAAAAGAAACCAAAATGTTTTTTTCATTCTCTTTCAGGGACCAGGTGGAGGGCCGTCATCATCTCAAAGCCAGTTCTAGTTTAAAAAAAAAAAACATTGAATGCTGTTAACTATGCCCAGTTTCACTTACAGACAGTTTCTTTCCTGAAAACACTTTATTTCGGCACTTGTTAGAAAAAAAAAACAAAGGCCGTGCAGTTCAGTCGTCTTCCAGCAGCATCTCGACCAGGTCCTTCTTCTGGCACTGTGCGTCATCCAGCCTCTGGGTCTGCAAGAAAGTGCAATGGGAAAGAAGAAAAGAAAAGACAATAAAGTTATTTCAATCGTTGATGTTGCTCAATCCGAAAATAATTTTGTGAGATTCACTTGTGACTGCATTTCGAAAACAAAATAAAGTGGTCAGTAACATTCTTCCAATAACAGTCTGTGCATGGAAAATAAAATGTTTCCTGTACTTTACTCACTGACTAAATACAGCTCACAAGCTAAGGCTGCAGTAACTATAAGGCTGACCAGTAAAACGGATGCCATCCCCACTCTCTACGTGTGCCTTTTCAGTTACAGTTGAACACTGATACAGTGAACTATCAGCTATAGCTAACTAAATATGAAGTTTGGTTGGTCATGCTTTATTTCAATGACACCTATTCTTTTATAACGAAACAAACCGTGAGAGCCGTGTGCGATATCAGATGGAACGAAGAAATGTTTGACCAGGAGGCCGAGAAGCTACTTGGAAAAAATTCCCAGCACCCGAACTGCAGAAGTATAAAGGCCCTTTTGTGTGTGGACACTGTGGAAAACTCCATCCTGCTCAGTGCTGTGAGTAGCCACGAGTTGAAGATCACATTCTTTATCAAATAAATAAAGACGCAGGCCTGTTTTTTCAAGTAAACTTTGTTCTGTTGTAATTTCACATACTCGTGTTCCGGTTCATTGAGCTTGAAATGCAACAAGGAGAAAGGTAAGGGTTACCTTATTTATAGTGGGTTCGAAGCGTGAAGAATGCATTTTTGTACTAAGTATTTTTGCGAGAGCCAGATTGTCGATTTGTTAGAGCCGATTTTTACCTCTACTGTTACAAGAATATCAGATATAACAAACTAATTTGCTGTCCCGATACTACTTCATTACAACGAGGTTCGACTATCTAACGTGCAAATAGCCCAGTGCTTCAATTCCTACGACCGGTGTTCAAAAGACTAGACATCAAGTAATTGTCATTCAGCTTGTCAAGGTGAACTACCATTCTCTCTGAGTTTAGCAGCACAAACGGACATTCTGTGCTAGCAAAAATAAGGGAATTTATAAAACTTGGCCCAATTAGTAACCCCCAAAGCAAGGTTCCAATACGGTATAATTAAGAAGCATCAATAAGAAGGGTGTTCAAAAAGTGTTTCAAGGAGACTGATGCAAGGATTTGTGCCTTGGTATATAGTCAGGGTTGTTCATTTTCGGGCCGATTTTACGCAATTTTTACGCCCCAAACATGTTTCAGCAGAATCGGGTTAAACAAATGTACCCTTTCAAAGTATCAATGTGCATAATTGTGAGCTGACACCTTGCCGTTGTCAACTGCACTTGCTGGAAGCAATCCCCACAAACACTGCTTTTGAACTCGTTGAGTATTGTTTTGGCATGACTCTACCGCTCGCTACTCCAGGTTGGCAAATGCTGGCTGGCAAACCAAGACTGATATGTTGCGCATGCTGATGATAATGCATGTAAACAAGGATGTGCAAAAAATCGATGACCAGCTTTTTGTGAATAAAATGTTTCATTTCTGAGAAGTTATCAGTGCTCTTTACTGTCACATTTACTCATTAATGTCTAAACAAATACCGAATATATGAGAGCTTTTGCTAGAAAGCCCTGATGTCCCCCCAATTACCAGCCTGAAACTAACGCCAATTTTAACGCATTACAGAAGCTCGTAACACCGTCTTATAAAATAAACTGAGTGTATTACATAGCACAAATGTAGATTTAACCCGAAAAGACCACGTATTTCAGAATGCTATTACCAAAAACCCGATTCTCCCCGACTGTCTGTTTGAAAAATAGCACCCAATTTCTACGCCCCCCCCCCCCCCCCCCCCCCGATTAAAAAAAAACACGAAACCTGAAAACAAATCGCACGCATGGAAATACAAGGGTGCATCGCTGCTGCCCGGGTATGCTTCACGCACATCACCACATTTAAAAACTGATAATCTCTGCAGTACTTGCTAGAGGCACGTTGAATTCACTCCACTCGTCCAATCGCTAACGCAATTGAAAGGGGGCCTTTCCTGCGGTGAAATTAAGTGTGTGCAGGTTGCTCACATGTTGACACCGAATCCTGCCACGCAGTAGGCTGAAGGCAAAGACATGCAATGATACATTCCAATTTCTCTCACTGTTTTTAAACTGTCACAAAATGTAGCAGCACCACTGTTCTACACAGGCTGCAATGCTTGATACGGCCCCAGAAGGTGTTGCAGCAGTCGCCACTTTAATACGGATGTCTTATCTACTAACGTCTATGCAGCCCATACAAGCCACAATGCGAACGGCTAGCATCGCAGCCATTAACCTCAACGCATTACATTCTGGCTAGCTGTACATGTGACTTGTATAGTTCCAACAGTGAATGGCAGCAAGGTTATCTTTTAAAAAGGAGCATTTGGAAAGTATGCTCAGGCGCAACGACCAGACGAATTTTATACTTACTGTGCCCCATTTAAGTAGCGTAGGCACGCATGTCAGTTTCAATTTTTCATCCGTCCTAAATGGGTTCTTCATGTCCTTCCAGCTGTGAGAAAAATACAAGATCAGAGATTCACTTTACGAATGACTGTGCAAAACAAGAAAATCTGGTAGGATTTCACTGTTCCAGACACACAGCAAACTTTCTCCTGAACATGCAATCACATTCGACTGACTGACTGACAGCAAATGCCAATAGCTTCGCCTGGATCGTAGCCAACCCATTTGTTGACACAGTAAATTTAAAAACAAGCGCCTCACTATAGCAATACCAAAGTTGGTTCAAACACAGCAATTCAAAGGAATGCGCAGGAATGTTGTAGAATAATTCTACTTTATTAACTAGAAGGTTCACAAAGACCGAATTGTTTTTTTTTCCCTTCTTTAATAAAGCACTGACCTAACCGTCGAGACATACGTTCACAATTTCGGCACAATTCTACATTTAAAATATTAGCAGAGCGCATTAGTGTGTGGTTATTTTGATTTAAAAAAATGGCAACAGTGTATAGCGTAAGACTGGCCAAGTCAAACACAAAAAATATGCAGTTCAGGGATTAAAGTATGTCACAAACTGCAGACCAGATCCTCCATTTTTATATTCGGGCGGCCGACATGACGGCCTCCCGGACGGAGTCGGCCATTTTGCGACGTGCTGAAAAATCCGTGGTCTCCCCTTCAGCTTTGTGCTCACATTCTTTGTTCCGCCCTGCCAGCTCTGAGGACAATGCGAGCTGCCACATTCCAGCGTGCAGGTGCGGAGGGTGACGTCACGATCGCTAGCTCGGACGCGCGCGTACGATCGTGGCGAATTGCCAAGGGCCCCGAGAGGGGGGAACAGAGGAACAATGGGGAAGACTTCGGAGTGGGTCTACGGGATGGCCAGCGAAGGTTATTTAAGGGGATGCAAGCGGTCGCTTGGGGCAGTCGGCTGGAGATTCGTGAACGTGCTACGCGGGGAAGGGTCCAGGGGTGACACGCTTTAGCGGAAGTACATCGGTAGGCTCGCGACGGAACGGCCCCCGCCTCAGCTCAGCGCTCGAGTTCGCCCGTCGCCGCGAGTCCCATGGCCGACCAGCTTCTGCACCCCGGAGCCCCGAAACACGTAAGCAGCTGCCCGGCGAGGTCGGCTCCACCTCGTCGTGACTTTCCGTCGGTGAACCGGCGTGTTCTCCTTGCCTCGTAGAGACTTTCTTTTACAACGCCCCTCCCGCCGTATTTTGTTGGTTGCCTCAGATTAAGATATCTGCATCCTTCCGGGTTTTTTTTCTAGCGTCACTTGTAGCTAACGAGCTGAGAGTTGGTTTTTTTGGTGTCTTGTTTGTAGTAGTGTTGTTGGTGAGGGTAAGGATTTTGAGGACATTTTGAGTGTCGCATACAGCTTGCAGAGCTGTTAGATGTTTCTTATAGTGAGTGCTGTTGTCGGAGGTTAACGATGTTTGTCCCATAGAGTGTTATGCAGGTTGCGAACTCGTTAGTATTTTTTTTTGTAGTTGCGTTACTGAGGTGTAACAAGTGTTGCCTCTAGAGTGTGTCGCGTGTCGCGTACAGCTGTCTGAGTTATGTTTTCGAGGTCGAAGGTTAAGGCGTAGGCCACGGTGGATCGAGTGCCTCCGTAGTGGCCACCTTGTGTATTTGGTTGTCCTTGTTGTGTTACTATCTAGTTAGCGAGCGCGTGCGCTTAGTGTACAGTCGATTAGTGCCTGCGCGCACAAGGCCGATGGCAGTGTGAAGGTTCCTTTTTCTTGTGTCGGGCGTTGCCCTGTAGTCTTTTTGTTTGTGCAGTAAACCTATATAGTTCAAAACGTAGTCGAGCATCTCCGTTGCGAATTTATTCACCCCAGCAATCTCGGCACACGTGAAAACTCACGGGCCGGCCACCCTGCTAAAATATAAATAACTGTTGTCTCGCGCCCTTCTTTGGTTTTTGCTAGCGGACTCAATTACCCGGGGGAGGAGTTTGACAAAGTAAGTCGCACTCACATAGCACGTTCAATGTAGCACATCACCAGCGTTGTATCCTCTGGAGCTTTCTTCAGTGCATCCTCCAGCACGGGCTTTGCTAAAAGTGGGCAACCGAAGAAAAGCACGACATGTCAATAATAACGTACTACATACACATAATAAAGCCTTGCAGCTACAGTTGTTCTCTATATGGATATCGGTATTCATATATGCCGGACAGAAACTATAGTTCATTCCAGACGCTGCATGCAGCACTGTAGAGGCTACATTGTTGTCAACACTCCGCCCACTGGGCACGCCTCACCGTGAAGGGGACCTTGAAAGGTCACTTCTCCCCTCTCGGCAGGTGGAGCCGCAAGGCCCAGGCGCCCGTAGAGTTTCATAGTATATATTAGTATGAAACTCTATGCCGGCGCCTACTGTCGCTTTCCTTCACGGTGAGTTAGGCCAGGTTAGGCGACCTCAGTGGTCGGACTGTTGACAACAATGTAGCCTCCACAGTGCTGCAAGCAGCTTCTGGAATCAACTTGTACGCCTTGTGGCTCTTTTCGAAATGTGCGCCTGCGTTCGGCGTCCAACACACAGGCACATTACTGTGACAAAACTTCATTGAATTTGAGGCGCGTACGTTGAAAACTGTAAAGTATCCTTCCAAATTTAGCAGACACTTTCAGTCCATACCTGCGACGCAATCCGGGCACCAGCTATTGCCTTTCGCATCTTCTGCACCAGCGAAGAAGCATAAGACCAAACCGCTGCTTTTCAGCGCCTTAACGGCGTTCTGAAATTCTTCAAAGGTCCTGGTAACAATTTTGTTCACCATGTTTAAGACGAGGACCACCAGACGCTGGCACACCGATAGCGGCGATAACCTACTGTTTGCAATCACACCACAGAAAACGCCCACCGGTATGTGGCTATGATACGGATGCGACTGGCTGCAAATGACTTTTAAACGACTTTCAAACGCGTTTCCAATGCTAGAACTAGAAGTACAGTGCTCTAGAACACTATACTAAAAGGGAGCGGTTTTTCGCACTTGATCTCACTTCCGCTGCTCTCTGCGCATAGTTCTTTGGGAGTCGTCTGCTGGGAGTCGTCTGCTTCCAGGACGCCGCGGCGCCAAATTCAAACATGAGGGCGCGGTGTTGTCACGCGCCGTACGTCGAAACGCGCCGTCGGCAGCGAGAAGCATCGTCGCCGCATATAAATAAATACGCACGTGAATCACGAGGCATTCGGCGCATTTAGCTCAGACCAGCGACGAACAGCTGATCTGACGATTCGTGTCAAGTTTCGACATGCGCCGGCTGGGGCTAAGCTAGGGGTTAGGCTAAGCGGCGCTAGCATGAGCCTTTTAGGGCTGGGCACCGATTTAAAAAACCCGATTAAGCGACAGGCAATAATCAATTAATTGATTGCTATGTCCGACGAGCGCCATTTCAGTGTCACGGAAAAGAGTGCACACTACTCACAAAACCTTAACGTGAAGACAAAATACAAGTTGGGTTTAATAGAAATACTGCTTAGTCCCGATAAAAATTATACCAATATCATCGCAATCTTCGAACAAATAACTGAGATATTAAAGAAAACGTGTGAAGCCGTGGCGACCCCCTAGACAATTTCCCGCAACTTTTCTATGACGTCACGGTACCTTGTTTGTGCGAATTGGCGGCCGCCTAACTGACCTGTCGCGACGACACATGACTGGACGTGTGTAATGGGGCCTCTAGTTCCATTTGACCGCATCACTTGAATGCTCACGTGCCAGTTAACGCACTGAAAATTATGTTTTATTGTTGGCCCGTATGCCGTCAGTCTTACTCACTGTGTCGTCACTGTGGCGCAAAATTTGAAAGTTTTTTAATTCTACTATGCTTTTTTTTCGTTAACAAACATCTTTGTGGCTGTAATGGAGCTGAGTGAGATACTGAATCCTAGTTCTTTGAAATTAAACGAAGTTGTATTTTCTCTTCATGGTCTCCTTTAAAGGAGCCCTGAAGAGAAAATGCAAGTTGGTTTTATTCGAAAGATTTCGCGTTTTATAGTGCCCCAGCGCTGTCCGGATACAAACGGGGCTGCTTTATTCACTGAGAATTAACAATTTAGGTTAAAATTTTGATTTTCCCGCTCCATCGTGCGTTTTCATGGTCCCAAATGACATCACAGGAACCGACCGCTCTGCAGCCTAGAGTACCTTCATTCACGCATCCGCCGTACAGGGTAGAGCCTGTCCGACCAGTTTCGGCTGGTGGAGCGGGCTGTGGCGGCTGGCAAGCATATGGGGTCCTGCGATGAGGACTTCACCTCGTGAAGAGTCCATGCAAATTTTGCCAACAGAAAGATTGTTTGTCCTTGTAAGGTTTGACCATGGAGGTCGTTGCACTGCGGTGCCCCCAACGCGGAGACGCGGAGACGGCCGTCACCCTTCGGAGGGCCGCTAACAATTAGGCCGTCTCGACGCACGGCGCCTACGGAAACGAGCAGGGTCGTGTCCTGCCGGGGACAAAAAGGCGCCGCTCTCTTTGACAAGTTGGATGGCGGACGGACTATGTGTGGAGTTCTTCGAACGCACCTTGCTCGGTCGGGGAGTATTGTACCGGCCTTGCCGTTTCTTGTTTTTTTTTAACTTTCCCTTCCCTCACCGAGGGTATTTATTGTCAGGCCCGGCGACGAGGATGGGGTCTTTTTGCTCTGAACTTGCCGCAGGTCACGGGGAGAGTTCCCGCCTGCGCCGGCTAGGACACCGGCAGCTTCTAAGCCCCACTGCGGGCTAGTTCTGCTCCCGTTGTATATGCCTTGTAAAAAATTCCTGTACATAAACTGTACATAGCTTGGACATCTGAGTCTGCCTCGTCCCTCACGGCGACACGAGACACCGCGGTGCATTCCTGGGTACGGAGAAGACCTGAAATTTACTGTCCTTCCTCCTCCTCCTCCTCCTCCTCCTCCTCCCCCTCCTCAGGCTAGTGAGTACACGCACCCGAGTACCAAGTACTCATGAGTACTGAAGTGCACATGAGTGAGCGTTTACAAATTATTTCGTACTCCTGATGCCATAATCGTCAACCTGTACTGAATGTCCAGTTGAACGGCTGAGTCGCTTTGCTTTTGCCTCGCGTTGTCGAAGGGCTTGTAATCTTGCTGGTGGAGACGCTTTGCTTCATTATCCGTCTGAACGTTTCCGAATGGCTTCGATCTGTTTCCTACCCGCTGCGCCGCTGCTCGTTCTTGCGAAGTATATAGTGGACGAGTTGACGACGACGTTGAAGTTCATCCGCGGTGTATTGACGGGGGCGACCACTTCTCGCTACTGCCTAATTTAAGCTCGCGCTGTTGAACGCCCCAGAAGGAGCCGTTTTTCTGGTTACGGATGACGGCTTAATATATCGCTCGGTGGGCCATTCAAAGCTCTCGCCTTCATTTACGCGTGCTTCCCAAAGGGCGTAGGTCCAACGCCAACCACATGGATCAAATGCGCGAATTGTTTTTCGTTAATCAAAGGGGTTTTTAAAGCGAAACTTTCCACGCCTTAGTGATGGCGGTCGTTGTTGCGCCAAAACACATTGCAGGGAAGACAACTTTACACAATGGATTTCACACGATGCTGACGATAGGCGAATGCGCATCAAGCGCCTCAAGAAAAAAGCCCACCAAAATCTTCCCTACTTATCATGACAGCTCCCAAAGCCCGTCCTTCCCCCCCAACCGTCAATACGACTATTTGCGAATGACAACCCCATCCCTCACACTCACGGACTAAGAATCTTGGGTCTATCATACACAACAGATGTACACTCCCCACACTCAAGTACATTAAGAAATACCCAGCCCAAACTATCCACCTCATAAAACGCGTTGCCAACCTCCATCACGGCTTAACAGAACTGGACCGACTACGTTTATTACACAGCTTTATGATCAGCCGCATACTCTACCAACTCCCCTACATGCATATCACAAACACTCAAACAAACGCCCAGGATGCCATGCTCCGCAAGGCATATCGCGCGGCCTTGCTCCTTCCTCCCGGGGCTCCTACCAATCGCCTTATGTCCCTAGGCATCCATAACACAATCCCTGAACTTCTTGAGGCCCACCGGACAGCCCAACTCGCCAGACTCTTCACCACAGCCACGGGCCATTTCATACTCCAAATCACAGGGCATACACCCCTCACAACATCCACTACCCCCCAACCTATTCCACGCAACATCCGAGCTCTCATCCGCATCAAACCGCTTCCCCGTCACATGCACCCCATATTCCATGCCAACCGCCGTGCAGCTCGTGCAAGTCACCATGCAAAACTCCACCCCCTGCCAAACACACCCTGTACGTAGATGCAGCCAAATACCCACACAAACCGGCCTATGCCCTCGCGGTTACCGGACCTGACATCAACGTCCCGAAACACACTGCCACCATCTCCACCTCATGTGCAACTACGGCGGAGGAAGCGGCCATTGCCCTTGCGAACCCAATCACCGTCCTATCAGACTCGCAGCAGGCCATCGGCACTTCACCAAAGGCTTTATATCCCCCGTATCCATCAAAAAAACTCCCACCTACCCTCGCGGGAACCCCTGTGTAGATGCGACGCATAGGGGGTTCACGTTGCAGCGTTGGACAAGGAGGAACGGCGCGGAACGATGGAGCAGAGCGGCGCAGGCACCGCGTTTTATAGCGCGCATAACGGTGAGGGGACGCGCCGGCGCCAGCGCGTCCCCTCACTGCCGCGGCTATGACGCAACACAATCCACTTCAATCCAATCCAATCCAAGCCAAGCCAATCGAATCCAATCCAATGCCCCTCGCGAGAGAGTGTTCGCTATCGGAGAGGAGAGGGGGTGAGCGGCGGAGAGCGCAGCTGGCGCGGCGAGGAGAATGGGGGAGGGGTGGACGCCGACGACGACGCCGGATGCAGGGACAAGGCGAGTGAATGAGATGCCTTCGCATCTAAAATCTTCTCCAAAGCCCCCCGACCGACCCCGTGCAACTGGTGTGGACCCCGGCCCACACCGGCATAGGTGCTAACGATGCAGCCATGTATATTTGTAAATAAGTTATTTTTATGCCAACGGGCATTCTACCCCGCCAAACGAAAGAAAAAAAAAACACGCACACGCTCGAGCTTTACTTCCCGGGCCGCTGCTTCTCGTACACCTATACACGGGCCAGTCTCTCCTCAGTTTCAGAGAAATTGCCCTTCATTACCACCTCCTCCGCCGTACTTTCCCACCCCGACACCCACACCTATCTCCCGAGGCTGCCCACATGTGGCGGATACCACAAGCGCACACGTTCCCTCATCGTACTCAACTAATACATACGCATCCGCATCAATTCCACACACCCCACAGCCCCAAGTGCGGTCAGCTGGATACTCTGTATCACTCTCTTTGCGAATGTCCTGCTGACCCATACTCCCCACTCCCCTCCTCATCCCACTGGGAGCAGGCCCTGGGCAGCTGCGAGGAGTCCAGCCAAGTGCTGGTCACCTCCCGAGCTCTGGCGGTCGCGGCGGACTTCTGGTCCTCCGCCATCTAACGGGTGTTTACGGCCCCTACTACGTCTAGTTGATGTAATGGTGTTCCTTGTGAATCCCGTACCTCATCTAGCTCTCTTCTCTCTCGAAACCCCGTGCGTCGTCGTCTTCGGTCCCCCGTAGAGCCGTTCACTGCGGGTGCGCATTGCCCGGTCGACGCTTCACTTTAGTAAAAGAATTGAGTCATGGGAGAGAGCAGAATAGTTTTTAATAGGCAGGCGAGGGGAGTTAGGCCAGCCGCCCGACTAGCTACGCCAGATGAGGGTGAAGGTGAGTAGCATCCACGAAAGTAGCCGGGATAAGCAAGCAACACAGCTCCAAGACTCGATTCCCACGCCATGGTATGGTCAATTGCCATCTTGTGGCCCCATGTTGGCGCTCGACACTGCCACCGCGTGCCGTACTAGGATTCGGCGCAAGAAGAAGCAGAAGAAGACGTTTGAGGTCTCGCGGTTTCAGCACGCGAGCAGCCTCGAAGCTCTTTTCATTCGGGCCTCAAGGACGAAGGTGCCCACAAGCTTTGGTCTCCTCCAGGACGCCTGCCATTTGTGAGGCCGCGAACCCAAGGACGAGCTGAATACCGCGTCAACGGTACGTAGTGCTGACGGCAGCTTTTTCCTCAAACTACGACCGTCTTTCTAACGTGATTGCGCGCAACAAGATTGGGTTCCTGCGTGAATTGGTGTACGCAGTGCAGCGGTGGCCAATAGAATTACCGAGTTTCTTTTTTCCCGCACTCATAGGCAGTATCCTTCAGATAGCCCGTTTGTAGGCAGGTTACGCGCTCCCCTTAATTCGCTCCTCATGTGAAGCGCCACCAAGCATTTGCCTCATCTTCGTACACCGGGAGATGAAAACTCGAAAGGAACTGGACATATTGCCGGCAGCAGGTCACTTTAACTGGTGGGGATATTTGCTGGCACTGACTTTTGATATGTTGTTCAGGCTAGCTTCGTTGTGACTGGTATGTCTGCCTCTGCAGGCAGCCAGGGACAGCCGTGGTTAGCGTGGTTCCACATCTGTCTTGTGATAGCTGAGTCACTGGTTCTGTCCCACCATTTTCAATGTTTGTCTTTTACTTTTTATAAACTTTGCTCCTTGTAAATTTCACCGCCATATTCGTGGTGTTTATTTATTCAGAAATTGTGTTCTAGTTAATTCAGATCCGCTGTGTGGCGGCATTCCGTCTTCTATGTTTATTGTCGCGTAAGCTAGCGCGAGTCAAGGACCCAGAGTCCTAGGCGGAGCACTCGTGCTTCTTTATTCGATGTGGTCGAACCACTACTTCGTGATGATAATATTGCGCCGCGTGCCCCTGCCCGCTTGTCTACGTAGCGCCACCTTCACTCGTCGGCAGTTAAAATCTTGGGAGCCTTTGCCCTGCCGAACGTGACCAGCGCCAGCTCCTCGGTGCCGACAACAGTCCATTTGAGGGCCTTAGCCACATCTTGACGAATGAACGTCCGTTGGCTTCAGGTGTCTATAGAAGTACTCGTACTATGAGACGTCGCCGTGCACCCTCTGCCCTGGCTCGGGCCGTCTGCAGTAATACGGACGTTGCTTCAGAGACTCCGCTCGATGCCGTCACCGCAGTAGGCGGTGCCCCTTGTCCAGCTTGTACCTGTGGCGTCCATCTGGACGCAATACGGTCAGCCGGTCGGAGCACGTCACACAGCACGGTGAGGTGACGGCCGTTGCAGGTACTGCAGGTCAGGTTGCGCGACGCTCTGCATTGACGAGCCACATGGTTGCGACTGCCGCACCGGAAGCAGCAGCGAGCGTTGCGCAGTCGCGTCCCTCTTCTCGGTCGCCGACAGGTTGACCCGGCAGTCCGCCACCTTAGGACCGCGGCTGTCACACAAGGGACACGCCGGTGTGGCTGAGGACTCGGACTCTGCAGTCAAGGCCAACGTTGAGGGACCGGGTGTCTCCGATTGTCCGGGGGGTCCAAGTCAGCGTTCAGGACAGATCGACGAGTCGCAGTTGATAGAGGCTGCCCTTGCTTCACTTCCTCGCGAATCTCGATTTGGATTCTTAAGAATTCCAGTCTCTTGTTCACCTGGCAAGCTTGTCCTTGGCTCATCGAGGATTCCGCCGCGGATACAGCCGTCGACCCTTGGCGCAATTCCTTAACCATTGCCGGTACATCAAGGTTATGTCATCGGGCAGGCATCGCAGAAGCACACGGTTAAGAACCACGGCATACTGCTCTTGCGGAACTCCCAGGGCTTCCAGGGCGCTGACGCGGAAATGTACGTTGTCGTACAACTCACGGAGCCTGTCGATATCCGTCGAGCTGACGTATCGGTCTTGAATTGCAGCGGTTGATCGATATGCTCGTATAGTGAGCAACTCCCGACGGCCAAAGCGTTGAACGAGGGTGCTTACCGCAACGTCGTAGTTCGCTTCCGATAGTCGGATACCCTCGATGGCTCGCCTGGCATCGCCGATCAAGTACAGTCAGCAGGTACTTGAACTTCTCAATTTTTGTCAGCTCGACGTTGTCATCAATGGTCACGCCGTAGTGATCTCAAAAGCTTGCCACTCATGCAGAATTCCCTGAAAACGCTGGAATCTGAAGTTTTCGGAAGGGCGGCAGTCCGATTCCGTGACGCAGGCGCGATGCGTGGTGACGTGCCCTTTGGATCATGGGCTGAAACAGTTGCTCCCACGCTTTCGCTGGCTACGGTAGAGTTCGGCTGGGCATTTCTCAAAAGCAACCGTGCACGAGAGACGGCGTACGAAACCTTGCGGTTGTACTAAGCCGCTCCCTCGAGCTCTTGCTCCAGCGCGTCATCATCAGTTTCCTCGGTGATCTTCCCGTTGAGCGCCGTGAACTCAGCGTCTTGCTGCACGATTGTAGTCGACGTGGGAGCTCAGGGTCGCCGCGTCGGGAGAGGGCTGCTGCAGCAGGTCATTCAGTGGGGTGAGAGCTCGCGTGACGCTGCTCCTAGCTGAAGCCGCCACGAGTCTTCCGAAGACGGTCGATCGACGAAGCCATGCGGGTGGTGCTCCGAAGGGAGATTTCCCGGGTAGATCGGCACTAAAGATGTCGCGGAAGCTAGCGCGAGTCAAGACCCGAGCCCTAGACGGAGCACTCGTGCTTCTTTATTCGATGTGATCAAACAATCGAACCACTACTTCCTGATGATAATATTGCGCCGCGTGCCCCTGCCCGCTTCCCCATCCTCTTCCTTTTCAAGATTTATTTAATACCTGCTTTTATGAGTTTTGTTTGGTTGGGTTTGGTTATGTTAGAATAGATCTTGGCTTAAAATACATACGAATAAAGCACGCACGAAAAATGCAGCTGCGTGGCAATAAATACCGACTGGAGTAGAAAAAAAAATCTTGCAGGATGGAAAGATGGCCGCCAACAGCCAATGGTGGTGCAGTGCCGGTAACATTTCGCGCAGCCTGCTTTGCGTGCTACCGGCACAATAGACACTCCCTTGTATTTCAGGGTATGGTAACTTGGAACAGGGCGCGCTTTCTCTTGGCCATCCTGCGAAAACCTACAAAGGTTTCGATGTTTACCTATAGGCGTTTTCACTGGTAGACATAATGTCAAAATGTGCCAAAGCAAAGAATGAACAGTGTTCCCGCGTTTGTTTTCGGCGAATATTTTCAGAAGGTACAACGTGCGCAGCTGCGGGTAAAATAAATCAGGGTCAGGGAGTAAACAGGAACAGCACTTTCTCGTGGTTAGCTTACCAGAAGGAACTCGCAACCACTCGCAACATAGTTATAGCGGAACATAGCGATTTATGCATCTTGCCGTCTGTTCCACGTGCGCTTTTCAGAGCTTATTGAGGTCACGGACATTGAAGAATCCGCGTACTGCTTGCATCCTCTTTTCACCCTAGAATTTCTAGTGGGGGGATCTGAGAGAATGCCAGACATTGCCTTCGTTGGTATGAAGGGCGGTCGATGGCGCGATGCCTTAGTGTCACACTTACTTCTGCCGCAGTAAAAAGCACCAGGCGAGAAAGACACTTACTTTTGAAAGAGTAACAGTGCTGTGCAAAGGTGGACCGAAATGGAATCACCAGAATACCTTATGCTCACGCGGTTATATACGACGGAAATAACTGCAGGATTGAGTGAGTTAATTCGCTCAGATATGCCATGCATTTAAAAAAAATACCCGAGTTCTTTAAATGTGAGATTCTCGTCTAAGTGGACCAATACAAATATTGACAGAGATGTCGTGGTTGTATCCTTTTTGAGGAATAGGATGGATAAGAAAATGTCAAGGTCGGTCGTTTAATTTAGGTTCTAATTATCGCGATACTCATGAAAGGACGTTCCTCCTCCTCGTACACGTTGAGTGAGGGGTGCGAGGATAATAGGCACAGGGTGGAGTGTCAGCCCTTGGCTACTGGGAAGGTGGACATGATGATGACTATAATGGTGCATCACAGAAAGCTTCCCCTGCAACCGGATAAACATTATATTCTCAAATAGTCATTTTTCTCTGACGTACATACCACCAGTGTACCCAATATTCACTGCCAACGTATGCCACAATAATCTTTTCAACGTTTTCAATGCTCTCTGGGCCATGGCTGCTATGCGAGGGAATGTGTCGAGCAGAAACCTGCTGTGTTTACAAGCAGGGGGAACTTGTGACATCGGGACGGAGGATAAAGACGAATGCTCGCTGAAACCGAACATTGGGAGATTCCTTCATGTCAGGAATATCTCTTGTATACAGCGCACGCACTCGGAAGTGTATGAGCGGTAGTTTTAATTGAGCCTGTGCAGCATTCGGGTGGCAGAGTTTCACAGGGTGTATACACCTGTACCACATTGCCGTATTTTTACAAGCCCTTTATCAAGTCTCCCATTCGCCAAATGAAAATATCCAACCTTCTAAGGTAGGAAAATATGGGAGCCGGAGGTACTGACGAGGAATAAGACGTCATCGAACGGGACTTCCACAACGCAGCGGGTATTGCAACAACGACCACCAAAATTGCGGTGATGGCATTGATACCAGGTTAGTCATGTAGAATATGCTGTTGGGCTAGTTAATGCTTTATGCCTTGCAAAATACCAAAAAAAATATTGTGCTAACTGGACATTGTTTGTCTTCCTTACTTTGTATGTCCAGTTAGTGCAATATTTTTTGTTCATATACATTCGCTGAGAAGAATGACAAATTGCTCTGGTTGGTTAGATGTTGTGGTGCGATGCCAGACACACGGAATGGAAGAAAAACGGACGTGGGATGCGATAGTGGCGAGTTTTAGCTGACCGGTTTTGATGGTCCACTCCGCTCCGATAGCAAGCGGGAACGTCATTGCGCATGCGTGGCGCTCATGTCCGCGAACGGCGTTGGCTCCGGTTGCGCTGAGCGGGTCGCCAGTATCGGAGCGGAGACGGACCGTCAAGAACGGTCAGCTAAAACGCTCTAGTAACTAGATATTATGAAGGCGTGGATCCTTTGCGCATTTCATTGGTCCTGAGCTAACTTTTGTAACAAACGGCTGATACGATTCAATGGGAGGGCTCCTGTGTGATTTCGGGATCTTATTTTGGTGGTTTTTGCTATTTCGCCTATCGTGTAAACTGGCATCGAAATTAAAATTAAGATAGCGTACACTCAACCGTTTCTCTATGCATGAACCCTCTCTTTCAGCTTACTTCCGACCGGTTTCCCAATTTAAAATATCACGTGCATGTGCGAATGGAGTCGCAATCTGCTTATCGGCTGCGTAGTTGTCTAGGTACAGCAACGCTGTTGCGCATGTGTGGAATCAAGTGCTGTCTCATTTCGCTTTGCTTTTTGAGCCCACGGCTGTAATGTACCGGACGTCTGTTGCGTCGTGTGTTTCCATTTGCGCGGTCAACGCAGTTCAAATTACCCTGCATGCAATTCGTTTTGTGATCAATATTTTAATCCATGCACCGAAATTAGATTATCTTAGTAGAGAGAGAGAGAGAGAGAGAGAGAGAGAGCACAAACTTTATGGCAGCAATAGTTGGGGTAACGACTAGCGATGTCCAGCGCTTGTAGGGCGCTGGTGACCCGAGCTGCTCGTTCAGCAAGTCCTCACTGGACTTTACTATAAGAGCTGCCCCGATCCAGTGTTCCTCATTAGAGTTGAAAGGGAATGAGTAATGGAATTATGGCGGTTGTCAAGGCATTTCCAAATGGTATGGTTATGAGGGCATTTCCAAATGGTATGGTGACGAAGGCATTTCAAAATGATGTGGTTATGAGGAAATTTCAAAAATGATATGGTTATGAGGGCATTTCCCAATGGTATGGTTGCAAGGGCATTCCCCAATGGTATGGTTTCGAGGGCATTTAAAAATATGGTTATGAGGGCATTTCTCAATGGTATGGTTACAAGGGTATTTCCCCATGGTATGGTTGCGAGAGCATTTCTAAATAATATGTTTACGAGGGCATTTTCCAATGGTATGGTTACAGGGGCATTTCAAAATGGTATGGTTATGAGGGCAGTTCTCAATGATATGGTCACGAGTGCATTTCCCAATGGTATGGTTACAAGGGCATTTCCAAATGGTTTGAGGCAGTTTCAGGGAACATATGCGTTCAATCATGGCGTCTTTGCTTCCCTTTGCAGGTTTGCACGTTTGGGCATATATATAAGTAGCGCTTATCTTTTGCTTGCTCATTCTCGTGCTACGCAAAAAGCGAAGGAGATTCCCAGATTCCTCGAAGAAATGTGTGTAGTATCACGCACTAAACGTTCTCGTTGAACCGCAGCACCACCGCTGACCACCGACACCCGGCGGCAATGCCAACGCGGCAGTGGATTCGCAACGTGGCCTTGCTGGTGTGGCGGAGGCTGGGGGTCCAGACGCTGCGGCGCCACTACGCCTCGCTGGCGTTCGAAGTCATCTTCGTGGCGCTGGTCTTCTACGAGATAATGGCCCTCGACCGCGTTGACCTCAGGCGCGTTACGCGCCTCAACCGGTCACACGTGTACGTGGAAGAGCCTGTGCCTTTCGCGCGCCTGAGCCGCCAGGTTTGGGGATCGGATGGCGGAACTGGCGCCAACCCGAACCACGTCGACATCGTGTACGGTCCGAAAAACGCATTCACGGATAAGCTGCTAAACACGGCCGCCACGCTCTTTGGTGAGGAGAGCGGAAGTTATTTGTTCGAAAGCCGTGCTGTCGCTTAGCGCAGTACGCTAAATATGAGCTCTTTGCTCTCATTAATCGGAACTACATTTACATTGCCCGTACGCCCAGTGATCTCTCTGTCCTTTGACAATGCGTAACCACAAAGCTTGGGCCAGACGCGAAAATCCGCCCACACCGTAAGACTCAGTGTCGTACTTCAATTGCGCTAAAAATGTTTTATTAAAAAGCTCTAGCGACTTTATACTCTCGTGGGCTTGGTGGCACTGCCCGGAGCACAATGCTTACGCCAGTACTCCTCCTTGTACAGGTTCTGCTGGGTGCTCAGGAAAACGGCCATGGCGAATTCTCGGCGCCTGCTGGTCACGTGGCATCGGTTACCAGTGTGACACCGCATCGTCGATGGCCTCGTGCTATTCTGGTGTTGCCTACGTCATCGCAGCTATCGCGGCCACACGTGGACACCGTATCTACTGCCTGCCTATCGGAACAACCCTTCGGCCATCCAGCGACATCTGCAACGTCCACGGAGCAGCATAAAAGGCAGCACATGTCCCGCGCGCACTTCAGTGGGCTTGGTGGCACCGCCCGGAGCACATGCTTACGCCAGTACTCTCCTTGTACAGGTTCTGCTGGGTGCTCAGGAAACGGCCATGGCGAATTCTCGGCGCCTGCTGGTCACGTGGCATCGGTTACCAGTGTGACACCGCATCGTCGATGGCCTCGTGCTATTCTGGTGTTGCCTAGCGTCATCGCAGCTATCGCGGCCACACGTGGACACCGTATCTACTGCCTGCCTATCGGAAACAACCCATTCCGGCCATCCAGCGACATCTGCAACGTCCACGGAGCAGCATAAAAGGCAGCACATGTCCCGCGCGCACTTCAGTGGGCTTGGTGGCACCGCCCGGAGCACAATGCTTACGCCAGTACTCTCCTTGTTACAGGTTGGTAAAAAGTCGCAGCACGGTTGCTCTGTTTAAAAAGCAACTGCTTTGTGTTTTGTGGTGCTGCGGAGCCCCCGGTGTGTTAGTGCTCTTCTTGTCTTGAGTGCTTAAGGGTTGATTTGTTTATTGCTGAACTAGTGGTGATGTTGAAGAAAATCCTGGTCCTCTGGACCAGGATTCTGTTCTCTGGACTCTGGTCCTCTGGACAAAACTGACCACAAGCGATATCAGCAATTCAAGAGACGCAGCTCTCATTCAATGCAAGCAGTGAAAGAACCTGCAGAAGAGGCTCTCAGAGGTTGAAAACTGGGGCTATCGGCACTTAAGAACTCGAACGACAAGTAAGGAATGTGAAGATCCGTTAACGCTGAATGTAAAGAAGTCGCCCAACTGAATAAGAAGGTAGATGCCCTAGAGAACAGAAGCCGTAGAAATAACATCGTAATTTTTGGCCTAGATGAGTCCGTAGACGAAAAAAATGCCGATCTAGAGCAGCGCGTCACGAAAGATATATTGCATGATATGCTAGGTGTTCAAGTAAAATCCATAGAACGTGTCCACCGCATTGGAAAGAAAACATAACGAAAAACAGCGACCTGTAATTCTTCGATTCTACGACTTCACAGAAAAAATGAGTGTCCTTCGAAACTGCTCTAAATTAAAAGGAAAGAAGTCGAGGTATATCTATTTCTGAGGAACTTCTCAAGGCCAGTTAGATTACTGCGCAGTAAATTATGGCAATCCGCTAAAAACTAATCGCGATAAAGGCGACAAGGTGACACTTGTCTTCGACAAGCTGAAAGTGAACGACGACTTGTTCATATGGAATTCCGCCGAAAATAAGAGGGTATTGTTGACCCAAGCACGGCCCTATGAAGCTATTTCTACCGCCAGACCGAATGCATGACAGAACCAAGCAAAAGTGCCGCTGTGTGTACTATCGTTCAATGCTAGAAGCATAGTTAATAAGACGGATAAGCTGGAAGCAGTTTTGCTGATGTACAACCCTGATATAGTCGTAATCACAGAGACATGGTTGCACGCAGGTATTCATGACTCGGAAATTGTGCCTGCAACGTATGACCCTTCTGCGTTCAGATCGGGATGGCCCGGTGGTGGTGGTGTGGCTATAGCGATTAAAACATGGAATACACTTTCATAAAGAAATAGGTATACCGAATCATGAAAGCATCTGGTGCACGCTTAAAATAAACGATTCATCTGTGTTGATAGGTGGCATTTACCGGCGTCCTAACGCCTCTGTTGATTACCTTACCCAACTTCACGACTTCCTAAATACCATTATAACTGATAGAACAAAATTATTACTCACGGGTGATTTCAATCTACCAGGTATTAACTGGACAAACTTTTCAACGAGTACTAAGGAGGCAGCTAGCTGCCAATTACTACTAAACACAGTATTTAGTTTTTCAGTTATCGCAGTTAGTCCAACAGCCGACACGTATCCAGGGAAGTTCTTCTTCAGTTCTCGACTTGGCGCTGTATCGCAATCTGTGAACTCCGAAATTAGCCTGGAAGAGGGAATATCTGACCACAAAATGCTACTGATAAAGTTATATTTTCAAGGTCCTAGATTAAGAAGTAATAGCTGTAACTCAAAAACAGTGGTTAAAATATATAATCGAGCTGATGATGCAAGCATAGTTGATTATTTCGAAAAAATTTGGGACTGTTTTCCTACCAATAGTTGTGACAACGTAAATACTTTGTGGCAGAAATTGAAACATGCAATACTATACTGTGAAGAGCATTTCATTCCTTCCAAAATGAAGAGAACGAAGCGTGAAACACCCTGGATAACGCGTGAAATAATTCATCTTAAACGAAAAATACAACGAATGCGCAACCGCAAAGATAACTCCGCAACCATCCGTCAGCTCTCTAGTGAATTGCGCACTAAGCTCAAAAACGCTAGAACATACTTTTTTTCAACTACCCTAATAAGCTTCATGAATAATGAGCCTCAAAAATTTTGGCGCTATTTGTCAAAACGCGATCACACTGTCGATAAAATAGAGGTGAATGGAACTGTTGTTCAGGATGCCCGTGTTATTGCCAACTCTTTTAACGCATTTTTTCAGTCAGTATTCTCGCGAACGCCAGTGCCAAACCGCAACATATGTTATCAGGAGCCAGCGATGCCGGACATCGTGATTACAGAACCAGGCATTCTTAACTTATTACTGAACATTGACACCAAAAAATCTGTGGGCGCTGATAATATTCCGAACTCATTCTTACGACGATATGCAGAACAGTTAGCACCGTTTATATGCTTCATCTTTAGAACGTCGCTGTTAACTGCGTCGCTTCCGTTCGATTGGCTCTGCGCTAAATAAAACCCACTCTTAAGGACGGGAATAAGCTTCTAATAGAAAACTACAGGCCGATATCATTAACAAGCTGCTGCTGCAAACTCTTAGAACACATCATTAATAAAGCGATTATGGAATATCTAGAAACAAACAATCTACTTTATCAAAGACAGCATGGTTTCCGGAGAGGGCTCTCGACGGTAACGCAGCTGCTTGAAATTACGCATGACTTTCATCGGCAATTAATTCCAATCTACAAACAGATGCAATACTAATTGATTTATCGAAGGCATTCGACCGCGTGCCCCATTGCAAATTAATTGGTAAACTGAAAGCAATCGGCATTAATTCCCAAATAGTCTCATGGATATCAGCTTACCTCCATGGACGAAGCCAATATGTAGAAATCAAAAATATCAAATCAGACCATCTTGATGTTTTCTCAGGTGTACCTCAAGGATCCGTTCTAGGACCTATACTCTTTCTTGTTTATGTCAACGATATACATGAGTGCATTGAACCGGGAGTAACACTTAGGTTGTTCGCAGACGACTGTATAATCTACACGACTGTGCGGACTACTGAAGATCAAACTAAACTAGATTCCTCTCTAGCTAATATTTCTGCCTGGTGCACAAAATGGGGGATGCAAATTAATGTAACCAAAACTAAATGTATCACTATAACACAGAAAAGACAGCATCTATGCTTTAATTACAATCTATCAGGCCATACCTTAGTTCAAACGGACAGTGTCAAATACCTAGGAGTAACATTTACTAAGAACTTAAAATGGAATGTACATGTAGAAAACATATCAGCTAAGGCATTTCGGCAGTTGGGATTTTTGCGGCGAAAACTTAAAGCGGCTCCCCCTAAAGCAAAACTCGCAGCATATTTGACGCTTGTACGTCCAATCCTTGAATATGCCAGTGTCGTATGGAATCCTCACCAAGCCTACCTCATCGATAAATTAGAACACATACAAAATATGGCCCTCCGCTTCATTTACTCAAAATACTCACGGCACGAAAGCGTAACGGCACTCCGCAATCAAGCGAGCATACCCACCTTAATAAACCGTCGACGAGTTGCATCGTTAAGTTCATCTATCTCCTTTATCCGGCAAAGTAACCATAGATAAAGAAGTCTAACCTCCGACCACCTTTTCACCACTCGCGAAGAACCAACCATAGCTGTCCAATCAGGCCTTTCCCTCCCTCGTAATAATACTTTCAAAGTTTTCTTACTTTCCACTGACCATAGAAACAGGGAACAACTTGCCAGTGAAGCCGTTGAAGCTGGTTCTGTAGATACTTCGTTGCAAAAATCGAGGTCCTGTGTATTATGATGTCATTGAAAATCTGTGAACATGTGGAATTGAGAAATCTGCCCTGTCTTTATTGTCTGTCCTGAATTACCTGTATCAATGTGTATTTCAAAGTGTCATATTTTTTTATATTTGCAATGTACCACTCCTGTATGAGCCTTTAATTAGGGCTTACAGTATGTTACAATAAATATCAGACTACATCGACCTTCTCGGCATTCATTTCTGCATGTAGTGAAGCGGGCTTTAAGGGAAACAGACAGCCCCATGGTTTGTTCGCTAGAGTAAAGCTCGAATCCAAAGTTTCATTCAGCTAAATGGCTAGGAAGTATGCTCGATCGCAAATTACAAACAAGCGTGCTTCGTTTCGTGCACTCCGTCGACTGCGTCCAGCTTCGCAGGTCATCCATCTTCACAGAATGGAAGGTCACTAATTTTTCGCTTCTTTTTGTGCTTCTCGCAGCTGCCGCCCGGAGAAGCGTCAGATTCTTAGGTCTCGAGGACGCGCGAGGTGTGACCTCTGGTTGCCACAATGTGTGGAAGACGCTGCTTTTGTCGCTCAACTTCGACCTTGTGCTGGACAGGGTGTTGTGCGTCCAGTTCGTGGCCGACACTCACAAAAAGACCAACGATAACAAGAGCCTCTCGTACAATCTGGTCATGTACGTCCCGCCTGAGCTCATGCTGCAGCCGCGACTCGTCCTGGGTGTGCACGGCATGTTCGAGAACAACATGTTCACCGCCAACGCCGAAAAGATGTTCAAGATAACTCGTGAGTACTTATAGATGCAGAATTTTTTTTTTGCAATGCAGCTGTGGATGGATAAATTCTGGGGGGAAAATGACGTTAATAATATATAGCCGGATATGTATTAAAATAAGTGCAACCAAAAGCTAGTGATGTGCGTTTCCTATTTTAAAGGAGCCATGAAGAGAAAACACAAGTTTGGTTCATTTAAAAGATTGCCTCGTTAGAATCATACTGACACCACTTTTAACGTAAACTTCGCTCCAATAAGCTACATAATTAGGAAAAAAGGGAATGGCTATGCGACCCACTAGCTCATTTCCTGCAACAGAACCTATGATGTCATACCAGCCAGCTCTGCGATTGACGGAGGGCGGCAAAAGCAAACGCAAATTAGGCAGAGCTTATAAGCTTGCCGAACGAGCTATTCGCGCTTATATTTAGGGCACATTCTTTTGAAAGCCGTAAGAATGGTGGGACAAACAATGGAAGTTACGAAAGCACACGTAAACATAGAAGTACCGATGCGTACTGCTGTTGGTACTGCGCGCACTATGCTTGGTTTAGCTGCACAGGACTGCGGGGCTTGGGGTTGTCTCAGACGACACTGGCCGATTGACGCAAGCATTTATTTGTCGAGCGAGCACTGTTTCACGAAACGATTATTTTCTCCGTGAACAAAAACAAGCCAGGTTTAAATACGGTCAAAAACAAAACAAGGCAGAAAACGGCTTGCCACGGTATGGTGGCGCCATCTAGGTTCACTAACGGGTAAACAAGGCTTGCTGCAGAGCGGTGATGTCATTGCAGACCGCGAAAACGCACGATTTAGCGGGAAAATAAAAATTTTAACTAAATAAATGAATTTCTCTGAGTAAAGCATCGTTTGCATTCGGACAAGCGCTGGCGCCACTATAAAACACGAAATCTTTCGAATAACACAAATTTGTATTTTGTCTTCATGGTTAAGGGCTCCTGGTGCGACGTTTTGGACAGTGTTTTTGCCGTCCAGATTAAAGGGCTCACGGAGCGACCCTTTGCCCGGTGTGTTTCGCGCCTCAGCGCGCACACATCATCACCAGTTGCCAGTGTTTGAGTGCACGGGGGGGGGGGGGGGGGGGGGAGGAGGATGCACGTTCAACCAGGCTTCACGCACTCACCTGTGACATATACCCGTCATGGTGGCGGGATATTTGAACGTGGACATTTCACGGCTCGACGCGACCTCACTGCTATCCTCCGTGGCCCTGCAACACGCCGCAGTTTCGATACTCCTCGGCTGTGCGGCGAGCGCTTCGAAACCGGCGCAACCATCACTCGACAAGCCGCGTCAGACGCTTTGCTCGGCGCATTCAAAACTTCGCGTCTGGAACCGTCTCCACTCTTCAAGCGAGGCCCCGTCGAAGCTCCTCTCTCCCTTCTCTCGGATAGTGCGCGGAGGCTACCGACGACTCGCCAGAGTGTTGTGTGTGTCACGTTCATGGCGTGTCCCCGCTTGTTGCGTTTGAGCGGGTATAAATAGAGCACTGCCATTCCTGTGAGCAGCGAATTTGCTCGTCGCATTGTAACCTCGCCCGTCGGGGCAGTTCTTTGGCTTCGGCTCATCTCGCTATGAAGTAAACGCCTTCCTTCTTCATGCAACAGCGGCTGGCCGCTTTGCTTTCTTTTTGTGGCCTTATTTTAAGTTGCCATCGAAAAGCGTTCATTGATGCATTCGAAGGAAAACTGGCCAATAGCCGCTACATAGCCTCAGTGACGTAGTTCGAGCCGTGGAATAACGTCAATACCAGAAAAGAAAGAAAAATCTTTTGGGCTTGTTTACAAGTTATCTGATGGGCATAGAGCATAAGTTTTGGCTGAGGTACTTTGCGAGCCCCTAATCTAAGTAGTGGGTGTGTTGGGTGACTACGTTCTGCAAGCATTTAAGATTTATAAAAAAGTTGAAAAAAGTGTTGCAGGGTCCCTTGAAGCTCATGCGTCGCAGTGACAGTATGGTATGCCTACGGCGTGGGGAAGAAACGGGTAGCTGCAAATTACAAACAAACGTGTTGTGCTTCGTCCACGCATTAGACCGCGCCCAGCTTCGCTGTCATCCCTCTCCGTTGATTGAGAGAGGTGATCAGTGCATTGAAATTGATATGATGCATCTCCGAAAATTTCTATTTTCTGGAGGCCAGGGTTTTATGGGTGCGTTGGAAATTGGCCTGCACAAAGGAAGAAGCACGTCTGATCACGTCTTTGCGGTGTGTTCAGCAGCACCGCCTCACAGATTATGGGAAGCCGTAGTACCGCACTTCTGCGCGATTTGAATGTGCGCGCGTTTTGTGGGGGCCCTGCCAGTGGTCAGCCGGCCGGCTTTGGATAGGCCATAAAGGCAGAATACAAAATTGTTTTAGGAAAAAAATTGTGTTCTCTTGGGAACGCTGCCGTTTTTGTGGCAAACTTCCCACAACAAAGGTAAATATCGAGAAAACACAGATGTAGGAGCAGCGACTCGCCAGCCAATTATTTTTTCGCCATGCCTTTTATGGCGTCAGGGGATCTTGTTTCTGTGATTCGCGGCGCCGACCACAAGAGAAATTATTGGGTGATTGTAATGGCGCCTCCAGTTCTGTTTGATCGTATCACTTGAATGCTAACGTGGAGTTAACGGGGTGATAAGTTTTCAGTTTTCGCTCTATCGTGTCCCATGCTGACGTCATATAGCAGGAAATTTGAAAGCTTTTCGATATTTCTTGCAGTTTTACGGTTAAAGCATTTCGACCACCTTCGCAATTGAGTTGCGAACAATGACTGAGGAAACAGCGGAGCTGCTGGTCATCACTTGATTTACCTTGGCCTTGCTTAGATCTGCTAAGGTTGGGGCCGAAGCAAGCGGCCTGTAACAACGAAGCAAGCGGCCTGTAAAGGGTGCACCCCTGCACGCAGGGTCTTATTGCGGGGAAGCAACCTTTAGTACCAAAGAGTACGTTATACATAGGGTTGTTCGTTTTCGGGTTATATATTTTAACACGAAAGTGTTTTATGGCGGGATACATCAAGATTTCACTGACGTCATATCCGTCACGGAAACGACGCCCGTACACCTTTGCCGAAGCGACCCGCCATCAGGACGTCGCTCGCCAAGCCACGAGACGGCCGCCGACCCGCAAATCATGCTCAGCTGCAGATTTCGCTGCACATTTCACTTTCGTGCTTTACCGATTCCTATGAAAGAGGAATCAGCCACAGTTTTTTCTCATAATTCTTGGCCTAGCACCGTCCTCCTTTCCACCTTGCAGCGCCGATTTTTGCGCGATGCCCGGCACGGCTGGAACCCACCACTGTTTAAGCTTGAGTTTAAACAGCGTAAGTTTAAAAGTTTAAACAGCTTGACTTTAAAAGTTTAAACAGCGTCACTTTTCCGAACTTTAAACAGCTTCACTTTTCCGAGGCAATAAATGAGTTCAGCCCCTTTCTCACCTCCCTCTTGACCCTCCAGTCCCTCCTAACACACCTTTGCTCGTTGTACCCTCTTTGGTTTGAAGGTGAAACTTCCCTCCCCCACCTCCACCCCCCTTCCCACTCCCCGTCCTTTCGTCACTGGTTCCAATTGACGCCCAACCGACGGTGTAACGCGGCTAGATATGTACCGACAGGTCAAAAACCGGGAGCAGTATCCCAAGAATGGTAATGCAGTTATACCTGGATGTGCCGAAATGACAAAAAATTCAAAATTTTTCTTTACATGCAGGTTTTCGTTGCATGCAGGTTTCGAGTTAAGGCTCGCGTGAATTAAATAGAAACGAAGACAAAATGCTAGACATCAGTGACGGTGAAGTCACCCGTCAAGTATTTATAGCGAAGTGAAAAACTGCGTGATTTCCAGACGGAAAACAAGCGCTAAATAAAAACACAGGACGAGGAGTGGACGGGACAAGGAGTGGACGGGACAAGGAGTGGACGGGACAAACCATTCCTCGTCCTGTGTTTTTATTTAGCGCTTGTTTTCCGTCTGACGATGAACCAACACGCCCAAACCTTTTCCCTTCTGCGTGATTTCCGCTTGCTGCTTTCCCACACCCTTACTCACTACACGGCACTCGGAAAAAGCGAGGTCACTTGCACCTGTATTCACAAAAGTAGCCTAAGTACCAATGTTGCTTTTGACGCTCTTCGGTGACTTAACGCGTTTCGAGAACCAAGCTCAGGCTGAACGGACGCCTTTTCGCGAACTCGGTGCCCTTTGCCGCACTCAAAATTGGTGAGAGGGTGCACCGGGTGGGACGTTCTTCTTTCTCGCCGGCAGAGACGTCATTTAAAATTGCGAGTTCGTCTCTGAAAGACAAAACTTTTCGTTTTCAGGCGGCAGAACTCATCACCGACGAACTGGGCACGTGCACAGATGGCAGTGGAGGCGAGCGACTATACACGCCAACAAGCAGGCCTAGCAGCTAACCGACAGCGCGCTGACACTAGAAACGTACGGTAGTTTGCGTTGCGGGCGAAGTTCGCAAAATTAGTGCATTTGTCAAGCCGATTTCTCAGAAAAAAAGCGCAAGAAGCAATGGCTCATCTTAAAAAGCTATAACGGTAAAATAGAAACATGTGGAAATCGCATGACTACCATACAGAAGCATTTGGGGCTCTTTTCAAGAATACTTTACTGTGCCTATGTCGTCCAGTAGGAACAGCTGAGAGCTTTTCTGCTTTAAGGCATACCAACGCCTTTTCGATAACGTTGTACCTCGAACCTCTCACATCGTGGCGCGTTTCTTACTGTTGCAGAAACTTTGAAAGCTCAGCAATGGCTTATGGACAATGCCCACATCTACACGCTGAGAAGCAGATCCAACATCACCTACGAAGTAAGTGATTCCCGTTATTATACACGTGTTCGCGGCTGGAGGCGACGGCGGCAAGTTGCAAGGGGCGCCTTGTAGCCGAGTCCTCAACAATTACCCCTGAATGCGCTTGGTCTCAGTGCCTTCCGAACTGGGATAATTTTCAAAAGATGACGTTTACAAGAGCGATATGTTGTATACGGTTGACATTAAGGTTTTTGTCATGCAAAACTTAAATTTAAAAAATTCAAAATTTTTCGTTACATGCAGGTTTTCGTTCCAAGTCAGAGAAAACGGCTTGTTCCTCGTAGCGTCCATCTGACCTTCAATCTTGGCCAAGGTTAAATCGGCGCCTGGTGCGGTTGTGCAGTGAAAACACTTATTCACTCGTTTGTTGCAAGAAGAGGGGGAGGGGATAGAAGAAAATAGTGAAGACGTGTGGCGTCGGAAAATGATATGAGGAGCCGCTGGGTGCATCCAAATTCACTACACGTTCGCGCCTATACTGCGCCGAGCAGCGCCTGGGCTTTGTCCTGCAATGCAATTGTGTGCGTGTTCACTGCGCGCTTTTGGCGCGAAAACAGAGCTATAGCTCGAGATACTTGGCTTCACCGCTTTCAAAAAGTTAACTGCGGCAAATTTACAGCTGAATTCTGTCACTCACCTACATGTCGTGTACTAAAAAGCCTCGCTAATTTTTTAAGTGGATGCTTTCTTGGTGGGAACGATGGCGTTCTGTCAAAAACTAATGCATTTCCCCATAGACCCGTTGGCCGACCGAAAATATATACGATCTCTGCACACACGGCGCGTGCGTGAAACCGGCCTTCACTGTGTCGAAACAGTCTCGACACTTGAAAATCGCAAAGAAAGGAACGGTTCTAGATAAGAAAATACACGCATCGATCATGAACAAGGAGTACAAAAGTATACCTTTATCTCATCAACTACGTATCGGTGTACATTTAGGTCGTTCGTAGATGCGTTTACTTAGTGCGCGAGAAATCACCGCACGGGTTCGTTCTTCCTTTTGCAATTTGGGTCTTTTAAGGTTTGACGATCGATTGGACGCACTTTCAGCGAAAGTTGGACGCACTTAGAGCTTTCGCGCTTCTCTCATTTTTCTTTACGAAGGGATGGTAAACTTTTGCGAGAGCCCTTTTGACATGTCGCGCTGTCTCGGATCGAGCCGAACACAGCTTTGCATCGTGGTTGGTTATGCAGTCCCCGTGGTATTGCTTGGATTCGGCTAGTCTGTATGTTTTGTTATAACGAGTAATCGTCTCTTACTTCTCAGTGACACATATTGCAGCATTTCCCAAGCCGTTTGTACCCCGCGAGGTTTCTTCGTTGCGGAACCGGTTTTGCGAATTTGCAGAACAAAAGCATTCGCCGAAAAACCGGGCACATTTCCACCGATATTATTGTGCATTTGAAGAAAAGGGACTGAAACGGCGCGTTGTTCTCGATATTGAGCTTGATGTCGCACATTTTCGCCCAGATCCACTATGCTTACAAAGACCGGGGAACGTGGTGCGTTGACCAACATTAACCGGCGCAGGCACATGTATTCATGCCAGTACGATGTGGCGCGTAATTTGTATCGGTAAACAAAACTGCGCGGGAATACAACTAATACGATTCGACGTGGGATATAGCACGACGCACGCGGGGTACGCCGGTGAAAAGGTAATTTCTAAATGGCGGCCACACTCGCAAATGAAATTGCGCGGGATACCTCGACGAGAAAGGGTCGAGTCGACTGGCGGGTTCAGCTACCTCGACCCCTCCCGCATTTATATGAACCCTGGCCAAGGAATCGAGGTAAGGGGAGCGGAGGGGTTCCTGGAAAAGGAGTATTCGTGTTTTCACGATTCTAACACGCTCCAAGATCAAAGCACTTGAAATCTCCAACAGCTTCAATGTTCCCCGCTATACCTCTATTTCCAACAGCAGCTGAATAAGCAACCTTATGAAGCACAATTTATTTTTGGCTTCCACAGTTGCATACGCCAAATAAAAACCTCCTCCTTCCAGGTACGTGGTGTCAGGTCTTTTTCGTCTGCGCGGTAAAGTCAGAGTCAAAATTTTTTTTTTCGTATTTTCCTGCGCGGACTTACCCGCGCGTCACAATTGGGGGTGCGTTAGAATCGCGCAAATACGGTATTCTGCTTTTCGCGGCCCGCCGACTCTAGCCTCACGAAAGCGTCAACCTATGCCTACCCCCTGCCTCCGGGTCGACTGGACCTGCCACGACGGCTTTCCGACCCAACGCGTCCGCTTATACATGAGGGGGTTGAGTCTACAAAAACTTGTTTCTTTCGACTCAACTCGCTCTCGTCGTCTCAATGTAAACGGAGCTTACAGTTATAACGTTTAGCTCCCTGTATATCCCGAACAGAAATTAGGAGATTCCTAGAACAACTTTTCATTTGCTCATTCTAAGATCAAACAGAGGAAGTATAATTGGCTCGCTGATTGTACACTAAAAGTTTTCCCACCCTTAAAGGTGCCACGAAAACAAAATGCAAATTTGTTCAATTTGAACGAACTAGCCTTTGGAAATTCACTCAGGTCCATCCCAGCCACGAAAGCCGTTTTTCAACAACAACAAAAAAGAACACAAGAAATATTGAAAAACTTTCAAACTTCGCGCTTCAGTGACGTAACGTGGTTCAGCACTGAAAACATAGTTGTCAGCGTGTTAACTGCGCGTTGGCGCTCAAGTGACTCCATCAAACGGACCTAGAGGCCCCCTTTTTAAAGGGACCCTGCAACACTTTTTTCAGCTTTTTTTTTAAATCATCTTAAATGCTTTGCAGGACGTAGTCACCCAACACACCCACGCTTAGATTTGGGGGTTGCAAAGTACTTTAGTCAAAAAGTACTGCTCTATGCCCATCAGATAACTTATAAACTCGCTGAAAAGATTTTTTCTCTCTTTCCCGGTCTTGACGTTCTTCGACGGCTCGAATTACGTCACAAGGCCATGTGGAAGCTGTAAGCCGGTTTTCCGTCAGTTGGAGCAATGAACGCTTTTCGAAGCACATTAGAAAGGCTGCTTAGTCCCGATAACAATGATACCAATATCATCGCAACCTTCGAACAAATAACGAGATATTAGAGAGTTTTAGTATAGCGGAAAGCACCACTTTAGCGCGCCCATAGCGTTAGCGGACACGCTAACCATAGCATAACGAGGCGCTATCCGTTCGCGATTGCGGCCCGCAAAACGTTAACGATACAGCTAAAACGCTATACTAAAACTCCCTATTAAAGAAAACGTGTGAAGCAGTCGCGACTCCCTAGCCAATTTCCCGCAACTTTTCTATGACGTCACAGAACCTTGTTTGTGCGATTGGCGGCCGCCTACTGACCTGTCGCGACGACACATGACTGGACGTCGTAATGGGGCCTCTAGTTCCATTTGACCGCATCACTTGAATGCTAACGTGCAGTTAACGCACTGAAAATTATGTTTATTGTTGGCCCGTATGACGTCATTCTTGCTCAAACACGTCACTGGGGCGCAAAATTTGAAAAAATTCTTAAAAAAGCCACAAAAACAAAGCAGGAATGGAAGGCGTATCTGGTGCGACGAGCAAATCACGCAGTGCGGCTCCGTGCTGGCGATAACTGTAGCTTTCGCAGTGCTTCCAGGCGCGAAGGAAAGAGTAAAATTGCCTATCGAAAATGTTGCAGGGTCCCTTAATTGCGATGGCTTAGGTCAGCGGCCACTAACAGCACAAACAAGTGACGTCATAGAGAAATTGCCGGGAAGCGGCTAGGGAGTGGCCACTGCTTCATATGCAATCCTTACAACCTCTGATATTCGTTCGAAGTTTGCGATAACATTGGTATCGTTGCGATTGGGACAAAGCGGAATTTTTATTCAACTAAACTAGCACTTGGCTTCGCGGCCTTGTTCAAGTATCGCGCGATCAGGGTGCAACGCGGTGACGGAGAACGTACTGAAGGCTGGCGTCATCGACTTGCAGGCCTATGAAGGATCACTACCAGGACTGCCGCCGTTCAACGACATGCCCACGTACCGCAGTGGCCTCTTTAAAGCCATGACTGTGGCGTTCTGCCTGCCCTTCATATTTAGGATAAGGGACGTCACCAACGAAATCGGCTCTGGCATGATGGTGAGCCACCTTTAAACGCCACGCGCTAGGCCAGGGGCTTTGAGCGAGAATGGTTTACTCTGTTATCAGCAGATACCTGTGTTTGGTGACCGTAAATACGAAAACAAACGCCAGCATGAAAATTGTAAGCTGCGAAACAAGAAACTTTTTTGATGTCAAATATTAGCGAGATTTAGCTGACCGTTTTCTACTGTCCGCTCCGGTATCGGCGCCCGCTCAACGCAACCGGAGCCAATCCGCTCGCGGCCAAGCGCGCCACGCATGCGCAATTGCGCTCCCGCTTGCTATCGGAGCGGAGCGGACCGTAAAAAACGGTCAGCTAAAACTCTCTATGAGCGAGTTCTATAGCTGACCGCTTTTTACGGTGCGCTCCGCTCTGATAGCCAGCTAGAGCGTCATTGCGCATGCGTGGCGCGCTTGGCCGCAAGCGGCTTTCGCCGATACCGGAGCGGACCGTCGAAAACGATCAGCTAAATCTCTGTTACTTCGGTGGAAGTACGCTTAAAACCTTGATAACCTTGAAAATCTGGATTTTTTTCTTTAGGTTTATATTGCGGTGTTCCATTTACAAGATGCCGGTGTGGTAAAGACGAAGCAGATCGAGAAAGCCGCCAACTCGATTACGGGCACCGATGACGATTATCTCATCGGTGCAGCGATGATGATTATCGGAAATTTCTACACGTGACTTAAGCGCCGCGCCTGCCCAGTGAAGTTCGTTCTCCCTCCGTCGGTGGTGCCGCTGATGAGATCCCTCTTTTCAGCATCCGAAGTTGACGAATGCGTGTTGGCACGCCAGGCTCATCTGCAAACCGGTAACCATCAGGGAGCAGCCTTGGCGTGGATACATTCATAATTCTCAAATCTCGGCTGCATCGCCTTGTGTCACAAAACGACTACAACCAACCGTACCAATAAGTTCCTGACTTATCGAATAATGGAACTGACAATAATAAAGTTCTTGTAATGTCAAAGTGTGAAATTAGCAGTAGCCAAAAAGTCCCCGGATTGTCGAATTATTAAATCGGCAATTGTCAACAGCTTCTTGAAATGTCATTACTAAATGACAATTGTCAACATGTTACTGGATTGTCAAATCGCGGCTGCATGCCCTTGCAGCACCACTACCACGCACGCTTGCGGTACTTTTTGATGTGCATGTTTTCGTGTCGCACAGCCTTGTTTCTCCATATTTTAAAGAGATAGCTCGACTACTTTAGGCCGAAACCCAAAAAACGCCCCCTATCGTTCCGTAAATTTGACCTTCAAGCTCAACCAAGGTCATACTTTGGTGCAGCCAGCGCCTCTAGCGGTTGCGGAGAAAAAACTAAAAGCAGCTTAAGTTCAGGCTTTCGTGCCGCCGCAACCTGAGGCGCTGGTTCCACAAAAGTTCAATGCATGTTCGCACCGAGGGCGCCGACGGTGCCGAGAAGCGTCTGTGGGCTGCCTGCGGTGCAATTCTATAGACACGGAAGTTTCTGCTTGAAACGTGGGACTGTCTGCAAAACAAACAGTCGTGTCGTGGTTATATAAAGGGGCCCTGAAGAATGAAGACAAAACGCAAGTTTGGTTCATTCAAAAGATTGCTTCGCTGGAATCATACGGACACCCCTTTTAATGTAAACTTCGCTCAAATAAGCTATATAATTAGGAAAAAATGGAATGGCCATGCGACCCACTAGCTTATTTCCCCCAACAGAACCTATGATGTCATAGCAACCAGCTAGCTCTGCGATTGGCTGAGGGCGGCAAAAGCAAACGCAAATTATAAACTTGCTGAACGAGCTATTCGCGCTTAAATTTAGGGCACATTCTTTTTAAAGCCGTAAGAATGGTGGTACAAACAGTGGAAGTTACGAAAGCACACGTAAGCATATATAGAAGTACCAATGCGTACTGCTTTTGGTACTGCGCGCACTATGCTTGGTTTAGCTGCACAAGACTGCGGGGCTTTGTGGTTCTCAGACGACACTGGCCGATTGACGGAAGCAACGGTTTCTTGCGTCGGTTTCTCGCGTGACCATTTATGTCGAGCGAGCAATATGTTTCACGAAGCGATTATTTTCTCCCTGAACAAAAACAAGCCAGGTTTATATACGGTCAAAAACAAACCAAAGGCAGAAAACGGCTTAACGCGGTATGCTGGCGCCAGCTAGGTTCACTAACGGTAAACGCGACTTCGGAATCGGCTGCAGAGCGGTCGGCCCCTGTGATGTCATTGCAGATTATGAAAACACACGATTTAGCGAGAAAATAAAAAAAATTGAACTTAAATTGATTATTTCTCAGTGAATAAAGCATCGTTTGCATCCGGACAAGCGCTGGGGTACTTATATAACACTAATCTTTCGAATAAAACAAACTTGTATTTTGTCTGCGTGGCCTCTTTGGGGTTAAATCGCTGGAAACAAATACTCCTGTATTTTACCAAAGCAAGCAAAACCGTTCTGTCGCTCCCCAAACTTGATTGAACGGCGTTCAACCACGGTCATTTTTTCGTTTCTTCTCGTCGCAGCAACAGCAGGGGCTGATGGGCCTCTCTGCCAGCCAGTTCTGGCTCGGACACTTCCTGGCGGCGCTGTTTCTGGCCATGGTGGAGAGCGGCTGCGCCTGCTACTTTTTACTCTTCGCCGAGCAAGACTACGAGTGAGCCACTCTTGTGGTGTATATAAGCACAGGAACGCGAGGACGAAGCAGCGTCCTACCTCTGCGCTCCACGCTCCCTTGTAAAGCAGTTAGGTGTCCCTAAAGAAAAAAAACCCTGTCCTTAATTAATCCAGCAAGGGTATCCTGAAATGCTGCGAAGGGATGAAACGCAATAGGATGCACTTAAGATATATCTGCAGGGTAACGAGGCTTTACTGACGTAATTAAATGAAGAGCACTTTGTGTTCTTGCAGGTACGGTGACCTGTTGCATATAATGGCGGCTACGGCAAAGTAATCAGTGATCAGGCTTCTATCTTAAGTCCAAGCTTTTTGCAATTCCATCAGGTATTTCAAAGGAAGCTTGATGTATAGTATTGGTCCAAACAGTAATCAGCTGTCTGAAAGTACGGTTACGGAAATGGTATAAACGATGGCTTCCCCGGAAGGCTTTCCGAGGAGTTTATTCCTATATATACGTCGCTCAGGCGAGCGTCAGAGCGTGGCCGAAAATTTTGGACTGTTTACCGCGCATTTGTTTATAATTTACGGCAAACAAAGCAGCGTCTTCGCACCCATCATCAATGGTGAAAGCTTTTGATATGTCTTTATAGCACTACCTTACGCCGGTTGTATATTCAATATTTGCCGTCATGAAGTCGACTCGCACTTGTGTTTGCGTTTTCGTGTCTGTGCGCCCTCTCGTAATGCATTAGGACTCAGCCCTGAACAAACGTGTGCCTCGCTTCAGCGCGCACGCACGCAGAGAGAGAGAGAGATCTTTTTTTTGGAGATTGAGGAGAGAGAGCACGCTGAGAGAGAGAGAGAGAGAGAGCTGGACGGATGGATAGATGGATGGATAAATGACGGACGCGTATTTGTGACGAGGTACCGCGGCTAAGCTGTGTGCAATGGTCATTTTCTGTTTCACGATAGCACACAGGTATGAAGTTCTTGGTAAACAGCACATCAGCCATTCCAATTGGTGAGAATGCTGAACATCCCAGCTCCTATATACGTCATTGGAGCAACATCTGAATTTGTTGGCTACAGGTCACTAGCGCGATTGGTAAACCTGACTGAGCCTCAATTAATATACATCTCCATAGGAATGAAAGGCGTCGGGTGAACAGCGGATTTTCCTCCCAGGCCGCGACTCGAATACTGCGGGGACACCACCTGCGAACACCGTTCGCTGAACGGCACGTACACGAGCCTGTATGACACCGCTCCGGAGAGCACGCGGTACCTGCAGAATGCAACATTTTCGCTCGTGTTCGTGGCTCTGGTGATCTTCAATATCTGTCACACGCTGCTCGCCCTTCTCGTCGCCTGCATCCTACCGCTCGGTGAGATTACGATTGTGACGGTGACATCATCTTACGCAAGGGTGTGCTCACGTAAAGGATATCTCCGTGAATCATACTTTCTGATTTTGTTAACGTAACGTATGTTTGTCGTGCACGGCTGTCCCATCCCGCGTTTCATGTGCAGCTCACGTTTCCTTCTTTAGCATGCTGCATCGGCAATGTTGTCTGATAGGGAAGGGGTGTAGCTTCGCGGACACCACCCTTGACTACTCTTGTCTAGCCGGCAGTGTTCTCGACATAATTCGATGATTCCAGAGACGACACCACAACAGGTTAATGCGTGCAGAGGAAACGCCAGGGCATTCGATTCGCCGACGTTTGACTGTGCACTTCGTTTCGTAGGCTGCTTTTTCACCGCTAGTGTTTTCCTCTTCTTTATTGCGAAGCACAAGTTCGCTCCAGTAAACGTTAGTTTTCGAAGAGAACCTTGCTTCGTTCTTCACTGGGCGAAATTATACGTCGCTGTTACAAAGTCCTTATCTCAGATCTGCTATATTTGGAGAGAGATTTTAAAGGGGCCCTAAATAGGCTTTCGAAGGTCGCCATTTTAACCGCGCAATCGCTAGAGTACCCCTTCGCGACGACGTATACCAAATATTGCACCTCTGCGTACAGAGCATGGGACGCACAAACACGCAAAAAAGATCTTCCTTTCCTTGTTTACTTACCGATCCTCGTCGCCATTCTGCCACACACTGACGCAAGGTTTTGGCTCTGACGCAGCCTCTAGTCTCACAAAGCACTCAACAGTACGGCGCCGCTATGGGTGGGCCCCTTTGAAGGCTGTAGCCAATCAGCGCTCCCAGCTCTGGGGGAAACGCAGGTGCACGTTTCGGCGGTTGCGGCGACCGGCACTCCGGCACCGGCGGCACGGCGAATGATAGTAGGTACGAATGTCCATCGTCGCCGTCCGTCATACGAGCTTAGCCGAGTTTGTAGATATAGCGCGTCGTTTACATGGTATGAATAACGCTGGAAAACACGGAGCGCCCCTGCAGGCGAAAACGCCCACGCACGACCGCGGCAAGCCTCTGCCTGCGCGGTCGACAAGGAACCGATACTGCATACGATACTCCATACACCGCAGCAGCTGAAACGTCACCGCTTTCCAGAGCGGGACTATTGCTGAAAATCAGTTTATAAATGCGTGGAAGGGGGTGATAGTGCGGTGAAAGATTGCGCTGGTGATCGTCGTCGGTGCGGCTTCGTAAAGCTGTGACTGAATAACTGCGGCGAGGCTAATCCTTTTCTGCCCGAACCGGCCTCGGAGGGACCTGTTCGCCATGACAGCGCCGCATGCGGAAACGCGAGCGGGCCGCTAGACGTCGGAAATCTTCAATTACTGTCGAGAGCGAGCATGTTAAATGTGTATGGGACCCCGCTGTCTAGCCTTCAAACGCTCATTTCCCCTATTCTAAAACTGATGCGCCGACGCAAGCACTGCCGGCGTGAGGAACCGCCGACTGGCCCTGCCCGGTATAGTAGTGGGCGGAGCATGCGCGCCGGCTGTTTAAAAAAAAGCGTGACGTACCAGCCGAGCGGAGCCAATGGCTGCGCGTATCTCGAATGCGCAAGGGCGTTGTCCAGTTTCTGTAGGTGGTCTTGCGCCGGGTCGATGACGTCATAGCTTCCACATTGCCTTGGAGTTGTGAAGAAAGGGTGAATGCTCCAGGCCTTATCGCAGGACCTTTTTAATGAACGATAACTTTGCTGATACTCAACGCATTTAAACCATTTTTGCGGCAGGACATTCCTTGGATAGCACTGCAGTGATTGCGCACGTAAAATCGCAATCTTTGGTACCCTGTTTGGGCCCCCTTAAGGTATGCTGCGCCGATTGGGCATGGTGCACTTGCAAAACAGAATGCTGAAAAAAATTTGTTTAGCCACCATAAGTGTCTGTGGGTTGACGTTCAGCCAATAATCCAAGATTCGATGAAGGTGTGCACTAGGAAGAATGTTATATGGCCGCGTTGCACGCACCCGGTTGCACGAGAAACTGCTTTCGGAGCAGGGGGTTGCTTAATCGGTTTGTGCTATGGGTTCGCGATTATGTTTTGAAGAAATTAGAGGTTGGCAGCCCATGTGCAATTGCTACTGAAACATTATCACACCTCGCACTGTTTTTGTGAAACCTTTATTCGTCGATTTGTGTACTATAGCAGTTTTAGACCGCGTAAAGCAATTGCAATTGCTTCACGTGGTCTAAAGCCATCAATTCGTGGCGCTTTAATTAAGTATTAATGCTTAATTAAACCGCCAAGACTTGATGGCGGCTCGTGCTTGTTTGTCTTGCACACTCCTCTGAAGCCGAGCTCAAGCCTGTTACTCAACGTAGACGGAACCTAAAAACGGGCTTTGAACACCCGGCCTAAACTTCGTTATGTCGGACGCAGCACCGGCGTTCGTTATGAATTTTCGCGTGCAGCATTGGCGTCCACGTTCTGAGGCCTTAAGCCGAAAGTCCATAGTCAAAATTTCGATGACGATTTTAGATACGAATTGAAGCGTGCAACCTTTTTGATTAAGTCATTCATCCCTGCAGCGAATTCTGCTATACTCGAGGATGCCGTGGAACTACTCGAGGGAGCAGTCAATTTTGTTTGTCTTTGAAGACAAAGTAACGTTGTCTGTCATAACACCGGAACATTGCGTACGAAGCGAAAACACGCTTGCGTCGAGACTTCGACGCATGTTAGCCATCCCCAGGTGGTCGAACTTAATCCAGAGCCGTCCACTACCGCGCGCCCTATAGCCCAGGACGTAGCATCAGAGTGTTAACCCTACCCGCACCCCCCCCCCCCCCGTCTCCAAAGAACGAAAAAAATTCACGCATCTTCACGAAGTGAATCATGATGAGTGGGCGAAGCACTGGGGATCGTTCTTATCGTAAATCACCCGTGGCATTGCCCACTCGCGCATGTAAATGAGTGACAACGCGTGTGTACAGTATATACAATTCCTATCCAATCCAATCTGATAGAATTCAGTTTAATCCAATCCAATCCATTTCAATCCAGTCCAGTCCAATCCAATTCAATTCCAATCCTTCAACCTTTTACGGGGGCTGACATACACATATTCGGTTTATAACACTGTGTACACTGACGCCAAGGCACGGACAAAGTGAGGTCCTAAGGTGCTTCGCACCTAAAACAAAACATTGATAGCATCATGGTCGCAAGTGCTGTCACTAATGGCTATTCACCGTGGACACGCAGGACGATGGGCGATGGTGCTTGGATTCGGCGCCTATTTCCTGGTGCCCGTCTACGACGACGAAAAGTTCGGCATCCTCTTCGGACAATCCCTGCTCGGCTACTTGACTGAAAGCAAAGTGGAGAAGCTCCGCAAGGCCATCTACCCGAACGTGGCGGCGAGCACCGTCCTCAAGATAATAGGCATCTTCGACGATTTCGAGAGTGCGTACCCCGGTCGTGGTGAACCGTTAGCGTTTTGTTACGAACTGGAGCACTTCTGCTCAAAAAGTGCTTGCTTTTTGTGCGAAAGTGTCCAACGGCATAGCTATGAACGTATTTGAGTTACCCACATAGAACTACGATCCGAACCTTTCTCTTTTTTTTTTTTCTTTTTCGTTTTCATCGGCTTGCTGAGGGGGTGTTTTCATGAACCGGTGGTGACTTGTTTTGCTGTTCTTCAAATATTTTTACAATAAAAGAAAGGATAAAGCTACTAGTGAGAAGAAAACAACACCTGAAATAAGTTCGATACAGGACGCAAGAGTTTCCAGTAAGCCTTCAGAAGAAAGTCGTAGTCCTGACCAAAGTGGAAGAAACCGTAGATAACCACAGATTTAGCAGTTGACGTATTCAGGCGACAAGCCCTGTCGGAAATTTGTAAAGTGTCTCAGAAAACGAGGAAATGGAATGGATTTATAGGAACACGAAAGCGTCAGCTAGGAAGGAGAGACAGAATCGAACTGGCACAGCTGTAGAAATTGGATAACAGAAGCCAGAATAGTGACACTATACTCGGTGACAACTTAAGAACGGCACCGGAAATTGCCGCTGTGCCTTATCACCGTAGCCGGATGTTTCTCCGCGCGGCGCAAGTAGGGCATTACTGGGAATATTTTGAACATGGTGTGAGCGCCGTTCCCGTATATGCTTATAAACTTTATATGCTTATAAACGACTCCAGTGACTACAAACAAACTGCGTTAGACAAGGCAGACGATATCACGCATTCATAGCAAACCCCTTTCAAAACGCGCGCGCACTGACGTCACGGGTCCGGCGCTTTGGCGGAGTGATACACTACACGAGGTGGTGCCGTTCTTGAGTTGTAACCGAGTATAGGGCTCACAGCGTGGCAACCACCGAAGGAACAATAACTAAAGGCGGTAGCTTAAAGGAGAGAAAGAAGCTGGCTGTTGCTACGTGTAGAGCGTATGCACTGAGAGACCAAGCTTGAAACGTAACGAATAACTTGGATGAGATAAATGAAGCAGCACAAAATGTCCTATGCTGATTTGTACAGCCATGTTGGGAGAGGAAACATTAGTGAACGGAAGAGCTTGGTTTGCGAAATTAACAAAGGATGAGACGGAGAAAGCACTCAATGGAACGAAGATAGGTATAGCCTCAGGCGGCTATGCAACAAGCGTGGATCTGTATTAGAAAAGCTGGCAATGTTCCTTGGTTTCCTCTAAACATTGGCACGATTAGCCTGGAAAAAAGGCAAGATAATTCTCCTTCACGGAAACGGTGATGCTAAAGAGCATAAAAAGGATCGACCTATAAGGCTGCCCCCTGTCGCATAAAAGGTATTTACGAGGGCATTGGAGAAACGCAAAAATGGCCCCCAAGTTTTTGAATTCAGGGGTAACGGGCTGGATTTAAGAAGGCTGCTCAACAATAGATCACATTCACGCTATCGATTTAGTAATGAAGCAATTAGAAGAGTACAACAAACCTGTTTACATTGCATTTACTATAAACTGCCAAAAATAATTTGATACAATATAAATCCCTTCAATGAACGAGGCATTGCGAGTACGGGGTGTAGAATGGACGTACACAGAGCTCATAGAGGACATGTATAACGACTGTACAAGCACGATACCCCTTCTTAAGAAGGTTGTGAGGTAAATGAAGTAAATAAAGGGTAAGTAAATAAAATGCGAAAAATTCGAGAGCCCTGCCCTTCAGAGCCCTGTGATCATAAAGTCCAGCGAAGCAGCATTGGTGGATGACGATGCTAAGTTATGTATTAGGACTTACCGTAATAAGTTCCTTGGAATGAGTTCTAAAACAATTTTCATATAATATGTTTCGGGACAGTTTCGACCAAACAAGAGTATGTAACCATATTCCCACCGTAGAGGTGTAATTGACAGCAGACGGGAATTCTGTGACTTTAAAAACTTCCCTGTGAAGTAATCACGATCAGTAAAGGCAACTCGGCGTCAATACTGGTATAGCCCGAAAGAACCCATTCCCGTTTGACCCCTTCCCGTTTGAACCCATTCCCGAAACGCCCTTCCCGCTTGACCCGTCCCGTGTGCGCCCGTTCCCGAAACGACCTTCCCGCTTGGGCGCTTCCTGTTTCAGCCCGTTCCCAAAACGCCCTTCCCGTTACAACCCGCTCCCAAAGCGCCCTTCTCATTTGAACCCGCATTGTTGCAAACCATTTGAATTTCTGAAAATATGCGTTACCGTCTTCGAAACTGTTCCCCAAAATGTGCTTACAAGCAACGGGTCATGCACTAAAAACTTGTATGCACCAAATTTTCCGGAATCGACCGGTATTTCCGGCCGATAAAAGTTTCCGAATGCCTTAGGTCGATACTGCCCTCTTGACACAAAATTTGTAGCGGCGAAAGTGTACTATAAAGATACCCAATATCTTGAGGAATGCACGCATTGATTTTTCTGCAGTTGGTGTTCGTACGTGCGGCTGAATTTATTTATCAGCCGCTCTTATGCTCATTGTTTGGAGCGTAAATTTATTTATCAGCTTTGTCTTCGGGTTCGAGAGATCTATAGATCAAAGTCTTCGGGTTCGATGTCCGTAGGAAAGACTTTAAAAAAAGGCAAAAACATGTGCAGAAATCTGATAATTGGCACAAATGCCTTTCCTACGTGAGTAATGGGCAGATATTTTTATTTATTTACTACAAATGATACTTTACGGCCTGGTAATGGGCGGGCTATTTTATTTATTTACAGGAGTGAACATAAAACACATCAGTATTGGTTAGCGGTCGGGCTCAGTTTAGCCCCACACAAATAAGTAAAAGAATAAATATGTAAAAGACGCAAAGGGGTCCGAAAAACGCCCCACACAAATATGTAAAAGACCAATTTTAAAATACGTAAAAGACGCAAAGGGGTCCGAACAAGGATATGCATTCGTGATGTATTCCAATTTTAAAATACGACGATTCAACCAGAACACATATTTACAATACGTGGGGAAAATTCTTCTAACGATACCGAGTTCACTGTTCGTTCAGTTAACGTATTCCAGTAAGAAATTGCACGAGGAAACAAAGAGAACTTTCTAGTAATTGAGCTGATTGGCTGCCTAATAGTCTTACTATGATGTCTTCTGGCTGAACGTCTGAGGCCCTTGGAGGTAGTATTCCCGCGACAATCTGTAGTAAAGAAAATTTAGGCTAGAGACGACCCTCTCTTAAGTTTTTGAAGGTTTGCCACGATAAACAATAAACGATAATAGATTTATAATTTTCGCCGCTTCTCATGACTGTGATATTTTTTATAGCAGATGTGGCAATTTCCAGATACATAGGGTTACTTTATTTTTATACATCTTTTTATTTTTATAGTTTTCATCTGTTTCTTTTCGACATTGATGTAGTACACTTGCGCTAATATAATGATTAAATGTGTTAGTCCGCCAAACACGATTTCTTTCAAAGTGAGGGTGTTTTTGCTTGTTAGTTAATTTAAAAGATTTGTTTATTAATTTGTTAATTGTTAATTTGTTTGTTAGGATTTGTTAATTTAAAAGATTTGTTAATTGGTATGACTTCCGCGGCGCTTTTCTGGGCTTTTGGTTTTAATTTTTTGGTTTGTTAATTTAAAAGACTTGTTAGTTAATTTAAAAGATTTGTTTATTAATTTGTTAATTGTTAATTTGTTTGTTAGGATTTGTTAATTTAAAAGATTTGTTAATTGGTATGACTTGAATTGTAAAAAGTGAAGCCAAATTTGAAAAGCGTCGTCTGTAGATTCAAAAAGTGAAGCCCAGGTTTGAAAAGCAGTCAAGGACTCTATGTACTGGGCATGCTTCGCAGCCACAAACGGAAATAAATGAAAAATAATATGAAAAGTTTTTTATAACGTTTCATAAACTGGACGTTATTCCGGGGTTGAAATGGGAAGGAACGGGAAGGTTGAAATGGGAGCTAAACAAATAGGAAAATACGAAACGGCAAGGTTCTTTCGCCCCGGGTTGAAAGGGCGAAACGGGAAGGTGCCGGGAAGGTTGAAATGGGACGGGTCAAACGGGAACGCGAAAGCGAAACCGTCGCCGGGTTGAAACGGGAGGGAACAAGCGGGAAGGGTGAAATAATTTCAAACGGGAACCTTCAAACAGGTAGATAAAACCGAAGACGCCCGCAATCTTGGTCAATTGTTTGTTACAACATTTTTATCCTGAAAAATTGGATAAAGCGTACCTCTTTTTTCGCATGGCGTACCGCTACTATTAACTCACTTCGCAAATATGACTTGTCCTCCCGTGTTGCTTCTCCCAGAACAGATCTATCAATTTGACTGCTCGCACAAAATACTGTTTTACTTGAAATGGCTGATGTCCTACGCGAGCCCTCTTTGTATAGTGTTTTCAACGCACCTCTTTATGTGCAAATATGAAGCACATATAGAAGCTTTTTGCTTAAAGATACCAAATATGTATAGACTTTTTGCTTAAATATACAAAATGTTTTGCTTTTGGTCAGAAATGTTGAAAAGTATTAATAATATTTTCAGATTTAATCATTTGGAAAAGTTTTGCGTTGATAATCTTGTCAAATAAGTCTGTCACCTTTTGGCCAGATAGCTGAATCGACGGATATACGGACGGATATACGGACGGACGGGCGAACTTAAACAGGAAAACCGTGCGTTGAATAGCCAAAGAAAGCCTACCTTTTTAATAACTACGACGGCCATTTTTAATACCCTAGATGTTAGTTTATAGTTCCGCCGTCAAACGTTAGCAGGAAAAAATACGAAGAAAAAATACCGAGTGCAAGTGAGCGTGCGTCTCGTGAGGAGCGCCCGGCGTCGGCCAGGTCGACCTTCGAGAACACACTCCCAAGCGTTCGTGGCGTGATCTCTCGCGTGCTCTTCGTTTCGCCAGTTCACGCGTGCTTTCGCGCCTGAAGTGGGGAGCACAGACGCCGAGTTCGCGCTATAAAACCCGCCGGTTGCCGCGGGCTCTAGCGCGTGCTAACGTGGTCCATTTAGGGAGAGATGTGAAAGGCTGCGGACAAAACGGTCCAGGCCTGCCAGTCATGAAGAACTTCCAGTGGCAAGTTCGGAAATGCGTGAGAGGTGCAACAACCGGGTCTTCGACGAAACGAGAGGGGCCGCCAGCTCCGCTGTTTCTCCAGCCTTGCACCACTAGTGCAAGCTGCCGCCATTTTTTTTATTTCCCCAGAGAACGCCGACTGGAGCCTAGTGGGAACGCCTGCCCTGAGCGTGGACACGGTGACCGTCGCGGAGATGTGGCTGGCCATGGGCGCAGCAGCGCTGTGCAATGCGCTGCTCATCTGGTACCTGTCCAAGGTGCTTCCCTGGACGGCCGCCACACCACTGAGCCCCTTCTTTCCCTGCATGGTGAGCGAAGGTGTCATGGTGCGGGTGTTATGGCATCATAGGGTCATATTTCCACACACGTATAACCGCACTCCCAGGTGTCACCTATTTTTGCAAAAAAAAGGGAAGTATCAAACTTTCAAGTTTTGTTATCAATTGCACAATGGAAGGCTTTAGCGGAAAGTTTTGTGACGATGAGAGAGCCTGCTTTCTTTTAGGAAGCCCTTCGCGGGTGTCATGGTGTCATATTTTCACACACGTATACCACACTCTCAAGGTGTCACCTATTTTTTGCAAAAAAAAAAAAGGGAAGTATCAAACTTCCCCGTTTTATTTTCGATTGAACAATAGAAGGCGTTATTGGAAAGTGTTGCGACAATGAGAGAGCCTGCTTTCTTTTAGGAAGCCCTTCTTGCCTATCTTAAACTTGGACCAGTGTAGTAATTTGGACGTGAAGGACTGTGACTCGATTCTTTTAGGGTTTCCATGTAAGCAGAGATCACAATTGCCATATTGTGCTTGTTGAGCCAAATGGTACGATATGCGCCTGTTCCTCACGCGTGCCTTTTCTCTGTTCTGTTGCATGTGCTGAAAAATTTGGACTGTGTAAATACACCCTCCAACCCCTTTGCTATGCCCCTTAAAAGAATTAGAGCACGCATATAAATAAATAAATAAATAAATAAATAAATAAATAAATAAATAAATAATAATAAATAAATAAATAAATAAATAAATAAATAAATAAATAAATAAATAAATAAATAAATAAATAAATGAATGAATGAATGAATGAATGAAACTTTATTGACACAAGGATGGCGACTCGGCCTATGTGGGGGCCGAGAATAAATAAATAAATAAATAAATAAATAAATAAATAAATAAATAAATAACCAGTTGTGCGTTTTATGCTAACTGGAGTAGCCTCCGAAGCGTGGCTTGGAGCTGGTGGTGGAAGTAGCAAATATCCCAAAACCTTTAAAAGGATAAACCAAATGTAAACCTTTTAATCCATGAAACTGTGACTTCGTTTTCTAGTGAGGTCAGAGTGTATTAATGCCAGTAATATGCCATGACAGAGTATAATGTGCACACCATGATTACTGAAACCGTTGTGTTATACATTATTATTGTGCGCTGTATTGATATGCTTTTAGTACTATCACATTCTGTGATGATTTTTTTTACACTTCAATGTACTTTTTAGCATGAAAGTGCTATATAGCGGGATACGCCAAGATTTCACTGACGTCATACCCATCCCGGAAATGACGCCAGCACAACGAAGCAAGCGGCCTGTAAAGGGTGCACCCCTTGCGGGGAAGCAACCTTCAGTACTAAAGAGTGCGTTATACTTGGGGTTGTTCGTTTTCGCGTTTTATATTTTAACATGAAAGTGTTTTATGCCAGCGTACGCCAAGATTTCACTGACGTCATATCCGTCACGGAAATGACGCCAGTACACCTTTGCCAAAGCGACCCGCCAACAGGACGTCGCTCGCCAAGCACACCCACAAGACAGCCGCCGACCCGCAAGTTAGAGTGACCTATAATTCTCTTCTAGTACACTCTATTCTAGTACACTCTACGCAAAACATGCTGAGCTTCAGATTTCGCTGCACATTTCACTTTCGTGTTTTACCGATTCCTATGAAACAGGAATCAACCACAGTTTTTTTTCCCACCTGCTATGATATCTCGCGAGATTGGCAGTATTTCTAAATCAAATAAATAAAAATAAAGTGTGCGACGCGCAAATGCGAGAATACCCGCCGCGGTGGCTCAGGCTCAGTGGCTAAGGTGTTGTGCTGCTGAGCGTTCGATTCACATTTCCCAGCCGCGGCGGCCGCTTTTCTGATGAAGGCGAAAAGCAAAAACGACCATGTGTTCGAGATTTTGGCGCACGTTAAAGATCCCCATGTGGTCCAAATTAATTCGGAGCCCTCCACTACGGCGAACCTCATCACCTGTGAAGCGTCGGCGCGCTAAACCCCACAATGAATCAATTTAATGCGAGAAGGCCGCGCAGCATACTTTGGGTTATTTGTGCCTGATTGTCTTGTTTAGTTGCGGTGTATGCTTCACCAAGCGATGACTCGCAACCAACACCCGAAATTAGCGCAGTTTCACTGCGCCCCACTGTGAAGCGGGCTCTGGGCATCCCGCGTGCTCGCGGCTTGTCTAGCGCCCGCTGAACAGCGCGGGTTGGCGGAAAGATAGGACTTGCGCAGTCACCTAGCGGACCGTCATTCGGGGCGCGCCACACCACCGATGAGCGGTCAAACTAGGCGTCCGTACTGTTCTGATTGGAAAGCGCGTCATGTAAGAAGCAATATTATAAAGGCCACGTTGTTCGGTACAACGTGAGGTCCAGGTGGCTGGGGTGGCGTTCGAGCATGCGTTAACGTATTCCATCTCCGTTTGCCATCGCACGGACGAGATCTGCATGCATTTTTAAAGATACTCCAATGGATCGTAAAGTTTTTTTTTTTTTTTGAAAATATCTACAGAGAAGTTCAATGCAGCATTCCGTAACGCATTTTGTGAATTATGTATTTCTTCGTCACTCGCAGCCGAGTTATTGGCATCTTGGACCGGCGATCAAGCACGTAGACGCTATATTGCCGCCAAGCGGAGTGACTAGTCCTAACCGCTTCGAGCAACCACCGACTGCACCAGTCATCATTGAGTGCAAACATCTTGTCAAGGTTCGTACTCCACGTGAGCTTTCTGCATAACCTGGGGCTCAAGAAAGACAAAGAATGCATACAGGATGTAGTTTGGCCTTTGTGTTTTTCTAGTAGAATTTCAAAACGACAGAAACAAAAAATAAGAAACTACAAAAAGAAATGGCGCTCATGGTGCGATTCGAATCCACGTCTATCGGATAATGCGGAGATCCCCGACAAATTGAGATACAGCGGAAGTTGCATTCTTCTGCCCTTTCGGTTGCATTTAGATGCATAGAAGTGCAGCCATTCAAAGGTTAGTCCTCTACTAGCATAGGTTGCGTAATTTTCAAACATAGTTTTTAAAGGGACCCTGCAACACTTCTTTCAACTTTTTTTTTTGAAATATTAAATGCTTGCAGAATGTAGTCGCCCAACTCACCCAGCACTTAGATTAGGGGGTCGCAAAGTATCTCAGCCAAAAATTACTGCTTTATGCTAGCTCATCAGATAACTTGGTAACTCGCTCAAAAAATTTTAGATGCGACTGCATCTCATTCACTCGCCTTGTCCCTCCATACGGCGTTGTTGTTGTCCGTCCACACCCCTCCCCCATTCTCCTCGCCGCGCGAGCTGCGCTCTCCGCGCTAGCTCATCAGATAACTTGGAAACTCGCTCAAAAGATTTTAGATGCGACTGCATCTCATTCACTCGCTTATCCCTCCATACGGCGTTGTTGTTGTCCATCCACACCCCTCCCCCATTCTCCTCGCCGTGCGAGCTGCGCTCTCCGCCGCTCACCCCCTCTTCCTCTCCGATAGCGAACACTCTCTAGCGAGGGTCATTGGATTGGATTGGCTTGGCTTGGATTGGCTTGGCTTGGATTTGGATTTGATTGGATTAAAGTGGATTGTGTTGGATTGTGTTGCGTCCTAGCCGCGCCACGTTGCGTCATAGCCGCGGCAGGGGGTTCACGGCACGTTTCACGCGATGGGAGAATCAACCTAACGGAAACAACAACGGAACCCCCTATGCGTCGCATCTACACAGGGGTGGGAGTAATTTTTTCTTTCTTTCCCGATCTTGACGTTCTTCGATGGCCCGAATTACGTCACTGAGGCCATGTAGCGGCTGTTGGCCGGTTTTCCTTCAGTTGCAGATTGTTGATTGTTGATTGTAGGGTTTAACGCGCCCACGCAACGCAGGGGATGAGGCGCGCCGCAGTGGAGGACTCCAGATTAATTTTGACCGCCTGGGGATCTTTAACGTGCGCCGAAATCTCGTACACACGGGCGTTTTTGCTTATCGCCTCCATCAAGAAAGCAGCCGCCGTTGCCGGGAATCGAACCCGCGTCCTCGTGCTCAGCACCGCGGCGGGTCCTTCAGTTGCCGCAATGAACGCTTTTCGATAGCAGCTTTAAAAACAAAGCCACAAAAACAAAGCAGAAACGGAAGGCGTATCTGGTGCGACGAGCAAATCACGCAGTGCCGCTCTGTGCTGAAGATAAATATAGCTTTCGCAGTTGTCCCAGACGCGAAGGAAAGAGTGAAAACGCTTATCGAAAGTGTTGCAGGGTCCCTTTAAGTCGTTCTGACAACTGGGGAGCAACTGTGGAGTAAGCGACAGTTAGCAAGCGGAGGTGCTCCTGTTTATAAGCACGGCGGACCTGAGATTGGAAAACGACTCACTATAGCTATGACGCCATCTGAAAACCAAATCAGTGTTTTTGATTTTCCCTCAACCTCTGTCTTACAAATGCTTACTTCACCGTTCCACATCATACAAATAATCTCCAACCCGGCTCACCCTTAGTCCCTCGTTCAACTCGGCCTCACCACAACCTCAGCCACATTCGTGATTAGTGCAGTGTCAATATGTTTTATGCTCAAACAGGACACTCTTCAGGCGTGTCAAGCAGACACTTTCCTGAGCTAGCAATAGGTAATAACTTTAACCCACCGCGGTGGCTCAGTGGCGAAGGCGTTGCGCTGTTGATCACGAGGTCGCGGGTTCGATTCCCGGCCATGGTGGCCGCTTTTCTGATGGAGGCGAATAGCAAAAACGCCAGTGTGTACGAGATTTCGGCGCGCGTTAAAGATCCCCAGGTGGTCAAAATTAGTCCGGAGCCCTCCACTACGGCGACCCTCATCGCCTGCGTTGCGTGAGCGCGTTAAACCCCACAATCAATCAATGAAATCAATCAATCAGGTAATAACTTTACGTGCTAGAATAAAGTCCCAACCGCATGGACACGTAAAATCGACGTACTGGCGCATCGGCGTACGCCTTCGGCGACATACGCCGCTACCTTCACGCCGACCGACGTCGCCGTAGAGGACGAGTAACATAGGCCCCGCAAGCGCGCGTAAGCCCAGCGTACTCCGCTGCGCCATGCAGTGCGGCTGGACTACACTGGACTCAGCTTTGTGGCCTCCAGTTCACTCAAATAAAAGAAATAACGCAGGCCTCAAACTCCCGCGTATTCCGCGCGGCGAGTCGGGCGGACGGGAATTGGCAGCGAGGGGACGACAGAAAGAAATGGAGAGGGAGGGATGGCGGGGGAAGGAGAAAGCGAACAAAGAGAAAGCAAAAAAGAAAAATCTTGTGTACATTAGGCAAAGGCATGGAGCAAGAATTATTGAGGGGGAGCAACAGGGCTTGCTCCGGCGGCGCGATAAAGTCACGGAGTCGGGCACGGCACCGACGCGCCCTCTGTCGCGAGGCGCCAAAGGGAAAATGCTCGCCGGTTCAAGGTCAGTCACTGCATAGCCGGCTGCCACAGTGGGCAGACGACGCCGACGGATCTCTCGCGCGTCGCGCGACAGGACTTTCATTGGAGTCGGTTTGCAGAGGAAGAAATCATCGCGTTTCAAACATTTTTTTCGTAGGACGATGGGGATTTGATTTTTTAGAACGTGAAACCTGCATAAAAAACATGTGATTGAGAATCTAGGTATGATTATAGTTCCAGTAAATGATGGTTCTTATCATCTATGTCATTAGTTCATATTTAGACTGTCTTAACTTCGCCGCCCTGCCTGTGTGACATGTAAGCGTGCGCAAATCTGAGAAGCCGCCCGCGAGAGGCGAGAGCGGCGAGAGTGAACCACTCGTGGCGGGAAGGCGGTGTCGGCAGACGTCGTCTGCTCCCGGATTCCTTCTAGTGCTTCGTTTCAAGCGCGGTATGGCTTGTAACTAGGGCAGTATTAATTAACTGCTGCTAATATGTCCAGCACTTCTATTTATTTATTTTACACGAAGAAATCTGACAATTTTCACAATGTATTCCATAATACGATTTTTGTGCGTCGCGTCCGTAGAACATGTAAACTATGGCAACGTGCTTGAAGCGCCATCTGTTGTGCTGCTCCGCAAGCTGCATTTCTTCCTCGCCAGACAGGGACATTAACGCGCCGCCCGCCCGCGCTGTCCCAGCCCAGCCCAGCAGCAGCAAAGGTGTCACATAAACTGGCGAACACCTGCCACCACTCCTTTAGTGGAGAAGACATTCCTGGTCTCGCAACCATGGAAGCCCGGCGCCAAAATGGCAGGAAAATTTGCGGGTACGCCAGCCGAAATGCTACCAAACGTTAAGAATTAACACGATTACTTGAAATGTACAAAACCCTCCACTTAATTGGGCGTAATTCCCTTCCTCTCATAGTTGCTCGTTGCTTCACGTGTTTGCTCCCGTTGTCTGCTCTCCGGGTTTTACTAATTATTTTTTTTTCCAAAATCATTAAGACAGAATATTTATCATTAGCTTTACTTGCCATGCGACCCGGCCACCAGTAACCTCACCGCCAGAGGTCGGCGTTAACACCGTGCGTCCGAAGTTTGCGTCGACGTCTGGCTGGCTCTGACTTTGGCGTAACAATCGCGTAGAAATGTATTCGGCGTACGCTGGAGTACGCCGAGCTACGTCGATGCGAGAATACATATTTTTTACGCGTCTATGTGGTTGGGCCTTTAGACATTACGCATACGTTTTGTGTTCAAACAAAACACCCTCAGGCATGTCAAGCGGACAGCCTACAGAGCTAGCAATAGGTAATAACTGTAATTAGTGCTTGGATTTGGGCTAGTTGGCTATACATCATTTGAACAAACAGCGCAAGGACGCGGACGAAAGAACGGAAAAAAAGACAGTACAAGCGCTGTCTAGAAACTGGACATTGCTACAGAAGGAACGTGACTACATAGATAGAGCATGTCAGAGATAGCAGCGTCAAAATGTTACCCTCAGTGCGGTGTACATTGTCCACTTTTTATCTGTTTTCTTATCCTTTCCTTTTCCTTTTTTTTTTGATTGATTGCAAAGTTGTGACGTCACTTGTGTTTTCTCATATAGTGCGAAACGCAATAAAGTACGCCCAGTTGCTAGTGGGCGCGTGTACTGTCTTTTTTCCGTTCTTTCGTCCGCGTCCTTGCGCTGTTTGTTCAAGTAATAACTGTACGTGCTGATTTTAGGCATTAGCGCATAAGCACAAAAACGAGGCGCAATAAGTGCGGCGCAACAAACATGAGGCATAATGCAGAAGGACAGGTCCTGCAGGCTGCCCAATACCCCTAGCGCTCAATGCCGCAACGTTCCTGAGCTTATTTTGCCATGCAAGCAACGTCATTGTTGCATTTAGAGCCAGGCACATACCGCATTCAATCGCATCCAGTTGTCCAAGGATTGTTGGCGTTGTATGCCGCTCGAGGGCGGAGAGTTGTCGAACTTAATTGACTTGACGGGTTTTGTTATGCCGTGGTGCAGACTTTCGACACGACCTTGGCGTTGGCTGGTATAGACCTGACGATCCACAAGACACAAGTCACCGTTCTCCTTGGGCACAATGGCGCCGGGAAAACGACGCTGATGAGCATACTCACAGGTACGCTCCCGCCGGCCGCTTTTTTATGAGCAGTGTGGGGGCAGCCTGGTGGCGGTTACGTGCTCAAAGGGGCCATGAAGACAAAGAAAAACTTTGTTCGGTTCGGACGAACCGAAGAAAGTTCGGTTCGGAAGAATCGGTACGCAAGAACTAGTTTCTGGTAACTTACTCAGCTCATTACAACCCCAACGGATGTTTTTTAACCGCAAAAAAACGGAAGAAATGCTGAACGATTTTCAAATTTTGTGCTACAGTGAAGTGTATGAACAAGAGTACGTATTATAGACCAACACTAAAATGTAGTTAAATGTGTGCTAACTGCACGTTTGCATTCAAGTAATACAATCATACGAAACTACGGCCCCACGACAATATTGCGGTGGCCTAAAGGGTTGGCGGCCGCCAATCGCACAAACAAGATCCTGTGACGTCATAGAGACGTTGCCAGAAAGTGGTCGCAGAGTTACCACTGGTTTTATGCTTCCTTAATATCTCGATTATTAGGGCCGAAGCACCTTATAGGACCTCGCTTTGTCCGTGGTTTGTCCCTTGGCGTCCGTGTACACAGTGTTGCGCATGCGCGAGGAGCATTGAATTGGATTAAATTGAATTGTATCGGATTGGATTGGATTGGATTGGATTGGAGTTGTATATACTGCACACACGCGTTGTCACTCATTTACATGCGCGAGTGGGCAATGCCACGGGTGTTTTACGGTAAGAATGATCCGCAATGCTTCGCCCACTCGTCATGATTCACTTCGTGGAGAGGCGTGAATTTTTTTGTTTTAACTGGACGATATAATTGTCTTAATTGTTATCGGGACAAAGAAGTCTCTTTTTAATGAACAAAACTTGTATATTGTCTTCATGGGCTTTTTAAGCTGCGCCAAAGAAACCCATCTAAGCAGACTAACGGGCTAGTTGGAGTTTTGACACGATACAATAAAATGCGCTGAAATGACTGTACGGAGAGAAAGAAGACACCACCCCACTGCGCTGTGCGGGGTCTTTCTTCCGCGTCTCGTCATTTGCGCGCATTATGCTCTATCGTGTAAAAAGAAACCAAGGGAAGGGAACTAACTGGACAGGCACTAAATTATATGTTGTTTTAAGGGGCGAAGCACCTTAGAACTTCGCTTTGTCCGGGGCTTGGCGTCCGTCTACACAGTGTTGCGCATGCGCGAGGAGCATTGGGTTGGATTGAATTGAATTTGGATTGGATTGGATTGAAATGGATTGGATTGTATTAAATTGAATTGTATCGGATTGGATTGCATTGGAATTTTATATGTTGTACACACGCGTTGTCACTCATTTACATGAGCGAGTGGGCAATGCCACGGGTGACTTACGGCGAGAATGATCCCCAGTGCTTCGCCCACTCGTCATGATTCACTTCCTGGAGTTGCGCGAATTTTTTTAGCGCCTATCCACTCTAGCGAGTGAGTGACTGAGTGAGTTAGTGGAGCTCTTTTAAAGCATAGATGATACCAACCCCCAGCATTGTGCTGAGAACAACGCTCAAACTGCGGAGGAAGGAAGGAAATATAACTGCACAGAAACTTGGACATTTCGAAGTCCTATTTTTTTTAAAGGTGTTAGATGCGAAAATATTACGGCTTTTATAATCGAAAATAAAGTCAACACATTGTCATGGACACGTTTCGTAGCTTAATTAAGAAACAACGAACCCAGATTGATGGGAAAATGTTGCCGCTGACACGTTTGAAAAAAATGGTCGCCATCCCGCCCTGCGAGAGTGCATGTCCAGCGAAGCTGTTGTAAACCACTGCAAATGCTGATGGGGGAGGGTATGAAATGTTTCTCGTCGTCTCGGCGGGCTTGTCGCTTGCGCTGGACTTCTTTGGCGGCAAATGCTGGGTCGTGCCTAGCCTGCCGCATGCGCTCGGCGTCTTGGGCAAGAACTGCTCTATTTAGTGACACTAGTCCTGCCTAGCCTTCAAACATAATCTGCAAATGTAATCTTTACCAGGAATACATGAAGGGTGGGTGGGGGTGATCCCATTGTTAACAGGCGCCTTATCTATAAGGCGATTAAGATGCTTGTTTTGTGTGTTTTTTAAATGAATACTGAGCCCTATACTGTATGCCCGATTAGCCTGACGCATGCGCTCTGCGTCTTAGGCGAGAACTGCTGGGTCCTGCCTGGATTTTTTGTTTACGACACGAAATTTTCCGACCAACGAGAGGCTAACAGCTTCGCTGTAATAAAATCACAACATTGCCGAGAGCCCATTCGGTAGCCTAATTTAAAAAAAAAATCACACATCTCCACGCCGTGAACGATGCCGAGGGTGCGAAGCACTGGGACGCAAGTTGTGTATTGCCTGTGTGTGCCTGTGTGATGAGCGCCATCGTCCGTGCGTGCTGATGCACCCTGAGTTTTAAATGATTTTGAGGTGCAGTAAATGCACTGTAAATGACAAGCGCCACACGAGACAATTCGCGTCCCAGTACTTCACAGTTCACGGCGTCTTTTTCCGCGAATTATCGTTAGATAGTTTAGGATTTTTGCTTTGTTTTTGCGTTTTGTACCCTTTGAAATGCGCGCTCTTTGCTACTGCAGTTACTGACGCTCTCCCCAGATTGGCGCGTGGATGGTACTACAGTGTGCGCCACTGTCGATAGGTGGCGTACAATGCTGTGCGCAGACACGGAGCAAAGGCAACGATGGCAGAAGCTGTCCGATATGCCACTGAATTTGAGGAAAAAGGCCCATCTACCAGAGACAGTACATCCTGCATGCCGGAATCCATGACGTCATGCAAGGCACCTCTGAGGGAATCACAGACATCCTTTCGCGGGAATGGTCTGGTCGGCGCGGACAGCTCACTGTGTGCTCCATCCCAGAGATCACCAGCCGAGGCGGAGAGGTGCGCGCTGCAATTGTGCTTGCCAATGCGAAGCTCAAAAAGTGGTGTCAAAAGACCGGGCAACGTTTCATCGACATGAACAAGATAGAGCTGCCTATCGGCTATGGCAAAGGTGGCTTCCACTACAGCGAGGACAGCACACGCCTCATCAGCCGACTCATTGGACAGTCCTTGGTGCGTTTTTTAGATCGGGGAGACCCACCACAGGAGAAACCAAAACCACTGTCAAGGATGCTGTCCAAGGAGGGCCAGCTGCCTGTACAGCATGGGCACAAGCGTGGAGACCCAAAACAAGGTACAGGGGTGATGCACCATACCCAAAAAAGGCCGGTAAACCAAAACCAGCAGAGACGGAAGAGCGGGACAAATCAGCACCAAATGGAGCTGGTTCAGCTCATCGCACAGTCCCTGGAAAGCATCCTAGCCAAGAAATGGCCCACCCAGTAGGAGACACCTGCAACAACAACACCGATGGCCGAGGGAGCCCACCACCGCCACCGCCATCTCTTCAGCAGGCCACAGCCACCACCGTGAAGCCCCCAACCCAACAGACCAGATACATCCCGCAGAGGGAGAGAGCACCTCCTACTGACCCCCGGAAAAGTGCCCAACAAAAAAGGAAGCGTTCCTGTCGACACCGCACAAAGTGGGCAGGAACGGTAAACATCGGCTTCCTAAACATGCACGGGGCAAGGAAAGCTTCAAAGTGGGAAGAGTTGTATGCAACTCTTGACCAGGAGGCCATTGCAATCTATGCAGTAACTGAGACGCACCTTCGGGGCTCTGAGGAACCTCCGATACATGGAAATTGGCATTGGGCGGGTTGCAACCGGGAAGCTGACTGCAGAGGTGGTGGGGTGGGCGTGCTGTGGCGACACGGTGATGCATGGGCGAGATTGGAAGGATCGTGCCGGGAACATCTATGGATCACCGGAAACATCTTTGGTAAGCCCACGATCATCGGTGTTGTGTACCTAGCTGTCACCCAAGGGCCACACGACGGCAACTGCAGCATACTGCAGTGCATAGAACAGGATGTGGCACGGTGGGGAACCAACAAACAAGTGCTCCTGATGGGAGACTTCAATGGGCACATTCAGGCCATCGATGGGTTCCAGGACTATAATGGTAACCTTATGGTTGGCCTGACTGAGAAGCTCTCTCTCGAGATAGCCAACCTGCGAGGAGACTGTTAAGGTGACTTTACGTGATGTGCTCGCAACAGTCGTAGCTGCATTGACTACGCACTGATATCGTCCTCACTGGCAGCACACATCAGACAGGTCCACATCGACGAAGGCGGCCTCTTCAGCCTGGGGAGTGACCACAATCGCATCAAGCTGTCACTCTCATCTCCCCACCAAAAACATGTGCGACAGCCTCGAAAACCTGCAAAGCGCTATCTGCCGGCACTTGCATACAAAACAGTTGCCAGCGAATTCGAGTGCAGCCCCATCCAGGCAAGGAAGGCAACGTACTTGGAGTTTGTCGATGAGCTCAAGAGAATCATGCGCAAGCATGAGGTTCGCACAGGCTCTCGTGGAGGCCCTCAGCGAAAGCGGTGGTGGGACAGGGAAATCAAAGAGGCCCTTGAAAAGCAGCGTGCGGCGAACCGGGCACACAGGCATGCAGTGAAAAATCTCACAGCCAGTGAATGCCTCCTAGCCTGGGAAGAGTATCTGCGCTGCAAACGAGCAGTGCAACAGCTGGTCCAATGCAAAATCGCAGAAAACGACCAAAGGCAACTGGAGGAGATCACTACAGCAGGCCGCAGCAGCACCCGGAAGTTTTGGACCTATGTTTCCTCACTCGACCGCAAATCGCCACTGCCAAAGCTCCGAGATGAAATGACGGGTGACACAGTGCTTGATATACGTCGGCACCTCACATTGCATCTTGAGAGAATCTTTGAACATACACCCAACCAAGGTGACGTCCAGCACAAAGCCAGCCCGGTAGGAGAGCCGCCAAGTGAACAGGACTCGTACATGGCTGACTGCCAATGGGAAGTGACACCGCTGGCTCTCAAACGTGCTCTTGCTCGCATTGGGGCTCACACGGCAAGCGGACTCGATGGCATCCCTGCGGAACTGGTCAAGTGTCTGGGGGAAGTGGCGCAAGCACACCTTGCAGCAATCCTCACCGGCATAATCCACGGCGACCCCATCCCAGAGGCATGGCTACTGGGAAAAGTGTCATTAATACCAAAGAAAGGCGGTGACAGCAGCCTTCTCAGGGATCACAGGCCACTCACAGTCACCAGCGTACTGTATAGGCTTTTTTCCCAAGTGCTTAAGGCCTGGATGAGCGCGTGGGCCCAGCAAAGTGGTCACCTGACGGAGCTGCAAAATGGATTTAGACGGGGTCGTCGGGTGGAGGACAACCTGTTTGTACTCTCCCAGTGCATAGAAATTGCACGGAAAGAATCCCGCGGCCTGGTGACATGCTTTCTCGACGTCACTAAGGCATATGACAATGTCCCACACGGCCTTATGCTGCAGCACATGAGCGAGCTGGCTATGCCATCCAAATGGATTGACCTTCTGCGGCGCTTATACACCAGCAACAAGGCAGTGGCATGCTTCGGAGAGGTCCACACGGAGCCAGTGGCAATACACCGGGGACTGAAGCAGGGGTGCCCGCTCTCCCCGCTGCTATACATGCTGTATGTAGCGGGGCTAGAGAAAGCCCTTATTGCGTCGGGACTTGGTTTCACGCTGCCCTATTCTGAAGATGGACTCCCGCAAATGTGGACACTGCCGGGGCTGGTCTTCGCCGATGACCTTGTCCTGCTCGCTGGAAGTGTGGCTGAGCTACAGGGACTTGTCACCCGCCTCGGCTGAGCATCTGTCAAACACTGGGACCTGGCCTTCACCGCGCAAGTCAGCGGTCCTGTGCTTCTCCGACCCAGAGGACAAAGCTCGCATTGTGCTGCTGCCTGGCGGTGAAGAGGTTCCATCGATGGCACAGCTATTGTTACCTTGCATCACTTTCAACACCAATGGGACGACAAGTATGCTACACACGAGGCACTACTGAAAGAAAAGTCGAGACGCGCCAGCTGTATCCTGCGCAGACGGTGCTTATGGGGGTGCAACCGATACCTGTTGGTCCGTGACCTGTGGAAGTCGGTGCACGTCCCATGTCTCACCTTCGCGAACGCTGTGGTGTGTGTGTCTGCGCCAACACGGGGGTGGCTCGAGCGTGGTCAGCGAGAGGTGGGCCGCCTTGCCTTGGGCTGCCATGGCCGAGTGGCTGTGGAGGCCATACAGGGTGACTTGGGATGGTCAACGTTTGAGGCTCGCGAGGCCACCAGCAAGATTGCATTCGAAGAGCGACTCCGAGTCATGAACGACGAACGCTGGGCGCGGCGATTGTTCCGCTACATGGCATTCAAGGGTGTACGCACACAGTGGTGCAACCGCCTCTACAACCTCCGTCGAAAATTCGGCTTCACTACCAACCCGATCGAGGTGGGCCCGCCGCACAAGATCACGGAGAAGGTGCGCTCCAGGGTGAAAGAAGAGGAACGCGCTCACTGGCAGACCGCAATGCACCAAAAGTCTACCCTGGCAACTATACCGCAACCACAGGCAAGATATAGGCCGGATGCGTGTCTACGACAACAGCAGCGGCAGCACACTCCTTTTCGAGGCCCGTGCGGGGGCACTGCGCACGCTGCTGTACTGCCGGCACTACGAAAGAAAGTCGACGCGCAGCTGTACCTGCGCAGACGGTGCTTATGGGGGTGCAACCGATACCTGTTGGTCCGTGAAGTCGGTGCACGTCCCATGTCTCAAACGCTGTGTCTGCGCCAGGCTCGAGCGTGGTCAGCGAGAGGTGGACGACAGCACACCAGAGGTTCAAGCAGCAAAGTGCAGGGCATGCGGCGACCACGAGGAAAGCATGGAGCACCTGGTGCTGCACTGCCACAAGCTGCGCCCACCCGCCAGAGTCAACGCCACTATACAACAGGCGCTAGGGTTCGAGGACGGCGTCGACAATGCCCTGGACGTACACACGACGAAAGAGCGACTGCAACTCTGGCAGCGATCGGTTCGGCTGGGTGCGGCTGTGGTGACGGTGCAGTGAACGCACGAGTGAACTGCAGTGAATGGTGACAGTGCAGTGGACGTACATACCCATGCAGTGTACCATATGCACAAGACTGCAGGAAAACTGCTACCTTTAGTTTTCTCGCTGGTGGGGACGGTGCAATGACTTTAGGCATTCAGCCGTTTTTTTTTTCTTTTTATATGTATTTTGTTAACTTTTTCACCTGGCTTGGACATTTCGGTGTCCGCCCGATACAAAGGGTTTCTGGCCACAACGATCATCATCATCATTATCAGATACAGGAGCAAATATTTGTCACAGGATGAGACGTGTTGTATGTGGCAGGGATAAAGAAACAATCGACCACATAGTAATAGGATGCCAAAAGATTCAGCCGGATAGAATTGGGGGGAAAGTCCTACTTCCTGAGGCACTGGGCTTCGCAATTGTTGGAAGCATTAACTGGTCAGCAGTAGGTATTACTAAGCAGCGCCTAGAGTATTGGTGGAAAACAAGCAGGGAAGTCGATAAAATAACATCCCAGCCAGGGGTAGCGGTAGGGCAGAATTAAAAGGAAATCCGAGTTCAGGGACTAAATTTAAATTCAAACTACTAAGATAGGCTAGATAGCGCACGCCGTCACCCCGATTCAAAGGGGAGGCCTTAATCATCATCATCATCACGTTAAGCTCTTGCGCACGGACAACTCCAGACATCGGCACGGACATTGCGAGGTCGTAAAGGGCTTCGCCCTTAAAAAAGCAATGAATGCAGAGAGAAAGACGAGATACGGCGGCTTTTCTATGTGTGTATTGGCTTACGAAGCGGTCGTTGCCTTTCCCCAGGCGTGTTAACGCCAACCAGCGGATCTGTAACGGTGGCCGGGCACGAGATCGGCAGCACTGCTGCCCGTAAGAGCGTCGGCTTCTGTCCGCAGTTCGACGTGTTCTTCACCGACCTTACAGTGTCGGAGCACCTGAGGTACTTTTCCCTGGTGAGTTATCGGCTGCCTGACTAAGGCTTCGTTGCCACACACAGCCACTGTTCGGGTCCTGATAAACTTGCGCGCTTTACGAAGAACTTGTGTCGACTGCGCTGAAGCTTGCAGCCGAGCTGTAATATCTCCGCAAACATCCCCGCAGTAACCATCGCTTGAGAAATGGAGCGAAAAAACACGCAACAGCGTTAGCTAATGTGTAAAGTGGGATCACTGTAGGCACGGAAGATTGCTTAGTGCTTGGCCAGACTGTTCCGAATAACGACGGGTCTGAATGCGCCAGTCAACCATTGCATTTTGTTCCTTTAAAGCGGCGTTATATCCAAGTCCAACCAACGATTCTATTTTGTTCCACTGAAAGGAGAATATAGCCAAGGCCAGCCGTGGTAAGATACCATAGTAAGACTAGAATAAATAAAGAACGGTATTTAGAGACGCCTACACCACGGTAACACGGGAATGAATAAAGAACGGTATTTAGAGGCGCCTACGTCCGAACGGAAAGATCACGTATACATAAAATTAGAGAATATACCTGTCGATTGAATGTGTTTCAATACTCTTTCTTTTCAAACTCTATTAGTGAACGGAACGCGCTAAAAATACCAATATTCTCCGATTCTAATTTCCTATCAGCCATTGAAACAGCAATTTTGAGTTGATGAAATAACCCATATATTTAACGTTTGCTTTGTACTTCATTTGGTTGTTTATTCTGGATATGTATACATACTGCTTTCGCCGTACTTCTGTGTTTTTTACTTTTGTTACAATGCTGTACTGTGAGTGTTTAGTTTTCTCTTGTATAATGTTATGGATGATTTTAGTTTGGTTATAATTTGCTGTTTGTATTCTACTTCTTACTGTAATCCCCCTTCAACAATGCCCAATGGGCGATGTAGGTACTTGTAATAAATAAATAAATAAATAAATAAATAAATAAATAAATAAATAAATAAATAAATAAATAAATAAATAAATAAATAAATAAATAAATAAATAAATAAATAAATAAATAAATAAATAAATAAATAAATAAATAAATAAATAAATAAATAAATAAATAAATAAATAAATAAATGTATTTCGTTCCTTTAAAAGGGCGATAGAGATAAGGCTAACCGCCGCCACTATGACGTCGCCTTTTATTGTATAGAGAGCCAACGATGTGCGTAAAGCCAGTGTCACTGAGTGCACGGACGAGAGCGCTGAAGAAGCGGCATTTCGTTGCAGCTCAGAGGCGTGGATTACAGCAAGACGAGCAACAACGTCAAGCAGCTGCTCAGCCGCATCGAACTCGAGGACAAGGTGAACGCCTTTCCCGACGAACTGTCCGGCGGCATGAAGAGGAAACTGAGCCTCGCACTCGCACTGGTCACCGGCCCGAGCGTAAGATATGCCCCGTGTTTGAGCGATGCACGCTTTTGGCCCAACTCTTCGTGAATTCTCCGTGACATAAGAAGTTGCATGCATAATGCGGCACTTCGCACTTTTTAAAGGATGCCAAACAGCTATCTTCTTCGTGCATACCCCGCATGATATTTATGTTTAAACGCCCGAAATAAGTTGCATATCACGAACATACATTCCGTGAATCCGCACATGTCCGTCCCAGCAATGGGGTTTCCGACGCGGCGCATATCTAGCAGGCTAGATGCGCACGGGAGTGGCCTAGCGAGTAGTATTAAAGGGACACTGAAGTGATTTGTAAGCATGCATTGCGGGATTGCTAGCGCAAATTGTAGTCCAGAGTCCATAGGCCATGTTTCGACCACTCTGAGTGCGTTTACGCGAATTTAATTAGTAGAAAAAGTCAATGCCAAAGTGCTGCATGTCCTCCTCTCTGCATCCTCGCCCATTTTCTGTGGCGTTTTCGTGTGACGTCAGGAGGAGATGACTTGGCTTGACAGCGCTACTCCACGGCTCGCCGACCTTCCGACAGAGTCAGCCGGCCCAGAGGTTAGTCCGCCGCGGCCGCCGACGAGTAGTCGCAATTCGTTCGCTCAGTCGAAACTAAGCCACGACACGTTTGAGAATGGAAGAATGGGCCTTTCTTTTACTTTGTTAGTTTGTACACTGTATCAAGCTCTAAGTCCAGGTCGCTCCAAACAAGCGCTGCACAAGCGCACATTCGACGCTTCGCTGACTGGTACGCTAGTAGGAAAATCTAAGGCCACTTGAAGGCGGTAGAAGAGTCCATGAAGTCAATATAGGTACTAAGGAAATAAAATCAAGTGAAACTTTTACCGTACAGCCTAAAACTATAGGAGCAGGAAGCACTTTTTTTTTTTGCGCTGGGTGAGCAAGCACAGCGGTCAGCAGCACGACTACACATCTGCGAACGTTTTTCCGTCTAAGAAATGCAATTGCTAGACGTGAGATGTGGTTGAAATTTGGGGGCCGCTTAGTGCACGAGCGCCATCACCTAAGCTGCCTGCAATGCTAAAACTAAATAAAAGTGTAAACTGGTTATACATTAAGAACGTTATATTTCCGCCGTCGACAGCGCTAGCCCGTGGCCGAGTGGTCTCGAGCACTATATAGGAATGATATTTTGCAAGTCGCAAGTTTGAATCCCCGAGGGCACTTTTTTTTTGTAAGCTGACTTTTTTCGTTTTCGGCCGATGTTTTCTATGATGAGTTCCCCATTTTTGGGCCGTAACGTTCACTGCTCCACGAGCGAGTTCACAGAACGCGCGCAGACTGACACTGACGCGCTAACGAGTTCACGTTGGCGTGCTGTTGCCATAAGCACCGACTGCTTGCGGGCAGTGGGCACAGGCCAGAATTAGCAGACCCTTGGCCTGGTGCGCACACGCTTTTTACGATACAGGCATGAGTGAGGCAAGCTCCAAATATGGGGGGGGAACTCATGGAATTTGAGCGTCTGCGGTGACGCGGAGGGCGTTCATTCACTGCGTAGGCCTCGGAGTGATCGCTACGATTCCAAACCATCTTGGGAGGCTTATCTTAGGCATTTCATAGCCGACAACATGGCAGAAGAGCGGTATGGCGATTGAGATATCGAGAATGCCCATCCAACGATAACGTCGGATGTCAAGCATGCTGTTTTACATAACCGAAACCGAAACTTGTTTTAATGCTAATCCTGGACATCGTCCAATCACGGTGCACCTCCTCCCGTCGTCACAGCATTTAGTTTGTGCGGCCGCCGCAGAGCGCGCATGGTAGTTTTTCTTCTTTCGGGCTTTATAAAATAATTACTGACTTATCAACCGGATAAACGATGAAAAGTGTGTTAATTTGAGCCAGTCGACGCTGTGCAAGCAAAAACGGGAGCTTGACAACTTCACTTCAATGTCCCTTTAACTCAGTGGCCTAGCGTCAAAAAATAAAGGCTTTTAGAGTATCGGCACTCTTTTCTCTAATTGTTGCGTACCGCCAGGATTTTCATTGGGCGGTAGGCACCACGTGATATTTGTTTACATACGGGCGCAGCCATTTTGTTTCTGGGGACACCTCTCTCTCTCTCTCTCTCTGCTGTGCGGACGCTATAGTGGCCGGTCACACTCTGCCCGTCACAACCGGCGGCGGTTTCGTTGGGAGAGATGGCAACACTGCAAGCCAGAAACAAAATGGCCCTCAGGGGCGCTTCCGGGTGCACGAGTGGCGGTACTCTTAATCGTAACTTATTTAGTGACGCTAAAGTGGCCCGTGCGGCTTGTACACTCTATATAGTGCGGCGGGCTATTCGGCAGCCAAACCGCTTATCGGGGCGGAGACGCGTGTGGGCACGCGTCCATGTCTGCTCATGTGTTCGACCCTTTACGCGCCAACAAGAATAAAAGATGTTAAAAATCTCGGGAGGAAATTGTCAGATCGTGCGCAAGCAGTATTTTCACGGGCTCATATTAGCACGCACACTCCTAGGTATGGCCATGGTTAATATTGAAGTACGATACATATGGCCATGTATTTCTGTGGAGCGCACTGTGTGACCCGTTACAAACAAACGGGACAAGTTTTGGGGGATAGTCGTCTACGAATGCTTACGACCTTGAGAAAATTCTACGGGAGCACTTGAACTTTTCTTGTGAGGTGAGGATGCGGGAAGCATATAGCGAGCATTGCGCCTGCAGCGTCACCATCGCTTTGACAGCCAGAACGTCGGTAGGTACTCGGAAAAAATTTTTATGAGAACCTGTCCATTGTGTGCCCTGCTAACTACGCATGGGGAAGGGAAGATGTTATTGCAAAACAAATATTTCGCAAAGTTATGCTAATTCCTTGCTGACTTTTTAAAGCATGCGTCGCCCTGCATTTACCCTTTCGTTCCTTACAAGGAAGGCTTCCTCTGTGGAACGGCGTCGCAGCCAGATGAGAGCTTGATGTGCCGTTTTTTCTCTCACGGCTTTCCTGTCGAGGCTTCCTGCCCAGATCGGCTGAGCTGTCTTTCGCGGGTGACAACGCGCCGCAGAGTGACGCGTCCCGTCGTGTCCAAAGCAAAAGTAGTAAGCGCTGACTTTTTTCCGCTCGTAGACAGCGTACCGAAAAATTCGCACTTGAACTTTTCTTGTGATGTGAGAATGCGGGAAGAATATAGCGAGTATTGCGCTGCACTGCACCATCGCTTGTAGCAAGAACGTCGGTAGGTCGGAAAGCATTTTTTTATGAGAACCTGCTCATTGTGTGCCTGCTAACTACGCATGGGGAAGGGAAGATGTTATTGCAAAACAAATATTTCGCAAAGTTATGCTAATTCCTTGCTGACTTTTTAAAGCATGCGTCGCCCTGCATTTACCCTTTCGTTCCTTACAAGGAATGCTTCCTGTGTGGAACGGGTCGCAGCCAATGAGAGCTTGATGTGCCGTTTTTCTCTCACGGCTTTCCTGTCGAGACTTCTGCCAACGGTGGGTCTTTCGCGCAACGCGCCGAGTTACGCTCTCGTGTCCAAAGCAAAAGTATAAGCGCGACTTTTTTCCGCTCGTAGACAGCGTATCGTCGCCAGGGCCTACGTTTCGCAGCGTTCCCGGGCACCGGGCGGGTGAGAGATACGGGGTCTGGCGTGCGCAGGTTCTGATCCTGGACGAGCCGACCACGGGCATGGACCCCGACACGCGGCGCACCATCTGGCAGCTGGTGCAGGAGCTCCGGGGGAAGAAGACCACCATCGTCATGTCGACGCACGACATGGAAGAGGCCGATGTGCTGGGAGACCGCATCATCGTCATGTACTCCGGTCGGGTGGTGTGCAACGGCTCCCCCAGCTTCCTCAAGAACGCCTGCGGTGAGATTGACGAGGGGACGCTGGGAGGGTGGGCCTAGTAGAGCAGTGCAAGAAGGGAAGGGGGTACTTTCCCCTGCGATGCTTTCTCCGTGGGTCGTAATAGCGTCACTAAATAAGCTTACACGTAAGAGTACAACTACTTCGTGCACAAGGAAGCGTCTGGAGGCCATTTTGTTTCTGGCTTGCAATGTTGCCATCTCTCCCAACGAAACCGCCGCCGGTTGTGACGGGCAGAGTGTGACCGGCCGCTCTACTTCAGAGAGAGAGAGAGAGAGAGAAGAGGCGCTCAGAAACAAAATGGCTGCACCCATATGTAAACAAACATCACGTGGTGCCGACCAACCAATGAAAGTCCTGGCGGCGCGTAACAATGAGAGAAAAGAGTGCCGATACTCTAAAAGTCTTTACTTAGTGACGCTAGGACTTAACATTGCTGCTCTTTAAAAGACGATGGTCTTCTTTGGCTATTTAAACGCGAAACATTTCATCTGCCTGCCCTTCGATTCATTCTTAAACAGGAAGTATACATGTCGGCAAAACCTTTCCGAAATACTACGTCTCGTAGCATACTTTACACTCGCCAACACTGTTCAAGAGAAATGAGCATTGAGTATATTTGAGGAAAAACACGAATACAGAACTGACACTGGTAGTGTTCTTTTAATTAAAACAGGCGGGGCTTGACTTTCGCCTTCGGAAGTGAATAATGCGCATTAAAAACAGTGTTTTAACCAAACAATAAAAACAGTGCTTGCGGTTCAGTCTCGAGTTCGTGGCGGCCCTCCTAGAACAACAGTAAGACAAGGTCCCAACAGGTGGAACCTTTGAAATTGAAATGAATTGAGCAAACCTTTACTGTGCTTATCGTGAGCAGCGAGGCGGAAGGAGAAGAGCGTGATAGGGGGGCTTGGGAGAGTAGAGAGGAAATTAGGTGACATGGGCAGCAGAAGGCTATCGACAACAACTACAGCTGAGCGAGCAGATCCACGGCTAATTTTTGCCTTTCGAGTTTTCAGGAGGTGTAGCTTACCTGGGTTTTTATGGCGAAGCCCCTTAGAAGCTGGGGCTGTTGGCGTCTCCTGTCATCGTCGGCGTAATCGTCGTTCGTCTCATGTAGTTACGGTACTAAAACACCGGGAAACTCGTTTACGCCTCGCGCTAGAACGCAACGCGTACTAAAAAAGCACCGGGACATTCGCTTACGCCTCGCGCTAGAGAGCTTCGTGCTTCAAAGACAAGAGACTTTTACAGCAAAGCTGTATACCTGTACCTCCCAACGGTTTCATCTCCGTTGGCAAAAACCCCAAGGTGCCAAGAATACACTTATACACTGCATGCTTCGCCCCTCACGAGGATTCATGTTCTGGAGATTGCCCGGGATTTTTTTTACTTCAGTGTGAATCGGCATCTTCGATATTTGTACTCTTAACTCGTTTCCAACTTGAAGACCGCAATTCCCCCTACAAACGCACCGGTTCATAGTGCTGCAGGTCTTAGGCTCTGCGAACACATTTGACTGGTCTTGAAAAAAAAAAACGCTTTTTATTACCTTTTGTAGTGCGCCAGCTTTCGCTTGTCTTAGTGCAGGGTGTTTGTGCCTTTCTGGAGGTGGGTGTATGGGAGTTACTGCGGTCTTGGCGTTTCTGCAATAATTTATAGGTAAAGCTTCTGCGTGCTTGATTCTTTTCCTAAGGTATTTTCGCCGCCGTTGTTGAAAGACCGGCAGTATGTTTCTCGAGCGAGCTGATTTGATCGATCGTTGCCCGTAGGCAAGCGTGAACCCGAACGGAATCTAATACGCATATATCGTTATGCACATCACATCTGATCTCTTGCTTCCGCGCGATATGCGATGTGGGCTGGCTTTCCTCCTGTGTATACTAAGAGCTATCCTGCTTGTGTCAGTAACTTACCGTATTTTCGCGCGTATAACCCACCCCTACATAAATCCGCATCCCCCCTTTCAGCCCGGCGGAAAAGAAAGAAAATCCTCGCGTATTGCCCGCACATTTGATACAGGAAAGGCTGCGCCAAAGCTACTGATAAAGCAACACATCACATACTATGTAGACAGGAAAGGCGTATATTTAGCAAGTATAATACACTGATTGCAAGGCGAAAGTCAATTCACTCAGTGTCACTGCTCTCCCTAGAGCTCTCACTTGAGCCGCAGTCCTCACTGTTGTACACAAGAACACCTTCATGGCACAACGCGCATTGCCGTGACGCTGCACTAAAGAAAAAAACTCGCGTATTATCCGCACCCCTACTTTGCCTTTGTAATTTTCGCATTTTTGGTGCGAGTTATACAAAATACGTATTGTTTGCAGTTGCTTTTCCTTAGCTGACATTTTGCCATGTTTGGTTTTCTGTTGCTGTGGAGGATTGGCCACATTGTTAGATGTTTCAGAAGCCGGCCACTGGATTTCTGTCTTGTCTGTGTAATTCTCTTTTTCCTCGTAAGGCGGAATATGTACAGATATGGTACATTTGTGCAGCCGACAGGCTACAGGCTACGGCCCACCGGGCTCTGTCTGTGGCAAGTGTCGTAATCTTTGAGACTTCAGTGGCCTTCGAGCTCCGGATCGCCGGGGACATTTACGTACTTTGATGAAAGTTGGCTGAGAAAAGGTGTTTGAAGACTCAGGTGTATGACCTCTCCTCTTTTAGTACGTTTCGGGTGATGTGGGAAATGTTTGTCTTGAAGAGCGGTAACGTTGGGTAATATCTTGGAATGGGCAGGGGAACGAGCCTTGGTGTTTGCCGGAAGGTCTGGGAGGCATTGCCAGTATAAGTCCGCCTGAGGGTGCATTTAGCAAAGTGGTTTACCCGTGGTTACGCACCTATAACAGACCTGCAACAGAAAGCCCTTCAATTTTTTTCTCCTGCCCTCTTCCAATCTGTGTCTGGCCATGCGTGGAGCCGGCTGTCAACAATAGAAGCGCGGAGAGCAGGTTACGGTTAAAATGTTGGTAAAGCAGGGTGGCAATTACGATAGATGGTACGACGATAATGTTTTTTCATCGCCATCGTTTTGCATCTGCCAGGCTATCAACAGAGTTGCCGCTCCCGTATCTTTCGCACCGAGTGTCATGTGCCAGTGACGTCACGCTGTGTCAGCATCCCCCACTATCGTGCAGGCGTTGGCTACGAGCTCAACATCGAGAAAGCGCAGACGGGCCTCAACGTCCCCGGAGTGCTGGCCGTGGTACGGGAGGTGGCGCCCGAGGCAACTGTGAAAGCCGAAAAGGAAGGGGAAGTGTGCATAGCCCTGCACACGTTCAAGCGCGCCGGCTTTCCGCGGATGTTCAACGTACTTGAGACCAAGGGCCGCACGGAGCTGGGCGTTCAAAGCCTTGGCGTCTCCGTCGCCACCATGAAGGACGCCTACATCAAGTGAGCGCAATCGTAGCCCCCGTATGGTCGGAACCCTTGCGTCCACCGAGGCGCTGTATGGGGGATGGTGACAAGGTTTTAAGTGCAGAGCACTTTAGGCGCTCGCCTTGTCGTCGTAGCTCGCTCGCTGGACCCAAGTAGAGCCCTACGGCGTCCCGTCGTAACGGCTGTCGTTGCAGCGTCCCCCAGAGGCTTCGAAAGCCAAGCAGTTTATATATAGCCATAAGCGTTCGAAACTTGTGAACCGCTGGCGCTTGCCATATATCTCCCCGTGGTTTAACGCTAAGAAAACTGCTGGCACATTTGAGGCAAAATATGCGTAATTAACCGACCGCGCCCGCGTTCATTTAGTTAAGAACGCTCGTTGGGTGTGTTTTTACGATAGTAAGCGAAAAAAAGTGGCAGTGCAACGCCCGCACGTGCGGGACGAAAAGCAAGCACAAAAAAAAAAAAAAAAAAAAACAGAACTCTCGCTGGCGTAGTTTCACGCAGGGGGCGCGCGAGCACTGCGAAGGCGGGAAAGTTGAATTGCATTGGGTGGTAGCAGTGAGCGGATAACGGCGGTACAGCCCATTATGACGAATCACTGCTCTGCACTTGCGGTAGCTTTCACATTGAGTGGAACGGCTTTAATTTTTTCGTCGGAGCGGCCCTTCTTTTCTGCTCCAACCTTATCTGCACGTGTATGTAGAGTTGACCGTTCTATCCTCAAACAGGGGAAAGGCAGCAGAAGGAGTTCAGTCTGTTCCCAATCTGTTGTCGAAGTAACCGTTACGAAGCGTACCTGCTGTCTTTAGGACAACTATTCAGACGTCCATCTGCTGTGTCAGCCAGTGGCCCCTCCGCACTCGGGACTTCTCCCTTATCAAGCTACCCCCGGGTGGCCCCCACACTGCTATGTAGCATGCCATTTAGACGGATGGGCTCTTAAGGCACCCCCAGTGTACTAGCCCTAGGAATATCCAGGACTGGTAATTAAAAGGAGTATCAACGATCACGTTGTGAAAAAGCGGCGTGGGTTCTCGCCCACACGATACATTGCAAACTATACACCAATAAAGGATAGGCTGCTGCTGCCTAGAGCTACTCAATAAGCTGCTTAGTCCCTCTACTGCGGTGGCTCAGTGGCTAAGGCTTTGCGCTGCTGAGCACGAGGTCACGGGCGGTTCCCGGCCGTGACGGCCGCTTTTCTGGTGAGGCGAGAAGCAAGAACGCCGTGGGTATGCGAGATTTCGGCGCACGTTAAAGATTACCAGGTGTCAAATTAATCCGGAGCCCTCCACTACGGCGCCCCTCATCGCCTGCCGTTGCGTCGACGCGTAAAACCCTACAGTCAATCGAAGCCAATCAAATCCTTCTACTGCTACCCGCCGCCTTCGAAGGGTACAGTCAGGTAGTAGGCCAAAATGCTGCAATCCAGAATTCCCTAATTTTTACTATCTCGCACAAGCCACAACCGAAAAGTTTCTGACGCCTTAAGTGAGAATTCGATGCCGTAATCGCGGTTCCTAGTTTGTGCTGGCCACGTTGGGGCGAGCACGAGCTTCGGATCTAAACAATGGAACCGCGGCGTTCTGTTGTCGCTGCAAGAGCGTTCTGGTTCGAAAAAGACCGCGTTGCAGGGCTGGGGTGGTGACAATGCAGAAGTACGACCTTACATCGTTCCAACAATGCCCGGGAGCAGCAAACAAATGATCTCGAAGAGCCTATAGGTTGTATTCACTGGCGAGACACGCATGCAGGCAACCATGTGAGTGCGCCGCCACTGGTTACGTCGGGCTCCGCGGCACGGCGGTACTTGTCCGTGCTAAGCACATGATGTGCGTTGGACGTTCGAAACTCTGACCCACCGAACGCAAAGTAATGCCTCGATTCCAATGTGAGTGCGATTAATAACATCTCTAGAAACACTTCACAGTGCATGATTACCGCAGCCCAGACAAAATGAAAGAAAATGCTTATCGGTAGTCACGCGGGGCAAGCTTTTGTTCAGCGGTATCGGTTCGGCTCACCCCGGAGCGCCTGATCTGCCTGTAACTAGTGGTACGTGCTGGTAAGCCTGACCAGTGGCTGCGCGCAGAAAAGAGCCGACGTTAGGAAGCTTGGAAGGCTACGTAGGAAGGCACATCTGTTTCACTAAAAAGAAGAGTTCGGTCCCATTCAGTCTATAGCGTGAAGTGTAAATTGCCTTTTGCATCTCATTCTCCGATAGTCGTGATGATGATGATGATGATGACTAATAGTGGTTCTCCCTTTGAATAGGGACGTCGGTTGTCAGCAACCGACTTGCCTGTTTTATTCCACTTACTTGCATACTCCCCCCCCCCCCCCCCCCAGCTCCCCCCCCCCCCCCCCGTGCAGACCCTACCTCCAAAGAGTTTCACGTATGTAGAGCGTTGCAATACAGAAGCCGAATAACGCTGGATTTGTTGGCCTAAGTTTGTTGGAGCCGGCATTTTCTTGGCACCGGTGTTCAAGGCCGGCAGCCTAAGCAACCACGGACGACCGTGGGACGTCTGAAATACAGGCGAACATCCAATGCCCAGTTTGAGCGGCCACCGTACGTCCATGTTTGGATGTCATTCTCAACGTGGACATCCAGAAACGTATGTACAAGTCCGAATTACGTCCGCCAGTGGACGTAAAAAGTTACTGAGAGGCTTCAAATAATGGTTTAAATTTAATATAACAGCAAAAACGAAAAACCTACTTACCTTTGCAATTAAACATTTTGTACATCAACACCGCGAGTTGTCTATTACAAGTTTCATGTGCGTATTTCTAAAATTAAGCGTAATCTTTTTACTTTTTTGAAGCACTTCACTGACTCCAACGATGATCTCTTTGGGGAACGATATATAGGAATTGAGAACCGCTAACGAAAGATGTGAAGGAAGTTCACGGTGTTCATATATGCCGGTCTGCCCGGTAGTGTGTTGGTCTTGTGCGGTGTTAGTATTCATTGTAGGAACATAAGCTTCTCGTTATGTGATTCTGGAAATTTTTACTGAACATCTAAAATACATCCAATTTCTGACGTCCGACTGGACGTACGTAAGTGTTAAATCCGGATTTCCCACGGAAGTACATCATGGTACGTACATTGGCCCTCAAACGGACGTCCTACTGATGTCCGCTAGAGCCGGAATGGACGAGCGGTGGAGGGCCGACGGACGTCCGGTGGTTGCTTGGGAGATGAAACTTTTTGCAATGCATCCACCAGCGTTACTTTAGTGCAACTATCGCGAACGTTTAGCATACGCCTTACAAATAACAATAACGGGTAGGACTAAAGTCTACCAAGCTTGCCTTCGTCGATGCCAAGTGTTCTTGTCGAAAAATTGGCACTGGAGTGAGGCTGCTACCTTGCCCACAGTTCGGTCTTGTTTGCCCACAACATATAAAGTCTCGTTATGTGTACTTTGAAACTGAAAACCTATTTCGAAGTTTCTGCCCCTCACAAGCCGTCGTCGAGAATTAAACATTTGGTAGTCAGTTTCGGTTATATTTGTACTGTGCACCTTGAATGTGGCACAATAAATACCCATTCGAGTGATACCCCATCTGTCTTCTCCGCGGCAGTCCCATTAAGCACAGAGGGAGTTTAATGCACACCGTGCGACTGCACAGAGATACGACCGCCGCGGGGCGATGGGAAACGACGTTGGCGGAGGCTTTGGGATTTGGGGTGAGGGGGAGCCGAAACTTCAGGGCCATAGAGGTGGCGAAGAGGCGGCTGGAATGGTGGAGGGAGGAAAAGCAGGGAAGAGATCGGTACGCAGGGGCAGTAATCATACGGATGAGAATTTAGAACAACGCGGTGGGGGGTGGGGGATTTTGTGTTTCACTGTATTCGTCTTAATCAGTCCACAGGCATGTTTAGAAGGGTGGTTCAATAACTTACTCCTCTTATCTGTCTGTACATTTTTTCCCTTCCAGGATATATCGAGAGTGGGTTGCAAAAGAATCCAATGCCGTGGTGGATCCCCGCAGTAAGTGGGCCTTTTAGTAGCTGCTTTAATATTGGAAGCTATATATAATAAAGGCTTAAAATAAGGTGCAGACCCCTACGATGGGTTTTAGCACGTACCGTACACGTGTGAAACGAATGGTACTCACTGAGGAGTTCATTTTACGATAAAACTGCCACACGAACAGTGCGATATGGACACAGGAGTTTCCTTCTGAATTACCAAAGCCGCGCACACGTGGTTTACAGCCACTCACAAATATGTGAAGGCAGCAGTGGGAACCAACCGTACGCAGCAATGATCCTGCCTGCCAGTGACGGTTGGTTGAAAGAGCCGCAGCTGTATTAAAGGGGCCCTGCAACACTTTCTTCTACTTTTTCGAAACCTTAAATGCTTGCAGAACGTAGTCACCCAACACACCCAGCACTTAGATTAGGGGGTCGAAAAGTACCTTAGTCAAAAATTACCGCTCTATGCCCATCAGATAACTTAGAAACCCGCTCAAAAGATTTTTCTCTCTTTCCCGGTCTTGACGTCCTTAGACCGCTCGATTTACGTCATTAAGGCCATGTAGAGGCTGTTTGCCAGTTTTCGTTCAGTTGCAGCAACGAACGTTTTTTGATAGCAACTTAAAAACAAAGCCACAAAAACAAAGCAGAAACGGAAGGCGTATCTGGTGCGACGAGCAAATCCCGCGGTGCCGCTCCTCGCTGGGGATAACTATAGCTTTCGCAGTGCTTACAGACACGAAGGACAGAGTGAAAGCATTTATCAAAAGTGTTGCAGGGTCTCTTTAAATGCAGTAGAATTCCCAAATCCGTATAGCCACCTTCCTCCCCCTTTTTAAATCAATCAATCAATCAATCAATCAATCAATCAATCAATCAATCAATCAATCAATCAATCAATCAATCAATCAATCAATCAATTCGAATGGAAGAAATTTCCTGTCGCCATTTGATCCACTGCAGGATGGTCGGTCCACAGCTGAGAATACCTAGGCCGTAAACCCAAGTGAATTAACAATCGCTAGGGCGGCGTTTTGCCACTGCCCATGAATTGGGGATGTTGCTCGATACATGGACTGCCGAGGTTACAGAACTGATAGAAGCGACATAGGGAATGCGTTATTTTGGTTGGCGCTAAAGGACTCCAAGCGGCCTGCATTCAAAGCTGTGGCCACCGAGGGTCACGTGTAACTTCACGTTCAGCTCCGGAACGTTAAACATGGGGGGGAATTCTTAGTTTTATCCACTCGATAGCTCTTTCAAAGTGTCCGTTAGGAGCGAGCCCTGACTGGCTGAAAGCAGACGATCAGGTGTGACGCAGCTCCAACAAAGCGAGGCGTCGGTTTTCTGTGCGTGCCATTCAGGGGCCTCGCAAGTGCGGAAACGCCACGACTGAAACGGATGAGAAATGGACATTTCTGAAACGAGCAAACTAGGAATTCCGCCCGTGAGCTGGGACGTGCGCCGCAGTCGCTTCAGAAGAGTCGTCGGCCGATTTCGGCATTTTAACACGAAATTGTTTTATTCCCGGATACACGAAGATTTCAATGACGTCATATCCGTAACGGAAATGACGCAAGTTCAGCGAAGCAAGCGGCTTGTAAAGGGTGCACCCTGCACGCAGGGTCTTCTTGCGGGGAAGCAACCTTTAGTACCAGAGGGTTGACGCTACCACTGATGACGCTACCACTGGTGTAGTGTCTATCCAGTAAGGCGAATTACCTAGAGTGAAGGAATATAAATATTTGGGAGTGCGGATAAACGAAGGGGATAACTACTTAAGTACCTACGAGGAGCAACTTAAGGTTAAGGGAAAGCGAAACGCAGCTATAATGAAGCATAGAGCTCTGTGGGGGTATAACAAATATGAAGTAGTAAGAGGAATGTGGAAAGGAGTGATGGTTCCGGGTCTCACGTTTGCGAATGCTGTACTCTGCTTAAAATCAGACATTCTATTAGGCCTTGAAGTAAACCAGAGAACGGTAGGACGTTTGGCCTTAGGCGCGCATGGAAAAACAAGTAACGAAGCAGTTCAGGGAGATGGGCTGGGCGTCGTTTGAAGTTAGAGAAGCTCAGAGTAAAATATGCTTTGAGATGAGGTTGAGGGCAATGGATCAACGAAGGTGGGCAGCTAAGGTTTATAGGTACGTATACTTGAAAAGCGTGGACACGCAGTGGTTAAGAAAGACCAGAAGGCTAACGATGAAATACGGAAAGAACAGTGGAGAATCCAAAAGAGCCAAGGTAACCAAAAAACAGGCAAGGCAGATTGAAACGAATAAATGGAGGGGAAAAATGGAAGCTAAAACGTCGTTAGAGATGTACAGGGCTGAGAAATTGAACATCAGAAAGGAAAATTTGTACGATAATTCCCAGGGCAGTGCTTTGCTTTTTGAGGCTAGAGCAGGTTGCCTGCGAACTTAGAGTTTTGTGGGATAAGTATTCACAAAATGATGGGGTATGCGTGGTCTGCGGAAAATAAACAGAAACTATGCGGCACATAGTGTTAGAATGTGAGGGTATCCATCCAAATCTACATGAAGGGAATATTGGGCTTCCAGAAGCCTTAGGATTTAAGGGTATCAGAGAGGAAGTTAACTTCAAGGCTGTCGAGGGGACGAAAAGAATATTAGAATGCTAGTGGACGAAAAGCAGAGAGGGGAATATTGCCTAGGACAATTACCACCTATAACAGGGGAAAAAAAGTATTTCGGGCCTAAAGCTTTAGTGCCTGCCCTAAGCAGCGCTAGTATTAAAACAAGAGTGCAAAACATGGTTATATTAGTCCTTTTTGGTAAGGTGACATGTCATCACCCCGCTTCAAAGGGGAAACCAATAGCAATCATCATCATCAATCATATCATATCGGTACGTTATACTTAGGGTTCAATGAATGAATGAATTTGTTGTTAACAAGGAAAGGAAAGACCACCAGCAGGCGTAGTTTGTCTGTTTTCGGGTTTATATTTTACCACGAAAGTGTTTTATGCCGGAATACGATAAGATTTCACTGACGTCATATCCGTCACGGAAATGACGCCAGTATACCTTTGCCAAAGCGACCCGCCAGCAAGACGTCGCTCGCCAAGCCCACCTACACGATATAGTGCATGTCGGCATACTTTTATGCCATTACAATGTAAAGTGATGTGATACAATACTTTCTAGCATTATAGGCAAGGTTGAAAAAACTGTTTTACCTTACCGGGAATCGCGTTCTGACAAGCGCCGACAGCCCCGAAGGCCCGGACTTTGTTTTCTTCTTGAATTTTCGCAGTTATCGGTTATGAGCAGCTGGATGTTCCGTTTGTTCGAAAGACTGCTGAATGCAGAAGCTGACGCCTAGCTCCGACTCTTCGCGCTGCGCACAGGACCGGTTTTTCAAGGAATGGGGCGACGCCAGCAATGTTTCTTCCGGAGCAGTATCAAAAACTGTACTTTAAATTATGCTTTGAGCTAGTGTGCGCGATTTTAGTCTTTCATTATGATAAAAAGTTACGCACATGCAAAAATCTGGTGCGGACAAGCATGAAGAGTCAACCGAACGCAAAGAAACAGCAGGGAGGGCGAGCCCGAGTGAGGCAGACGACAAACGCGAGTATCCCTAAAGGCACATTCCCACTGGCGATTCGCCTCGTCGTGCGACGGCGCGCGTCGCGCGATGAAGCCATGAGGCGGTGCTCGCACATTGCGACGAAGCGACGCGACGAAGCGACGAAAGCGAAAACGATCGCCACCCTTGCTGTTCACACTTGCACGCGACACCGAGCGACGGCGATGTCGATTTTCTGCTTTTCTTGCTTATTGTCTCGCGCTCGGAGTGAGACTTCGCGGGAGTTTCGCTGCTTGTAGGAGACACAGCATCCGGGAGCTTTGGCAGGATATGACGTCAGGAAGTCTCGCCTCCTGCTTCCGCTTCAAAAACGACGGCGCGACGGAGGCGAAAAAAATTGGTCGAGACCGATCGCTCTCGTCGCGCGACGAAAGCGATGCCAGGCGACGAAAGCGACAGAAATTTTCGTCGCTTTCGCTCGCTTTCGTCGCAGGTGTGAACGGGCCTATAAGCCGGCGGCACGGAGACGCGCTTCCGGAGCTCCGCCCGTGGTCGCGCTCACCGCCAATAGGTGACCGGTGTAAAGCCCAAAGGCTCATGGGTACATTGTCTGCTCCCGCGCAGTTCCGCCACTTCCGGTTAGAGAGTTCTTCTGGTCTCCCGTACGCCGACGGCTTTCACGCGCGCGTGTGCTTGCTGTTCATCTGTTTCCACCGAAAAAAAAAACGCTCATGCATCGCACATTCATTGTGCAACAACGATGAAACCTACTAGGGCCTTCTCTGAAAGCTAGACACTGTGACAAATAAACAACACGCACACATGCGCGTCAAAGCCGCCGGCGTACGGGAGGCCGTGGGATCTCGAACCGAAAGTGGCTGTAGCAGATGACGTACGCATGAGCTTTTGCGCTTTTTACCAGTCTCCTATTGACAAACACGGGACTTCCTGCACATCCCCTGAAGTCCCGCCGTTTTCAGGGCGATTACCCGCGACGTGCCCATGTCTTGATGAGTTCCAACGCCCTTGCAGCCGCAAAGTTGACGGATGAGCACGTGTCGGTGGTGAGGAGCCCCAGCGTGCTCCAGCAGTCGTGGGCTCTGCTACAGAAGCGATTTAACTACTTGAAGCGGACACCCTTCCTCTTCTTCACTGGGTGGATTCTTCCGGTCCTCATCGCGTATCTAGGCCAGCGCATCGTGCAGACGACCCTCTTTGACTTCACCCCTGCGCTTAGGTAAGCTTGAAACAGTTTACCAACCCGGCTTAAATTGCCCGACTATCGCAACGTGTTTCTCCTTTTCCAACAAACACACGTTATCCATTCTGCTTTTCATAACCCAAATATTTTGTTTTCAAGCTGTTTCTCTTGTTTTTTTTACTTGAAGAGCCCATCAGCTCTTCTCTAAGCATAGTTTTACTAATGTACAAAAAACAGTTTGCTGGATTTATAACATGAAATAACACGAGAAAATAAGCTTGTTGCAAAGTCTCGTCCAGCGAGATATAAACACAAGGAAAAGAGATTATTTCTTGCTTATCTCATTTATTTAAAAAAAAAAAACTCACGGAAACAAAAATGTCGCACCCGCTGGCCTTACACTTGGCAAGCTGAGGCCCGAAATGTGATCCTCGCTTGACTGCGCAGTGTCGCTGCTGAGTAACGTAATAGTCGCTGCTGAGTAACGCAATGGCACTGAGCAGCTATTCATGCTAACTATCGGCGTGGCATTCGCAAATTCCTTGAAGTAAAACCAATACATACTACCGCTCACGACATCTGGTGCAGAGATTGACTGAGCGCCTCGAAAGAAAATTGGGGTTGGCCAAACGAGCCATGAAAATAGGATTGATTGGTGGAACGCTTAGGTATCGGAAGCGGGGGTGTGTTAGATTTGCGACCGAAAGAAAGCGGGAGACAGCGTAGCTGAAACTACTGCGAGAAAAGCGCTAACCACATGGAGCGATTTGTGCGAGCGACGCGACGAGCGATGCGATAGGGACCTGCAATCGCTCGTCCCTGTCTTTCGCTGAGGCAACCAAATGAGAGCGATCGCGAAAGCGACTTCGAAACGCGATCCCAATATTGCCGCACAGCGCCCAATACGATTATCGAAGTACACACAGGTCGCAAGGTTTTTTTTGTGTGCCTTTGTCACAAAAACTAGAAATAAACGTATTTCAGAGAGCAGAGGGTCGTACAGTCGGTAAAACGCTTGTCTATAACAGCGATTTCAACTTCAACCAGCCACTCCGAAAACTGCCGAAACATACTCGTTCCAAACATGTCGGAGGCAAAAGCGAAGGGCTAAGACTTCAGAATTCCGCAGTAGTTTTATTCAAATCCCGCACCGGCGGGGCAGGATAAGGCTGAGAGTACGAAAGCTGTGTTATAGACAAGCCTTTTACAGGCTGTACTTTTCTAGGATGCACTGTGCCGCCGCTCGCCCCTTCCCCTCGTTCTCTCCCTAAGCCGGAAGTTGCGCCCCTTAAGGCTCTCCTGTTGGCTAGTCGCTCAGGGCACTTCGGGAGGTGAGCGACTTTTTCCGGCGACCCAGAACCGAGCGATTTGATGAGCGATTTGGTCCGCGACGAAAAATAGTCCGCCGTTAGTCGCGTCGCTCCCAAAATTGCTTGCAGAATCGCTCCATGTGGTTAGCGCTGAAAAGGTGGAGTTAGGCTAGACATGATTCGGAGTAACCGAATGACTACCGTGGACCGATACTAGACGTAAAAAAACACGGATAGACTGAAATGTTTGTTTGCGAAGAATCGGGAGAGGTCTTCGTCCAGCAGTGGTCATCACTATGATGATAGGGATGGTGATGATACTGATTAGAGCAGCGCACGTGGGGAGCTTGTATGTCCGGCAACCTGACAGCGCAGCATGCGTCGGAGGCTCTCTCTGTCGCTCGCACTTCTAGCTTTACTTCTCGGTTGAAGCTAGGTACCGCTGCAAAGCCCCCTATTGTAAAGTCTGCAGGCAGTTTGAGCGTGTTGTCGAGCCCCAGTGGAGTCCAATGGCGGGGACTTCGCTGCCGCAGGTACATCGACTTCGACGTACGCTCGTACATCGGAGAACGAGACGGGCTGCAGCAGCCGGCGGTGGGCACCTTCATGCAGGAAACGGGGAGCAGCAAGGCATCCGGCGACTACCGCGTCCTCCTCGAGAGCGCTGGCCTCCACCCGGAGCCCATGAACGACGCGCTGGACAGGCTGCTCCGCAAGTCTCTCGACAACTTCTACGAGTACGCGGAGACATACGCCTTTGGGGGCGTCTTCAAGGGCACCCGGTACACTCGCATATATATAAATATATCGATCAAGATTCATTCCTTCATTGTTAGCTGACATTTTCGTAGCACGGCGGGAACCTTAGAGGAGACATGGACGCAAAATGCAAGTTTCGTTCATTGTAAAGACTGGTATGTCCCGATAACAATGAGACCAGTTTTATCGCGAACGTGAAAAACAGAAGTTACGCTCCCTTCCTGAAGCAAGTTCAGAGAAGCGCGAAAGCTAAAAGTGCGTCCCACCTTCGCTGAAAGTGCGTCCAATCGATCGTCAAACCTTCAAAACCGTGAACTGCAAACAGGCAACGAACCGATGCGACGATATTCCGCACTCTCAGTAAGCGCTTCTACGAACAGTCTAAATGTGTGCCGATACGGGGTTTATAAGATAGAGATATACCATTGTACTTCGTATCATGATCGATGCGTACGTTGTCTTATCTAGAGCCGTTCCTTTAGCGCGAAAGTGTTTTATTCCTGGATACACCAAGATTTGACTTACGTCATATCCGTCACGTAAATCACGCCAGTACAAGGAAGAAAGCGGCCTGTAAAGGTTGCACCCCTGCACACAGTGTCCTCTACGAGGAAGCAGCCTTTAGTACTACAGAGTACGTTATGCTTAGGGTTGTTCGTTTTCGAGTTTTATATCTTCACACGAAAGTGTTTTGTGCCGGGATACACCAAGGTTTCACTGACATCATGTCCGTCACAGATATGACGCCAGTACACCTTTGCCGAAGCGGCCCGCCGACAGGATGTCGCACGCCAAGCACACCCACAAGACAGCCGCCGACCCGCAAATCATGCTCAGCTGCAGATTTCGCTGCACGTTTCACTTTCGTGCTTTACCGATTCCTATAGGAATAAACCAGTTCTTTGTGATTGTCAAGTAACCGTTTTGACACAATGGAGGCCCGGTTTAATGCACGCGCAGTGTGTCCAGAGATCTCATCGCAGCTCTTGAGTCGACCAACCGATCTATGGGGAAATGAGTTTTTTTTTGACAGAATGACATCATTTACAATAAAAAAGCTCTCGCTTTAGAATGAGGAATTTGTGATTGAAAAAAAAATGCCCTATCAGTTGACAATTTTAAAACTGTGGTTGATTCCTCTGTCATAGGAATCGGTAAAACACGAAAGTGAAATGTGCAGCGAAATCTGCAGCTGAGCCATGATTTTCGGGTCGGTGGCTGTCTTGTCGGTGTGCTTGGCGAGCGACGTCATGCTGGCGGGTCGCTTTGGCAATGGTGTACTGACGTCTTTTCCGTGACGAATATGACGCCAGTAAAATCTTGGCGTATCCCGGCATAAAACACTTTCATTTTAAAATATAAAACCCCAACACGAACAACCCTAAGTATAACCAGAGTCCGTCAATGCCTTTATGGTCATGAAACTAAGCCGTAACGCTATGGGGGAGCTTCGTACGCTGCCGCGCCGCGCCGCTGGTGTTGATCGGAGGGCAGCCGGGGGCGTGGTCAGAGCGCGTTTGGCAGAGAACGGACCACGCAGTAAGATAAAACAGACGCTCGCCGCCTTATCAGCAATGCGCTTTCGCTGTACGTGTCGTGGGCCGCTCAAATGGACTCGTCATTTCGTGAGTGGCGAAAAAATGTGGTGCGAACGGGCATGCAGCTACTGCGTTCCTGCCTGCCGGTCTAGCTACAGAGCAGCGGCAGCCGCCAGATGCCCTCCGATCTGCGGTGGCGCCACTCGCGGTAGCTTTTGTCCCCGTACGAAACTTGGCCGGGAGTTTCATGACCAGAGAAGCATTGAAGGACTCTGGTATAACGTACTGTTTAGTACTAAAGGCTGCTTCCCCGCAAGAAGACCCAGTGTGCAGGGGTGCACCCTTTGCAGGCCGCTTGCTTTGTTGTACTGGCGTCACTTCCGTGACGGATATGACGTGAGTGAAATCTTTGTGTATCCAGGAATAAAACACTTTCGCGTTAATAAAGCGGTGACTCCCGAACTAGTTTCCCGCGGTTTCGAATGAAGTCACACATTTTTCTTTGGGCGACGGACGGCCGCTCACCCAAGTTGCCTTCAAGAAACGCGACTGGGCTTTTGTAATAGGGCATCTAGTTCCGTTTGATCGTATCACTCGCATGCTATCACGCAGTTAGCACACCGATAATTTTGTTTTCGCCGCCGGTAGTCTTTCTTGGGCTGCATAAACCCACAAATTTTGGTCTGTCTGTATGTCTGTTCGTCTGTCTGTCTCTGTGTGACTCGATTCAGCAACCTGGTCAAAGTGAAACGAAGGCTGCTCAATAGCCTTATATACTCACAACCAAATCTAAAGTTTGAGTCTGGTGTCAACGTTCTTACTTCTCAGCACTGTTGAACAAGAACAAGACATTACGCAAAGATAAGGCAGAACTTCAATACACAAGTAATATTTGGATTGTTCCTTTATTGAAAAATTCATGTATTCTTGGTTTTTGCGATAGCGAATGAAATACTACATCAACTGCAGAAAACCGTCACCTGCATGGCGTAATTTCTACATCAACTGCAGAAAACCGTCGCCTGCCTGGCGGCATTTGAGAAATCGCACGGCAACAGCAACGAAAGGTTCAATGATAGGTTCCACGCTCTGCTTGGAACGCACATGGGGTAGGGCAAACGTTCAATTAGGGCGCCTCGATTCACGCGCGTCTCCGCCGTATACACTGCAGCGCTGGCATCGAGGAACCCAGCCTGTAGCAGTAGAATGCGTTAAATTTAAATTGACTTGAGCAAACCTTAGTGTGTTAACCTTGGGAGGAGCGCGACGGCATAGGAACAGCATGAGAGGTGAGCGGGAAAGCAAAGGGAGGCATTTACTTGGCAAATGTCGACAACGACTATCGTCTTTTGTCGACATTGGCAACGAAAGGAGGAGATACGAGGCCAATTTTTTTAGTGCTGGCCTCTATTGCGTCACTCCTGCTCATATTACGTCACTGCAGTGCGATATTTGAGGCTTTCAATGTTTCTTGCATTTTCTGCGGTTACAAAAACGTGTTTCGTGGCTTATGCAGCAGCGCAGCGAGTTACTTGACATTAGTCCATTGAAATTAAACTCGCCGCGGTGTCTCAGTGGCTATGGCGCTGTGCTGCTGAGCCCGAGGACGCAGTTTGGATTCCCGGCCGCGGTGGCTGCTTTTCTGATGGAGGCGAAAAGCGAAAACGCCCGTGTGTACGAGATTTCGGCGCACGTTCAAGATCCCCAGGTGGTCAAAATTAATCCGGAGCCCTCCACTACAGCGCTCCTCATCGCCCGCGTTGCTTCGGCGCGTTAAACCCTGCAATCAATGAATCCTTTCAAAATAAATAGTTGTGTTCTGTCTTCATGCCTTCATGCTTCTTTTAAGAGCTCTTTACCCGGCTTTCTCCACCCTCCCTCTCGACGCTGACCCTATTTTCTTTGTCATGCGTAGCCTTTTAATAGGTTAAATTACTTGGTAACAATGTGCAGCTCTCCAAACACCTAAACGTCTGCCGAAAGCCAATGAGCGCTTTATCACGCAGCAGGAAGCAGTCAGGAATGGCCACGGCGCGCTAAACCGTAGCAAAGGGGACTTCAAGGCTCGCTCACTCGCTCGTGCCGTCTCGTTGCAGCAGAAGCTGCTTTGTGAGCACGCGTGTGTCCTTTTTTCGATTCAGCGCTGCGTAATAAGGCACTGCGGTGGATACTAGAGTGAACCCGTAACCTGTATAACCCGTACAACCCGTCTACGGCCTAAGCGCCCGAAAATCGCCCTACGAGTCCTATAGGTAGCGCAACTATGTCTCAGGCGAACAAAGCGGCAAAGAGCGCGTGGTTAAGGCAGGGCAGTCTCATCTGAAGTCACTTAACAACGTACAATGCGAGACTTGATTCACATTGCCGCCATATATGAATCCTGTCTCGGCATCCGTACGTACTGCCGTAATTACCGTATTTACTCGATTCTACGCACCCCCTTTTCTCCGTGATGACCCCTCCCCCTCCCTCACCCCCACTTCTTTGCGGAATAACCTAACGAAATGGCTGCAACGAGAAATGTTTTGTTAAGCACAGATTCAAAAAATGGCACACACACACACCGATCCTGTTCCTTTCGTGTGATATACTCAGCCACTCTCACTATTACTCGAAACCGTCCCGCACCACGAGCCGCCGCTCCGAGTATCGCAAGAAGGTCGCCTTCTCTTCCAAGAAAGTGGTTTGTAATCGAACATTTCCTGAATGACTTGGCCACAACGTCAACGTGGACCCTTCCCAAGCGCCTGAAATCCACCTTGCGAAGGTTAACGGGGACGCCTTCTGCAGTCGCCCCGTCCTGCAGTGTGTGTGTCCGGTAGTGTTGGAGCGCAGCAATACGAGACACAGCCGGGCTAGGCTCAGCGCTTCCATCTTGCCTGGCCGTGCGCGAGAAGCCGGAGATTTCTCTGCTCCGACAGCTCGGGCTCATCAACACAGCGAGCAAGCGTGGTCTGCATCCTGGGCATCGCGCTCTTCGTCGCAAAAAAGGGGTTGCTCGGATTCGCATGCAAACTCTTTTTCCGAAACCCTACCTGAAGGCTGGGGGTGCTTAGAATCGCGAAAATACAATATATATATATATATATATATATATATATATATATATATATATATATATATATATATATATATATATATATATATATATCAAGAATAAAGCATGTAGTAGCTCAAGATATATATGGATAGGTATCCATATATATATTCGCTATATATATATATATATATATATATATATATATATATATATATATATATATATATATATATATATATATACAGAAATAGGCAATGTCTTGCATTTACCTTATCCAAAGACTATTACCGCTCCCTCTGGTCCTTACCTTGTCACCTAATTTCTTTTTTTTTTTCATTCCTTAGCGTCTAGCTTAATACTCGCCCGCATCCCTCCAACCTTTGCCTTTGGAATTCCATTTTATTTATTTTATTTATTTTTTTTTTACTCCACGTGGTCTTGTGCCCCGTACGTCACTCATTTTCGTTTTTGAGTTTCAGTACAGGCCTGTTCCAGGAATGTTGCCGTCGGTGACATGTGCCATTTCAGTTTCCGGGTCATTGCTTTTTCTTTTGTGTGTGGGTTTGTGTGGTTTCCCTCCCTGTTTTTTTTTTTCTCTTTTTTTCTTTTTCCTTGACCTAGTTACTTCCCCCCTTCTCTATCTTTTCTTGTGACCTGAGGCTTGCAGATAGTTTCTGATAAGGACCCCACTCTCTCCGCGTGGTATGCTTCCGGCGGTTCTGAGAACCTTTCCGTATGCCCCGCGGCGGGTCAACAAACACCCTCTCATCTTTTCTCTCCAAAAATTCCCCGAATATCAACCACCGGCTGACTTCCCTGTGACATACTTCGCGGCTTAAACTATACAACCTTCTTTGCCCCTCGGTATCTCCCCCGACATACTCCCAAAGCAATCCGCTTTCTCAATTTCACATCCTTCTTTTCTTCTCCCCTCTCACCTGGGGACCTACCCCTATATAAAGCGTGCCAGCCAGGTGAGAGATTGCCCTGACGAAAGCAAGTCTCTTTGCTGAAACGTTGGCAACAATCGTGCTTTTACCTTGTTCAGTTTTTTTTCTTATATATATATATAATAACGTAAAATGCTTTTAAATTTGTGATTTCCGGCTTCCTTTCTGACAATATTATTAGATTCTAGCTGGAGTCGATAGATTTAACTAGAAAAATTTTTAGTCTAGCTAGGGACAATTATTTCCAGCTTGCGTTTTTTTCTTCTTCTAGATGGATTGACAAATGCTAGCTGGAAGTAAATCTCAATCCAACTAGAAATGAACCAGGAACTGAATTTACAGCTAGAAATTCTGCCTCTTTCCAGGTACAATATTTCGAGGTAGAAGAAATTTCTGGTTCAATAATCCAGCTAGAAAAAAAAACATATATTTTCACCTGGGTATACTATGATCAACGCTGTAGTCGTGCTCGCATCAGCTCTTGCCGCCGTACTGGTGGGCCCTGATATCTGCAGGATCGAAGCGTGGACGAGCGCGCTGAGCCTGGTCGGGCCCAGCGTGCACCTGAATCTGGTGGACACGGCGCTCCTGCGGACGTACACGGGCGTGTCGAGCAGCCGCATCCGCGCCGGTGTGTCGCTGCACACGCTGAGCGCCGCGGAGCTGGGCAGGAGCGGCGAGAGCTACGACCCGGCGGGCAGCCGGAGCGACCCCCGCGCGGCGCTGCTCGAGCTGCTGACCGACGTGAACGCGTACTGGGGCGTGCTGGCCTGCGTCAGCTTCGGCCTGCTGGCCGGCTCCTTCGCGGTGCTGCCCTCGGTCGAGGTGTACAACGACGCGCGCCGCATGCAGCTCATGACGGGCGTCTCCCCGCTCGTCTACCTGGGCACGCACTTCCTCTTCGACCTGCTCTTCTACCTGCTTCCCATGACCGCCATATACGTCGGCTTCGCCCTGCTCAAGCAGCTCTCGGCGCGATCCGCTGGTGAGGGAGTCCGCGCAGACCACGAGCGACTAATGAACTCGTACTTCTAGCGAACTTTAGCACAGGATGAAGAAAGAAAAGACTAAGCACACGCTCGACTTAAAAAAACAAACAAACAAGCACATGATTCTGCAGGAATGAAACGGCGCAATGTTTACACTCGCTCTTATCACTTTTCCTTTGATGCACAAACAACGCCCGGTCACATTACAGGACATGATCTTCACCGACCACGAGTGTTGCTTGTGTATTTCGGGCTTAAAGGGACCCTGCAACTCTTTTTTCAACTTTTTTTGAAATGTTAAATGCTTGCAAGGCGTAGTCACACAGCACACGTACATAGTACTTAGATTAGGGGATCGCAAAGTACCTCGGCCAAAAATTTCCGTTCTATGCCCATCAGGTAACTTGGAAACTCGCTCAAAAGATTTTTCTCTCTTTCCCTGTCTTGACGTTCTTCGGTGGCTCGAATTACGTCACTAAGGCCATGTAGCGGCTGTTGGCCGGTTTTCCTTCAGTTGCAGCAATGAACTCTTTTCGATAGCAACTTAAAGGAAAGCCACAAAAACAAAGCATAAATGGAAGGCGCATCTGGTGTGACGAGCAAATCACGTAGATCCGCTTTCAGGTGCGAAGGAAAGAGTGAAAGCGCTTATCGGAAGTGTTGCAGGGTCCCTTACGGCTCTCCTATTGGCTAGTCGCCGAGGCCAATTCCGGGAGGTGAGAGATTTTTTCTGTCGACCCAGAACCGAGCGATTCGATGAGCGATTTGGTCCGCGGCGAAAAGTAGTTCGTCGCTTGTCGCGTCGCTCCCCAAATCGCTTGCAAAATCGCTCCACGGGGTTAGCGCTCATCACAATGCTGTAAAGCTTCTAAAACGCCCTTTCTGTTGCCTATGCAGTAATGTGATTTGGAGATCACCACTGTTGCGCACGTGCTGTCTTTCCCCAAGAAAAACAAGTCTGAGTCGGAACGCAAGCCTTGCCGCTGTCTTTATGGTGCTCACTATTGTCTGCACTCGCCTCCCACCAGTGACATTTTCATAACCGCAGAACCTGGGCGCCATAACTGGCATACGCAATGTGGGAGTAACCAAATGGAAGGCGCAAAACGAAAGCACTGTATATCGGAGGCAGTGGCCGGGACAAGGATTGCAAAGCGAGAGGTACGTTCATAGGGAGAGGAGTGAAGTAAAGGATGTTGGCGAGGGGGGGGGGGGGGGTGCCTCAGAATGAGACGATTAATTGGGCAAAATCGCTTGTCTCCCCGAATTGTTGAGGGCACTCTATCACCGAATCAGCTTATCCCAATAGCAGGGCTCAAAATTTTAATTAAAGCAGAAAAATCGTCGACAGGATCTGTTTTGTTTTCCGACAGAGCTGCCAACCAACCAGAACCACAAATTGGTGCGCGAGATTGTTTGTTCGCCGCTACAGTTCTCGTCCTTACAGCCTTGCGATGCTTCAAGTTTCATTTCAGAGCTGAAGTCAGAGGTGTTTCGTACTCGCAGATGCAAGGAGCGCTTTCGAACCACAGAATAGAGAAATATGATTTGGCAATACTGCTTCGTCTTTGGTGCCTCACATGAGACGAAAGCTGCGGTCTTTAAAGAAGCTTCTTTGCTCGACATTAATCATGGTCCCATTATCGCGAAGACCACGCTTTGTGCGACCAACGCTTGTTATATAGCTTGTATTAACTGTCGAGGGACGCATGTAGGCAACCATGTGAGTGCGCCGTCCCTTGTTACTTCGGTCTCCGCGGTACGGTGGTACTCGTCCGTGCTAAGTACATGATTTGGGTTGGACGTTCCAAACTCTACCCCACCGGACATAATATAATGCGTCGAGTCCAATGTGAGTGCAATTAATAACATCTCTCTTGACACCACCGTTGGTAATCGGGTTGAAACGGAGCAGACGACGCACGCCGGTGTTTTTTTTTTTTCTTGGGTGTGCGGGCGCAGTGGCACAAACCGCGCCATGTCCGTGGCGCCACGGCCACGTCCGTGGGCGTTTCTGGTGTTGCCAAGCTAACTTTTCAATGAATACCACCTGTAGCGCACTGGTACCGATTCTCGCAAATGCGGTCATAGTCCCGTCAGTAAAGCATGTTATTCCACTAAACCTCCTTGAATGAGCAGGTGCTATTTCTCTATCGTTCCAGCGGCCCTGGGAGTCATCATGGTCGCGTTCGCACCGGTCGCCATACTCCTTCCGTACTTGGTGGCGGAACACTCTCAGATTGAAGGCGCCGCCTACGCTGTCGTTCTCGGCATCTTCAGCGTAGCAGGCAAGTGGAAAGAATAATTTTTTTTTCGAAAGAAATTTTGTATCATCACTAACGGCCACGTCATGCTTGCTTTGTCTATAGCCTTGGTGCGGCGGTCCGGTGCAGGTAATCGTGTCTAACGTACCGGACAAATTAATTTTACCAAAAAAGCTGTGCATTGCTGGTGCGTGTCGCGATGGTTGTCGGCCCATCATCGCGCGCTCACAGCCTTTATATTTATTCTATGCTGGCCTGCCACCGAATAGGAGCAATGGCAAACATGCCTGGTGAGAATTATTCAATGAAATATAACACATACATAGAGGTAATTGCCTCGCATGCTAGACACCATCCTTATCGTATTTCAGGATAAATAAATTGAGCCTTACTATCACGGGTATCATTGGCAAATCTTCAACGATTGTTGCACGTGGGCTGTCATTTTGCACGTAACCTGGGGAAAGGAGGATAGGGAGAAATCAAACATCGTAAAAATGAGAGCCAACGTTTTTTTGATGAAGCCGTACCGCAGCTCAAAATGGCAAAGAACCACCTTTGCGCTGAGGATGTTAGCTACTAAGCCATGCGAGCAAGCAAGCGAACAAGCAAGAAAGCAAGCGAGCAGGGCGGTGTTCCTGCGTGGTGCGCGGCGCATTTCTGGTTATTCTCGCATGTGAACATGTGAACATATGGCACATGTGTTCGTGCCGAGAAAGCAGTCTTAAAGGGACCTTCCAACACTTTCGATAAACGCTTTCACTCTTTCCTTTGCGCCTGGAAGCACTGAGAAAGCTACAGTTATCGCCAGCACGGAGCGGCACTGCGTGATTTGCAGATCGCCGCACCAGATACGCTTTCCGTTTCTGCTTTGTCTTTGTGGCTTTATTTTTAAAGTTGCTATCGAAAAACGTTCATTGCTGCAACTGAAGGAAAACCGGCCAACAGCCGCTACATGGCCTCAGTGACGTTATTCGGGCCGTCGAAGAACGTCAAGACCGGGAGAGAGAGAAAAATCTTTTGAGCGAGTTTGCAAGTTATCTGTTGGGCTTAGAGCAGTAATTTTTGGCTGAGGCACTTCGCGTGACCCTAATCTAAGTACTGGGTGTGTTGGGTGACTACGTTCTGCAAGCCTATGAGATTTCAAACAAGCTTCAAAAAAGTGTTGCACAATCCTTCTAAGCGCCTCTGCAAAATGCTTTTAGCGGCGGATGTGTTGTAGGTGGAGCCTTTTCGTCCGTCTGCTGTAGGTCGGGCGTCACGCATGGTATGAGCAGGCTTTCAGACCCAACGACAGAGGGTGCAGTGGTCTCGAAGGGGCGGGTTCCTCTTCCTCTCGCTAGGGGAGGAGGATGTGAGGCAGCCTCGCGCCTCTGACGTTTAGCTGCCAATTCGTTCGCGCGAACCGTAGAATTTGCGCGGTGACCGCGCTGCCGTTCTAGGGCGAGCGACCGTTGACGTTCGAGCCGACACAAGTGAGCCACAGCTACGCTGTTTCAGCAGATTTCACATGGGGTGGAATTGGGTTTTTTTTTAAAGTTAGCCCATTTAAACCGAAGATTTCTTTGGCTCTGTTCTCAGTTTCAAGGAGACTGCTGGGGCTGGCATTCTTGCCGGGTGAGCCGCGAAGTTTTATTTTACGTCAGATAACCCTGGCTTCCGCATGTCGCACTCGCCGGGCCGCGGAATAGTTTCCCTGGGGTAGAGGGGGTATATTCTCCCTGGGGTAGAGGTGGTAGAGGGGGTATATTCTCCCTGGGGTAGAGGGGGTAGAGGGGGTATATTCTCCCTGGGGTAGAGGTGGTAGAGGGGGTATAATGTACTCACGGGGCCAGAGGTGGTAGTAGTGGTAGAGGGGTCAGAGGTGGTAGAATCTACTTCCGGGTGTAGAGGTGGTAGAAGTGGTGGAGGGGATACATAGGGTAGTGGGCTAGAATCTACTCCCGGGGGTAGAGGTGGTAGAGGGGTAGAGGGGGTAGAATCTACTCCAGGGAGGGGCACCCGGTGAAGTTAACCAGATAACGCTGGCCTCCCCAGGGAGGACCCAGGGAGGACCCAGTTACTCCAGTTCCCACGCTCGCTGCGCTTGGAACTGGTGGCGTTTTCACCAAGGAGATTAACACGTTGAACGTTTCTCGTTACATTTTATATTCCTCACTGAGCTCAACACTGCTTACTGTTCTCAAAAATGAGTAACTATGCCACATACAACAGCACCCTGAAAAATGTCACACGAAAGTTCATTTCAACTCAAGTACGTTACTATGAAAGCTTCGTGTAATGTCGATCCTCATCTATGCGTGGGATACGCTTCTTTTACGTCAATTAAATGCGTAAAGTTTAGCCGGCCTGTCTGTCAGTCGGTCGCCCGAATAAGCAAGCGATGCCACTGGTGAGCGTGCCCCTGGATTGCTAACCCAGTGGGAGATGGATCAGTGGCTCACAGTGGTTGATCAGGGATTATACTCATCGGTGACCAATCAGTAGGTCAGTCGTGGGTGACTGGTGTGTCACGTTACACAGGAGTGACCCCGCATCATAGGTCGGCAAACTCACTTACTGGTGCACTCACCCCCCCCCCCCACTCACCACTCATGAGTGAGTGGTGAGTGAGCCTCGCCATCGTTGTGGGCTGGTGAGTGCGAGTGAGTGCGAGTGCCACTCGTGGCGAGCCCCACTCGCCACTCGTGAGTGCGAGTACTACTCGCGGCGGGCCCCGCTGAACACTCGCGAGTGCGAGCTCCACTCGCGGTCAGCCCCACTCACCACTCGCGAGTGCGAGTTCCACTCGCGGCGAGCCCCGCTCACCACTCGTGAGTGCTAGTGCTCTCACCACTCACGAGTGCGAGTGCCTCAACCACCACGAGTAGTGCACTCACCACTCGCAAAAGTAGTGAGCCCCGCTCGCCACGTCGCGAGCGGCGGTGCACTCGCGCGATGTGCGGTGCTACCGCTGTGAGCGCCGACCCTTGAGCTTCTACTCGTGTTTGCTATTCTTCGCAGGAGTCGCTCGCTGTGGTGGTCCACCACAGCGAGCGGCTCCTGCGAAGAATAGCTCGAGGGTCGGCGCTCACAGCGGTAAGCACCGCACATCGCGCGAGTGCACCCGCCGCTCGCGGAGTGGCGAGCGGGACTCACTACTTGCGAGTGGTGAGTGCACTCGCACTCGTGAGTGGTGAGAGCACTCGCACTCACGAGTGGTGAGTGCAGCTCACCGCGAGTGGAACTCGCAATCGCGAGTGGTGAGAGTGAGCGCGAGTGAGTGCGAGTGGTGGCGACGAGTGTTGAGCGGGAGCGCGAAGTGAGTGCGAGTGGTGAGGCGGAGGGGCGAGCGTGAGCGCGAGGGAGTGCGAGTGCTGGGCTCGAGTGGAGAGCGTGAGCGCGAGTGAGTGCGCGTAGTGACAGCGGAGTGGCGAGCGTGTGTGAGAGCGAGTGGTGCGGGCGGAGTGGCGAGCGTGAGTGTGAATGTGAGTGAGTGCTTTAGTATAAATATATTTTTTTGAGTGAGTGGCGTCCAGTTTTGCCGAGCTATGCCCCACATATTTCTAGGGACTGAGCAAGATCAACTAGTGACCTACGCGTGTGTCCCCGGTGGGTCACGTGAGGCGCAGTTGAATCGCGTCATCCAAGCGAGGAAACCTCCGTAGGAAGGCTGGAGGGGAGCAGGGACAATGGTGTGGAGGAATAAAGGGAGGATGTAGAGGAGATTTGAAGAGGGGGAGCGGGGTACAGAGAGGAAAGAGAATGTTATAAAAAGTAGTATAGTGATTGAAGGAGGATGTGGAGGAGAGGAGAGGGAAATGGAGAGTGAGTGGATGAGAGGGCGGAGAATAAGCGATGATGAAAGGAGTGGGACGAGGAAGACGTAGAAAGGACCAAAAGTTTAGCTGGAGGTGGTCTGAGAGAAGAGAGAGCCGATAGGATGCTGCGGCCAAGAATGAAAGCTACCGTGCGCTTGGCTTTCTGAACTTGCAGCTAGCTGGCTTTCAGTAACGACGGCGTGCATTGCCTGTGCCCTGCTGCAGGCTTCGAGAGGGTACGCCAATTGTCTGAGAACGCACTTTTTCCCATTTGATCGGAGTGTCACCACGTCATCGAGCTTCTTCGCCCTTCCAGGTCCCGGAGTGACCATCGCGTATCTGCTGGGAAAAGACTTCGACCGGGACCCGCGGCTGCTGTTCACGTTCTTTCCGCCCTTCGCCATCTCGGCGGCCACCATCCGCACGGTGAACTTGGACTTCGAGGAAGCCACCTGTCACTACATCCGAAGGCAGAAAGTGGACCGCGACATGCAGCGCTTCTGCCAGGACGTCAAGCGCGTGGGCTCGGCCATCATGTTTTGCTGCGACAGTGAGTGGGCCGTTGGCGTTGCGCGCCCACTACTCGCGCCGCCGAATCTACGTTGAAATTTAAACTGTTCGCGTCAAATCTGGAGGGCATAAAAGGACACGCTTCGGCAACCAACGAACGTAATATGCGTGTAAAGAAAGGGACGGGCGAAGAGAAGATAGAGACTGGAGGCCACCGTTCCGAGATTCTGCTTCTTCTTTGTTACTTCTTCATCTTCTTCTACAATGCGTACATATCTTGAATTTCGTGCGGCGAGGAAGTGACGCCTATAGACAAAAGAAACGATTGAATGTTACTGCGCCGATTTTAGACTTGTAGGTAACAAAGGAGGATTGACGTGTGCATGCGTGTGTGTGTGTGTGTGTGTGTGTGTGTGTGTGTGTGTGTGTGTGTGTGTGTGTGTGTGTGTTGATTTCATTGTAGGGTTTAACGCACCGACACAACGCAGGCGATGAGGCGCACCGTAGTGGAGGGCTCCGGATTAATTTCGACCACCTGGGGATCTTTAACGTGCGCCGAAATATCGTACACATGGGCGTTTTTGCTTTTCGCCCCCATCAGAAAAGCGGCCGCCGTGACCGGGAATCGAAACCGCGACCTCGTGCTCAGCAGCGCAACGCCTTAGCCACTGAGCCACTGCGGCGGAATTACGTGTGAGTCTCCGGATTAATTTCGTGGGGATGTGCGCCGAAATATCGTACACATGGGCGTTTTTGCTTTTCGCCCCCATCAGAAAAGCGGCCGCCGTGACCGGGAATCGAAACCTCGTGCTTTTTGCGGCGCGAAGATTTCACGCGCCGACGCAACGCAGGCGATGAGGCGCGCCGTAGTGGAACGACCACCTGAGTGCGCCGACGTGCGGCGGATTGTGCGTGCCACTGTGCGCGTGCGTGTGTGTGTGTGCGTGTGTATGTAGCGTGTGTGGAATGACCACCTGTGTGTGTCGTGCGTTACGTGTGTGTGTTTGTGAATTGCGTGTAGTGGAATTAATTTTGACCACCTGCCACGGCAGGCGAATCGAGAGCAGCGCAACGCCTTAGCCACTGCCACTGCGGCGGGTTGTGTGTGCGTGAAACGTGTCTTTGTGTGTTGTCGTACACACCAGCGTTTTTGCTTTTCGCCGAAAAGCGGCCGCCGTGACCGGGAATCGAACACCTCGTGCTCAGTTAGCCACTGAGCCACAAATTGTAGCACGCAACGCAGGCGATGAGGCGCGCCGTAGTGGAGTGCTCCGGATTAATTTTGACCACCTGGGAGGTTTTAATGTGCGCCGAAATGTCGTACACACCAGCGTTTTTGCTTTTCGCCTCCACCAGAAAAGCGGCCGCCGCGGCCGGGAATCGAACCCGTGTCCTCGTGCTCAGCAGCGCAACGCCTTAGCCACTGAGCCACTGCGGCGGGTTGTGTGTGCGTGCGTATTTCATTGTAGGGTTTAACGCGCCGACGCAACGCAGGCGATGAGGCGCGCCGTAGTGGAGTGCTCCGGATTAATTTTGACCACCTGGGAGGTTTTAATGTGCGCCGAAATGTCGTACACACCAGGCGTTTTTGCTTTTCGCCTCCACCAGAAAAGCGGCCGCCGCGGCCGGGAATCGAACCCGTGTCCTCGTGCTCAGCAGCGCAACGCCTTAGCCACTGAGCCACTGCGGCGGGTTGTGTGTGCGTGCGTGCGCGTGTGTTTGTGTGTGTGCGCGCGCGCGTGTGCGTGTGTGCGTGTGTGTGTGTGTGTGTGTGTGTGTGTGTGTGTGTGTGTGTGCGTGCGTGTGTGTTGATTTCATTGTAGGGTTTAACGCGCCGACGCAACGCAGGCGATGAGGCGCGCCGTAGTGGAGTGCTCCGGATTAATTTTGACCACCTAGGGAGGTTTAATGTGCGCCGAAATGTCGTACACACCAGCGTTTTTGCTTTTCGCCTCCACCAGAAAAGCGGCCGCCGCGGCCGGGAATCGAACCCGTGTCCTCGTGCTCAGCAGCGTAACGCCTTAGCCACTGCGGCGGGTTGTGTGTGCGTGCGTGCGTGTGTGTGCGCGTGTGTGTGCGTGTGTGCGCGCGCGTGTGTGTGTGTGTGCCCGCGCGCGTGTGCGTGTGTGTTTGTGTGTGTGTGTGTGTGTGTGTGTGCTGATTTCATTGTAGGGTTTAACGCGCCGACACAACGCAGGCGATGAGGCGCACCGTAGTGGAGTTCTCCGGATTAATTTCGACCACCTGGGGATCTTTAACGTGCGCCGAAATATCGTACACATGGGCGTTTTTGCTTTTCGCCCCCATCAGAAAAGCTGGGCCGCCGTGACCGGGAATCGAACCCGCGACCTCGTGCTCAGCCACTGAGCCACTGCGGCGGGTTGTGCGTGCGTGCGTGCGTGCGTGTGCGTGCGTGTGTGTGTGTGTTAGGCCCAACGCGAGCAATCGAAATGGAGTGTGCAGACTTACGGTGACTGTTCGTTTACGGGGGCCATGCCAACCTACTCTAGCTTGGCCAGGAAAGACAACTGTTAACGCGTCATGCGCGGTGTTAGCAACAAACAGGTAGTCCAGATATTTGTCCGAGTGAAACAGAACGCCAAAAACAAGAAACAACGAAATACCGATTTACAGGCAGAGTTGAAGGAACACATCCGAAGCTGACTACAAGTAAGCAAAGTAGAAAAGTATTGGAAATTCCCTTCGTTCTGCACATGGATGGTGAACTGTTTATTGTAGTTGTAGAAAACGGAGTCACTCAAGATAGCTTATATGTGAGAAGCTGAGGATATAATGAACATAAATGCGGAGAAGACCAAACATTGAGTAAAGTGAATTGAAAAAAGATACAAAGGATTGCTTTGTTAGCATTTCAAAGTGACAGTGCACGAACAAAGGATAAAATGAGGCCATTTTCATGACAAGCTCACAGACTTGTTTGCGTAATAGAGTTAGCGAATCATTATATATGTGAGTACTGATTGTGTGTATACACTGCAATCAAAACATGGGGCACAAGCCACGCAGACATTTGGGAATAAAGAATGTACCGTGTCTTCTAGTTGACTTTGCGGCGCATGGAGTGGAACATGTCGCATTATCTCACCACAAGACACTGTGCTGTGAAGGATTTTGAATAGGAAAAGAATATCCGCCTTAGTATGCCTGGAAGTTAAGCATGCTAGCATTGGCACAAGAGGTGATCCAGAATTTAATCGTTATGGGTAGCACAGCGATGGTTAAAGATGGATATGAACTTTTTCTGGACACTACTAATAAGCATAGTTTGTTTTGCGTGTTTGTTTGTTCCACACCACCACCACCACTATCCCCACTACCACCACCACAACAACAATAACAGCAATAATAATAATAATAATAATAATAATAATAATAATAATAATAACAATAATAATAAGTAAAGTCTTAATATGCTTCCCCGTTCCCTTCTATTAATGCTTTTCCTAATGTGCTGCAGCTTTGTTTGACTGCATTTTACGTAAACAAATTTACCGGACATGCTACGGGAAAGTTCGCTGTGGCGGACGGGTCCGCTACATTTTATAATATGCTTCGTTAAAACGTTCACGTGTTAAAGAACAGGAACTGCTGCCAAAAAATATTTGTGCGAAATTGCCGCTTCAATTTCAAATTGTCGCGGTTAACTTCACTGTTCTATCTAAACATCCGTAAGGATGTTCTGATTCTGTTTTCCCACTGAATCTAAGAAGTGCTTACCTTTGCAGCATTACTTGTAGTATAACGTGTAACTACCGTACATAACCGCATTGACTAGGCCACTCACTACAATGACTTGTCCTCAAGATGGATGCATTGTAATGCGACTTTCACAGCAATGGCCCCACTACCCGCGTATGAAGTATTCAACACATTTAGAAGTACAAGAATCTAACCGAAATACGAGGATTTGAAGCCGGGTCTTCTGAGTGTGAAAAAATATTCTGTGAAGGATATGCATTGCACGGTGACCTCGATCGCCACTTCTGTTAAGGCTGAAAGTTTGGCTAGTTGGTTTTGACTCGAATACATTCTACCAGCGAAAATAACACGCCAGTGAAGAAGGATACATCGTCCTGTATGTACCTTTCATCGTCCGTGCCTTGTTTTCCCGGTAAAATATATTGAAGTCACTTCTGTACCTAATGTAACCAACTGTGTGGGGACTCACAACCTATGTAATCAAGTCACTACTTTACGTGTGCGCCGAAACGAAACATCTTATCAAAAGATATCGCCTACAGCCCTCATTTGGAACTGATGGAGGCACACCACGCTTGCTGGCTCCCCAGTGCCAGGAAGGACGAAGTAACTGCACAGTATTCCTCACTTACAGTCGTGCTGGGCAGGACGACCAAGTCGTGGCGGCCCGTTGAGCTCCTGTCCACCTCCGAGTACGGAATCCTACCGGACGTGCTGATCATGTTTGTCGAAGGCCTCCTAATCTTCGTGTACCTCCTATTTCGCCTGTCTGCCGGATTCTTGCCCAGCATGCAACCCCCGAGGCGCAAGATCACGCAGCAGAAGATAGAGCAGGACGTGGCGGCCGAGAGGTCGCTGGTGCTCAACCTTTGCGCCGCCTCGACGTTCTCCCAGCACAGCATGGTCGCCAACAACCTGCGCAAGAACTTCGGCGACCTGCAGGCCGTCAGGGGGATCTACTTGGCCCTGCGGCCCGGGGAGTGCTTCGGCCTTCTGGGCGTCAATGGCGCGGGGAAGACGACCACGTTCCGCATACTGGCGGCGCTCATCAGCATGAACGAGGGAGAGGCCTACATGCCGGACTTGGTGCTCTCCAGGAACGCGCGCACGGTACGAAGTCCGAAGCTTGATTCTCAATTAAGGGAGCACATTGGCCTTAGATCAAAAACTTAATTTTTACAGTTATGAAAAATTGGAGGACATATGCAGATTTTCATTCTGATTGTAGATATAGGAGGACATATGCAGATTTTCATTCTGATTGTAGATATAAATATTTGTTCTTGTGTAAAAGAGATGCATTCAAATTTATCCGCATTTTTACATTTGATTTTTTGACAGCTTTTGTAAAAAACTGCTAGAATGGCGCAGCTGAACAAGGTACCAGTGAACTGTGCACAAATGAAAGAGTGCAATAAGACTAATAGTATTATTCTATCTGGTCTGTAGCAGAAATTACCACCGTTTGAAGATTGGGCTTGGAAGGCAAAACCGGTGTTTCTGGTTTCCACCTTTCAAGCTCAAACTTCAAACAGTCATAACTTCTGATACAGACCAGATAGATTGATACTATTAGTCTTATTGCACTCCTTGATTTGTGCACATGTCACTGGTACCTTGTTCAGCTGCGCCATTCCAGCAGTTTTTCTACAAAAGCTGTCAAAAAATCAAATGTAAAAATGCGAATAAATTTGAATTCATCTCTTTTACACAAGAACAAATTTTATATCTACAATCAGAATGAAAATCTGCATATGTCCTCCAATTTTTATCATCGTAACTGTAAAAATATTTTTGTTAGGACCAGTGTGCCTCCTTAACGGTGCTTTGCGGTTTCTTGCGGGTCGGGAAGGAGTGTTGGATGGTAGCGCTCATTGTCGTAGTAAAGTTTCTGAGAGGCCATGTAAAGCCACAAACGGTCACACCTGGCATTAGAAAAAACCGAACGCCTTCTCGATCACACGGTGCGTCAACGCTTCTGTGGTGCCGTTGGCCTACACATGCACACGGTGTCGTTGTCGCGGTAGGGCAGTTTCGCGAGCATAAACCACTGTGCCCGAGTGGTAACCATTTCTCTGCGGGCGCACAACGGTTAGCCCATTGTGGCAGGTTCGTCGACTAGACCAGGAAATTTTGCTTTCCAAGGGTCCTAACCGTAAAGAGCTGTAGTCATTCACCGAAGCATAAATCTAAGATCCTGTGTTCAGGTTGATATTCGAGTGTATTCGGTTCCTAACGGTACATAATTCTACATCGAAAGTCCACTTTACGGGAGTCGAACCCCTGACTACGAGCCCATAGCTTGTAAAAGGTCACGCAGAATATATTTTCGGTATACGTTGTAACTAACCTACAAATGGTCCCTACTAAACAAACTTAAGGGAAGCCTTCGACGTCACTTGGATTTCAGGTTGTATAAAAGCTGTCACTTGAGAGCCTCCATAGGAATGTTCCCAGGATGCCCATTCGCCCCGGACGATTTTATTCAACGCTGCAACTGTACCCATACACAACAAATGGCTATTCACAGTGTATGGACGATCTGTTTTCAAATAATTTAACAAAGCGACATCAGCCGGCAGGCCAGGAGATTCGATACAGATCGCGCCCGTCCGCAGCCGAGTAACCCGTTCCTCCCCACAGGCTATACGCGCCAGCTTGACTTCCGTTTCCAAGGTGTCCAAGAAAAAGTTTTTTTTCTGCTTTTCGCTCTTTTTGCATCGTTCAGTGCAGTCCAGATTGGGATACTGTCCGCAAGAGGACGCGCTGCTCGAGAAGCTGAACGCTTTCGAGACGCTCTTCATGTTCGGGCGGCTCCGCGGCGTGCCGGAAAAGCGCCTGGGCGCGGCTGTCGATCTCATCATCGACATTGTCGACCTTCGCGAACACGCGCACAAGACCTGCCGCTACTACAGGTGAGGGCCACGCTACTAGATAGAGAGAGAGAGAGGAAAGAAAGGTTGGATCCCGCGCATATAGGCCATATAAAGCGAAACTTTCGGCGAGGTTCACATCGTCATTAATGTCGGTGCCCTCAATTGCATAATGGAGTTCAATTAGCAGTGTTTGAATGATTGCACGGGCGTCTTTGTATAACTCGGTGAGACGAATGAGTGTGGGGGCACGTTTGCTCGCTCGTCACTTCTGGGCGTAGTTTCGAATGACGTTGCCGTCTTTTATTGCCGGCCACTTTGTTTCCCTAAGTTCCCCTAACACCTTCGAGCCAGCATACCCAGCATACATACATTCGCGGTGTGCGCGACGTTTCGTTGTTAGTAAACGCGCTCCGGTTCCGCGTGATACGTTTATCGGGCCTGGGTGTCCTGGACGCTGCGGGAGCGCTTTTGAGCTGTCGTGCTAGCGCGGGTTCTCGTGGTCTCGCGGTGGCGGGGCATTCATGATTTTGTCAGGAACCTAGAATGCTCCTTCTCGCCACCAGAGCGGCGGGCAGGTGGAGCCGCCGGGCATGAGCCCATAGAGTTTCTTACAGTATACTTACTAAGAAACTCTATGTATGAGCCGCGCATTCGCCCACAGGAACAGCAGCTAAAAATGGCCGCGTATCTGCTCCTTTCCCAGCAAATGTCGTCGAAAGACGATAGTTCGAAAAGTCGTCGAAATAGTTCGAATAGTCGTCGAAAGACGATGCTGTTCCTTTCCCGTCTCGTTCCTCCCAAGATAACACGCTAGACGTTTGCTCATGTCAATTTACATTTACCGCGTTCTACTGTTCCAAGTCGGGTGTCTCGATGCCAGCGCTGCCGTACGGCGGAGACGCGCGTGAATTGAGGCACCGTGCTACAACATTTATAGAAGCACGCTTCCCTACTGCACGAACGTTCCAAGCGGACCGTAGATCCCATTTATACGTGTGCCAACATCTTGGCGGAAGGCGCTGGTGTTTTATAATGCAGAGGCCCTTAAACTTATGGGCTTGTTTCCGTAGTTGCTAGTTGTTACCTCAATTGAGTATAGAAGGGGCATAGCGTTGACCATTTGTGTACCTTCTCTGCCGTTTACGAGTGTGGATGGTGTCACTTGAGTTGGTTTTTTTTCCTGAGTGGTGTGTGCAAACATGACGTGCATGCGGAATTGCACTCAACGCCCGGTGTATTATATCACCGTACATGGTGCGTATCAGCGATGGTTTTGTTAATCGTTCCTTCAAGCCGCTAATTTACGCTACTCCGTTTCATACATCAAGTAGTCCGCAAAGAAAGAAGGCGCATCGCTCCGCCGGTTTTGTAGCCGTGTAGTCTAACGCGTCGCTCTGGAGGAAAGACGCTGAATTGTAAACTACATGGGTTCGAAACCGCGTTCCGACGTTTATTTTTATTTTTTATCACATCTTCGGCGAGTTCAATTCTAAATCTTATTTCGTTCCCATTAACTTAAACACTACGCGCATGCGGAAATGAACTGCATTTATGGGTTCATTGGATGCACATCGTGCTCATTTGTGCGGGCCGAAACAAGCGCGCACCGATGTTTGAACGGCAATGGCAATTTGTCGCGGTTCTGCAGCATCGTCAGTTTACCTCGTTGATTCTAGCGAGAACTTTGTGTAAGAAAAACGCGTTATTCATTGATTAGTTAGCACAGCTGCTCCAACCAGGGTGAATTACCAACATGTGTTAACTTTCAACTTTCGTTTTCGCCGTTGCCGTGATGATCCACTTCTTTCTGGGCCTCTCTTAAAACACTCACCATGTTATTAATTCTACAGGGCCGCCAGCAGAGCAACGGGTTCAATTTTTACTGGAACAGCTTGGAACCGACTTTGGCACTGCACTGTGGAGTAGCCCGAAGCACTTGGTGCGAATAACGCATCATTTGTTATTCATGGGAAAGGCCAGAAAGCAGATTTCTGTACCTTAGAATACTGATTTCTGGCACAGAAACGCATAATACATATTTTAAATTTGTTATTCGCCCCTTTTTAGCCCAAATATATGCAACATTTTTGTGAATTCTTGTGCGTGATTTATTTATTTCTTCACTACAATGTTTCACCCCGGAAGCAAAAGTTATATTTTATTTTGGGATTGAAAAGAGAGCTCTTTAAGCTAGGCTCTTATTCGCAAGAGAATCGTGGATAGGTAAATTGTTTTTACATACGGAACCTTGATATGGCCTGTTTTTCTGTGGTAAAAAAAAGGTGTATGGTATAGGTTAATGCTGTGACAAAAAACAGTACTAGCTCATGAGTTGGAGATTTGTGGCCATACATAAATGCATACAGGGGCAATACGGATTGTGTGTCATACACAAATATTGCAAGAGGAGGCTGACTTTCGCGGTTTAAAAAACAAACTTTATTCATAGGAGAGCACCTCTGGTCGATTTCCTGGTGGGTTCCGACTTCTCCCTTTCGTTCCGTTCTTCCACTCAGTAATTGCAGAAGTTATATGACTGTTCCGTCTGTATACACTTCACGACCGAACAGGACAGCACTACAATGTAGTGTCTTTTATAGCATGGGACACTTGGTGACGTTAAACCTTGCAAACAAAACCACACGACGCGGAAACACAGTTTGCTTTGTCGCGGTAACAAAGCCTTCTCGGGGAATCGGCTCAGCATGAAGCACCGCGAGCAGGCTGGGTGTAAAGGTGTCCACGCTCCAGCTCTGCCAGTTGACCATTGTGTGCAAAGCCGCCACTGACAGGTCACACATTCCTGGGAAGTTCATCAAAGATTCCCCCATGCCCTGTCTTCGGAATTCCTTGATCGCCCGCAGGTACCTGCGGAGCCAGACAATGATGCCAAGATTCCGTATTCTCTCATCATAGGTCAAGCCCATGTCCTTGATTAACCTCCACAAGGTGGTTTTCGTGAAGTTCGGCAAGTCGTCATCTTCGTTGACTGCCTTTCGCACACAGTCCAGTGTCGCGATCTCCCTCTTGGCGTACATGCTCTGCACTTTCAGACGGATGGCATGGACTATGAAGCTGTCATGCTTGACGGTTCGCGTGCTTGATATCGTCAAGTCGCGAGATCTTCTCTTTGGGGACACCAAATTCCCACGCAGACACTCCGCCTTCAATTTAGCCACGGTACGGGGAGATACTCCGGTGTCCTCGCTCACAACACTCAGTACTTCCTGCACAGATTTTGCCGGGAAACGCATCCTGGTACGGGCGTACACATTTGCAATTACTTGCTTGGCGTTCTTTGACAACTTTGATGTGCAAACCCTCGAAAAAATGCGTACAGGAGTCGTGGTCGAAGTTCGAAAGTTGGACGCCATTTTTTCAACGCTGCCTCAAAGAGTAAACAAAAAACTCCCACCTCCCCTCGCGGGAACCCTTGTGTAGATGCGACGCATAGGCGGAGCGGCGAAGGGAACGCGTTTTATAGCGCTCATAACGTTGAGGGGACTGCGTAAGCTGGTCCCAGTCGATGACGACGTTGGCGTACTTGTAAAGCGGCGTGGACTCTAGGTGTTTGAGCCAAGCGTGGATGTTGCTTCGCCGGAGAACGGCACACCGGTTATATGCGCAGCGCGCCCGAAGGAGAGGAAACCGCGGAAGAGAGAGTACTGCACATGCGCCGGCCCCAGCGCGTCTGCCGCGGCTATGACGCAACGTGCCGCGGCTATGATGCAACGCAATCCAACACAATCCACTTTAATCCAATCCAATCCAAATCCAATCCAACCGAATCCAAGCCAAGCCAAGCCAATCCAATCAAATCAAATCCAATCCAATGCCCCTCGCGAGAGAGTGTTCGTTATCGGAGAGGAGAGGGGGTGAGCGGCGGAGAGCGGCGGAGAGCGCAGCTCGCGCGGCGAGGAGAATGGCAGAGGGGTGGACAACGCCGACGACAACAACGACGACGACGCCGGAGGGACAAGGCGAGTGAATCAGATGCTCTGCATCTAAAAACGGCGTTCAAGGTTTGGCGGAGACCGAAAACCTGATACGAAAGCGACAAACATAAAATACAAAATCGCATATTTCGATCGTTTGTCCGGCAACATGGGCGTTTTTTGTCAAGCTGATGATAATTATTTATGCTTAAGGTTGCCGGAGAAGCATTTATTGTTTCTGCTTCACCGCAAGCAACCCACTACTTTTGGTCGCGGAAGCACACAGCGCAAACAAGAGCGCTAGCTTTGTCAGCGTTGCACTTGATGTATGAAACGGAGTTATAGTGGAACCTTTCATTGCTGTTGCCGTTTGATTTCTTAAATGCCGAGGTAGCGCTGGCAACAGCAGGCGACGGTTTTCTGCCGCTGATGTATTTTATTTGCTATAGCAAAAACCAAGAATCCATAATTTTTTTTAATAAACACTGCAAATGTCACTTATGTATTGATTTTCCGCCTTATATTTGCGTAATGTGTTGTTCTTGTTCAGCAATGTTGCCAAGTATGAACACTGACACCAGACTTAGACGTTTAGATTTGGCTGTGAGTGTATAAGACTATTGCGCAGATTTTATTTCGCTTTGGCCGGGTGGCTGAATCGAGTCACAGACAGACAGACAGACAGACAGAGACAAATTTCTGCGTTTTAGTAGCCCAAGAAAGACTATCGTCTTCAAAGAAATCGGTGGAGACGCTTATGCGCAGGAAAGCAAAATTGTACTGGCGGTGAAATGCCTTTGAGTACAGCAAAGTTGTTTCTGTCGGATTTGTGGGCTCCGCATAACCCACAGCGACGAGAGGAGCAGAAGCGGTTGCGATGCCTTCGGGGAGGGCGGCCGTGCGCTGCGGAGAGCACCCTGGCTCGCTGATGACTGCTGCGCCAGTGGGCGAGTCACCGGGTGTAGGGACCTTCGGCCGGACGACTTTGGTATGGTACCGCAGCTGGAGGAGCCGGCCAGCTGTGCTACAGGGAACTCGAGGGGGCGCTTCCCCACGGCGTAGCTGGGCAAATCGCGTGTTCTGTTTCTTCTCCGTTTCACTACCATTCCTCCACTGCCGTTTGGCGCTCGTGCCACTTCTTTTATTTCGCGACAACAGTAAAAACAGCAGTTCCCAACTTTAAGTTTGAAATTAGGTAACCATCAACGCTTATCTGTCTAGGGAGACATATTATAGCGACAATTGAATGTTCCCCCGAGGACTCGCCGGACTCCCTCGCTGTGGTGCGCTGACGGAGTGAGAGTGCTCTTGCAGTGGCGGAAACAAGCGTAAGCTGTCCATCGCCGTGGCCCTGATCGGCTTCCCCGAGGTCGTGTTCCTCGACGAACCGTTCGCCGGCGTGGACGTTGTGTCGCGCGCTCGCATCCACAAGGGGCTCCGGCCGATCAAGGACCGCAACAAGAGCACCATTGTCCTCACCTCGCACAGGTATCTGTCTAACTGTCCGCACTTGACCATGGTAAACACCGCAACTCTCCACCGAAACGGGCACTCCGACGGTGAGCGGGAAGGGGGTGGTGGTCACTTGAGAGCGGAAGCCCTCTTACTACGGGTACCAACCCGGAAGGAGAAGAAGAATAAACACATTTATTTGGGAGCGGAGTTAGTTGACGATGGTGGTCACCGGTTTGGCGGCGACTGCGGCCTCCCAGGCGACCAGTGAAGCTTGGGCCTCCTGGTCTGATCAGCGCGACGCCGCCTCCCGCTGCTCACATGTGGTTATTTCTGGATAGGGATCTCTCGGGCATCCCCTCGTAAGGTGCTGAACCCCGAAAACGGCTCGTAAAGTGAAGCTGACCTTCAAACTCCGTTAAGGTCAAGCCAGCGCCCCCTGCGGTTGCGCTGTGAAAGCGCCGAATCGTTCGTGCCAAAAGGAGGGCTGCGGAGAGGGGATGGGCTGAGAGAGTAGAGGCGCGTGCCATCATATCATGATACCAGGAAGCGTTGGCTGCATGCAAGTTTTCTTTCACGTTCTCGCCCAGGTGGGAGAATTCGCCGAGCAGCGTCTGCGTTTTTTGCTGCGGTACAAATGTGCGAAAACCGAGCTACCGCTCGACAAACTTCGTTTAACCGCGTTCAACCACAAGAGGATGAGGAGTACACGTTGTTAATTCGAGCCTTAAAAAGACACTGAAGTCAAGCTCCTGGTTTTGCTTGCACCGCGTACACTGGTTCAAATAAACCCACTTTTCATAGTCTATCCAGCCGATAAGGCGGCGGAGGAGGAGGAATAAGCTTTATTTCTATGTTAGTTCTGGAGTAATGGCAATGAGGGGGTTTTCTCAGTCCAGAAGTCCCTGGGCGGTCGCTGCCAGGCGGGCTGTTTCAACCAGCCGAAGCTGATCGCCGATACATGGCGTCTACGGCAGGGAAACGGACAGCCGGTAAGGCGGTAGTTATTTTATAAAGCCGGAAAGGAGAAAAACTACCATGCGCGGTCTGCGGCGGCCGCACCAAGTGAAGCAGTGACGTACGATTAGAATTCAAATCAGTTTCGGCTTCAGTTCATCATACGAAACGTCATAGCAAATAGGCAAGGAGGATGCAGAGAGGACGACATCATTTTCAAATTGAATGTTCTACTGAATGAAATCGCGTAAATGCAGCGAGAGTGGTCGAAACATGGCCTAGACACTCTAGACAATATTTTGCGCTAGTAATCCCGCAATGTTTATAAATCATTTGTGCCCCTTGAAGTACTGATGTCTGGGAACCCGCCTTGTAGGGGTTTTCCTCCAGTACGGGATACCCTGGCCTGCTCTGGCCTCCCGGGCCCCCTCCATCAGGGGACGCTGGGAGGAGAGGTCAGAGCTGGTCAGCCGTGCCACCCACTTTCGTATGTAGGTTGGGGACTAGGAGTAAGGGTCGGAGTTTGTGACACACCCATACAGATGGTATAGGGTACCAGGGTGGGGCAGCATTTGCAAGAGGCGGGGTAGAGGTGTGGTTCGTTGCACGAGGCAAGTAGGGTATTGGGGGGTGAGTGTTTGTAGCCGTCGGAATAATGTAGCTTCGGTTGTGGATAGGTGTAGGTGGGGTGGTGGGTATTGTTGGCGCCCGTGCCGGTAGTGGGCGAGTGTGGTGGCCCCAGTGTCGTGGGCTTGAGGATGTCCTTAGCTTATAGGTTATCTCCCTTTTGCGAAACGGTGCGGTGTGTACGGGCGCAGGCAGCGGCGTGTGTAAATTCATTTCCTTTGAGGCATTCGTGGCCAGGGGACCAGACAATCTGCAGCTCCGAAAGCCGTTTAATGTGTTTTAGAATATCGAATGCTGGTAGCGATATTCGATCAATAAATTGCGGCATGCAGCTTGGGAGTCTGTCAGTATAACTGTATACTCTTCGCAAGTGGTGGAGGATATGGGGATAGCAACTTCTTCGGCTATATCTATGGATGTTTAAAAGGAACTCTGCAACACTTCTTCCATTTTTTTTTGAAATCCTAAATGCTTGCAGAATATAGTCACCCAACACACCCAGTACTTAGATTAAGGGGTCGCAAAGTACCCCAGCAAAAAATTACTGCTCTGTGCCCATCAGATAACTTGTAAACTCGCTCAAAAGTTGTTTCTCTTTTTCCCGGTCTTGATGTTGTTCTACGGCTCGAATTACGTCACTAAGGCCATGTAGCGGCTGTTCACCGGTTTTCCTTCAGTTAGAGCAATGAACGCTTTTCGATAGGAACTTACAAAAAGCAAGAAAAACAAAGCAGAAATGGAAGACGTATCTGGAGCGACGAGCAAATCACGTAGTGCTGCTCCGTGCTGACGATAACTATAGCTTTAGCAGTGGTTCCAGGCGCGAAGGATAGAGTGAAGCGCTTATCGAAAGTGTTGCAGGGTGCCTTTAACGGTCGTGACTTCTGTTATTTCTTTTCCCTTGGCGTCGGTTACACTGGCAGCGAGGGGAGATACGCCTGCATAGCGAGTGAAGGGGAGAAGATCATACTATGCATGGATTGCTCGCGCCCTTACTGCTCTCCGTGCCTTATTGTAGATAGGGTGCATGTTACGTTGAATTGGCGACGCTTTGATGTATTGTCGAATGGATAAGGGAGCGCGTGTCTATTCATCTGACTTTTGTGTGGTCGGATACTTTAACCGGTGGAGGGTGGCTCTTTCCGTGGTGGTGAGTTGGAGGCGTGTAAGTTGTGAAATTCGATGCACTCTTGGATTTCTTCCCGCGTATTGTGGACGCCCAGTGGTAAGCTTTTCGTTGCCACTTTGCGGAGCAATTAAAGTGCTGTTTTGTAGGATTGCCATATCCCGCTGTTCACTTTGGGTTGTTCGGAGGGTTTTGGGGCTCGGTACGGAGTATGGTATGCCATCAGGCTGATAAGGACGACTTGGATTATGCTGACAGGGTCTGATTCTTGGAAGCCAAATATTTAGTGAGCGATTCGATGGAATAGGTGCGTTAGTCGGGAGAGAGTGTTGAATTGGAAGGATTGTTTGGGCACCCAAACCGTCTTTCGGTGTGATGAGCCCCAGAACATTAAGTGGAGGGGGGAGGGGGGGGAGGGGGCGGCGGGGTTAGGGACGGGTTGATTACTGATGCTGAGTTCAGGATCTGGTATGGAGTTGGCGCGCTGTTTAGGGTTTAGGTGTTCCTTCGTACAGTGGAAGTAAAACGGATTTTTCGGTGGCACATTCCATTTTCCGGGGCTTGCGGGTATTGTGGCGCTACTTGGATGACACTTTGGAGGGAGCCTTGTTGGTCATCCATGGAGCCCGTAGGAGTCCAGCGTGTGAGATCTTTGGCGTATATGGCGTGTCGCAGGTTGGGGATAGTTTTCGAAAGAGGAGGTAGGTCTTTCATGCTGATGTTGAACAGCAGTGGAGATATCACTGAGCCTTGTGGGGTTCCTTTAGACAACGGGCGTGCGCGATACCCACTGTTGCAGTGTGATTGGTTAGGAAAGGAGCAATGCAGCCGTAGAGACGTCGGCCGCAGTTAGTGGAGGCGAGACCTTGAAGGATCCCTTGATGAGAGACGTTGTCCCCTTGATGAGAGACGTTGTCAAATGATGCTTTGATGTCTATTGCCAGGGTTGATAATTTGTGGTGATTTGTTAGTTTGTTAATATTCTCCTTTCAGTTGAAGTGAAAATCTTGGGGTGAAAGCTGTGAGGGCAATTCATACATTGTATCCGAGAAGTAACCGTTGTTCTCGATGTGGGTGAAAGTGGATTGTTGACCATGTGTTCTACGAGTTTTTCAGCAGAGGATGCGAGGGAGATAGGGCGTAAATTTTGTGTGTTCAGAGGGTTTACGAGTTTAGGTAGGAGGGTTATATCTACGCTTTCCCATTGTGGGGTTAGAGTGCCAGATGACCCTTTATTGTTGACGTAACCACAGAATTCTTTTTCTACGGTTAGACTGAAGGGCAACAAAGTTTTCATAAAGCGAAATATTGTGCGCGCTACATATTTTGAAATGATTAAATGAGAATGCGCATGAGCTCGCGTAAAATTCTACCCATCACACTGTCTTTTCAGAAGGCAGGAAAACGTAGAAACGGGATCCGTTCTACTTCTCCCTTTCCTTCTCCTATTCATGCCCATTGATCTTTGTTTTTTGAACGCGGCAGGTGGGGAAACCGTGCTTATGCGAGTGCATACGACCCCCGTGGTTTACACCCAGCACCTATGGTGACCGAGCGGGGCATAAACAGTGATGTAGCCTCTAAGGCTCCTCGAGAGCAAATGGGAGGGGGTTAAAACGTCAACATTTGATACTTTATGATGATAGGTGCCGTTTGGCTGATCAGGAGTTACCAGAAAAAAAAACGCAAACAGGGCGCATTCGGGATCTCGATGTTTAAACGCTGTGTCTAAGGAGGTCTCCGATGGCACTATGAGCATTCCATCACAGTGCCGTCCATTCGCATTTTCTTCGCCGCATCTGACACTAACCTAACCTACCGTAGCATAATTTAACGGAACCTAGATTAACCTAACTGAAGGGAACAGCGCTGACAAGAAACGTTTAAATCTTCTAAAACTAAAACATGCCTAAAGAACCACAATAATAAAAACATAACAAAACCGTAAAAACGAAGAAAACACGCATTCAAGCGGCGGAGTGGAACTACCGCAATTTGTACACAAAGATATATGACGCTACCGCTTCACCATAACCGCACGCATTCTGAACGGTCACGGTGGATATACGAATGCCGCCCTACGGAAAGATAGTCGTGGCTCTAGCGCCGAGTTGGAGCACCACTGGATGGTTCCCAAGACTCTGCGTTGCGTAATTGTCGCATACAAATTTGGCCTATATATAGTTTGTACATTACGACGAGGAAAAACTACGCAAGAAAACGAGGACAAAAGAAGGCGACTACACACACAGGGCGCAACCTGCGCACTGTGTCTCTAGTTTTCTTCTTTTGTCCTCTTTTCCGGCGCAGTTTTTTTTTTCCTTTCCCTAATTGTACTTGGCGTTATTTGATTTTATTTGACACACCCACTTCAGACCCTATCTATGAGTGCAGTTGTTTCTTCCCTGTTCCTTCTTCCTCCTTCGACCCCTGGCCAGCAGGTCTAAATGCGCGGTGTTACCTGCCAAGACTGCGGGAAATACCAAGCACTCATGTGGAGTGACAATGGATCAATACGGAAACGTTTCGGTGCTGCTGATGTATGCCTTCGTTGAGATCAATGAAACTGCAATAAAAAGGCTTCTCCACGATTTGCGGTTGACTAGCGAGTTTTCGGTTGACGGAAATCTTGCTTTATACGGGGATATTGTTGCCCTGCCATCTGAGGGCGATGACATAACTAAGCTTTTAAGGCGAAGCTTTATATGGTTACGCAAAAGGAAAATTCTGTCCCATGTACGTAGAAAGCTGTTTTTAAGGCAACTGCAAGCACATACGGAAGAAACTGGTTGGAGAGGAGTTAGGAGAGAGATCGTCTGGTTTTGTAGACAATGTGGCTGCACTTCCGTTGCTGCCGACACCGTTACGAGGGCACGGCGCATCGGAGGGAGTGAAAAGGAGTCTATAGCAGCAGAGCGCGCACGCAGTGAGGTAGTACGTGTAGCACAACTCAAACGATAAAGGTGGGTAGAAGCGATGGAGATGCGGGCGGAGAAGCGTCAACGTGGCAACGGCACCGGCCGCACGTTACAACCTCGCTGGTTAGGCATCTAATTTTTTGCAGCCCTTTGATGGCTGTCTCTGGACTAAGCCGGTTGTCGGCGTAACCGAGGGAACGACGGCCTGGAACCGACGAATAAAAGAAAAAGCGAACGATGAAAGAAAGCAAAGGAGGAGAGTGTGGCGAAATTGGGAGGGGAGGGCGGTTCGCCGTGGCGGCGCGAGCCAGCGCTCTCCGAAAGTGTGCGGTGGGGCAGGGAAGGGAGCAGTATGCTGTGCCCGCACGGGGCGCTCGAGGGCGCGACGCTTGGCGAAAAAGTGAGGGGACGTGCGCGTGACTATGATGTGCGTTCGCTTAAGACGCTTTTCGCGGTCCCTTCCTGAGACGCACTTCGCGCCGCCGACGCAGATTCTCATCATTGCTGTCGTCAAAAGAACCCACCAGTGATTGCTGCCTCGGCGCACTGCTGCTGCGCCTAAATATCGCATTAGGGAGTATCGTAATCACCAGCCATTTTTTTTTTCATTTCCATATTTTTCCGTGGGTTAAGTAGCCGATATTTGCGACGGTCTCTCGTGCGATCACATCCGTCCTCTCTTTCCCGCAGCATGCAGGACTGCGAGGTGGCGTGCGACCGGATGTGCGTCATGGTGAAGGGCCAAATGGTCTGCCTGGGGACCCTGCAGCGCCTGAAGGACAAATTCGGGAAGGGGTGCACCATCCAGTTCGTGCTCCCGCACAAATGGACCGGGAAACCGGACGCCCTTACCAGTGCGCTCGTCGACCAGTTTCCCGACGCCCACTTGACCGAAGTCCAACAGGTGCGCAACAGCGGCACCACATATGACATGTTATTTACGTATGACAATTTCGATGCCATCGGCGCTAAAGGAATCGCTTCCGTATGTTGTACGTGCTCTGCGTTTTGAGGAGAAACACACACAAAAGAAACAACTCACACGCACACGTGGTATATTGAAACGGGTTGCAACCTAAACGCCGCCGGAGGATCCACGCGGCAGGAGGATAAGGTTGGCTGCCGGCTGGCGCAGTGCGTTCATTTCTCTAAATAGTATAAATACATATCTGCGCCCGTACTGCCTCGTTGCGCTTTCTGGTTGAGGTGCCGTGTCGATACCGCCAGAAAACATGAAACTTTGCGGCGGCCGGCGGGAAGTTCGGATTGGTGGAACAGGTCGGAGAAGCGAGTGCGATAGCGGCGATGACCAGGGCCGTAGCCAGACATCTTGTAGAGCGAGCTACACTGGCCGAGGTTGAGCAGTTTCGCGTGGCTCCGGGAGAGCCGTGCTGAGCATGCGGGAGGAGCAGTGAAGTCACACGGCACACAGAACGTTGCTCGCTGCCCGGCGTCTCACACACCCCACGCGCCCAGCGTCTTCGCCGACCTCCGTTAAGCACGTGGCGGCCCAGTCCACTTGATGATCATGCGAGGGGTGGCTGGGTATGCAACCGATGGCTCGGGCGTCGCAGCAACACCCGCGTGCGCCTGTAGAACCAGCTTAGCTCTGGGGCGATTGGTGACGCTGCGCCGGAGCCGCTTGATAAATATGTATGTGTCACATAATCCATATATCGTGCGTGTGTCATTGAAGCAGCAGTAAGCATGATAATCAAGCTAATCCTAGACAACCAGGAAAGATAAGAATAACCAGTTGAACCTCAGCTCACGCTACGTATATCCGGGTATATAGCAGAGCTGAGCCACTGCTAATTTTTTTTTTCGGAGGGGGTTATAGATTATGCGAAGGGAGGAGTTTTGTCGAATGGAACACTAAGTCCCACTTACGACTGCTGGAAAAATTTTTGGGAGGGGGTTAGATCCCCCAAACCCCCCCTCTGGCTCACATCCTTCCCTTTGCTTTCCGAGATTTTCTTGACTGCCAACTCTTATTTCTGTGTTATTTTCAACGAGCCCCTCATTTCCTATTCTGATTCGCTACATGCATATCGAGGGCCTCTGTTCTGGCAGTCTTGGTGCCATCGAAAGCTTAAGAGGGTTCAACGCTGATCGACCACTCTCGACATGTTGTAGACACTCGAGTCACGGCCCGGGGGTTAAAAAGAAGGTCCCCCTCACCCCGAGTAGTTCGAAGTGGCGCGGGCTACCAACCCCAAGCACAGGAACAAAAACATCTAAACATAAATACCCCCAGAAGTGGAGGGGAAAATCGCCCGCCGGTAGCGTAGTTGTTATCGCACCAAACCGGTATTCTGGAGGTCGTGGGTTCGGATCCCACCGGGCGAGCATTTTTTCTCCACTTTCTTTCTTTCTTTCCAAATTCTTTATCTGTTTCAATGACCTGCCACATCCTCCCCTTTGCTTTCCGAGGTTTTCTTGACTGCCAACTCTTATTTCTGTGTTATTTTCAACAAGCCCCCCATTTCCTATTCTGATTCGCTACATCCATCCATCCATCATCCATCCATCCATCCATCCATCCATCCATCCATCCATCATCCATACATACATACATACATACATACATACATACATACATACATACATACATACATACATACATACATACATACACGCATGCATGCATGCGTATATGCACACGAGGTCGCGGGTTCAATTCCCCGCCGCGGCGGCCGTTTTTCTGATGGAGGCGAAAAGCAGAAACGCCCGCGTGTACGAGATTTCGGCGCACGTTAGATCCCCAGGGGGTCGAAATTAATCCGGAGCCCTCCACTACGGCGCGCCTTATCACCTGCGTTGCGTCGGCGCGTTAAACCCTACAATAAAGCAAGCAAAATCAATGCATACATGCACGCATGCACACATGCATACATACATGCATACATACGTGCATGCAAGCACGCATGCATACAGCCTGCAAACGCACGAAGACTGGCCTATGAATATCTGGCTGCAGGCAAATTCACTCAAGCGATACAGTAGCAGATAGAGAAATCCGGAGATACTACGCAATCGTGCACCCATTGATGGAGTCGTTGATTGATGTACGTATATCGCCTCTTTTGTACGCAGCACTTGCTGGAATATGGGATGGACACGAAGCTTCCCTGGAGCGTCATCTTCCAGAAGCTCGAAATACTGGACGTATCATTCGTGTTCGACCACGTGCTTGTTTCGGACAGCACCCTGGAGAACATATTCATCGGGTTCGCCCAGAGAGCCCAGGCCGCTGAGAGAGCGAAGGCGGGCTCGTCGCCGTCCCGCTCACGTCATGTTTTCTTCGCTATGAGTAGCAGGGCAACGACGACTGCTACATAACGCCAACGACAGCAAACCGATTGTAACGGCGCGCTTTATGCTACGTAAATGTTTCTGAATTTTCAGTTCGAATGCAACCTGAACGATTTATTATATAAATGATACTTGAAATCTGCTGGACAGTTAAGTCCGAACCACGAATGACAAGTTCGCCAGTATTTACTTCGTATGTCTGCGTTGCTCAAATGATTCTTATGCATGATACTACTAATACAGAAAATAAGTCGAATAAACATGACTTGTATTTCCTTCCTGGATTCGCAGCTTTCTTCTAACCGCTCGCAATACGCATGGCCTAATGTTAGCGCTTAACTGGTGTAAATTTCGCAAATGGAATTGAATTATAAATGTAAGTCTGTGCGCATTCTCGCCGGCCTCACGATGTCAAATTATTAAATGTTGCTTTGTATGTTGAAATGTTGTAATGTGCATGTTATAAGTCCGGGGTTGATGGCGCCGTCAGGCAGAGTTAATCTACCTTTTGCCTCTCTCCCGAACATGGTTTGTGTAAATAAGTAAATGAAATGAAATTAAAGCAAAGCTTTCTACCTCTACCGACCAACGGTTCTTTCGTGGCGTGCGGCACAAGAAATTCCCACCCGCCGCGGTGGCTCAGTGGCTATGGCGTTGCGCTGCTGACCTGAGGTCCTCCCCGGCCGCGGCGGCCGCTTTTCTTGGAGGCAAGCAAAAACGCCCGTGGACGAGATTTCGGCGCACGTTAAAGTCCCCAGGTGGTCAAAATATGAAGCAGCTCATCGCCCACTTTGCGTCGGGGCGTAAACCATACAATCAACAGAAGAAACTCTCAACGTGTGCGGAGGGAGAGGGCGGTTTGCTACGGAGCACACTTAGAGGCGCGGCGAATTTACCCAGCGTTTGCCGCGCGCTCACCCGGGCACTGCGCGACCCTGCTTTGTCGTCTGCTTTAGCATCGGTTGTTTTGGGCCTGTTTTGGCGCACTTCGCGTATTGCGCGCTTCTTGCCCGGCTTGAAAATTCTTCGACAGCACCTCCTGGGTGACCCGGACACGACGGAATTAAGGGTGGTACCATTAAGCTTGCCGCCAGTAGAGACCTAGAAGGCGGCGAAAAACACTACCTTTTGTCTGCTCACGTGGGCCGTTTTCTATGGTGACCTATTCAGTTGTGTTATAACTGTGTTACACAACTGTGTTACTTTTGTGTTGTGGTATTACGGCGAAAGGAGCAACTGGTCCTGAGAAATAGCTATTTTCCTCAGCTTTCTCGCAATTCTCAAACTTACTAAACTAGATCGCTAAAATGGGAATAGCGTCTGCCGATTGTTTCGGTCCGCGCTTTCCGCGGTCGACCCCGAGCTAGCACATTTTAGGTTCGTGTTTCACCCTTCGATGACGCTCCTCGCCGTTTTCTTTCTGGCGAGGCCGGGCTACAGCGGCGGCGTGCCACTCTAACCCTGATTTGAGTTTTGCGTTCGGGACGCCGCCATTAACGGCATAATTTTACTCTCTGTACGTGTGTGAATTCTATTCGGGGCAATTGTCGTGGGTGTCGCTTACAGCTGCTTTCCAACCATCTTCACAGCATGAATTGGAGCCTTTGATAGATGCGACCTTTTTCGTGTCCCTCCAACGGCTTTGTCGTTGTCCGTCCACACCCCTCCCCCATTCTCCTCGGCCGAGCCGCGCTTCCGGACCCCCTTTCTCCGAGCGAACACTTTAGGGGCGTTTAAGTTTTGGCTTGGATTTGGATTGGATTAAAGTGGATTGTGTTGGATTGTGTTGCGCATAGCCGCGGCAGGGGGTTCACGGCACGTTTCACGCGATGGGAGAATCAACCTAACGGAAACAACGGAACCCCCTGCTCCATCTACACAGTTCCCGCGAAGGGAGGTGGGAGTTTTTTTTTTTTAACAGCGCTTGTATGCGGGTTCAACAATACTGGTGTTCATTTAGTAACTGCCTTGTTATCGTTATGTTTATACACGTAAAGCAAAGCGGGTTGGGATGCTGCAGGAACTAGCCCATGCCAAGCTGAGCCACCCCTGCTTCCGCACGGAATACTTCTATCACGCCAAATAGTTTAGTTACTGAGTTTGAGAGCAAATGCGCCATAAATTGCAGCCGTGCCGCGAGCGTGACAAATATAAAATGAAGCCTTTATATTCCACTGCTCGCTCCTCGCCGCATCGCCTCGCACTTGCATAAAATTAATCACTCGCATTTTGGTTCGCGTTTAAAACCACAGTGCCGCGTTGTTGCCGCTTTCAAGACCGTGTCTGCATGCCCACGCCAGTTGACCCAGTAGCGCTCAACGCACCTTTTGAAGCATTAGACTACCGGTCTTGCGATGAACAAACCTTGCGTGTGTTGGAACCACAACTCCCCGACTTTTTTTTCAGCGGCCGTGTTAATTGGGGATTTCGATTTTTGTGGCCACATTTAGACAATAGCGTAGCAGAGGAAAGTGCAGAAGGCTGTTGCGCTCATTGCATGCGAGACCTGGCAGCTGATAAGAAATCGAGCGCCTCCTTTTTTCGACACAAGTGTAGTCGCCATTCCGCCTCGGATGGAAAGAAAAACTGAGCACGTGTTCCTCCAAACTCATTTGAAACTTTTAAGTGGAAGATGTTTTTCAAATGAATTCAGAAGCGCTGCACCAGCTTCACTGACAATCGAAACGGTTTGCAAAGCCATTGTTTATATTGTCCTTTAGGCACTCCTCGGGGGCTGGGGCTATACGCTGTCCCGTTGGTTAATCGTCGTCGTCTCAATCGCGGTACTAAAACACCGCAGTGCAGCTCTGTGATGTCGGCGTTTTTTGTAAGCCATGAAAACTCGCCAAGTGCGCCCAAGTACCCGAGTACGCAGCCGTGTAGGCGGAAATCGCGTCCGGGCTAAGGCGTTGCGCTGCTGAGCACGAGGTCGCGGGTTCGATTCCCGGCCACGGCGGCCGCTTTTCTGATGGAGGCGAAAAGCAAAAACGCCCGTGTGTACGAGATTTCGGCGCACGTTAGAGATCCCCAGGTGGTCAAAATTAATCCGGAGCCCTCCACTACGGCGCGCCTCATCGCCTGCGTTGCGTCGGCGCGTTGTCCTTTAAACCCCCATTGGTTACAATCATGTCGGCGTTTTTTGTAAGCCATCAATATGTGCAACGCAGCCGTGTAGACGAAATCGCGTATAGTTGTGGCCGACACCAGCCAAGGTGTGTTCCTTGCAAGACAAGTATAGTCTACCAATTCTCTTGCGGCGAGAGCTGCGGGGGTAAAAAGTGGTCGGTGCGTGAACACCCGCCTAAATGAGCACAAATGGCATCTAAAAGCGACAACCCACACTCGGTTAGCAGACCACCGCCTCGAATGCGGCTGTGGCAGAATGAAACAGCCGTTTTTTCCAGGCATGCTGAGCAGACCGGCAGCGTTCAACATTCGGAGAATGGGAGGCGATTGCGTTAGCCAAACATCGGTCTCTGTGAGATGGAGTTTGCGTTCTTGTCCAGCATATGCTGTGAAACATGAGTGCTGGGTTGAACATGCTGCCCTCCCTTGTGCTGTAACTGTACTACTGGCGAGGAAGTGGTCCGCTGTTGAAGCTTCAAAGGGTGTTTACGATGTGGGTGAGCGGGAGCGCGAGAGAGTTTGTTCGAGTGGATTGCAGAAGGACTGTCAATTGGGAAAGTTGGCACTGGTGCATTTGACAATGCCGGATAGGGCGACAGTGCTCTGCTCAGCCCGTTCTTTGCGACGGTTTGCAGCGTGCGCACGGGCTTCATCCTGTGCTTCGCTTCGCGATGCCGTTGCAACAGGAGACGTGCGCCGCCTGGGCGAGGAGCCTAATGAGTGACCTTGTTTATGGCCGCTCGTAGATGTGGTTGTATTTACAGGAGGAGAAGATAGCCTTTATTACATCAGGAAGACACTAGGTTAAGTGGGGGAAGAGGGAGTAGAGAGTGGGATGTTCGTAGCTTGGGACGTCTTGAAAATAAATTGTTCAAGTTGAAGCTGGTTGGCTCCTTACGAAGGCGGAAGAGGCCACGTTGGGTGAGGAGAGCAGGCTCACGGCTCTAAACTGCTCGCGCTAGACCGCTTTCTAGAGAGTAGCGCGCAATTAGTCAGCGTGGAGGGTTCCAGTGTTCGAGGGTCGATGTATGAGGAGGAGGCATTTGGAGGAGGGTTGAAGGTTCTGTAACGGACAGTGCCAAATTTCGGACAGTGCCAAATTAGGTGCTGGAGATTGGCGGGTGTGAGGGAGGCGCAGAAGGGACATCGAGGCCGCAGGGATGGGGTGTACCATTTACGGAACGCAGTGTCTAGAGTGCCGTCCGACGGCACTCTAGCTGATCATTGCAGGCATGGCTAGAGTGCCGTCCGACGACATTCAAATATTTAACACTGAAAGAGTCCGTCGTTGTATTGTAGAGGATCCGTCTTAGCTTCTTGATCCCAAAGTCGGTGGTTCGAGACCGGCTATTGCCTTGGTTGTTGTTGTTTTTTTTTTCGTTGTTTAGTTGAGGTGTAATTTTTATGCCTTAGGTTAGTTTTGGTGTTTTAAATTTCTTTGTGTGCGTTAGGTTATGTTATGTTTAGGTTAGGTTGCCTAGCTTTACGTTATCTAGAGCGATGTACTGCCAGACTCTGCAATTTTGCCCCCAAACGCCGGTGGACATCGATATAGTGGAGTGCTTATAATACCGTCGGACGGCACTCCAGACACGGCCTTTACGGAATGTCTCTGGGGTTAGGCTAGCTTTGGCAAATTTGTTCATAAAAATTTAGGCTGATCTTGGGAGCGGAAGCAGAGCAGATAAAAAGCCGGTTGGAGTGAGGGTCTTGAGGCGGTCTTTTTTTTTCTTTTTTGTACCGTAGAATGTATGGCTGGCGGTAATGACTCAGGAGGCGGAGGAGCCAAGTCGGGTAGCAGCGGAGGACTGGAGGTTATACACTCCCGTGCAGCCGAGTGGGCTGCCTGGTTTCCCGGTGATGACTCCGTGTCCAGGCGACCAGTCGATGCGAAGATGGATGCCGCTAGATTTTAGGATGGAGATATGATGCAGGATTTTGTTGGCAATAGGATTGGTCGATGTGGGATTTGTCAGAATCTTTAGGGCTTCGAGTGAGTCCGTCAGGATGCGTATTTCTGAAGGGACGGAGGAGTGAAAGTCGAACATGAGGAAGTCGATGGCTTGAATGATGGCATGGAGTTCCGCTTCCAGGATGGTAGCACATGGAATATCAAGGGTTCATTTGCCTTGGATGGAGGGAAGATCAGGTGATGTCCATGCGGTGCCAACTAGTGGATGAGCTATGCTTGCGTCGGTGTAAATATCAATTTCGTGGGGGTGTTTACTGTTCCGGAGGGCGTTGATGCGGGCTGCGCGGACGGGGTGGGCGTTACGAGGACGGGATGGGTGGCCGTAGAGTCCGTGACAGAAGGGCGGTTCCAGGGAGCCAAAGGCGGTGGGATGTCGTGGGGTTGTAACGGCTTGATATTGTCCCAAGCGATGATGGAGACACCTTGATGAGTTAATGAGCGTTTATGAAGGGATTGATGTACAACAGGTACTGTTACGTCGTCTTGCTACTTGCGGCCTCTTGTCGCGACAACCGTGCGCCGATGAAAAGCAACTGCTAGAACCGCTATGCCATCTGGAGGCTCTAGATTCTTATCGTTTGAGTAAGTCGGCGCAGGGCACAACTGCCCAGCATGGGGCATGGATAGTGCCCCGCTTTGAAAACACTTAACTGGCCGGCGAAATGACAAGTCCAAATAAGGTTACCTTGGAATGCAACGTTTTATGACGCGGACTCAGTGCTCATCTGTGTTGCACGTGTCCTCCTGCTCCTTGACTGCCCAAATACGCGTTCGGTTCGCAAACAGACAAAATGCGATAGGGCACTACTTTTGTGTTTCGCGTAGTCTTCACTATTACCATTCGACACTCCCTTCCTTCTCCAATTTTACTGAATCCCGGTGGGTTAGTGTAGTTCGATTAGGGTAGCGTAGTGGCGTACTTATACAAGTCGTTAGTTAATACGAAATGGCCGCCGTCCCGAAACCCCAAGTTTAAACGTAATGCACAGAAAATAAACTGCGGAGCAGTGAAATCGATTACAAGAAAATAGTGGGGATGTAACGAAAACCTACCGCTTGTGACGAACGTGAAATTTTTCCACCACCTGACATCTTACTCGAAGATGTTGTGCATGTTCCACAAATGTGACAATATAGGGTGCAGAATTGAGCTTAGGAATGAAGTTGAAAACCATAGACCCCCCTGAAAGCTCAGCAAGCTCCTCATGCCCCGAATTTAGATGCTTCTGAGTCATTGCTACTTAGTTTAGATAGTTATTAGCTTCGTAGGGCGTGAAGAATACACAAAACAGACTGGGTTTCAGATCTTGAAGATACGAACAAACATTACTTTTTTATCAGTATTCCAGCATTACCAACATTACTTTTTTATCAGTATTCCAGCATTACCACATATGTTTAACTGACGTTGTATAGGTTGAAACGAACGTACAGAGACTTCTGAGGTCAACTTTGACGATAATATCATAACCAAGGCCATCTGGTCCGGAGAGTTCATTTTTCTGACCTTGCTCAAGGCCGAAAATAGCTCATTCATGTCTATTGGAGCACCTAGGACAACATGTTCGGAGCTCGGCATAGGCACTGTGATAATGTACTTTTAAAGCTATGGAACCTGGGTCATGGCACGCAGCCACGATTCCTCGGAACGACACAGAATCTCCGGAAAAGCACACCTTTACTGGCCGTCTCGTTTTCAGGGCCCGATCCTGGGAGGCCCCACCGCGCACTAGATGAGTCGGTCGGTCAGTCGGTTGGTCGGTCGGTCGGTTGCGCGCTCCAGGGCGTAACTGGTTGCAACGTCCTATACCACCGACTCACTCCCCCATATCTGCCTGGAGCCATCGTAGCCAATAATTTTGCGCCAGAACAACCTAAACGTGGAGATATGAGCTCGCCCAAAAGCAAGTGTTTTTTTTTAAACGAAAGTGTTTTATTCCGGGGTACACAAGATTTCACTGACGTCATATCCGTCACGGAAATGACGTCAGCACAACGAAGCAAGCAGCCTGTAAAGGGTGCACCCCTGCACACACGGTCTTCTTGCGGGGAAGCAACCTTTAGTACTAAAGAGTAGGTTATACATGGGGTTGTTCGTTTTCGGGTTTTATATTTTAACAAGAAAGTGTTTAATGTACACCAAGATTTCACTGACGTCGTATCCGTCACGGAAATGACGCCAGTACATTTTTGGCAAGGCGACCCGCCAGCAGTACGTCACTCGCCAAGCACAACCACAAGACAGCCACCGGCCCGCAAATCATGCTCAGCTGCTGATTTCGCTGCACATTTCACTTTCGTGTTATACCGATTCCTGTGACAGAGAAATCAACCAGAGTTTTTTTTTTTTTTTCATAAGGAGTCATCTTCACCCCAAAACCAAATGTCCACAAGCGCTAATTCGTTCAACTGTCCTAGCTTTTATTACTCTTGTAGGAGAGGGAGCCTCAGGCAGGACGACCGTTCGTCGCAAGTCAAAACCAGATTCTATTTTTGCGAGCACCAGCGGGACTCCCGCGTCCTCGTGAGCTCGCGCGGCCGCGCAGCCTGTCGTGTAGGCTGGCTTGGAGGGGGCAGTGTTGCGGTGAACTGGTCGTGTGGTGACGTCGGAGAATGGCTTTCCTTGGGTGTAGGTATAGGCGGCGCTGTCATCCGATGAGGAAGGGAGGTTGCTGCTTCAGTAATGTTTGGCTCACCATGTGCCTTCGCGTGGCGTGGCAGAAGCGGGCGAGGCGGGAGGTGGTCGGTGAGCGCGTGCGATGCCGTCGGGTTCAAGTCCGGTCGGTGAAGGTGAGGCTGCCGTGCTGCAGATGGAGACCAAGGTGTCGGCGTCGGTGGGAGCGAACGTCGCTGTGCTGGGTTACACGGAGGGTACCGTGTGTGGCGGCGTAGTATGTGCGAGCCGTGCGGGTACCTCGTGTGCTGCAGACCGCGGCGAAGCGTGCGGGGACCGTGCCAGTACCTCATCTGCTGCAGGCCGAAAGCAGTCGTCCCCGAAGCCGTAGTGCGCGAGCAAGGCAGCGCGAAGGTCATCGTAGGGGGTGGCGCTGGGCGGTGGGAGGACGAGGACGCAGCGGAGCTCCAGCGGAAGCGTCTCCCAGAGGATGGAGTGATTCAGAGGCTGTACACTGACGTGGTTGAGCCAGAGGGTAGCCTCTAAGAACCACCGCCTGACGTGGCGTGCGTCGAACACCGGTATCGGCGGGTCACCCCACGTCGCCATGTCGGTGTGCCGCTGGCCGGGTATAAGGCGCGGAGCCTCCGAGTCACCACTTGTAGGAAGCAGACTCGGCTGGTGTGCGGTGGCCTCCTACATTTTATTGGAGAGAGCGTAGGCCCGGCCAGGAGTGGGAGCGGTGAAGACATGCGGCCGCCCAGGAGCTCGGTCGTGTTCCATCTGTTGTTGTTCCTCTTCTAGTGGCACATACCCACATGGGGGATTGGCCAAGAAACGGGGTGGCTTTTTGGGGTTAAAACGCCCACCTCAGGGCCCTATATAATCAGCCTGTAGGAATTGAGAAAACGGTTACCGATTTATATAATAGATCTAAAGAAGAATTAGTGAATGATGACATTTTTGGGAGTAAAGGCTAAAAAATTTCGACCGGGTTAGCAGGACATGCGTCTGGTCTCTGATATGTACGCGTGAATGGCCGCAATAATCCCTCTATGAGAAAACCCCAGGGATGTGGCCCCGAAGGAAAGAAGTACCGGCATCGACAGAGGAAGAGAGAGAGAGAAGTGATTGGATGGAAGAAAGGAAAGGAAAGTGCACTGGGGATATTATTGAGCTCAGTAGGGAGCTCACCTGCATACAACCAGTGCGGTGGGGAGGGGAAGAGGGGATAAAAGACTTGGGAGGAGGCTAGGTGGTGGAATAGAAAAGGTGTGAAAGAGAAAGACAGGAAGAGAAGGAGAGAGAGCAGAGAAAGAGAGAAGAAAAAAAAAAGAAAAGAGGGGGGGGGGGGCATTACATAAGCGACAGCGGCACAAGTGTTCATTGAGTAGCCTCAGCTACAGGCGCTGGGTTAGTCCAGTGGCCTCGAGGAATGCCAGGAGGTGTCGGAACACTTCACGACGGGAGCTGGCAGGACCAGTCGGGAACAGCAGGTCCTGCAGGTTTTGTCTGGTGCGGCTAGATTGGTGCGGCTAGATACCGTTTCCGAATGAAAGAAAACCGCGGCAGTGCAGGAAAAAGTGTTCAGTTGTTTCAATTTCACCGCAAGCAGCACAAAGATCGGAGGAGGTGAGACCAGCGCGATGCAAATAAAAAAATTGGCCGCGTATCTGCCCCTTTCGTTGCAAATGTCGTCAAAAGACGATAGTCTTTATCGACTTTTGCCAAGTAAATGCCTCCCTTCGCTTTACCGCTCACCTCTCATGTTGTTACTCTTGCATCGCGCTCCTCCCAAGGTAAAGACGCCAAAGGTTTGCTTAAATCATTTTAAATTCCCCGCGTTCCACTGCTCCAAACCGGGTGTCTCGATGCGAACGCTGCCGTACGGCGAAGACGCGCGTTAATCGAGACGCCCTACTTCAACGTTTATAGAACCGCGTTTCCCTACTCCACGTGCGTTGCAAGCAGAACGTGGAACCTATCTAGTGGAACCTTGCGTAACTGTTGCCGGTTGATTTCTTAAAATGGCGCCAGAAGCTATAGTGGCGCGGGCGACAGCAGGCGACGGCGGAGTGAATTCTTTTTCTGCAGTTGATGAAGTATTTAATTTCGCAAAAGTCAAGCATGTTTGAATTTTTATAAAGGAACACTGCAAATATCACTTCTGTATTGATTTGCTGTCTCATATTTACGTAATGTTTTGTTCTTCTTCAACAATGTTGACAAGTATGAACATTACACCGGACCAAGACGGGTAAATTTAGCTGTGACTATATAAGACTATTGCGCAGGCATTGTTTTGCTTTGGCCGGGTGGCTGAATCGAGTCACAGACAGACAGACGGACAGACATACAGACACACAGACATACAGACAGACCAAAATTTCTGGGTTTAAGTAGCCCAAGAAAGACTATCGTCTTTAAAATTAAGCTGCGGTATTCTGCGTCTGATGCTGGTTAAAGTGACCTCACACTGGCGGGACTCGCAAAATCTCGCATTCCAAGTGTGCGCAAGATGGGCATAGTCATCCAAGCCTGTGATAGTACCTTCCTCTGTCATCCCTAGCCGTATACGCCTCGAGCTTCGCGATCGCTGCGCCGCCTGCCGCCGCTTCTCCGCGGCGCTTACGGGATGGCCGCTGCGCAACTGGTAGTGGCTCATGCAGTAGTTTGGTTCTCTTTCGCTTCCTTGTTATGGTGATGTCTGTAAGGAAATAGTACGTTTAAGGCACTTCAAAAAACAGATGCGTCCTGATGGAGCGCTTGAACGCCAACAAGAGCTCTCCGGGGACGTGGAGAGCGCACTTCTTCGCCGCTCTTACGGGCGTCGGCGACGGCAGCAGCATATCACCACTGTCACCCCCGAATACGTAAGGTGGAAATGAATTCTTTCATCGCCTCGTTTAGACATGGTACTGGCACAGTGAGAGGTTGGTTTTGTTTTGTAGCGCGGACAACGAATGCGGCTTTGTTTCGAATATATACATCGTCGAAAAATATGATTCGGGGATGTGATAACCTAATACCTAACAATAACGTGTGCCTTTTATGGGAATAGAGGCCACGCAAAAATGTTAAGTATGTTAGAAGGCTCTGCGTCCTGAAATATGTACCCATTAACGCCGTATAGCAAGAACCAATGTGGGTTATTGAAACCACGGAAAAATAAATGGTCTGCAAGTCCAGGAGAAACAAAATAGCTCGTACGGAAATTTTAAAAAACCCAGTGTCGCTTCCGAAATGCTAAAGAAGTTCGTCGAAAATTAAGCCAGGTAGAACTTACCAGACCACTAGATGCGAAATTCACTGATATTTTCCAAGACAGGGAGAGGGAGGAGGAGGACGCTTATTGATCGTTGTGTTCAAATGCGGAGCGAAATCAAAGAATGGGCGTTTTAGTAATCACACACACACAAGCTGCGCGTTCACTTTTATTCAGTTTTCTTACTTTAACGAACAGCTGATCACTAGGCGGACGCATTTTTCGAAGTATACAGTAAGTATATACGTAGTCACAGCGATAAAAGGTGTCGTTGGAAGAGTGTGGTATCTGATAAGGCCCTCTGATTTCACTTTTTTGTTAGATTCTGCAGGCTGCCTATGCCATATGAAGATGTTTCGAGGAAGTGTTTAGTCGCGGACGCGGATGATGAATGTTTGCGAGTGCTCACTTCGCGACAAGACGACCCAGCAGAAATTCTTTGTCGTGTGATGATTCCAGCATATAATTTTGCGTTATCTATCGTAGTTATTTCGTACAATGTCCGTGAAATTTATGCCACATTGGCTTGTTCAGGGTAGTGATCAATATCTGAGATATGAAGCGTAACTGGCGAGCTGTGCTCCGCTAGTAAGCACACGAAACCGATTTACGTAGCATGAGTATCTGAACAAATGCTGCTTACAGAGGTACTGTTAGCAGATTTCAGGGCTGTGGAATTACAATCAGCTCATTCATATGCGGGTTTCGCGAGGCCGGCCTGTGACACACACCTGCTTACGCGGACCGAATGCACCACACTAACATCGCGTAAGAAGCATTTACACTCTCGTAAGTACACAACATTTGCGAAAAAAGTGACTGCTCCACATAAATATGTATTTCCAACGCATACGCACGGAAAATATCAGTCGCGAATGTGCCGCAAAAGCAGCAGCTCAAGTGGAGAGCAGGCCTGAAACTCCCGCGACTGCTATCGAAACGGGCCGCTAGGGGGATTTCAGTGGCGCCCCTACAGGCAGCGCTCGAGGCGTATATATCTGCGGAACCTTGCTCGCGCCAGGAGAAATGGGGCAGGGCTGAGGTCCATCGTAGGGCCATCTAAAGCTGAACTGGCCAAAGAGTCAGCCGTTTCATTCAGCCATAGGCCCCTGTGCCCTGGGACCCAGATTAGCCGGATGTCGCGTAAATGGGGAGGCACAAGGCGGCTGAAGGTACGGATAAGTAATGAATTTTTTTGAGATGTTAGCGCGGTACAAACCGGCAGGGAATCAGAAATAATAGCAACATTTAAATATTGCAGAGGGTAATTTTTTTAAGGCCATAACTATTGGAAAAAACGCAGCTTCGAATATAGGAGTAAAATCCGGTAAACGATAAGAAAATGACCAATTAAGTTGTGGGCTGAAAATTCTCACGCCCGCCATCTCCGCACGTTGCATCCGTTGTCACTACCACGTGTGAGCGCAAGTTACCCAGATGCTCATCCAGCAAACCCATTAGTATCCGTGTGGATAGCAGTTTGGCGTTATGGGGGAATACGTTATTGAGGGACATGGGAGCAGGTACGACTTCAGGTAACATCGGAAGAATTTCCGGAAGACTGATGTTGAGCGGTGAAAGCAAGCTTTGGGCATACACACATTGAGGACGATTGTATCGAGGACATGGATAGTTAAAAAATTTAGAGCCCTTCCACCCCGTGAAGAGGGATGGCCAGCAAAGCTGCGGTGCCGAGGCTCCACGTGAGGTTTGACTGGGTGGTAGTCCAACGGGTGCAGGAAGCAAAACACGTTTGTTTGTAATTTCCGATTGAGCATTGTTCCTGGTTATTAACTGAAAGTCCAGTCCTGTCCAGTCACTGCTCTCGCGCATGCTCAGCACGCCTCTTCACGAGCCACGTGAAACGGCTATCAAGTGGCTCCTACGCAGCGTCAGACTTGGCTACTGCGCAATTGAGGCGCACACTGGGCACGCGCCGGCGCCAGTGCGTCTGCCGCGGCTAAGACGCAACACAACCCAAAACAATCCACTTTAATCCAATCCAAGCCAATCCAATCGAATCAAATCGAATCCAAGGCCCCTCGCGCTTGCACAGAAAGGCCCTTCACGGCACACGCGAAACTGCTCAAACCTCGGCCCAGTGTAGCTTACGCTACAAAATACACAGGAATGGAGGGTAGAAATTTATTATAGCGCGGGTATGGTAATCAAGGCGAATGCTCTATGAAGGCCCTTTTAATTATGTATGATTTTTTCCATGCCCCGGTGGTGTGGCGCCATTTTCTTCCTCCATGTGTGGCGCGCACTTTTCCGATTCCGGGGATTTGAGTGGGGTCCGCAACGTGGCGCTACGCTCGCTAGCGATTTCTGTCTACGTCGCTCTGGGACCGGAGACGATCTGCTGGATCCTAGCCATTTACAGCTTTGCTGTAAAAACAATGCTGGCTGAGCCACCATCAATGACAAAGGTTTGCTCAGAGGAGACTCGACGATTCCCATCATAGTCTGCACTGTTAAAGTTTAAATCGAGACTCTAGACACGGCGAGCGGGCCTCTAAATACAGAATGTTGTTTGCCACATATCGCGGAAGGCCGAGGCACAATCTCAGTGCTCGTCGCTCCAAAGAATAAGACGACGGAGGTTTGTACGCTGCTGCAACCGAAAAGAGGACACAACCAAATTTCTAAAATGGGGTCTTACATTATAACAACCCGTATATAAATAGCTAGGTTGTCCCTCCGCATGCCAATTTTAAATGCAGAGCAGTTTCAGCAACTCACGATGTCACCCGCGTTGACGTCCGTCGTAGTCCGCACCGTCGTTGTTCCGCACCCCTCCCCCTACACTATATATAAAAAAAAATACTATCCGGCGCCTGGTTTCGTTCCCTCGACCCTGCGGGCGGAACGCAATGTACATGGTGCTCTTACCCACTGCGCCACAAAGCCGACACAGAATGGGAGGCTACGAACACGCCTTATATCCTTGACTCATTCAACTACGTCAAGAAGCTGCTGATACAACGCATTCACTACCACCAACTCCCCTAAACACTAAGCGTTAACGCAATTACACCCACCCCTTATGCGACGCATTTACTCGAGTCACCCCTCGCGGGGAGATGGGACCGCCAAACAACGCGTTGTGGACTGCGCAGTAAGGTGCCGGCACGTGCGAGAAACCGCTCGCGCTGTTTCTGTTGCTAACTCTACGCAACAATGCTAGAGCTCTTTCCCTTTTGTCGAAATGTGGTTTATGTGCGGGCGCCAATCAAGCGTACTGTCATAGATAATACCCAAGTACTTCAAAGCAGTCACCTGATGAATGTTCTTTTCGCGCGCGATAACTCAAACAAAGGTTGACAGGAGTGGATAACGGAAACACCAGGACCGCGCATTTAGCGACGTTAATGGACAAATTTAAACCTGTAATCCACCTCTCGATAGAACCCAGATACGCCTGTAATTGTTCATATAGATCGTGAATATTCCGCGCAGCAGAAAAGAAGGCTAGTCATCAGCATATAAATGAAAGCAAACTGTCTGATTGATTGGAATAGAACTCAGCAATATATTAAAAAGGATAGGAGAAAGAACCGATCCTTGTGGAACACCCCTTGTTTGCTGTCGATTCGATGAATTAAAACCATTTTGGGAACCAAAAAATTGACGACCGATAAAAATTGTTGTATCCAGGAAATGATGTATTTGGGAAGACCACAATCTTTGAGTTTGGCAATCAGGATGCTATACTCCACGCTGTCATATGCTTTGTCCACGTCCAGTGTGACCAGCGCGCAAACCTGCTTACATCTGCGGGAAAATTGTATTATGGTCTCCAAGTCAACGTGAGCTGACCAAATAGAGCAGCCTGGGCGGAAGCCGATTTGATGAGGACTAAGGATATTTTCTTTAGAGAGGAAGCGGAGTAACGGCCATGTAAAAATTCTCATCCACCAACTAGACCAAGTTGCTAGTCAGAGCGAATTGGACGAATGTTTGTCCGGGATAGTTCCTAGACTGGGCTTTTTTAGCCGAGTAACAATTTTTCGCAATTTTCCAATCTGCGGGGGATCCATGATTTTTCTAAGGAAGTATTGACGATATTTAACAGATCCTTCAGGTGATTCCTCAAGTGATTATGCAGGCGGTAGAGATACCATCGGGGCCCTGGAGAGGAGTCCGGGAGACGCATGATGACATCAGCCATCTGTTCCATCGTTACCGCGGAACCTGGGTCTATTTCAAGTATAATAGAAGGAAGGGTTTGCAGTAAACCTTTTTTGTAATTCCCTAGAGATCTGTTCGAGGTAATCTAAAATTTCCTCCGGCTTCTCTACAAACTGAAACAACTGTACTTGTGATTACCAGTACTTTACGGTTGCGCAGGAATGCAAAAAATGCACGCTGGTTTTTCTTTTCAGAAAGCGCGGAAAAGCGACTTTTATGGAACTCCTCCTTCGCCACAGATATAGTTCGGCGGAAAATGGCGGAGTAATATTTGAAATTCACCCAGTTATCAGGGCTTTGATTGTGTATAATTTCTTCCATGCCGCCTGTTCTACGACGATAATCCCTGGCGCAGTCCTGATTCCACCAAGGACTGACTCCGTCGTTTTTGGTTGAAGAAACAATAAATTGTGAGTTTTTTAGTGAGCTTTTTAGTACGGTTGTTACCTCCAGAGCCCTCGTTTCCGCAGGGTCCTTAGGTAGAGAGGAGAGGGATGAGCGTAGTTTTTGTTGCATTACCAGATAGTTTATTAAAGTGCGCACTACACGATTTGGTGCGCTCGGGGAGACTGCTACATTAAAAAACAATGGGTACATGGTCGCTACTCAAGGGGCAGTCAATGGTACTCCACGAAGAAATTAATCCGCCCTTTGCAAACGTTAAATCCAAAACTGAATGCGTTTGACCCCTAAAGAATGTCGCATTGCCCGAGTTGAAGCAGACCAAGTTATTTTCTGCGGTCCAATCCAATAAACGGCAGCCGCTCATGTCTGTTTTGACACCCCAACTAACATGATGGGAATTAGTCTCCTGCAACTATGACGTTTTGCTGAAAGGACGACATGGCCAAATCAAGAGGATTGGTGGTCAGCACACCGGTAGGGAAATAAGCATTAAGTAACGAGAAGGGCACACACCCAGGGAGGAAGATATCAATGGCCATGAGTTCACACTCTGACGAGAGGTACTGGAAGGACAACTTGGCTTTGCGGCAAAAGTTTAACGATATGAGAAATGATCAATAATCCACCACATCTTGTTGTCCAGTCTAGACGAAACACACTAAAATTTGGAAGCATGAATTGCTTGCCGTGAGATAGCCAGGATTCTTGTAGAATAATAACATCTGGGGAATGATTGTGGATAAGATATTTTAGATCCGCGTAGGCCGCTATTACTGATCGACAATTCCACTGAAGAATGCGTAGGGACATTAAGGGGAGTTGATGGCAGCCACAGCTGCCTCCAAAATTCTTTCTTTGAGTTTAACCTCGGATTGGCCCTTTTTTGCTTTTTTCGAACGCACTTCTGAAGGGGACGTGGGCGGTTGTGAACTGGAAGGTGATCTCTTACTTTCAGGGCGTCTTGCCGACATTGCGGAGTTTTCAACTTCCATATCAAACTCATTATCTTGATCAAGATCGGAGCAGGATGGCTGACCTTGAGGGGCCACAGAGACAGGAGTCGAAGCGTGAACAGTTGATGTCATAGCTGAAATCTGCCTGCCATCCTCGTTGGGAGCAGACTGCTGGAGTGCGGTGGCCGATGGATTACTCGACTCGGACATGATTGTCTGAACTCTTGAAGTCTGGGGTACATGCTCTGTGGGAGTTTTGGATGCCGACTGCCTACACCCCGGCTGCTGGAAGGCAGACAAGGGTAACGACAGAATCTGCGCCATTTGCTGTGTATGTGCCGACAACACATTTGATACCTGTTCAGTTACAGACAACACTATAGACTTCTTTCAAAGCAATACCTATGGCTTTTTTCTAGAGATGCTTCATTTGGTGGGGTTTGACGGGCCACTGCCCCGGCGTACCTATAGGTCCTCTCTTTCACTACTGCCATTGCTTCCTTACGAGAGCATCGACGTTTTTCCAGTACCTCGAGAACATTAATTTCTGATGCAAGAGCCGGACAGTTTGAGTAGTCGGCTGGATGCGCAGATCCGCAAAGGCAGCACGAGGATTCAACAGCAGTACACTGGCTAGCCAAGTGCTCGCCCCCACAGTTGCCACAGCGGGTAGAGGATTTGCATGACCCTGTATTGTGACCGAAACGCCAGCAGTTGCGGCATTGGCGAGGACGGGGAGATAAAGGATCAACCCTGTACACCAAAGGCCACACCTTGATTTCTGACGGGCATGCAGTGCCAGCAAAAGTAGCTGTCACAGACTCAGTTGGAATGCGAGTGCTGTCAACTACGCGGGAGCATCGGTAAACTGCGACTACGCAGCATCCAGGAATTGGTCTAGCAGTTCACTGGGAGAGATGTCCACGTCAACACCGCGGGCCAATTCCTTTGGAGCATGCAAGGTGAGATGGCACAAAAGGGTTCACCGGGAGTGACCCAAAATTCGTGCACGTAAGAAGTTCGGCCAGGCAGGCCTTGTCTCAGGATTTGCAGATGATTCCACCCTTTCCATACGGTCTCACCTCCTTCACGTTCTTGTAGTGCTCGTTTACCGCTTGAAGGATCTTTTTGAATTGTCTTGAAGTTTTTGAGCCGGATCGCCCCGCCATTCGTAGGGACCAAAGCCACCGGAATAGCCGTGACGCCATTCCGCAGGAAGGAGTCCAGAGGCACGTATACTGCGCCGAGAGACTAGCCGACCAGGGAGTGGTTTCCTGGCCGGGAGAACGAAAACGATATGGTAAACTCCTATCCGCTGCCGCGGTTAAGGAACAGAGATAAAACTAAACAAGCAGCCACCCCGTAAATCGGCAAACCCCAGCCGAAATCACCACTGAGCGAAGAACAGCGTTCGATGGCTTCGATCGCAGAGCTGACGCGTCTCATGGTTCTTCGATCGCAGAACTATTCTCTGTCCCGAACGCGAGGCACGAGCTACGCCCGTCCGCTGTTGTGTTGTTGTTGTGTTCCCGCTGTCTTCCTCTCGCGTGGCGCGTGGCTGCGGATGCAGCCGGGCCAGCGCCGCTGGGTGATGATGGTTAGGGCAGCCGTTGATGATGAAGATAGTGCGTTCAAGCAGATGATGATGATGCGCTACTAAACTCTCAAAATACCCCACAGCCCGGCGAACAGAATGCACATGTAGGCGCAGCTTGTTGATGATGATGATGATGATGTCCTCAAATATTTTGGGCACGTACCCACAAGGGGGGATTGGCCAGGGCTAAACTGGTTAAAAACGTGAGGACTTCAAATATTTATTTCCGGAAAGAGGGTGTAAAAGGAAACTAGTTAAGAATGAAACCCGAATTACCCATTAATCAGCACCGTTTAGCAATTCAAACGACCTGAGGCAGAAAGAAAATTTTGGAATGCAATTGTATATATCCCTTCTTGCAAACCCCAGCTTGATGCGCCAATAGATAATATAAGTGTTATCGATAAAGTCAACCCCAACCGCTCAATCGGCTCCTTCAAAAACAGTTGTCTAGCTGTTGAGAAACGGCGACAGTCGAGAAAAAATGTTCGATTGTTTCGGGGACCTGGCACCGCACACATAGTTCTGTAGGTGAAAGTTCTGATCTGAACAGATAGAAATTAAGCCGTGGAACCCTGCAGCGCAGCTCGGTGAAGGTCACCTCGCATTGCCGAGAGCCACAAAAATGAACATTCCACCCGAACTTTAAATGTTGGAACTCTTCAAATGATAAAAGCGAATCGGAACGGGTGGCGTCTAAATGCCAATATCGTCTTAGTCTCGCAGATGCAATAGAGCCAGATTAGGAATTCCGAATTGAATGGGAGCTGTGACGGCGAGATTAGCTAAATGGTCCGCTTGCTCGTTGCCCCTGATGTCCGTATGGCCAGGGACCCAAGACAAGCGTACCTCCTTCACGTGCCTGGGAACAAAAAATAATAGTGTGTGGTACAATGGAGATTCCGAAGAGGAAGTTAACGCCGATATAACTGCCATCGAATCAGATAATATGATAATTTTTGATACATGCCTGCGGTACTTTGCATACAGCGAGAGCTATTGCTAAAAATTCGGCCATAACAATGGGTGTGTAATCCGGGATTCGCAGCGAATACTCCAGTCTAAAGATTGTGAAAAAATACCAATTCCAGCTTTCTTCGCCATTTTGAGATGCATCAGTATAAATCACAGATGAAGAAGGGTACTTGGATAAATATTCATTTAAAATAGCGGCTAATAGCGAGCGTGGTGGAAGTTTTGCAGCGGAAGGGAAGGGGTTTTGAAAGTAAAACTCAGTTTCTCGCTCGATTGTGGATACCGGAATGAACGTCATATAACTTAATAGAAATAAAATCCAGGCATGATTGAACGAATAGCACTTGGGGGAGATACGTTTGGGCCACGGAGATGTAAAAAATATACTCGGCTCACAAATAAATACCGGCTTGGCAGCCGCAGAGGGGGCTTCGTACATGCGGAGGTAAGTTTGCAACCGTCAGCAAGAGAAAACGGACCCTAAGTTCAGGAACGCGTGCCTCTAAGTACAGAACTTCGGTTCGAAACGAACCGGGGAAGGCCAAGACAAAATCGAAGAATGCGCCTCTCCAGCAGGTATAACGGACGCAGTTTGAAGATAGGACAACTGCAAAACTAAGACGCACCCAAACTCCATGACTGGCCGGACATAGGCTCGGTACAACAGCAAAAGTGTGTCCCGGCGCATTCCTGCCCGTTTCCCCACATAGTCTTTTCATGCGACCAAATGCTCTCTCCGCTTTTGCTGACCGATGCGTTAATATGTGCCTTCCAATCAAGAAGCAGACGTGTATGTAACACCAAGATATTTCAGCGAATCCACCTGCGGAATGACTTGATTTTTGTAAGCGAGAGAAATTGAAATTGTTCCTGCAACCGGGAAGACAAGTAAAGCACTCTTCGACACATTTAACGTAAATAAATGCTGTCAAGCCATGTCTCCAAGACAGATAAATAGGCCTGCAAGCGGTCATATAGCGAATGAATGTCGACTGCGGCTGCAAAAACGCTATATCATCCGCATAAACGTAGGTTGTTACATCTGGAATATAGGAATGTCACTCATAAGGATGTTAAAAAGTAAAGGCGATAAAACCGATCCTTGAGGCACTCCTCTAGTTTATGGAAATCTTCCTGAAGATAGCCTTCGTTTGTGCAAAAGAATTCCCGATCAGCCAAAAACCTCCCTAATCCAAGCAAAAAGATATGTAGGCAAGTTTATACGCGCTAGTTTGTCAAGTAAGATACCATGCTCGACACTGTCATAAGCTTTAGCTGCATCTAAGGTCACTAGTGCCGACACCAGTTTCCCTTTTTGTGCTAAGCGGATCCTCGCCTCTAAGTCCACATGAGCGTTCCAAATAGAACATCGCCGCCTAAAGCCAATCCGAGCAGGACTGAGTACTTGCCTGTCTTGCATGAAAGAAGTCATCCGTTTAAAAGTATTCGCTCTATTAATTTTATCATGTTGGAGGTCAGAGCAATCGGCCTTAAGTTGTCTAAATCGAAACCGTGACCTGGCTTTTTTTGGAGCAAAATTATCTTGGACACTTTCCAGTTGAGTGGAATCCAACAAAACCTGAGGGATGAATTTATCACATTCAATAGAACCAGGTTGGGAATTCCTCAGCCAAAAATTTAATAGCAACCAACAGTCACGCCATCAAGCCCCCGGCGCCGCAGAACGTGTGATGGACAAGGCCTCCGTCAGATTGTTGGCTACATGTTTACCGAACAGCCATGCCTTCTGTTTTAGAAATCATCATTATAGTCCACCTGGAGAAAATGCAGGATGCTTGAAACCTTGAACCCTGCGCAGCGAAGAAGAAGAAGAAGAAGAAGAAGAAGGTTTCTCTGAACGCCCCGCACACGTTCGGAATTCGGTTCTCCCACCACCCGCTGGCCATATCGTCTGGCACCACCCACACCCGCTGCCTTCAGTCGCCCTGTCACCCACGCTTCGGATCTGTCGCCTATGATGGCCACCTCCGGACTCACCCCCATCTCCAAGAAGAAATCGGCGAACTGTGACGTGTTTCCCGCACCCTGGCAGCGTCTTCCCGTCGGCGGTACTTGGAGCGACATCGCTGGCGGCAGCGATGGTATTCTCGCTGCCAATTCTGCCCACACTTCCCCGCCCACCGTCTATGCAGGTAACGTATACCTGCGATTCTCAGGGGCTTAAATGGCGTTTTGTCCTTGGTAGTTATTAGCTAGAGAATACAAATTGGTTTTATGTAGACAGAAGATGTGCTTGCATATGAGCCGCGTTGTTATATTCTGTACTCTTATTGCTATACTCTGGACCTCAGACCAACCGTGTCGGCAATGTTGCGCCAACGTGTGCCTTCTTGGCTGAAGTCTATATCGCGTGGCTCCTGCGAGCTCGCACTCAACCATGACTGTGCAGAGAAAAGTTTTGATTTCGCTGGAATAGTGCGCCTGCCCAGCACTTTCGTATCATGCGGGCCATACTGTGCAGTATGGACGTGGTGCGTGGTTAAAGCGGGAAGTAAAATCACGTAAGAGCGGAAGGTGGAGCGAAGATGTGTGAACTGGGGCGCTATTCTAGTCTTTTGTACATTTTGTGTCCGTTTCAAAAGTGTCCGTTTTGAGCAAGACCTGAGTGGCCAAAAGCGAACACCCGGATGTGACGCCATGCAAGCACGGCGGAGCTACGAGGCGCGGCTTCTCGGAGCAGACGATTTTTCGTCGCCTTGCTGTTACCATGCAAATGAATTATGAGAGTATACCATGCAAATGATTTATGAGACTAGCGCAGTGTGCGCATGCGTTTTGTAGAAGCACTAATCTTTGTCATCTTGGGCCCACGAGTCACTTCGATCAAAACGCCAGCCGAGCATTCGCTGAGGGCAGAATTGAGCACACCTACCTACTAAAAGAAGTGTAGGAGCTACAGCATAGACACGTACTGATGTACGTAGGTAGGTTTCCCCCTCTGTAACCGTGCCCGTACATCGCGTTGTGCGCCAAGAATTTGCTCAAGTTCCCAACAGGCCTGACTTCTGCAGCTCTCTTGGGGTAGAAAGTAATCACAAATAGTTTACTGTTGCGGAGTTCTACCGTAGTTAGCAGGGTAATTGCTTAAAGGGCCATGAAGACAAAATACAAGTTTGTTTTATTCGAAAGATTTCGTGTTCTATAGTCACCCCAGCGCTTGTCCGGAACCAAGTGATTCTTTATTCACTGCGAAACTAATCAATTTAAGCTACTTCCAGCTAAACTTGATGTGGAGCGGAACTTGCTTACTGTTAGTAAACCTAGATGACGCCACCACACCGCGGCAAGCCGAATTTGTTTGTGACCCTATTTTTGTACATGGCTTGTTTTTGTTCATGGAGAAAATAATCGTTTCGTGAAACATGCTGCTCGCTCGACAAATATGGTCACATAAGACGCCGTCGCTTGCGCCAATCGGCCAGTGTCGTCTGAGACAACCCCAAAGCCCCGCAGTGCTGTGCATCTAAACAAAGCATAGGGCGCGCAGTACCAACAGCAGTATATACGCATCGGCACTTCTATGTTTCCGTGTACTTTCGTAACTTCCACTGTTTGTCTCACCATTCTTACTGATAAATTTAAGCGCAAGTAGCTCGTTCGGCAAGCTTATAAGCTCTGCAAAATTTGCGTCCGCTTTTGCCGGCCTCTGCCAATCGCAGAGCTGGTTGGTATGACATACGTTCTGTTGCGGGAAATGAGCTATAGTGGGTCGCAAGGCCATTCCCTTTTTTCCTAATTATATAGCTTATTTAAGCGAAACTTTCGTTAAACGTGGTGCCACATTATTCTAATGACGCAATCTTTTGAATGAACCAAACTTGCATTTTGTGTTCATGGCTCCTTTAAGGTTCTAAACGAAGTGTATTGACGAGCTGTTAGTTGTATCTGCTGCGGCAAGTCTCGAATACATTTGTCCTCAAAACAGTGAGGCGCAATGGGGCAGATTCCGACGTAAACGCTGCAAAGTGGACTTCGCCCCAAGTCCACTTGATTTCTCTTAGCGATCGCTAAAGACTTTTTCTACAATCTATCGCAGATGGATAACATTACCCTAGAGAACACCAAAGAAGCGGTGCCAAGAAATCGTTGGGTGCTATTACTTGTGGCGCTTGTTGGCCTGCCTGCGGTACTTGCTGCTCTGCTGAGTTACCTGACGTCATCGAACGGCATAACTTACTGCACCACGCTGAACTGCCAGGCGTTCGCGCAACTACTGCGGAGTTCCATCAACGAGTCGGTGGCGCCGTGCGACAGCTTCGGCCGCTTCGTTTGCGACGGCTGGCGCACGGAGCACCACTACTCTGTGCGCGAACAGTTCTACCGCAACGCTCTGGAATCCATGGCCCGGCTGACCAGGGCCGTCGAAATTCCGCGGGCGGGCCAGAGCGCGGTGCAGCAGGTGGCCGCCTTCTACCGCAGCTGCGACAAGCTCTACGAGACGGGGCGCGACGACACGCCGCTGGTGAGGGAGGCCCTGGCCGAGGCCGGAGTCCTGTGGCCCTCGAGGCCCGCCAACCCCGACGTCGTCCACACGCTCGCCGCTTTGGCGCTGCGCCTGGGCTGGGCCAGCATCCTCGACATTGACATCAAGACGATCGGCCGCAAGCGCACCATCGTGTCTTTCACGACTGCGCCCATGTTTTATTTCCTTCACAGTGAGAATCTGCGGCCTTTAGAGCGGCTGGAGCACTTCAACCGTCTGCGGGATGCTTTCGATAATGGTGGCAGCGGACCGAAGGTATCGTACGGCGACATCGAGGTTCTCGAGAACGCTACGTTAACCAACCTAACAAGGGCATCTTTCATGCAAGGGCACGCGCATCTGGGACCGGCAGTTCTCCATCGGAACCCAGCCGAATGGAACGCCAGCATCGCTCGCTTCCTCCGTACCGGAAAAGAGGTGCAATTCGAGACCACAAGTCCTGCATACGTCGAGGCGTTCGCGGACTTCTGGAGGGCACAGGGCGAGGGAGACGCGCACCTGCTTGTGTCGTGGCACGCGGTCCGATTTGCCGCCCACTTCGCCCGCGTGGACTTGGTGAATCCCAGTGCGGTGAAGCGCGCCGACGAAACGTACGGCCGGCGACACATCTGCATCATGACGCTTTACATGGCACTCGGAGACGTGGTGTTCGCTTCGTACAACGCCTACGCCTTCACGGACAGCGTCCGGGGCGACGTCAAGAAGGTGGTGCTTGGGGTGAGGGAGGCGCTCAGTAAGAAGATGAGAGGGGAATCGGCCGAAGCAGCCGGTCTCGATGGCTGGAGCTCAGTCGAGCGCGTGTTCTCCGTTCTAGACTACTCGCGAACCAACCCGGGAATTGAGCAGACGCCGCTGCCGGGGCTGAGTGATTTCGGCGACGTGTTCGTCGACAACTGGCTCGCAGCTCTCCGGGCGTTCGAGCTGGCCGAACGCACTCCCAAGCGCTTCCTCAGTCCAGGGACGCTGTTGCACTCTCGCATTTTCGAGATTACCCCCGAGGTGACGGACATCGCTCTGGTACCCATGGCTCTCGCGTACCCCTTTTACGACAAGGCGGCCACGGCGGCGGTCAAGTACGGGGGCCTGGGCAGCCACGTCTCCCGCGCCTCGGCCCGCATTGTGCTGGCGCGCTTCAAGAACGACAGCGACGACAAGGCCCCGCACTCCCGCCAGCTTTCCCTGGCAGCCTTCCTTGCGTGCATCGCGGCAGATGTGGCCGGCCAGGCCGAGCCGCCACGCCACGATGTGGCGGAAGAACTTGCTGCGCTGCTCGTTCTCTTCGACGCGTTTTCTGCGGCCGAACGGGAAGACCAGCGGCGACTAGCAGAGTTCCCAGAGTTTTCGTCCAGGCAGATCTTTTTTTCCACCTGGTGCTTTATGCGGTGCACGGGACAGCTTTCCGAACCCGACGATGTGGACCCTTGCTCGGCTGAAGTGCGGCACGTGCAGGCCTTCTCAGAAGCCTTCCGGTGTGTCAAGGGAACGCAGCTCAACCCGGAGCGTAAGTGCCGCCTCTCCTGACGGTGTGCGGTCTCCTCGTGGCTAGCTCGCAGTGGATGAGGCGTCGCAACATTTCAATGACAATTTTCTTCCAACTCCGTTTCGACACGCAATTTTGTGGCGTTTTCATTATCAGCGAATGGTAATCGTCTCTAGATCACTTTAGAACTGCCCTGCAGTGGTGGTGTCTTTATTCAATATGCGGGACCGCTATGCCTCCACTACCGAAAGGGAAAAAAACAATCGTTTCCCAGTGTATAAATAATTATATATATGATTATTACTCCTATTATAAATTCCAGAGACTTCATTGCTCGGCACAATCTCATGTCATCCAGTATTCCTATAGGACGTTTCGGACTGATCCCAAGTGACTTGGTAGTACTACCAATTCAGATGGCTTGAATTATGTCTAGATAGTGCATAGTAATAAAACCGCGGGCTTCACTGAGGTGTCAGGGTCCTTGACTTCGGGAAAAGACTGGCCCGTTTAAGATCTCAAAAATAAACGCCGGCAATGCACGTTTCTCTGCCTGTCTCGACGTGTTATGTGTATCAAGGGGCTTTGAGACCTGGGAGAATTGGCCCGATAGCTTGCTGTTTCGTTAATATTTTGACCTTGTAACGCTCATTCAATTCGCCTCGTTGCGAAATGAACTAATGGATGTGACCTTGTCGCTTTTAAGGCGGAAGCCGTGAGTGCAACTATTTGGGCTGGCAAACCTTCGTTTTTAATTAAAAGAAACAGCCGCGCCGCTGTTAACAGTAAACAATCATCCCATTCTTCGCGTGGAATGTGAATCCAATTTTACACAGTTGGAGCCCAGTGAGCTACCACTGCGCTACCTCCGCTGTTTTCTTTACCCTAGTGTCTGGAGTGCCGCCCGAAGGCGCTCTAGCTCAGAGCTGCAGGCGTGGCTATGGTGTGCCGTCCGACGACATTCGAATATTTAGGACCAGGCTGGCATAGCCCAACCGGCTGTCGCTGCGGCGCAGTGGTTCCGTCATAGCGCCTCCATGACGAGGATGGCGTCTTGCGGCTGGCTTTTTGCCTGTTTTTTTTTTTTTCACCTTTAAATCCAATTATAATTTTTATGGATTAGGTTAGTTTTTGGTGTTTTAAATTATTGCCTTGTGTTCGTTATGTTAATGTTATATTACCTTACTTTACGTTAGGTATGGTAGTGCCAGACGAGGAACATTTTTTTACGGAACGCCGGTGGACGTCGATATAATGGAATGCTTACAGTACCGTCTGACGGCACTAGACTAGACTCTTCTACTAAGACACAGCTTTTATTTAATGTCTGCCTTTAGCGTCATAAAACATAGATACAACTTACAAACAAAAACGTAACAACATGTCACCCCCTGTGAAGATCGCAAGACTGGCTCTTCTTCATTTATCAGCTTTCTGTCGCAACTCGATACGGCTTTCCTGCGCCAGTATGAGTTGCTGTCTCTGCAATACTCGGTATCCCTCGAGCACTGAGGGGGTTGCAACACAGCGCAGAATTAGTTGTCGTTTGTTTTTTCTGGACACGTACCCATTTGGGGGATTGGACAGGCATTGGAAGATTTGAGGAACCAATGTGCGCGCTTCACAACACTAAAGAATGGAAATGCGTTCCGCATGACACCTAAAAGTGAATGCAAATGAGTGGAACAGGTGCAAACCAGATGCGCAGAGCTGTGATTACAGAAAAATTGTTGCGTGTGCCAGCCTGCTTGCTCAAATAATTCCCGCCATAAGGCGAAGAAAAAAAGCGGAAAGGAGCAAACAATTAGGCTTGTGTGGCTGCCTGGCCACTGCGCGTTAGCCCTCGATGAAGCTTCTGATAAGTTAGTAAAAACGGCATTGGCCTTGCCGATTGTAGAGGTGCTTCCCCCGTTCGCTTGCATGTTGTTAGCCCGTTGTTGCCAATACCTAGCTGTTGGCCCAAGACGTCTGATCACGGGCTACACACTTCTCCTGAACTCGAACATCTCAGGTTCCGCTGGAAAAGAAGCCTCTACAAAACTCGCTCCTGCGAAGTTTCGCTGACCTCGTTTCGTTGTAGTGTGCCTCCACTTAATCGACCGATCTGACAACCTCACCCTTGTGCCACTTCTGCCACCAATTCAATCAGATGAACATTTCTTCCTTTTTTTTCCGCCTATTCTCCAATCATCGAAGAAGGTTGCTGGAAGCACCCTTGCGACGTCTTGGACTACCATTAACTCTGCCAGTGCTTTTGTCGTTTTGGGGCGCGAAGCTAGGCCACCGCTATGGGGATGTTTGTCACGCCATCCATCCTTCATTTCGGAGACGGATCGTGTGCCGTGCTAAGGTGATTCCTGCCAGGCTGACTTTATATTGCTTTCTCGTTCCTCTTACTTTTTTTCCATTTTTCTCTTCAATATACGTACTAAATCCTTCTTCGGCTGTACTGTTTTGCCTTATCTGGTTCTTTTTAATGGAAAGAAATCTTACAGGCCATTTCCCCTGAGTGGGTATGCGCCAGCTTATGGGCCACCACTACCAGCATCACAATGTACTAGCAAAGAGTCGCTGATAAGTGTCACCAGCCTTTTGCATTCAACGCACGTAAGCAGACTTAAGAGCCCGAAATATTTTTTTCCGCGTTTCCTTGATCGACGTTTGGGCGGTTGAAGCCTTTCGCCGACGTGTTCGCTTCAGTCCAGTTACCCTTGGGCCTTGGCTGCAGCCCTGCCACGGACAACGTGGTGAGAGAAGGCCCTCCCTCTGCTCAGGGGAAAAATAAGGATTGGGGTAAAAGATGGCGTGTGTGGCCATGCCCATACGTAGTATTAGGAAAAGGACATAAGTGACAGTCGAGGGGTATTGGACAAAAGAGCCAGTGTGGAGAATGGTTGGGTTGCAATAAGTGTTTGCCCGTACGTGACGCCATTGAATGATTCCTCCTTGGTTGGTAGAGAATGGGGTTAAGGCATTGAGGATTTTTTCCAGCGAACTCAATTCCCTGCAACCTGCACTAACATCTGGTACAGCCACAACCAGTTCCTGTGCGTGTAAAAGGGGATATTTCACAGATCCCCGCTATTTTTCCTTGTTCAAGATCATGCACGCATCGCCTGGGCGCCCCTCGCCGGGACATCTCTCTTTACACCCTCCTCGTCCGCGAGCCTCATGGACATGGGGGCCTCGTCGCCCGGAAGATGGCGTGGGGGTATACGGGTCAGGGGCGGTTGTGTGAGGGGGCGCGCGGGACGCACTCGGCGCCTGGACCCCGGTGGGAACATTTGCCCCAGACGCGTTGCGAAGCGATGTGAAGTGTGCCTCTTTCCTTGGCATGCCGTAGGGAGATATACGCGGGTCCTTACGGCGACATCGAATACGGTGTGCAGGAGCAGACTTTACTGCAGATGTGGGGCATTCTATTCCTTTATATGCCAATTTCATCAGAGACCAGGGCACAGAAGGCCGTGCGCGTTGCAGTGCACAAAATTACGCCCGTTTCCATACGCAAGTCTTCGTGTAAGAAGCACGCACGTCTGCCAGAGACATGAAAAGGAAAAGTGATGGGACAAAAAATACTATCTGGCCACAGTTCAAATTCCCAAAACCGGGGCCTCGGCAGTGGGTGAAAATTGTGTTTATCTTTGTTTTTACCGCCACCACAAAAGTAACTAAATTCAATCCCAAACTATATACATTAGTTTCTTGCACCGTTGCTTCTTTAATTCCTTGTGAAATAATAGGCACCAACAACTTTTTTTTGGTCGTTATTCGCTGGCTGTTTACAGAAGACAGTTGCTGCTTAACGTGCTACCTTACCGTTTCCGCAGTACCGGGACCCCACTAAGCATGTGTGCGTTCGTTCCGGTAGGGGGCTTAGGTCCGGTTGACGGGCGGCCCGCCTCGCCGTGCCCACGGTTCCATTCTGCTTAGGGGTGCCCGCTTCGCCGTGCCCGCGCGCGCATGCGCAGTCGGGTCCCGGTACTACAGAAGAGGTACGGTAACGAGCTTTAGCATACCATGTGTACCGTACGTACCGGGACCCGACCGGGCACGTGTGCATTCGTTCCGGTAGGGTGGCTTAGTTCCGATGATGGGCGGCCCCCACCCTCGCCGTGACTGCGCATTCGTTTCGGTGAGGGGCGGCCCTCCTCGCCGTGTTGCGCGCGCATGCGCAGTCGATAGGCAGTTTTAGCATATCGTTACCGTGTTTACGTTACCGTTTCCCGTGTTACCGGAAGCGCTGGCGACGGTGAAGCCTGTGCCGGTAAGTTACCGTTCGCGGTAACTCTCGCGCTGTGCAGTCTACTCCCGCAAACACAGTAAACGGTAACGTAAACACGGTAACGATATGCTAAAACTGCCTGATACTTACGGTACACACGGTGATAAGGTACACACGGTAAGTTAAAACTCGATATCTCTGATGAACCGCCTCAAGCAATGCTGCGTGTGCGAAACGCCATGGCTCCCAGAAGAAAAAGAATGCCTCAAGATTTTTATCAGCCACTGATGACTGGCCGATCCCCTGAATAGGTTCATGCCTAAAAAACATCATCATAGATAATTATCAAAGCCCCGTTCGCATTCGATCCCGGCCACCTTCGGTCATCCCGTCTCCTGAACCTCGGGCAGGTCTCCCCCATCAGTTTCCCTGATGCCGGTCTCCAGGCGCTCATTTAGCTTCAAGGAGGACTTGGTGAACGCAACCTGTGCGATATCGCTGCCGACGCCGCGGGTGTTCACCTTGCAAAATCCTCGCCCCTTTCCGCCTTCTGTCTCTTGAGGTGGTTTCGCTTAGGGGCTGGTGAAATGACGTTCTACCCGTGGTACTCTTTACATTGTATAACAGCGATGCGGAAAACTTAAAGGAGAAAGTGTATTTACAGCACGTATTTACAGAGTGAGTCATAGCACGAAACCCTTTCTCCTGTCCTTCCAGCCGGGCCCCTTGGAGCCCCACGTGACCAGCGTAACATCTTTAGCGGTGCTCTTCCACCACACGTCCACAATGTTTGGCATCGGAGCCTGAGGCGTACTGTGGCAATTTAAAAATAAATCATATATGCGCTTTAATAGACTCAAGTTACATTTGCGATATGAACCGTATCGTTGTTGAATCCTCCACTCCATTTTATCCCTACCGTAGGAGTGAAATTTTGTTCCACTACCCGTTTGGTTTTCTTGTACGTCAAGAGTACACGTGCCGTATTCGTGATCCCTGAGAACGTAATCTCCCCTGAGAACTCGCGCTCCGCCAAGATTTCACAGAGAAACGTCAATTTCCTATTTCGACGAGATTGGTCGCAGTCTTGGTTCGAGATGAAATCATTTCTGCAGAAACCGTACTTGCCCAGTAGTTTCGCAGAGTGCCCCAAGCGCGAGGAGGGGGATCATGGGCAATACCACAGCAAGCAGCTAGGGATGTATAATACCATTGCCGATGCGGCTGAACTCAAGCGAGGGAGTATATATTAACATGTGCCGATTCCGAATTACACAATTATTTCTTTCATTCCAAACAAAGTGCGAGGTATCCACCACTGCCTGGCCCCGTTGATGAGGACGATACCATGCAAACTTCAGCTAAAAAAAACTCTGTCGAAAAAGTTACTGTGCTGAGTGCGCAGGCGCACAGTCTTCCATCCACCGGCGCTCCGATACGCAGAGACGATGGCTGCCAGCGATTCCTACAAACATCCTGTCAACGAACGTAAACCCCTTGATACCTTTACTGCATCTGTATTTAACAGCCCCCCGCCCCCCTTTTTTTTTTAATGCGGCAGAACCAACGCTGGTGGTCCATAAACGAAGAACGAAATCATGGTTTTATTCGCGTTCTGTGACAAGATGTTCGCCCTAAATCCCAGGGGCCTAACATCTGCAACTCTCTTGAGGCACAAATAATTCCCGAACACTCCAGTGTAACCGAATCCCGCAGTGATGAGCATGGCAATTTGAGTCTCTAAATTATGATATTGAACAACTTTTTACGGTCTCTCCTGTGAGGAATCTTAAATGCACTTTTTCTCAAGAGCTGCATGTACGGGATAGTGAGCCGTAGCGGGAGCATATATTAGTATGAATTGCACGCTGCAATGTGGAATTTGCCCCAAGGACTTAGTGGCAACAATGAACTTGATTTCTCTTAGCGTTCGCTAAAGACTTTTTCTACAATCTATCGCAGATGGATAACATTACCCTAGAGAACACCAAAGAAGCGGTACGCCAAGAAATCGTTGGGTGCTATTACTTGGTGGCGCTTGTTGGCCTGCCTGCGGTACTTCGCTGCTCTGCTGAGTTACCTGACGTCATCGAACGGCATAACTTACTGCACCACGCTGAACTGCCAGGCGTTCGCGCAACTACTGCGGAGTTCCATCAACGAGTCGGTGGCGCCGTGCGACAGCTTCGGCCGCTTCGTTTGCGACGGCTGGCGCACGGAGCACCACTACTCTGTGCGCGAACAGTTCTACCGCAACGCTCTGGAATCCATGGCCCGGCTGACCAGGGCCGTCGAAATTCCGCGGGCGGGCCAGAGCGCGGTGCAGCAGGTGGCCGCCTTCTACCGCAGCTGCGACAAGCTCTACGAGACGGGGCGCGACGACACGCCGCTGGTGAGGGAGGCCCTGGCCGAGGCCGGAGTCCTGTGGCCCTCGAGGCCCGCCAACCCCGTCGTCGTCCACACGCTCGCCGCTTTGGCGCTGCGCCTGGGCTGGGCCAGCATCCTCGACATCGAGCTCGAGACAACTGGACGCAGCGACCGTGTTCAGTCTCCTTTATCTCCCTACTATTTTCAAAATCGGGCGGTCGTTCCTGTGAAAGCTGCTTTTGAATGGTGACAAAGCCGTAGAAACCATCGCACGATACAGCTGTACGCAAGTGAGTTGCTTATGGAAGAATGGTATACAGATGTACTTCGGACATACAAGGCTATGGAAATTTGAATTCACTACGAATATACGACCACTACACGAAGACATCCTTAGATTGTGCGGAATTTTAGTCTTAGTTCGTGCAAGATATAGCACACATTATCTTTGTATTTTCCGTTTCTCTAGATATGTATTTACGGCTCATTTCTTGTATAATGTTTCTTGGACTGTGGTTCTTTGTAGTGCCTTTTTGAAAATCTTGTTAATGTCGCACATTTCATATGTACCCCCCTTACTCAATGCCCTGTCAGGGGCCTGTAAGGTACTTTAAATAAATAAATAAATAAATTGCTAGAGTGCATACAAAATACCATGTATACCCGGCACGTTAATGTGCACTTAGTATATACAGCCACTTGTATTTTTAACACCGAAGCTGTTGAGATCCCGGGCCATCTCTACCAACGTGAAACCTGGGGACGGGCGAAGCATGCAATGTATGTGTATTCTTGGCGCTTGGCGTTTTTGCCAACGGAGGTGAAACCGTTGGGGGGGTGGAGGTATAACGCTTTGCTGTAAAGGCCTCTTGTCTTTGAAGTACGAAGGTCTCTAGCGCGAGGCGTAAACGAGTTTCACGGTGTTTCAGTACCGCGACTACGACATGAGACGCCGACAGCCCCAGCCCCTAAGGGGCTTCGCCCCTAAAATCCTTTGTGTATGGTGTCCGCAGTTCAAAAAATACAAAGAAAACGCCGAGCTCCCGGCAGTTAACGAAACCAAGAAAATGCCGAGCGCTCGTGTGTGCGTGGCTCGCGGCGATCTCCCAGCATCCCCTGCTCACGTTGGTTAAGGCAAGCGCATGGAGGAAAGATTCTTTCCTCCATGGGCAAGCGTATACGTACTGAGGGAGATTGGCCAACATTGACAAAGTAACTCCAGCGTTCGCCGTAATCGTGGCAACACTGGATTGGAACGAGAAAGACACGTTGTAGCTGTGGTCTCCACCTCACAATATGCATACCCCATGCCTTACAAACTTAACAAAGCATGCTGGCACACTGCGAGGAACCACCATGGGTACGAGCTAGTTGAGCTCACGAGGCTGAAAGGCCCACTCAACACCGCCTCTATTTGGGCAGGTGGAGTAGGGAGCGACCAAGGAGGTTAAAAAAAATTTTTTTAACCTCCTTGGGAGCGACAAAGGAATATGTCCAGGATACGGAGAGAAGACGTTTAATATATGCGAACCTCCCAGTTAAATGAGTGACACACTTTAAAAAATCCGCAATTTTACGGACGAAGCTTACGTAAAAAGACGTAAACTGTTTCTGTATTTCTAAAAAAAATAAATAAAATAACGTAGGGAGTGTTTGCAACGCTGCACAAAGCCTCCGTAAAAAACTAAGACAGTTTTTATATTTCAGAAAACGTAGGAAGTGTCCGTAATTTGAAAAAAAAAAAAAAAAAGTGAGGAAAACAAAATTCAGTCTGGCTTAACTGAAATAAGAAGTTAGCAGCACGCAATAGTATAAACCTGCCATCGTGATGGAGACTTCTGTAAATCTATTGTTGTTTTAGCATGGACGGGATGCCTATTCACAAACCATATGCTGTAGGGGACCGCACCTACCCGCCCCTCCCGGACGACCTATAACCGGTGCTCCCACCAACCTAGACGTTTATTCTCTCTCTCTACCACGCCCCCCTCCCCTTCTCCAGGCGGCGATACAGCATTGACCCGCTCCCGCCATGCTCATGGGTGTCTGCGTTTCATTTATCACCAGCAGAGCTGCTTCAGCTTATCGTTTTGACGTCAAAAATTACCAGGAAAACTTGCCAAGAAAAATACCGAGCGCAGGTAAGCGTGCGCCTTGTGAGGAGCGCCAGGTTGTCGGGCCAGGCTCGAAATTATAGCTTATCCTATAAACTGCACCGATGCACACCCTCTGTCCTCGTCCAGCCAGTAGAATCTGTCCAGCAGCCGGCAAAAGTAAATATTGGAGCTTGAATTAAATTTTGTTCGAATGAGGTATCACGCAAAATCGCTCGAGTGAAGGGCCTACATATTTTGCCGCAGCTCGTGACTGCAGGCAGTCGTGTGGTTCTCAGCTAGATGATGAGCAGCAGCTTGTAGGTGGCTGTCTAGTACAATTACGTTGTCACGCAAGTGTGGGGGATATAGGTGTTGTGGTGGCTTTCAATAAATATGTTTTTTTAAAGACAGTAGTCCTTTTTTGGGCTACTTAAAACCCAGAAATTTTGGTCTGTCCTGTCTGTCCGTCTGCCTGTAACTCGATTCCAGCCACCCGGCCAAAGGTAAAATTGACATTGGCGGCAATAGTCTTATATACTCACAGCCAATGTTAAACGTCTAGTCCGGTTTTTATGTTCATACTTGTCAACTTTGTTGAACAGAACAAGACATATTACGCAAATATAAGACAGTGAAATTAGTGCACAAGGGATATTTACAGTGTTCCTTTAATAAAAAAATTCATGGATGCTTGGTTTTAGATACACATGATATATCTACATCTACTGCAGAAAACCGCCACCTGCTGTTGCCCGCGCCACCTCCTGGCAGCATATGAAAAATCACGCGGGCAACAGCAGACGAAAGGTTTCCACTAGCTAGGTCCACGGTCTGCTTGGAAAGCACGTGGAGCACGGCCACGCGGTTCTATAAACCTTGAAGTCGCGCCGCCTAGATTCACGCGCGTCTCCGCCGTACTGCACGCGCTGGCATCGAGGAACCCGTCGTCTAAAGCAGTGGAACGCGGTAAATTCAAATCACCTTGCGCAAACCTTTAGTGTGTTTACCTTGGGATGAGCGCGCACGGTACAGGAAGCAGCATGAGAGTGAGCGGGAAAGCGAAGGGTGGCAAATTGGCAAATGTCTACAAAGGCTCGTCTTTTGACATTTGCAACGAAAGGAGCAGATACGCGGCCTTTTTTTAGCAGTTGGCTGCGTCATGGTTCTCCTTGTGCCTGGCATTGGTATGGGCCAAAGCCATAATCGTCATATAAAACCCGCATCCCACGCTCAGACTCGTGCCAGCAGGCCTTCAGGTTCACTGTCAGGCCACAGAGCGTAGCTCTTGCATTGCGCAAGACCTTCTTTGTATGAAGATGGTGCACGCAGCGCAGAAATGGTCGCGGCAGGTGTGGTAGCTGACATCATGAGTCCTTAAATTCAAATCACCAGCAAACCTTTAGTGTGTTTACCATGAGCGCGACGGTGGAACAGCATGAGAGGTGAGCGGGAAAGCGAAGGGTGGCTTTTCCTTGGAAATGTCTACAAAGACTATCGTCTTTTGACATTTGCAACGAAAGGAGCAGATACGCGGCCATTTTTTTAGCAGTGCTGCGTCATGCTTCCTTGGCCTGGCATGGTATGGGCCAAGCCATCGTCAAAAACCTCCTCAGCTCGGGCCACCAGGTCACTGTCAGGTCACAGACGTACTCCATTGCCAAGACTTCGTAGAAGATGGTGCACTACAGAAATCAACACCGGCAGGTGTGGTAGCTGACATCTGATCCTTGCGCAGCCAGAGTGGTGGTGTTTGGAAAAGATGTAGTCTTGTGCACCATCAACTACAACAAGGGCTTTGTTGGGATGACGTCGATAAACCAGGAGACTTCTCAAGACATTGCAGAAGCAATCCTGCACAAAGGGGGTCGGTATTTGGAAGCGCCTGCGTACGGGCCAAAAAAATCTGCTAAGGAAGGTAACGTGATCGTCCTTGCCACCAGAGACCGGCCCCTCTTGGACTGTACCCATTGCTTCAGGGCTATTGGCAAACATACGTCCCACCTGGGAGAAGAGGGCGCTGCCTCCAAGATGGACCTCATCCAAAGCACGTGCTGGCCGGCGTGGTGGCAGCCATACACCTCTGTGCCTGTGCAGATATCTGTGTGCCGGTGCAGACGGGTGAGCGACCTGTGCTCACCCGTCATCAGCCAGAAGGCAAGAGCCGTGCCTCTGAAGCACCTCCAGAAGAATCTTAAGCTTTCCATTCGTAAAGACGACGAGATGGATCAGCTAGTGTCTCTAGTCAGTTGCAAACAAGCAGTTCAAGCATGTCAAGAAGCTCGGCTGTGAGCAGCACGGTGCTTAGACAGTCTGCTTCGAGGGAAGTCAAGCAACCATACACACAAGCACAGAGAGGGAGGCACCCACCAGCTGCCCCAGTCAATGTGCCGGACTGAAGCTCGCGAGCTGTGCCTCCTCTATCCACAACTTCCCAGCAGCATGTACATGTGATGCAGTGGGTGCACTCTTTTCTTGTTTCTTTAAAATTGACCCCGTCTTCCTCCAGTAGATGGGCTTTCTTCTTCACTTTCTTGTTTGTACATCCAGTGCTTTGACTTAGCCCCATTTCATTGAAGAAGCAGTTGTTACATTTTGTTTAGTTTTGTATAAGATTTGCAAGCTAGGCAACAGGTTTTTTTGTTATTTTGTTTCCAACTGGCCTTGGCCAAATGCATTTGTTTCACATTTTTTTCCCTTAGCAAGTCACAACTGTTGTTCACATTATCTCAATGATAGAAGAGGGCAGGGCTGATATGCTTTAAATTATGCGGCCAGAAAACAGCACTCATTAATTTTTCATCCTTTGTCTGCATGCATTGTTGGTAGATCTGTGACTGGTCTGTATTAGAACTGGATAAATTGTCTATAAGCCTTTGATGAACCTGTTTGCCTCATTGACGCATCCTTTTCTTTTTTTAAAGCACACCTTTATCAGCTGGTTTTAACTTGCTGCCAGCGAAATGCAGCTGTGATCAATGTCTGGATTATCTTCAAGGGGTGAACAGTCCGACCATTCTCCAGCCCCACCTAAGTGGCTTCGGAGAATGCCTCACGTTCCAAAGAGGTACACGAGCCATATTCCACAGCCCAGTCAAGAACATCTCTGGCATGAAAGCTCAATCGCCAAGACCAATCCGGACACACTTATGTAATTAAAAAAAAAAAAAAAACAGACTATCCAAAATGTTCTCCCAAACACATAACAAATGCGGAAAACGTTTCAGCTTGTTTGATGCAACTTGGGGATCGCCTGGACGTCGGTAGACAACGCCGCAAATACGTTCACGCTATGGGAGGCAGCTGTTAAGCTCCTACTCTGGGATTTAGAGAGAACTGCTTCTTTGAGCTCGGCGAGGAGCAGGTGAATCTAGGGCTCTGGAACAAAGGTGCTCCCCTGAGGCAATCGCAACACCTCTTTATTTCAATAACCGTTTTCCTCTCTTGTACACATGCACTGCTCAGTTTAGGAGAGCGTGGCTCTTCAATTTCAGATGTCTTGCAAGTTCTGGCAGCCAGTGCAAATTTGTTTCTTTAGGACCAATAAGAAAGTGAGTGAACTAATTCAATGACTAAAAGATTTAGACACTTCGGCAAAAACAGTAGCAGAGTGACGACGTCTGCAGTTTTGGTCATCCTTCAGAGTTGCCTTCCTTATAGTCCTGTCTCGGAAGCTCTCATTGTTTAAAGCAAAGCTTTTTACCTCTACCCCGCCAAGGGTTTGTGCGACCGTTGGTGTCAACAGAAAACTTCTACAAACAAATAAAAGTAATATAAAAGAAGTTACTGGCACTGCCAGGAATCGCACCTAGAATGAAGAGATACGAAGCGATAGACCGATGTCTTTTCGGTCCACGCGGAGATGGGGGAGACGGACGGTGCACTCACCAAGCACATCCGTGCGTTTACCCGCTGCGTTCTCGCCGAATGCCACGTGATAGCGTCACGCGACCACGTGATAGGAGCACGCGCCGCTCTGCGCTCTGCCCATGGCGCATGTAGCGGCCTGTGCGCACCTTAAGCATGCGCTGGGAGTTGGTAAAAATTATAGGACCCTCACAACAACATGTGACATCTCGCTTCTCCTCTGTCTCTGCCGCCGATCTCGTCGCCTCCGTCGGCTGCGGCAGAGACGGAGGAGAAGTGAAATCGTCTAACACCGTGTTTGAGCGTCCTTTAATTTTATATAAAAAAAGTTTCCACTCATGTGCTTCACCAATACAACTCAACCAACCACCGTTCATGAATCATGCATTGGAATAACCTTAGCAAAGAATATCTCTTTGAAGTAATAAAGGGTGTGGTCAAGTGCACTGCACTTGTCTCTGGTTTCACTCTTTGTAGAGCCACGTGTGTGAATTCAAGTGACGTTGCATAGGTAATCGTGGATGTTGTTAACAGCTTAGCTTTCAAACCACCTTCACCGCACATTTTTTTTCCCTTTTCATATGTCTTGAAATTAGCATTAGCTTGTCATTTCGCAAAGCCAGGCTAAGAGAGAATGCGGTCTTTTAAGCTACATCTTATTATATAACTCTTTTATGCAGTTACATACGGAGAATAAAGTTATTAGCGGTGTGCAAAGATGCTAAAATTCTTAGCAACAGAAAACCCACCATTGACAGCAAGGACATGACCCATGCCATCTGGACGGCATTAGTCCTTGCCACAAGAAGCACGAGTAGCCAGGCAACCAAGAAAAGAAAGGCCACTGGGGAGACTGCAAAGCTGCTCTGACGTCTATGGAGGTTAATGCGGTGGCAGGTGGGATCAAGAAGTATCCGTTGTAACAAAATTCCACGCAGGAATATTGTTTGGCCATTCATCATTGCACGTGGGGAAACTAGAAGGCTGTACTGCTCTTCATTCACACCTTGTTGCCTTGCTTTGCAGACACTGAAACCAGATTGCCCATAATGATTACCGATAGCAGGCTATTTCGTGGCATCGCAGAATGTAATTTATGCATTGGTAGAGAAAAAAATTCAGCTATTTTATTAATGAAGCAATGACCTGTGAAATAATTCAGTAAATGCTGTTACTACTTCTGACATTCAATTTTATCATTGTCTAGGTAATGTTCGATTGCTTTTCTTTGGCTGAACATGTGTGTCCTTTTCAGACCCGCTCCAGTGCTGGAGAGAGAAGAAGTAAGTGGACATCACCACTGTCGTTTCCATTGTAGCACGCCTTTCGAGGGAGAAGATTTAGGACACCGCGAAATTCCAAAATAAGCCGACTGTGAAGACAGTGGCCGGCCAAAGACTCAAAATTTTTAACATGTTATAGCAGTGGCAACCAATCCACTCCTTACTAGCATCATTTGTCCTTTCCTCTTGAGATAGGGATCCACAACCGCTCACGTCCTTTACGGGGATAGCACCATCCCTCAGTGACTTGTAGATTATATCTACGTAAACCGGACAAACCAACACATGAGGATAGCCTAACATTTTATTAGGCTGAAAAACTGTGATAGGACAATATGTAAACGTGCCCTCAAGTATCCTGAACAAAAGGGATTGTTTCCAAGAAGATACACTATTTCCCACCATAGATGCCCTAGTCCTACCTCGTCGGCCCTGGAGATTTCCATATATGCACACAACATTCGGTCCCAAATGAACGCACAACGAAGTCATCGAGGAACCGCACTATGCCCAAATGTAACCTCAATCAAATGCCATCAGAAGCCTAAGTCAACGTTCCACTGTCTTTTACAACACCGCTCAACAAGCATTCACTAAAATTCAGACCTTTGCAGACATTAAGGAGACAGCAGAAGCTGTAAGGCAAGGAAACGATAAATAATTACATTACATTCACGTCATTGTCTGTCATTTCTTGTTGTTGCTATTACATCCCTGACTTTATCGAACTCGACTTCCCTTCCGCCAATGTCCACACCCATTCTTCTGGTGGTACAGAAACTGAAGAGGTCTTTAACAACCTAGTCAGAGGTAGGGAGTGAACATGTGTGCATGCCACAGACAAATAATCATGAACTACCATGTTAGTTTTTGTACAAACGTTGGAAATGATTGGTAATCTCTTCCAATGACACAATTTTGTAACACAAGCAACGAATGACTCCATTCATTGACAAATTTTAATGGCAATTTTTTTCGAATAAAATAAAAGGTGCCTTGTGCACATGACAAGACGCGAGCACAGGCAATAAAAGCAACAATAACTTAGCTCCTTAAAAACTTTTTTGAGAAAACCGCTCGCTTGTCTGCGCCCAAACTCTGCACAAAAGTCACACTTTACGGTTCAGCATATTGTTTAAAACTAAAATCGGAGAGAGGATTTATCTGTTGTTCAGAAATCGAATAAACACGGATTTCATCTGTGAAAAGTTTCAGAGCCAAAAAAAAAAGGAAGAGAGAGTGCCATGGAATGGTGCCACTAAATCATTAAAACGAAAATCACTAAATCACTAAAAATCACTAAAATCACTAAAAATCACTAAAACGAAAAGCTCAATCTTAGTAAACTATGAAGTTCATTTTGGTATAGGGGGAGGGGGAAGGGTGCAGCTTAAAAAAAAAAAAGACGAGAAAAGAGGGAGTACATAACAGAAAAAAAAAGTATAGACCAACAAAAAAAAAAGTGCAGGAATGGGAATAGTTTAATAGTTTAAACAAGGAACCAGTCCAAAAGCAAAAAAGAAAAAGCACTCTCACGACCTTAGGAGCATCGCAGAATGGCAGATGGTCACGGGGAGAATAGACATTGACGGCATGTAAAGTTGGTGCAAAGCTTATGACAGAAAAACAATAAAAACGATGCATTTCACGAAAGCCTAATTAGTGCTTCGTCAAACTAACCCCTTTCCCTCCTACTTGTTTTCCAGTGCTTCTGCAAAGCACTTTTGTATTGGCACAGATGGTGGTTACAACACCCTGTATCACTGAATTTGTATTTCGTGTAAATGGACATTCCATTCTAGGTCTCCAAATAAGAATTTCTAAACAGCTACTTCACTTATGGCTCTTTCCTTTTTGTCAATTCATTGCGCAGGTTCATTTCATGGCTGCCAAGTTGCTTAAGATGAGCATAACTACCTCCACACGAAAGTGAGTAAACCAGTACACCAGAGAAACCAGTGCGAAAGCAGCCAAACAGTTATAGAGTAGCAATCGCACACACACACTGACACAGAGTGAGAGAGAGAGATAGAATAAAAAAAATTGGTAGACTTTTTTCCTACGCGTTCTTCTCCAGGTTTTTCTTCAACTTCTGGCACGTCTGGTCAAGCAGCCTGCGTGCTATAAATTAAAGGGGCAAAGGTCAGGCTGCTAGAGCCAACAGTGAGTCAACGCAGCTTTCGCAAAAGCACAAACCCACAACGTACCCTTAAAATGACTGGCACAGATAGCAACATGCACAGCCAATATGCACGGCAGTAAAATTGCCAGCGGAAAAGGGTACTTACTTACATGCCGTACATACAGTTACAGTAAAACTTAAAGCTATACTTCTTTTGGAGATAGAAATACCACACACAAAAATGTAGCCAGCGTAACTAGTTTTAAAAGGTTAGAAATGCTAGTACTGAGATTTGATATGGCTACTTTCTAATTGCTAACTATGGCTTTTAAGTGATTACATATTTCATTTGAACAAACACCGCAAGGATGTGGATGAAATAACGAAGAAAAAAAAAAACAGTACAAGCGCTGCACAGTGCTTGTACTGTCAGTGCTTGTATTGTCTTTTTCCGCTCTTTCATCCGTGTCCTTGCGCTGTTTGTTCCAATAATGTATAGCCGACTAGCCCAAACCCAAGCCTTAATTAGAGTACATACTAATGGTATTATGCTGTAGTTGTACACACACATTAGTTGTTAACAACTACCATTTGAACTTCCTCGTTAGTAATGGAAGAGTCCTTCAATACTTTATTGGTCACAAAACTCCTCCGTAACTCTATGGGCGAGCTTCATATGCTGCCTTTGGCTGCATATGAAGCTCCCTCCCATTTCCGCTTTTGCTGCAAGCAGTGCTCGTGTGAAAAACCGTCAGTGGCGGACTGCACTTTTTGTTTCAAGTGTTGGAGCTCGACAAGCCTACAGTGAAGATGTCCTTTTGCACGCTAACCTGAATAAACCACCGGCCACATATTATGGCTGTGCGAACATTACAAAGATCTTCCTCATCAGATTCTCCACCAAACTTTTTCAGTAACACTGAAGTGACAAAAGTTTCTAGGCATGGCTTTATAAGAATGCAGTTTTGAGAGCTGGAACTAGGGTTCTTCAAATAGTGAACGCTCAAACCGAATGTGAATTGAATATGCAACAACAGATTTTACACTCGGAGTTCAAGTAATCTCCCTTAAAAAGAAACACTAACACAACAATGTCATCTTTATACAATGTGATTCAAGAACTGAGCCACTTCAAAACTCTTTGGTTCCGTCATTGTTGCAAAGCAGTGTTTGTAGGTGCTTTCCGAAGCACGGTTACAACAGACCCACAGAGATATCACGACACCCTTAGTTTCCAATAAAAAATGGTGGGGCGAAAAATCAAGAACGAATGCTTGTTTTGAACTGAAGCGTTACTTGCTGTTTCCTCTCTTCGTGTGTTTGCTTCAACCAGAGCTAGCTTTGACGAAAACATTTATACTTTCAAACCTTACAAGTGGCACGGGCCTTAACCCATTTCCTCACAGGCTAAGAGGCATGCTAAAACCACTCACGTCAGTGCCTTGCGAAAACGCTGCATGTAATGTTGTGCTGCCTTCACCTCTTCCATGCGTTGGTCGATCTTCGCCTGCAGGAGGGCATACAGATGCAGCGATTGAAACAATGTCATGCACGCTGCCTAGACAGTAGTTGAAACAATATCACCCAAACTGTTAAATCCGAAAATGACAGCATGTAGGCTGATTTAGTCGTATTCTAGTGCGACTTAGTTGGTTTGTGATCTTGAAACAAATTACAGTTAAACCTGGATGTAACGAAGCTCTATGTAAAGAATTCCTGGGTTTAACCAAGTTTTTCAATTCCCCATTGCCAGCCCCATTGAGGCCCATGTGTTTGTGAACTCTTTGTAACGATACGCAGCAGCGGGTAACCTTTATGTAACCAAGTCGGCAAGCTGATCAGTCAAGGTTTTGTGCCCTTTTATTCAAAAATAGGCCGGAGAAGTGACCTAATTTTGCGAATACTGGCACTATTGCAAGGGAGCCGGTAGCAACGAAACCATCTGGAGTCGCCTAAAAACGAAATTCACGATGACGATGATTAACGGAGCAGATAGCGCCATCCTGCGGGTAATGCAGCATCCACATCTGGTTTTGCTTGTTTAGTGTGACACCACACTAGGTAGCGAGAGTAACTAAACTTCACATTTGCTTTCGCCCACACCAAAAACCACCTCGCGTTTTCACGTGTCAGTGCAGTTTCGGTTTGGGATTTCAGTTTTGAGGAGCTCCTGTACGCGTGTAGTTACGCGTCTCCATTGCTATCTGTGGTACCAGTTCGTTGGTGATAAGTTCTGCCACAAGGAAACAAAAAGCTGTGCCTTTTCAAAACAAGCACAACACAACTTTAAATGCCATATCGACTGGCAAGAACGAAGAATGACGCAGCCCGGTACAGTATCCCAGCTAGTGCCCTCTAAACAATTTTGAGTGCGGTAAAGAGTACCAAGTTTGCAAAAAGGCATAAGTTTGGTCTTTGAATCTTGTTAAGGCACCGGAAACATTTAAAAGGCAAAGGTGATTCTTAAGTTACGCTTGTCAATACAGGGGTGAGTGCCCTTCCTTCTTTGGAGCGCCTTGCAGTGCCAAGCTCGTGCGAAAGCCGGAGGTGCAACTCGCACCGTTTTTCACTGTGAAATAAATCCACGAAGGCCGAGTTCACCTTTACTGATGTCTAGCATATTGGCTTCATTTCTGCTTCATTTTGGCGAGCCTTTAACTCGAAACCTGCATGATACAAAAACCTGCATGTACGAAAAATTGCAAACTTCCGTCCCCTTTGTTACATACAGGTTTAGCTGTAAAGACAACAGTGCAAACATAAACTGGAGGAAAGACCAGGAGATGAAAGATGAAAAATCCCTGCGTGTCTAGTCCTTCGTCCCATTTTCGCTCGCACTGTTGTAATTTGCAGATCTTCATTTAGCTTGAGTAAAATAACCTCTTCTGAGGACAAAATATGATGCAAAGGAAGGAAGGACAAGTTATGGGAGCCTCGCATACGGAGCAAACAATCACCAAGCGGCATCAAACCATGCAGCCACTGCTGCCACCCTGCCAGCCGCAGCATCGCAGTGCGACACCACAGCTGCCATCCCCTGCAAAAAACCAGGGCAGACTACACCTGCTATACAAAGTATGCCACCAGTCTGCTCTTCACACTGTCACACCGCCTATAGTCGCGCCGAGAGCATGCCACTTCGTCACAAGCCCAAGGCGTCTCACCCTGCTGGCTTTCCCTGCCACCAAGGAAGGGCAAGACGGACGCTGCAGAGCACAGCAATCCACTGTGCCACTGCTTCTATTTGCAGCAATTTCATTTTCCCTTTTTTTCTGGCTCCGCTGCACACCCCAAGCAGCACAAATCCGATTACTACAAGGAAACAGCCTTCGTCAACGTTAAATTCAGTTTACCATCAAATGCTAAAACGGAAGTTCGGGTGAGCTGGTACGTAATTAAAAGGATAAACAGCACAAAACAATGAAACACAAGAAGAAGGGTACAAACAGACATAGTGCTGACTCACAACTAAAATTTTCAACTGAACGCTGTGCCTTTCTACGGCACGCATCCAGCCGAAAGGACAGGATGGAAATGTGGTTATTTATTTTTGATGGATTTGATTTAGCTTTGAATTTGTTTTATCCTCGACCAACAACCCTTGTGTGTGCTGTTGTTGATTGTTTTTTTTGTTGTTGTTTGGGGGGGGGGGGGAAGTTTATTTCACGAAAGCAATACAGATGAGGGTACCAAATTCAAGAAACTGCAAGGGGACCCTCGATTATGAATACATAAACTGATTGCGTGGAAGCAGCAGGTGGGCTTTTACATAAAAGCCCACCAAATGAGTACAAGGTATAAAAAGACAAGAAAAATTTTCAAAAGCTAGCTTAACCTAGAACAAAAATAGTGAAATCAATTCCTAAATAACATAAAGGAAACAAAAGCATTTGAAAAAACATTAGGGGTAACAAGCAAAAAGTAAGAACACAGAACAAGCTACTTATTGCAGCAAAATAAATTCTCTAAGAATTTTTTAGAGCATGTTAGCGACGCGGATGATTTGACAGCCATTGGTAAATTATTCCAAAAGGCTGCAGTTCACGCTGCGCACAAATTTCGCATTAGGGAGTGTATCGTAATCGTCAGCCAGCTTTTCTTTTTTTTTGCTTGAGATTGGAAAAGTGAGAACTAAATGTAAGGTGAGGGTCTAGAGAGAGAGGGAGAGAGAAAACGTTTATTGAGGGCATTCATGGTGTTCCTGTAGGAGTGGCTCCCTCTCTGCAGGAATCCATGAGCTGCCTTAGCATCGGCTGCCCTCTCGGTGAGCAGGAGCTGGTCCGAGAGGCAGGGGCTGGACAGCAGCATCTCCCACTGCGCTTGAGGGTTTGCAGGGAACAACTGTAGGTGTAGGTGCTTGTTTTTCCAACCCTCTATGACAATATGTCTGAGTACATCTGGCTGTTGGCAGTATTTACATTCTGCTGGATATTGAGGGGGGGGGCATCCAGTGTAGCCTTATTGTATGCGGGAGGGTTTTTTTTTTGTAGGAGTTTGTGTGGTTTCTTGGGACTTCGCGAGGTTTCGGTGAGGTAGCGGGAAAGCCCGTCGATTAAGCTTGTAATGTTGTGTTGTTCCTTGGTAGGTTACAAGTGGTGTAGGTTTCTCCCCGTCCTCCGAGGCCTGGTCGGCAAGTGCCCTTTTGGTGGGCAAATTCGTTGCCCTCCATGGAGGCATGAGCAGGCGTCCACACAATCCTAAGTTTGCTATCGGGGAATTTGTTTGAGAGCATAAGGTGCATTGCTGGTGCCACCCAACCCCTACTGAACCTCCTGCACGTGTCCTGTGAGTCAGTTATGCTCGCCGCTTCCGTCGGCGTGAGGGCCAGCGCCCCAGGTAGCTCCCCCGCGCCCCTCTGGTCGGTGTGGTGCCTTCTCCCATCACACCGTCTTTGTGGTGACTACCACTGCCTTTGCCCTTCTACTATGGATCATGGCTGGGCCCAGGTGAATGGCAAGGAATTTAACGTCGTCACAAGGTGATTAAATGAGAACCAACATTTATTTCAAAAAAAAAAAAAAAAAACTGATGGGCTTCTGATGAGCCATAAAGACTAAGAATATAGTTTTTTGGGGTTAATAACTAAATAATTATTAGCTTGTAATCACCCGTAACTGCTGTTTTCTTTCCTTTCCTTTTGGCTAGATGCGTGCCGTAAAAGGCACAGCGCTCAGCTGGAAATTTTAGTTGCGAGTCAGTGCTGAGTCTGCTGGTACCCTTGCTTGCATTTTGTCATTTTGCGCTGTTTATCATTCTATCATCCAAGTTCATCGCAAGTGGGACCTCATAATTTCATCTAAAAATACGTAATGTCAAAAAACAAACGGGCCGCCAGTTGCGGAAATTAGCTCAGAAACTGGTGTGCAGAGACCAACCTAGGTTCACAACTAGCACGGGAACGCTTCCTGGCTGGCATAGTTCACCGAAAGGCACGTACCATAGAGTTTCATAAAATAACAACCAGAGAAAAATCTGGCGCTGTGATCTTACGCTTCAATGGGCGTGATGGGTAGTTCTGGATTCGGATTGGCGCTCGATGGCTTGTGGAAGTTACTATGGATTGCAGGCAGTTTCGTTTTCGTTTTGGATTTACATGAACGCATTTGCCTACGCGGGGTGCTGGAAGAAGCTATCAAAAATACGTTTCTTCTTGAACTGCATGCCGCGCGCGCACTGACGCCGTCCTGAGTGGAATGTTTTATAAATGGGTGGGTTATCAATTCATTACCGGCACAGCGAGCACAAAAACACAAATGACGGCGCTCTGTGCGGCGAAGTTGTCTGCGAATTAGGAGTTGCGGCGCTGCTCATTCGGCAGAGCAATGTATTGTCGAAGCTGACGACGGTTGCGAATCGCTTGGAACAGCCACACCTTCCGAGCAAACGCCGGCTCCTACGGCGTACACCAGCAGTACCGGCGGCTGATAGGAACGCAGCTTGATGAATGTCACTAATTCAGGCAAGAATAACTTCTCCAAAGGTAATCGGTTTCTTTTTTTTTTATGAGCACAAAACTTTTCTCTTTCTATTACAAACCACCAGCGCCGAAACATTTACAAGCAGTTTTTAAAGAAGTCCGCATCCTGCTATACGTGGCGGCAAATTGCAAACCTGCTCTACAACCCTCCTCGACTCCGCGTCCGTTTTATTTCGTACAAAACCGATTTTTCGTCACCAACTTTCTTGTTCGCCATGTAATTTGTAAACGGAGAACCGGGCAATAAGAGTTTTCTCGTCAAAAAACCCAATTTGCGCAGCCGTAGGCCCGTTTTGATCCTACGCAATCCGGTTCCAGAACTACCATCATTCCCATTGAAGTGTAAGCACCGCTGCCATGTTCACGTTGACACTAGCGCCAGTTTCCCCTCTAGTTATTATTGTATGAAACTCCATGGCACGTACAGCTTGCATGGAGAGCACAAACCGCCTTTAATGTTTTCAGGAGCTCTGCTCACCGGCAGCAGTGGCAGTGTTCTGTAGTCCAGCACACCGACCCGAAGGACCTCGCCCAATCTTGCGTTGATCCTGTAAGAGAGACGGGTGAGGTTGCAAACACGACAATTAAAAGCCACGATGGCCTTTGAAAGGCCAATAAGGGAGAATGTGGCAAGTAAAAAGACTTTTAACGACGATAGTCTTTTCTGCACTACTTAAACGCAGAAATTTTGGCCTCTCTGTATGTCTGTCTGTCTGTGACTCAATTCAGCCACCCGGCCAAAGTGAAACACAGGCAAATCGAAACGTTTAATTCCGGTGTTAACGTTCATACTTGTCAACGTTGTTGAACAAGAACAAGACATTACGCAAATATGATGCAGAAAATCAATGGATAAGTGATATTTGCAGTGTTCCTTTATTAAAAAATTTAGGATGCTTCGTTTTTGCAATCAACTGAAATACTACACCAACTGCAGAAAGCCATCGCCTGCTGTTGCCTCGCACTACTATTGGCGGTGAGCGCGACCACGGGCGGCGCTGCGAAGTGCGCCTCCGTGACGTCGGCTTAGGGATTCTCGCATTTGTCGTCTGCTTCACTCGGGCTCACTCTCACTGCTGTATCTATGCGCTCGGTTGACGTCTGATGCTTCTCCGCACCAGATTTCGCGTGTGCGTAAATTTTTATAATAACAATAGACTTAAAATCGCACACACTAGCTCAAGGCGTGAGTTAAAGTATAGTTTTGGGTACCGCTACAGAAGAAACGTTGCCGGCGTCGCCCCATTCCATGCCAAGCCGTTCCTGTGCGGAGCGCGAAGAGTCAGAGCTAGGCTTCACCTTCTGTGTTAAGCAATATTTCGAATAACGGGAAAAGCCAGCTGCTAGTAACCGACAACAGCGAAAATACAAGACCAAAACAAATTCCATGCCTTTGGGGCGGTCGGCTTTGGCAGAGGGCATTACGATCCCTGGTAATCATATGTAAGGTAAAACCCTTTTCAACCTTGCCTAACGCTCGAAATTATTGTATCATATCGCTTTACATTGTCATGGCACGAAAGTATGCTGACATGCACTATGGCGCGCAAGAAAGGTAGGTTGAGTTCCAAATAACTCACTGTGTGCACAGGCACGTGCTGGTTTTATACCAGGCTTTTAACCAGCATGGGGGTTTTTTGAGCAAAACGAGTCACGTCTACGGTAAAGATACAGTAACCTATGTTTTTACAGACATGGAGGGATATTTCGGTACATTTCCCATAGACATATCTTCCCACTATTCAGATATGCTTTATAGTAGACCTGCACTCAGGAGGAGGAGGATGAGCAGGAGCAGGAGAAAACTTTATTTAACAGTAAAATCGAACTAATTAGTGGGCTGGGACCTCAGTCCAGGACAAGAGAGTAATATTAATTTTTTTCAATTCATAGAACGCCATCCCGAGTAGGTCAGGATTAGTTCTATGTGCCTGGTAGGGTTGGAAAACAACAAAGGGCAGCTTGGAAACATTCATCGACTTCGATTCTTGCAATATATGCACGTATACTATTTATTGCGTTTTTTAGCGAGTATATCATGCCTTCAACACCATAATCATGTCATAATTGTTCGGGTTGGAGTCAGTTCGTTATGGATAACGATGGTTACGATAGAAATTCGGGGCACGAAAGCCACCTTCGAGTAATCTGGACAACATTGTCTGGGGCGCGATCGGGGTTGCGTAGCACAAATTTTCACAAACTCTGCAACTGAATAAACAATGCATGCTGGAGATATGCACCTTCTTGCCCCCAGCCGTAACGAAAGGCAATACAGCCTGAAGAAAATATCCAAACGATGTTTGTGAGCCTCCCAAACATACACACACCTACCAATAAGGCGTTTGTGACAGTGCAGAAAAACTGATGGGTTGGGCACACAAAAGAAAAAAAAACTTTTGTCTGAATCAAGTCAACAACAACGAAAGAATTAAAAGACAGCTGCTTCATTTCCTACTCTACGATGCACGTGTAGGGGCCCGCTGCTTGGTACGTAGCATCAAACTGCCGAGTCTTCATAAGAGCATCGCAAAAATACTGTAGGGAAGCCTACGCATTTGAAATACTTATCGATTATCTCTGAGAACTAAACCTCGCGAATAAGCTAGAAAGGACGAGTTACACACGATCTTCTGACCGATGCTCTTACGAAAGTTTTATCTCTCACTCGTGTGTTGCAAACTTGTGGGGGATACAGCTTGAACTTACAGATGTGTCAGAAGCTGGCAAAAATAACTGAAACTAGAAATAACGCTTTAATACTACGAAAGCTACGCTCAGGCCAAACGACGACATCACGAGCAAGCCGACGTCCACTCAAACATCTCACCGCCAATAGCTCCTGGCAGCATTTAAGAAATCAAATGGCAACAGCAAAGAACGGTTCCACTATTAGGTTCCACTTCCGTGAAACGCTCGTGGAGTAGGGCTCGTGGTTCTATAAACATAGTAGGGTGCCTCAATTCACGTGCATCTCCGCCGTACAGCAGCGCTGGCATCGAGGCACCCGACTTGGAGCAGTGGAACGCGGTAAATGTAAATTGACTTAAGCAAACCTCTAGCAAGTTATCTTGGGAGGAACGAGACAGGAGAGGAATAGCATGAGAGGTGAGTGGAAAGAGAAGGGAGGCATTCACTTGGCAGGGGCGCCAGTTTACTATAGTCTTTCTTCGACATTTGCAACGAAAGGAGCAGATACGCGGCCATTTTTTTTTTATTTGCCAAATTTAATCAAATTAAGTGCTTTTATGATACCATACTAACCACTACCTCCTATACTTTTCAAGTTAGACTACCACTTACTTAAGATTATTTAATTAACCAGGCAAAAGCCCTACAAGATTTCTGTGTCAGTGTGTAACAGGAAGGTCAATTCTGTGCAAGGAAGGTGTCAGATCATTGCTTTCTTTCATTTATGTACCAAGAAATACAGTGAAAAAAATTTCACCTTCCTTTTGAAATGAGAAATAGTTTCACGTCGCAATTAAGGTGGAACTTTTTTTGTTTTTTTTGACACGTAAAGGAAATAAAACAATGACCTAACAGCTTTCTTGCACAGAATAGACCCTCCTGATCACATTCACATGAACACCACGTAGGGTTTTCTGCCTTAATTAGTTAATCATTCTAGGGGAGACTTTTTAAGCAAGGTAACTCAAGAAGTATAAAATACCTAGTTATGTTTTATTCGAAAGCTTTCGCTTTTTGTAGTTCCCCAGCACTTGTTGTCTAAATGCCAACGCTGCTTTAATTCCACTGACAAATTAATCACTTTTTATTAAAATTTGTGAATTTCCCGCTAAATCGTGTGTTTTCGAACTAATTCGATGTACTGCACAAAAATAACTGCAGCACTCGAAGAGGGTGCACCTATCCATTGCGAGGTCATTCGTACATGATTAAACCAGTGCAAATACTGCCCGCCTAATGAAACAGCCGTGCTGACAAATGCAGTGATTAACGTAACCAATCGCAGCAAAAGCTATTGCAGTGAGGCGGTTATGCATCACAAGAAACCGAATGAATCAAAAATTTTGCGTTGAAAAAGGGGACAGCGCGGAAATGAAACGAATAACGTGCTGACATGTTGATGAACCCTTATTGCTAGCTATTGCTTCAACCCTTTCCAAGGATGAAATGGCACCCTGAACAGGCCTATTGGTATCGAGGTATTCGCGTGTTTGTTTACATTACTCAACCTAGATGGCGCCACCATAGTCCACTGCGTGTCTTTTTTCTGCAATTTTTAATTCATTGGCAGAAATCGTTTCGTAAACAGGAGCTCGCTCGACAATATGTTCACGTAAGACACGGTATTTCATCAATCGCCAGTGTCCTCTGAGTCATCCCCAAAGCCCTGCAGTCCTTTGCAGCTATCCTATCATAGTGCGCGCAGTACCCACAGCAGTAGCAGCGGTCAATTCTATGTTTACATGTGCATTTCGTAACTTACACTTACGACCATTCTTACGGCTTTAAAAGAATGTGCCCTAAATTTAGGCAAAAATAGCTCATTCTGAAGCTTAACTCTGCCTAATTTTCGTTTGCTTTTGCCATCCCTCCGCCCTAATCGCAGAGCCTCTCGTCGACATCATAGGTTCTGTTGGCGGAATGAGGATAGTGGGTCGCATGCCATTTCCTTTTCTCATAATTATTTGGCTTATTTGAGCGAAGTTTTACGTTAAAAGTGGTGGCCGTGTGATTCTAGCGAAACAGGCAATCTTTTGAATGAACCAAACCTGTGTTTTCTCTTCATGGCTCCTTTAAGCAATTTGTCTTGTAACTCAAGAAGTATAAAACATATCCTAATACCGATATCAGTTTTGTTATTAGAATAGCTAGCTATATAAATGTTCCTAATGTGATTAAATTTGGTCCATAAATAACAAAAATAGTCTTACTTGCCACGTCCACTTTCACAAACAGTCGAGACAAGCTTCTTTTATTGCAACAAAAATGCCGAATAAAAAGCCTGTTCAACCAGTTTTCCCAGAACTAATTCGATGTACTGCACAAAAATAGCACCGCAGCACTCGAAGAGGGTGCACCTATCCATTGCGAGGTCATTCAGTGATTAAACCAGTGCAAATACTGCCCGCCTAATGAAACAGCCGTGCTGACAAATGCAGTGATTAACGTAACCAATACGCAGCAACGCTTCATTGCAGTGAGGCGGTTATGCATCACAAGAAACCGAATGAATAGGAAAAATTTTGCTTGGATTTGAAGGAACAGCCAGACAGAAAAAAGGAAATGATAGGAAACGAATTTCAGTGCCCCACATTTGTTGCCATGAATGTTGCCTGTTATTGCTATAACTATTGCTTCAACCCTTTCCATGGATGAAATGGCACCCTGAACAGGGGGCCTTTATTTTGCCCCAGTGAAATTCTAGAATACTCTTACAGCATTTACTTTTTGTAGATGGTTTGCGTGAAGCAGGATGTCACACTGCCTCGGTAGCAGCACTGCAATACCTTAATTCATTCGCAAAACCTTCTTTTGGCTTATAAGAGGCAAGAGGAAACAGACGAGTCTAGTACAGACACCATTCAATTTTTAGACACGGCTATTTCGGACTACCCATTCCCAAAGTATCAGTCTTCTCAGTCAAAGTATCAGTAGCAAACTGTCAGTGTCGATTGCAGCCTATCCTATCACAGCGCTGCTGAACCCATTCCAGGTAGCACAAAATGTCTTTAAAACATCGATCTGGGTGATACATTGGCAGAAACAGATTTTCGACCAAGTCAGACGCACTTAATATGATTTCGGAGGGAACGATTTATTTTCACCTGGCAATTCGTTGAAAAGGCACACCTTTGAATTCCTGTTTTATCTGAGCACAGTTGTAGTCGTGTTCTCAGCGTAGAAATTGGTACCGATTTATTCGGTCCTGAAGATTCGCTGAAAAGGCCTGAAACTGCGTTTCCCCTGCAACAGGGAACCAACCAGTGGTGCATGCCTGTGGCAAATCGTGGGTGAGGGGGCGGGCTGCAACACATGCGCAGATTGCTCTGAGAGAGACAAAGGAAAGAGAGTCCTGTAATGGACCACGCAGCGCGGTGCATCAGGTCATGGTCCGGCCATGAGACAAAACACTGATGATGGCATACTGATGTTCGTTTCCTCTGGTCACACGAGTACAAAACCCATGTGGTGTCTTCTCTTTTCGGGTTTTGATTAGGTGTGCAACGGTTATACAGTGCATTTATATGAACGGCACAGTTGTGTTTGTTGAAATAAACGGGTATGCAACATGCCAACCCTCACTGTGCATTTCAAAAAGGAAGCGAAAAAAAATATTCCACATTTT